>OY744482.1:77954117-78678957 GCA_963556165.1 Tipula helvola | reverse complement strand
TTGACGTAAAAAAATAATTTTTCTATTGACAAGGGGGGCGTTGACGTAAAAAAATAATTTTTCTATTGACAAGGGGGGCCTTGACGTAAAAAAATAATTTTTCTATTGACAAGGGGGGGGCCTTGACGTAAAAAAAATGTTTTTCTATTGACAAGGGGGGGGGGGGTCCTTGACGTAAAAAAATAATTTTTTTTTACAAGGGGGGGCCTTGACGTAAAAAAATAATTTTTCTATTGACAAAAGGGGGGGGGGGGCCTTGACGTAAAAAAATAATTTTTCTATTGACAAGGGGGGGCGTTGACGTAAAAAAATACTTTTTCTATTGACAAGGGGGGGCCTTGACGTAAAAAAATAATTTTTCTATTGACAATGGGGAGCCTTTACGTAAAAAAATATTTTTTCTATTGACAAGGGGGGGCCTTGACGTAAAAAAATTATTTTTCTATTGACAAGGGTGGGGCCTTTACGTAAAAAAATTATTTTTCTATTGACAAGGGGGGGGGGGGGGCTTGACGTAAAAAAATAATTTTTTTTTTACAAGGGGGGGCCTTGACGTAAAAAAATAATTTTTCTATTGACAAGGGGGGCCTTGACGTAAAAAAATAATTTTTCTATTGACAAGGGGGGAGGGGCCTTGACTTAAAAAAATAATTTTTCTATTGACAAGGGTGGGGCCTTGACGTAAAAAAATTATTTTTCTATTGACAAGGGGGGGGGGGCCTTGACGTAAAAAATAATTTTTCTATTGACAAGGGGGGGGGGGCCTTGACGAAAAAAATAATTTTTTTATTGACAAAGGGGGGCCTTGACGTAAAAAAATAATTTTTCTATTGACAAGGGGGGGGGGCCTTGACGTAAAAAATAATTTTTCTATTGACAAGGGGGGGGGGGGGTCTTGACGTAAAAAAATAATTTTTTTATTGACAAAGGGGGGCCTTGACGTATAAAAATAATTTTTCTATTGACAAGGGGTGGGCCTTGACGTAAAAAAATAATTTTTCTATTGACAAGGGGAGGCCTTGACGTAAAAAATAAAAAAAAAATTCTATTGACAAGGGGAGGGGGGGGGCCTTCACGTAAAAAATTATTTTTTTTCTATTGACAAGGGGGCCTTGACGTAAAAAAATCATTTTTCTATTGACAAGGAGGGGGGGGGCCTTGACGTAAAAAATAATTTTTCTATAGACAAGGGGGGGGCCTTGACGTAAAAAAATAATTTTTGTATTGACAAGGGGGAGCCTTGACGTAAAAAAATAATTGTTCTATTGACAAGGGGGAGGGGGGGGGCCTTGACGTAAAAAAATAATTTTTCTATTGACAAGGGGGGGGGGCCTTGAGGTAAAAAATAATTTTTCTATTGACAAGGGGGGGGGGCCTTGACGTAAAAAAATAATTTTTGTATTGACAAGGGGGAGCCTTGACGTAAAAAAATAATTTTTCTATTGACAAGGGGGAGGGGGGGGCCTTGACGTAAAAAAATAATTTTTCTATTGACAAGGCGGGGCCTTGACGTAAAAAAATAATTTTTCTATTGACAAGGCGGGGTCTTGACGTAAAAAAATAATTTTTCTATTGACAAGGGGGGCCTTGACGTAAAAAAATAATTTTTCTATTGACAAGGGGGGGGGGGGGCCCTTGACGTAAAAAATAATTTTCCTATTGACAAGGGGGGGGGGGCCTTGACGTAAAAAAATAATTTTTCTGTTGACAAGGGAGGGCCTTGACGTAAAAAAATATTTTTTCTATTGACAAGGGGGGGCCTTGACGTAAAAAAATAATTTTTCTATTGACAAGGGGGGGGGGGTTAACGAAAAAAAATTATTTTTCTATTGACAAGGGGGGGGGGGGTCTATGACGTAAAAAAATAATAATTTTTTTTACAAGGGGGGGCCTTGACGTAAAAAAATAATTTTTCTATTGACAAGGGGGGCCTTGACGTAAAAAAAATAATTTTTCTATTGACAAGGGGGGCCTTGACGTAAAAAAATAATTTTTCTATTGACAAGGGGGGGGGGGGGCTTGACGTAAACAAATAATTTTCCTATTGACAAGGGGGTGGGGCCTTGGCAAAATAAAAATTATTTTTCTATTGACAAGGGGGGCCTTGACGTAAAAAAATAATTTTCCTATTGACAAGGGGGGCCCTTGACGTAAAAAAATATTTTTTCTATTGACAAGGGGAGGGTGCCTTGACGTAAAAAAATATTTTTTCTATTGACAAGGGGGGAAACCTTGATGTAAAAAAATAATTTTTCTATTACAAGGGGGGGGCCTTGACGTAAAAAAATATTTGTTGTATTGACAAGGGGGGGCCCTGACGTAAAAAAATAATTTTTCTATTGACAAGGGGGGCCTTGACGGAAAAAAATAATTTTTCTATTGACAAGGGGGAGCCTTGACGTAAAAAAATAATTTTTCTATTGACAAGGGGGAGGGGGGGGGCCTTGACGTAAAAAAATAATTTTTCTATTGACAAGGGGGGCCCTTGACGTAAAAAAATAATTATTCTATTGACAAGGGGGGGCCTTGACTTAAAAAAATAATTTTCCTATTGACAAGGAGGGGGGCCTTGACGTAAAAAAATAATTTTTCTATTGACAAGGGGGGATGGGGCCTTGTTGTAAAAAAATTATTATCCTATTGACAAGGGGGGGGGGGGTCCTTGTCGTAAAACAATTTTTTTTTTTTTTACAAGGGGGGGCCTTGACGTAAAAAAATAATTTTCCGATTGACAAGGGGGGGGGGGCCTTGACGTAAATAAATAATTTTTCTATTGACAAGGGGAGGCCTTGACGTAAAAAAAAAAAAATCTATTGACAAGGGGGGGGGGGGTGCTTGACGTAAAAAAATAATTTTTCTATTGACAAGGGGGGCCTTGACGTAAAAAAATAATTTTTCTATTGACAAGGGGGGGGGGGCCGTGACGTAAAAAAATAATTTTTCTATTGACAAGGGGGGCCTTGACGTAAAAAAATAATTTTTCTATTGACAAGGGTAGGGGGGCCTTGACGTAAAAAAATAATTTTTCTATTGACAAGGGGGGGGGCTTGAGGTAAAAAAATAATTTTTCTATTGACAAGGGGAGGCCTTGACGTAAACAAAAAAAAAAAAATGTTTCTATTGACAAGGGGGGGCCTTGACGTAAAAAAATAATTTTCCTATTGACAAGGGGGGAGGGCCTTGACGTAAAAAAATAATTTTTCTATTGACAAGGGGGAGCCTTGACGTAAAAAAATAATTTTTCTATTGACAAGGGGGAGGGGGGGGGGGCCTTGACGTAAAAAAATAATTTTTCTATTGACAAGGCGGGGCCTTGACGTAAAAAAATAATGATTCTATTGACAAGGTGGGGCCTTGACGTAAAAAAATAATTTTCCTATTGACAAGGAAGGGGCCTTGACGTAAAAAAATAATTTTTCTATTGACAAGGGGGGGGGGGGCCTTGACGTAAATAAATAATTTTTCTATTGACAAGGGGAGGCCTTGACGTAAAAAAAAAAAAAAATGTTTCTATTGACAAGGGGGGGGGGGCCTTGACGTAAAAAAATAATTTTTCTATTGACAAGGGGGGCCTTGACGTTAAAAAATAATTTTTCTATTGAAAAGGGGGAGCCTTGACATTAAAAAATAATTTTTCTATTGACAAGGGGAGGGGGGGGGCCTTGACGTAAAAAAATAATTTTTCTATTGACAAGGGGGGGCCTTGACGTAAAAAAATAATTTTCCTATTGACAAGGGGGGGGGGCCTTGACGTAAAAAATAATTTTTCTATTGACAAGGGGGGGGGGCCTTGACGTAAATAAATAATTTTTCTATTGACAAGGGGAGGCCTTGACGTAAAAAAAAAAAAATTGTATTGACAAGGGGGGGGGGGCTTGACGTAAAAAAATAATTTTTCTATTGACAAGGGGGGCCTTGACGTAAAAAAATAATTTTTCTATTGACAAGGGGGAGCCCTGACGTAAAAAAATAATGTTTCTATTGACAAGGGGGAGGGGGGGGGGCCTTGACGTAAAAAAATAATTTTTCTATTGACAAGGGGGGGGGGGCCTTGACGTAAATAAATAATTTTTCTATTGACAAGGGGAGGCCTTGACGTAAAAAAAAAAAATAATTTTTCTATTGACAAGGCGGGGCCTTGACGTAAAAAAATAATTATTCTATTGACAAGGGGGGGCCTTGACGTAAAAAAATAATTTTCCTATTGACAAGGAAGGGGCCTTGACGTAAAAAAATAATTTTTCTATTGACAAGGGGGGGGGGGGGCCTTGACGTAAATAAATAATTTTTCTATTGTCAAGGGGAGGCCTTGACGTAAAAAAAAAAAAAAATGTTTCTATTGACAAGGGGGGGGGGGGCCTTGACGTAAAAAAATAATTTTTCTATTGACAAGGGGGGCCTTGACGTTAAAAAATAATTTTTCTATTGAAAAGGGGGAGCCTTGACGTAAAAAAATAATTTTTCTATTGACAAGGGGAGGGGGGGGCCTTGACGTAAAAAAATAATTTTTCTATTGACAAGGGGGGGCCTTGACGTAAAAAAATAATTTTCCTATTGACAAGGGGGAGGGCCTTGACGTAAAAAATAATTTTTCTATTGACAAGGGGGGGGCCTTGACGTAAATAAATAATTTTTCTATTGACAAGGGGAGGCCTTGACGTAAAAAAAAAAAATTGTATTGACAAGGGGGGGGGGGGGCCTTGACGTAAAAAATTAATTTTTCTATTGACATGGGGGGCCTTGACGTAAAAAAATAATTTTTCTATTGACAAGGGGGAGCCTTGACGTAAAAAAATAATTTTTCTATTGACAAGGAGGAGGGGGGGGCCTTGACGTAAAAATATTATTTTTCTATTGACAAGGGGGGGGAGCTTGACGTAAAAAAATAATTATTCTATTGACAAGGGGGGGCCTTGACGTAAAAAAATAATTTTCCTATTGACAAGGGGGGGGGGCCTTGACGTAAAAAAAAAAATTTTCTATTGACAAGGGGGGGGGCCTTGACGTAAATAAATAATTTTTCTATTGACAAGGGGAGGCCTTGACGTAAAAAAAAAAATTCTATTGACAAGGGGGGGGGGGGGGCTTGACGTACAAAAATATTTTTTCTATTGACAAGGGGGGCCTTGACGTAAAAAGATAATTTTTCTATTGACAAGGGGGGGGCCTTGACGTAAAAAAATAATTTTTCTATTGACAAGGGGAGGCCTTGACGTAAAAAAAAAATGTTTCTATTGACAAGGGGGGGGGGCCTTGACGTAAAAAAATAATTATTCTATTGACAAGGGGAAAAATAATTATTCTATTGAAAAGGGGGGGCCTTGACGTAAAAAAATAATTTTTCTATTGACAAGGGGGGGCCTTGACGTAAAAAAATAATTTTTCTATTGACAAGGGAGGGGGGCCTTGACGTAAAAAAATAATTTTTCTATTGGCAAGGGGGTATTGATTCGTGGGTTGCGTGTTCAATATAAATGTTCACTTATATATTGAGATTTATTACTTCACTAACACAGCGCGGTTATACCAAAACTACGTACACGAAAATAAATGTACGGGGTTACAAATGGCGTCGAATTCACAAGAGAAATAAAAACCTCAAATTGTTTTTATTTAAATACAAATTTTTAGCACTTAGTTTTATTTTATTATCTTGTAATTATTATTTTAAAGTTATACAATTTTATTCACTTGAATTACTATTAATTCACCACTGCATAAAAAAAAATATAAGAATGACGCCACTTAATAGAAATATCTATTTTGTAGTTTAAACACGAATCGTAAAAATTATCAAGTAGCTATTATCGAGCCGAAAGCAAAAGTTGTAGTAATTTATCAAAATCGATTGTTTTCCGATGATTTTTATTTTTCTACCAAATTAGTGTTAGCATATCTATTTTGTCGAAAATTGGTGTTGGCATACGAGAAGAATCGCATGCCAAATCGTCGTTGTTGTGACAAGAACGAGATGGAGCAAACAGAATAATAGCAAACCAAAGAAATTTCTGAAACTGCTAGCGAAAACGAGATGGAACAAATATCACTAAATATAATTTTAGAGTTCCGCATCATTTACGCTAGGTGGAAATGAAATTAGTTACGCTAAGAAGAATCTTGTGCGTAAACCCAAAATGTGTATGTGGTGGCGAATGAATTGCAATTTATATAAACCAAATAATTAATTTATATGATTGCAATGCGTGAGTCACTACAGGGGGAGGGCCTTGACGTAAAAAAATTATTTTTCTATAGACAAGGGGGGGGTCCTTGACGTAAACAAATAATTTTTTTTTTACAAGGGGGGGGCCTTGACGTAAAAAAATATTTTTTCTATTGACAAGGGGGGGCCTTGACGTAAAAAAAAAAAATTCTATTGACAAGGGGGGGGGGCCTTGACGTAAAAAAATAATTTTTCTATTGACAAGGGGGGGGGCCTTGACGTAAAAAAATAATTTTTCTATTGACAAGGGGGGGGGGCCTTGACGTAAAAAAATAATTTTTCTATTGACAAGGGGAGGCCTTCACGTAAAAAAAAAAAAATTCTATTGACAAGGGGGGGGGGGGGGGCCTTGACGTAAAAAAATATTTTTTCTATTGACAAGGCGGGGCCTTGACGTAAAAAAATAATTTTTCTATTGACAAGGGGGGGCCTTGACGTAAAAAAATAATTTTTCTATTGACAAGGGGAGGGCCTTGACGTAAAAAAATAATTTTTATATTGACAAGGGGGGGGGGGGGGGCCTTGACGTAAAAAATATTTTTTCTATTGACAAGGGGGGGGGGGGCCTTGAAGTAAAAAAATAATTTTCCTATTGACAAGGGGGGTCCTTGACGAAAAAAAATAATTTTTCTATTGACAAGGGGGGGCCTTGACGTAAAAAAATAATTTTTCTATTGACAAAGGGGGGGCCTTGACGTAAAAACATAATTTTCCTATTGACAAGGGGGGGGGGCCTTGACGTAAAAAAATAATTTTTCTATTGACAAGGGGGGGCCTTGAAGTAAAAAAATAATGTTTCTATTGGCAAGGGGGGGGGGCCTTGACGTAAAAAAATAATTTTTCTATTGACAAGGGGGGGGGGAGCCTTGATGTAAAAAAATAATTTTTCTATTGACAAGGGGGGGGGCCTTGACGTAAAAAAATAATTTTTCTATTGACAAGGGAGGCCTTAACGTAAAAAAATTATTTTTCTATTGACAAGGGGGGGGGGGGCCTTGACGTAAAAAAATAATTTTTCTATTGACAAGGGGGGGGGGGGCCTTGACGTAAAAAAATATTTTTTCTATTGACAAGGGGGGGGGGGGGGCCTTGAAGTAAAAAAATAATTTTCCTATTGACAAGGGGGGTCCTTGACGAAAAAAAATAATTTTTCTATTGACAAGGGGGGGCCTTGACGTAAAAAAATAATTTTTCTATTGACAAAGGGGGGGCCTTGACGTAAAAACATAATTTTCCTATTGACAAGGGGGGGGGGCCTTGACGTAAAAAAATAATTTTTCTATTGACAAGGGGGGGCCTTGAAGTAAAAAAATAATGTTTCTATTGGCAAGGGGGGGGGGCCTTGACGTAAAAAAATAATTTTTCTATTGACAAGGGGGGGGGGAGCCTTGATGTAAAAAAATAATTTTTCTATTGACAAGGGGGGGGGCCTTGACGTAAAAAAATAATTTTTCTATTGACAAGGGAGGCCTTAACGTAAAAAAATTATTTTTCTATTGACAAGGGGGGGGGGCCTTGACGTAAAAAAATAATTTTTCTATTGACAAGGGGGGGGGGGCCTTGACGTAAAAAAATAATTTTTCTATTGACAAGGCTATAACACCAAGAACATTAAAAATGGTACAAATTATGCCAAAGTTCCTTTATTGTAATGTTTAGTCTATATAATAATTAATATGTAATGTATATAAACATGTATAAATCAATATTCATATGTGAAAAAAATTAATTAAATAAAATAAAATTTAAATAAAAAATATATCAACGTTCTTTTTATTCAAGAAATGCAAATTTCAAAATATTTAATTCAAGTACCATTCGCATTCTTAAAGAAAGTATATTATTCTCCAATATAGTAATCATGTGGTATGATTTTAGAAAATCCAATTAAAAAAATTGAGTTTTTGTCTTCTCAACTCTGTATTAATACTCTCAGAAGTAGATTTTACAATTTGATTTTAATAAAATATATACTGACAACTGAAAATTGTTTTTCTATATATGATACCAAATTTCTTAAACTGAGAATTTTATATAACAATTTCATAAATAAAACTTATATATTTAAAAATGTTATTCTCAAGAAAATAATATCAATGCATCAATCTGAGAACAAAAATATATGTATATTTAATTTATCGCGTACGCTGAAAATCAGAATAAGATGAATCAAACGAAAAAATCATATTTTATTAATCTCAATAAAAGTTTTATAAAATTTTATGAATTTTATTATGATATTCTTTGGTGTGGTATACAGATGGATCAAAAACGGAAGATGGGGCGGGGGTAGGAATACATGGGAGTGGAGTATCACTCTCGAAGTCCTTGGGTACCAATGCAACCGTCTTTCAAGCAGAAGTGCATGCTATAGAACTTTGTGCTAGGATAGGCATTTCTAAAGGCCTAAACGACGCAAAGGTTTATATCGTATCAGACAGCCAATCGGCCTTAAAGGCTCTTAGGTCTTTTACCATTAAGTCAAGGCTGGTATGGGATTGTCTGAAGGTTATTAAATCGCTGGCAAGCTCAAATAAGGTAACACTTGTTTGGGTGCCAGGGCACACTGGAATTGTGGGAAACGAGGCAGCTGATGTCCTCGCCCGCGAGGGATCTGCCTTTCCATTAATTGGACCAGAGCCCTTCTGCGGCGTCTCTAAGGGGCACCTTAGGGCAGCAGTTAAACGCTGGGAGGATGTGCAAAAGTCCTCTTACTGGCGCGGAATTCCAGGTTTGCGACAGGCGAAGGAATTTATTTCACCTTCGTCGGCCAGGGCCAAGGAATGTCTCGTACTTAGGAAACCTGAGTTGAGGCTGCTTACCGGCTTCCTCACAGGTCACATCCCCTTAAGGTATCACCTTAAGAAAATGGGCCTAAGTCCGACGGATAGATGTCGCTTCTGTGACATGGAAGCGGAATCAGCGGAACATGTTCTGTGCCATTGCCCAGCCATTTTCTGCAAAAGGTTACAACATCTAGGAGGGAGAGTAATGAGCCCGGATGGTATGCACCATATACCGGCCGGCAGTATTGTCAGGTTCATTAAGAGCCTGAATATTGACTGGACGGCTCATTAAGTAGGGTCCATGCACAAAAGATCTTTTAGGTCGCAGTGCGGGGTGGCTTGAACGCCCACATGGCCCTCAACTAATAATAATAATAATAATAATAATGATATTCTTAATTCAAGCTACAATATACATAGCACACATTCAAGCAGAAAATTTGCATGAATCATACCGTTACCGCTTAATATAAGCATACTTTTCTCTCAGTGCATGTAGCTGTGAGATTGTTTATTACCGGCCTAGTTAATTTTAGAAAGGAAAAATTACGGCACATTAAGAAAATTTGCTTCTTTTCCGGTGGATCCGGGGCTCAGTACAAAAACAAAATGAATTTCTAAAATCTATACAATTTCAAGGAGGACTTCGATATGGAAGCAGAATGGCATTTATTTGCAACTTGCCATGGAAAAGGACCTTGTAATGCATTAGGAGAATTTCTGAAGAGGAATGCTGCTAGAGCGAGTTTACAAAGACCTTTTGAAAAACAAATAAAAACGCCACGTGAACTTTATTTTTAGCAAAAACTTTTTGATATTGAGTAATAAAGATTATAATTTAACAATTAATTTATGGTTTTAATACAGATAAGAATAGACAGATGTGGATCTTGTATGGGCCATATGTACATTCTAAATTTCAATACCAAATTCCAATCCAATTCTTTTAGAGCAGGACGCACTTTTCTGTCTCTTTTTATCTTTTTTTACGTATGGCTATTTTGATTATATGAAAGCAAACATAAACCAACTTCAAACAACATTTTATTCTATAATATATACGTCCTGCTCTAAATGGATTGGATTGGAATCTGGTATTGAAATTTAGAATGTAAACATGGCCCATACAAGATCCACATCTGTCTATTCTTATCTGTGGTTTTAATGCATTGCAAAAAGTGATTGAATTGAAGAATTACAAATTAAAAATTAATTAAAATTATAATAAAATTATCAGAGGAGAGGTTTGAATAGATTTTCTTGAATTTTGGTTTAAAATATTCAGATCTTGACATATTCAAAAAATCATATTTTAAAAATGAAAAGTGTAACTCGCGTTTTTATTTTTCTAATCGCTTACAAAATGAATAAGCTTTAAAAAAAATTTAAAAATCGATAACACGTTTAAGTCCAACATATGTAACGGTAAATTACATTTTTCAAAAAAACACGTTTTTTCTTTAAGATCGAAATTTTTTTTAAATTAAAATTATACCGCTATTTATAAGATCCATTCATTCCCTTCCATTTTAGATATAAATTGTTATAATCGGTTAAGTGGTTCTCGCGACAGAGGCCTCCAAAAATTAGAATTTTTCAGAAAAATCAGAAAACACGTAAAACGCCGAACGCCCTTGTTTCAAAGAACAGTGCCGCAGAAGGAAATAAAAACTACGTGTCGAGTTATTTGTTGTATAGATCATTTTTGGGAAGTTTCATAAAAATCTAAAAGGGTCAGGACAAAATTTGCGTTTTTTGATCGGTTTCGTATGGAATCGCTGTATACATAGTTATGGGATAATGATCGATAACGATTTTTTTATAACGTTCGATATGCGGAGGAACGTTGCCACTTAAACAATGAACCAATATTTCTTAAATTTCTAAACTTTATTTCTAGAAAGATGAATCGTAACTGACTTGATTTTTAATACAATTTTATTTAATTCGAATTTGAATGTTAATGATCGCTGATGGCGCAATTATAATTTGTCGTATCCAAAGTGGAATACGTGATATTTATCGCTGAAGGCGCAATTTAAAATTTAAATTTATTGATTTTGTAATTTAAATTTATTAAAATGTAAGATTTTGCAATTCTTAATTTTAATTGTAACATTTTATAATCTATTAAAGTGTAATGGATTGCATGGATTGCATGTTGGTTGTTGATGCCGCTTTTTGTAAAATTAGGTTAGCGCGTGGTTGTATTTCGGGATGATGACATGACTACATATATGGCTTGATTCTTATATAGCTCACAGGTTTAAACTAATGTACGAAAATAAATGTCAATCAAATAATTAATGCCTTTTTTATCTTTCATTAAATAACATGGCCCATTTTACATGGAGGGAGATAGCAGGCTGAATTCCTAAATTTCATTACTATACTTTTATTACGTTGATTTAAAAAAGAAAGAAAAAATACTTTTTTTGTGATCAAGATTCTAAGAAATACAGATTCAAAAAATCACCAAAGTTCCTAAATTGAAAATTATTAAAAACTAATTATTTCATAATTTTATATATTCTTCTAGCTGTGAAAAACCGTTGAGAAAACCAAAATCGGTCACATACCCAAAACTCATTGAAAATGAGAAAACTTTCAGAGAGTGTAAACTCGAGAGTGAAAGAGAGAAAAAAAATTGTTTTCTACAAAAATAGTTTTTTTTATTTATAAATCGAATCATATGTAGTTTGAATTTTTTTGAGACATCGCGTCCAACTTAATCATGTACAATTTCATATTGAATGACCCTACATAGATATTTATTAATGATTGAGCCTAATTTCAATGGAACTGGTGGATTTCACCATTAAGAGCTTTGATCCTACGATCCTGGCAACCAGAAATTTTTTTTTGTCTATTTGTAAAACCGATTTTTTAAAGAGTTTCTGAATTATGAACTTTTTCAAGACTACGATATAGTTTTAATACACAAATTATAGAGCAATGAATTATTTATTTATTTAGATCAACAGTATAAACAAACATCTGATCGATATTCGTTAACATAAAATACAATTATCAGTTATTATAAAAAGAATAAACCATGATTTAAATTTTACAAAAATTTTCTAAAAATCTAACAAATTTTCAACCGAGTTGAACAAAAGTGTCGATTTGTAGATCAATTCATTCTTTCCGTAATTTGTACTTCCATTAGGTAACTGCGAAAATGCACGTCTTCTCAAACGAATAAAGCTTTAAAAGCTCAGAACATTCAATGTGTCCCAGAATAACGTCACGCGCAAACATAGCAATCGCCGCGTCCCTACGAGCACTAAGCGATTCAAGAGCTAATAACTGGCATCTCCCATGGTACGGTGCCATAGTTTTGCATTTGGAAATATTAAGGAGTTAATACTACACCATTAAGCAAATTTAATTTATTCATATTAATTTGAAATGGTAAGGCATCAGAAATGTCCCTAATGGTTTTATAGATTTTTAAATCGTCCACGAACATAATAACTACTGAATTAGACAGGCAACCAATTACGTCATTCACAAAAATATTAAAAAGGAGTGGTCCCAGGTGACTATCTTGGGGTACTCCAGACGATGCTAACAACTTTCTGGAAATGGAGTTGTTGATTTTATTATACCCCTTTCTATCAGTCAAATATGATTAAAGATAGTCAAAAATGATTAACGAGAATTTCCCATTCCGATTCAGTGGAATGAGAAAATAAATTCCGCTTTTGTAGAATGAAGCGTCAAAATTTCTCGTCGTGGAATTTGACGATAAAATACAATTATCTGTGCCATAGAATTTATCATTAAGTTATTTAGAACAAAATCTGGATTGGTTCTGAGAAAGAAATTTTTGCACATATTTTAAAGCATATTTAAGGAAATTTTTGTCACACGAAAAGTGGACTGAGAGAGTAGAAATTCACTCGATGAATGTAACACCAATATTTGTACAATATCATTTTACATTTCAACTGTTTGTGTGAATTCGTTCTTCCGTCTGTAATGACCAAAGCAGCGTAATCTATAAATTGTGAATACGTAGCAGGTGAAGAACTTTTTGAGCTTTTGTTGGTCAGGTTTAAAACAACTTGTATCTAAATCGTTGATACTCTCATTAAATAGCAATAATTATCTTTATTCAAATGCTCTTAAGGAAGAAAATTATTTAGCGCCAAAATTTGCATCGAATTTCTATCTGCTGGATTCTGGCAAACCTATTCGTAATATTCCACCAGCATCGGCATCAATGGCCCACATTTGTTTTTGGCCCCCGAATATCTCAAAGGTGCTCAAAGAAATAAACATTAATAAATCATGTTGGTCTCCCCAATTGTCATCAACAACTGCTCTACTTTCTTAGGCTCTCAGGCAACAGAAGTTTTCTCGTCTCTATCCACTATCTAAAAAGGGAATAAAATGATATCCAGCCAACTGCCGTTGTATAGTTTTAGTGTGATTTTTTTCTAAAATTATGGAGGCAATAATAAACTTCATTCATTCATTCGGTCATTCGGTTGTGTTAAATGAGGATTACCGCAACCTTTGCTTCCCACTCGAAAAATTAGATTACCATAAACACAAGTGGAAATTATGTGGAGACTTAAAAATAATGGCACAACAAAGTGGATTCACTAAACATCCATGTTTTCGATGTGAATGGGACAGGCGATCTCGTACCGAAAATTATGTGAAAAAGAATTGGCCAACTAGAAACAATTTAACTTCAGGATCGAAAAATATCCTAAAACAGATTATAATACCAACAGATAAGCTGGGACTTGTGAAACAATTCGTCAAAGCAATAAAAACTACGGAGAGCAAAGCTTCTATGTATATACAATATTTGAAAAGTTTCCTAGCCTAACTGATGCGGAAAGAGATACATAGTGTTTTTGATGAAATACAAATTAGAGAACTTTTGAAAGACAATGGATTCCAAAAAATAGTAACTAAGGTGGAGAAAGCAGCTTGGCAAAGTTTTAGAAACGTTACGAAAAAATGTTTAGGACAAGATCCTAATTACATGACTATAGTTGAAAATATGGTAAAACATTTTAAAAATATGAGATGCCTAATAAATCTAAAGCTGCATTTTCATCATTCTCATATTAAGTACTTCCAGGATTTAAAAGACATTGAAAAGAGATATCAGGGTGTTTGAAATAGCCACTACTGTTGGTTTTTGAAGAGAGACACAATCTAATTCAGCATTAATCTAATTCATCCCTCTTAGCATTAATCTAATTCATCAAAATATAAGTCGTCTGACGCTGAATAAACGACATATTTAACTCGCATCTACAGAAAGGAGCAGCTCAGCTTATTATTAGCCATCAAGCTACAACAGATGAAAAATACGAGATAACCTATAGATTTATCAAAGGCACGATGCAACAACCGAATATACCTGGCAAGGAAGTAGGCACTTTAATGCCCACTACCCTTATTAATCGAGCAGATAGCCTTAGCTCAATTAGCCTTACCTTACACAGCAAACTCTCCTTTTGAAGCACACCACAATGCAATTATCCAAGAATCTGGACCCACAATGGTCCTTTAAATAGACAAAGATCTCACCAAATTCCGCCAATCCATTGGTTAAAAGAACGTCTGTTCGTACGGTATAGAGAAAAATCTGAAAAATTTAACTTTTAAGATTACTTGTGGTGTGTTGTGAACCCAGCTACCCCAAAAATGTGGCTTTCATTTTCATTACAGAAGTGTCCATCCATATCTAAAAAATTTAGCCAAATTTTTTAAAACAATTCTGTAACTCTTTGGACTGAAAACTTTGCTCTCTTAAGCAAAGATGTTTGGATTTGCTCGAACAAACGGGATTTTTTGCCAATCAAACAGAAGCATTATCGAATAACACAATTTATTAATACTTCAACATTGATTTAATGTAATTAATTAATTTATTATTTATAAGCAAACAGTTATTAATCAAATCTTGTACGAAAATTATCGAAAAATTTCTATTAAATTGGTTATTGGAAAACTTTTAAAATCTTTCGGGCCTCGGGCGACGTGAAATCAAATATCTTAACTATTTATTGTGAAACACAATCTTTCCGATTTTGAAAATTAGGATTCTAAGTTCAACAATAGATAATATAGGTACCTTCCTGAGATTAAAAATTAGAGCTAACATCGCAAAGACAACTCCTGGTAAATTAATTAAGAGAAAAAATTAAAATCCTTATTAAACCGATTTTATTTCTATTTTTGACTTTTTCATATACATAAACTCTGTACACACACACACACAAAAATTGATACTCGTAATTTACATTCGTAATGAATATTTAATTAATAAATACCCAAAACCAAATATTAAAAAGACCCACCTAAAAAAAAATCATCATCACTACGACGAAACGACGAAATCTTTTTATAAATAAATAATTAAGATACTTAGTGTCATGCCTCTCTTTACATATTTTTTCCAAAAAATAATTAAAACTTCCTTTTCATCTTGTAATGTTGTATTTTTTTTGTGTTGTTTTGTATTTGTATTTTATATTCAGGAACAAGGATTAATTAAAAATTAAAACCAGACAAAATTCATGCTTTTAGGTTAATTTTAAATGTGCCTACATTTTTTATGTTCCTTCAAAAACACAAAACAAAAACAAACAAAACTAAAAATAAAATTATTTCTGCCAAATTAATGACAATCACTCCCGAATAATATGGCCCAAAACAAAACAAAAAAAAATCTTTTCAAATGAACAAACATACATTTCTATAAGAGTTTACACAATTTCCGTCTTATTTATGGTTTATTGTACCTATAATTGTTAAAATAATATTGGATTTTCGAAATTGAAATTCAACGAGACGAAAATTAAATGGTTTGGCCAAACAAGAGCACAAAAAAACAAAACAAACAAAGAAAATCGATCTGAATTTTCATTTCATTTTCATTTTCATTTCATTTCATCCATTATTTTTACATTTTCGCCGAAATGCAATGAATTGTCCACAAAAATCTTAACGATTTTCGATTCAAAACATGATCCTATAAATGGTCACGTATTTTTTTATCTCGCATTCTTAACATTTATTTAGATAACTGAAAATATTTTTTTTTTAATTTTATTTGTGTACGCCGTCAACAGTGAAACATTTATTGGATGAAAAATCGAAGATTTCTGGATGTACTACATAAAAAAAGTTGGATTTTCACCTTAACAAAAAACAATTTTTTGAACTTAGCTTAACAAAAGTTATGCAACTTTATACAATTAAGTATATGTATGTACCTACATATATATTGAGAGACGGATAAGTAAATAAATCTAGTTTTGATTCAACAAACAAACCAAACTTTTATTTTCTTATTTTCCAAAAACACTTCGTTTAGACGTCGAAGAAAGGAAATTTAAAAAAAAAACAAACAAAAAAATTAAATTTAGTTTTAAGAAATTATTTGAATTTGTTAAAGTGGAAAATTTATATTCTTTGAAAACATTAAATTCATTTTGAAGATGACTTTCTTTAACGTATTCATTTTATAAATAGTTTATTGAGTTAAGTTTATGAATAAGAACGAAGTTGGTTGACATATTGTTTCAATAATCCACTGCATGAAAACAACTTGTAGATGAACTTAATGGTTAAGTTTTTTCGTAATTCCTCAAATTCGTTACAAAGCTATATTAATCGAATCTCAAAAATACCTATATGTGATATATGTATAAGACCCAGTATAAGCACAATATAAACACAAAAGTCTTTTAAAGCGTAGAAAGCGATCCCTCAAGTCTAAACTAAAAAAAACTAAAATATTGAAGAAGTTTACTTACGTATTTAACGATAGTTTTTTTAGAAAGTTCATACATATACTATTCTAGAAATTATTCAATTCAGTCGTATTTTATTTGTAAAGGAATTTGTTACCAATTTTGCTCAAATAAAATAGCCAACCAATTCTAATTTGGGGTTGGAGCATTTTTACAGGTGATTACCAACCATTTTAAACTTATTATTGTGCATTCTCAAGAATTTTCATTCGAGCTAAAAGCCTTAGAATAATATTTGGCTAGTATAAGTTTTAATTTCAATGTAAATATAAATACCAGAAACGTGTCGTGGTCTCATTCACCAGGTCCTCCTTCCCAACCAAAAATATATTTTTTTTGTTATTATTAATCGTTATTAAATACAAAATAAGCATCCTGATAAGTTTAATTTCTTTGAACAATTTTTTTAATTTAATTGGTGTAGTGAGGTGATAGTGAAATTAAAAATTAAATTTTAGTACTCTTAGATTATTCCATTATTATTATGATGACAATGAACGTTCAAAGGAGACAGTCGTGCTTTTTGGCTGCTCCGTAAATAAAACTCTTTTTAGTGTAATTTTTGTAGTGTTGTAAAATTAATTTTTAATTTGTATTATCCTTTCTCTTGTAATGTTTTTCTAATAAATAAGTGACAGTGATTTAATTAAATGTGAATTTGGAAAATGTAATCCATCGGGAACGGGATACATTTGTCAGGCAATGTTTTGTATTTATAATGAAAAGAAATCAAATTTCTTGATTTCTATATTAATTGCATGAATTTGGCTTTAGTTTTGTGTAATTGTGTATAAAATCCTAGTACATAAATCGATTTTATAACAAAATTAAAATTGTTCCAATTTAATACACGCGGTAATATTCATGAATTTTCTTGTTTCAAATACAAATACTTATGTATATGTATTTTTTTTTATATATATTGTACAATTGACACAAACATATCGAAGCTTAACGGGATTGTTGGTATAATTTTTATATTATTTTAGTACATGTAGTTTAATATTTTAATATATGTATCTATATATTTAGCTTTTATATATAGATCATTATGCTAGAAATAATTAGAGAAGACGTTTTCACATAGATACGTCCTCTGCTACGCACGTTGAAGATTATAGGAAAATAATTATTTTTCTGTTATAGGTGTGTTGGTGGTTTTAGTATTATATAGAATGCGGTTTTTGTTTTATTGTTATTTGGCGTTGTTTTCTCTCGTGTTCTGTGTATGTATGAGATAACCGTGATGCTCGATATATACCAGTGTTCGCAAGTAGTTGGCTATTGGCGTGCCAATAAAAGAATTTCTTTATATAATTGCTTTTCTGCGTGCCTAATTAATTCCGTAAAATAATTTTTTATTTAAGTCAAATATTAATGATCAGTCAGAATCGGGCTCATACATGCCAAATTTTTATGAGATCCGGCCCAACATCTTAACCCAAAACAATTGTCTTTGGCCGTTCTGTTCCTGACTAGGTTTCAGTAAAAAATTACCTATAACGATTCTGAATTTTGAGTCTTCATACGGATAACCTCTCTGCTAATCGCATTTCTGTGGTATTTTGCTTAGAGCTTTTGGTTCATTGCTTATTCAATAAATGGAAATATAAAGCCAAATGAACAAACTTCTTTCATTTTAGAACAGTGACGACTAGGCTCAGAGGAGGAACCAAAAAAATAATAAGTTCAACAATTTAACTTTTTTCCATCCAAAAACGTGCTACCTAGAACCATTTTGAGCTAGAGACGTAGTAAACTGGTTCTTGTAAAAAAAAAAGATTGAAACAAATTTTTGATTAATGGTATCAACCATAATATCATTAGTGGTGTTCCGCAATATTCCTTGAATTTGACTATTATTTTATTTAAAAAATCCGACCCCAAATGACTATATGACCAATGGAATTCCTCAGAGCGTAAATAATTCGATTTTATATTAGGAACTATTTACAGAATCGGCTTAATAGCTTAGGTATCAAATTTCAGAAAAATTAATTGGCAAACGTGATTGTTCCATTTAGTGCTGGAAATATAGAATGGGTTGGTTATATATTTAAAAACAAATTTCTCTTTGGCAAATCTATTTTCTTGATTTAAGATTTGAATTTGTGTACCAATGTATCATTAGAAGTATCACGGAATATTTCTTGAATTCTGGCC
Organism: Tipula helvola; assembly: GCA_963556165.1. Lineage (NCBI taxonomy): Eukaryota > Metazoa > Arthropoda > Insecta > Diptera > Tipulidae > Tipula > Tipula helvola. Next base: position 78,659,995 of record OY744482.1, on the reverse strand, counting down.
ATTTTTCAATTCCATTGAAATTTAGTATCTGACTTAACTAACATATTAGATGACAAATGAATTATTTACACCAAATCCATATGATGGTGTTGAAACTTTTCTAGAGGAGATTTTACTATAAATCTGTTTTAAAACCAGTGGATGATCCTCGTCACCAAACCAACTTTACATAGGATTTTTTTTTATCAAATATATGTAGTATATAACAAGTTTTAAGACTTAAAAACTGTCTTGTTTGTTTAAGTAGAAATATGTATTCAACTTTTTCAAACTTTTTCGGACTTCTTTCTATTTAGTTGTTTTTAACCCGGTTAAAAACGTTTGAAAAGTTCGGTATCGAACAAAAATAGTTTCAAGTGTTGAAAATACGAGGTTTAAACAAAAAACGTGGAATTTTTCTTCACAGTTAGTTTTTCTTGTGATGGTACACTTGCCCCTGAGGTATCTTGACCTTCGAAGGCATATCGTCATCCATTATACCGATCCTTAGTTTATTGTTGGCTGTCGAAAAATTTTACGTGGTTTGGTGTGCTGGAATGGAATGAAGTGCACAATTGTATTAAAAATGTTGCAAGTTTTTCGCGTTTTCTATGAATTAAACAAGCAATTATCAGTGGTACAAACGTTTCAAATATAGCCTTCAAGGTGTTGAAGAAATGAAAAGCGCGCTGAATACTCAAGCATACCAACAACCTCTCAATCCAAACGCTTTTTTGTATGTTTTGAGCATGCAATTTATCAAGTCAATGGCGAACCAGAACTGTTAAATGAGTCATATCTCATAATTAAGGCTCGACCGTCCCAATTTAAGCTTCCTAAACAGGCAATACCAAAAAAAAACCTAATCAAATTCAATCGAATACGAAGGTCATGCTCACTGTTTTGTTCGATTTCAACGGCATAGAGTACAATGAATTCTTACCACCAAGTCGCACCTATTCGGGTTTGCGGTGAGACATCGTGACTTATGTACTACAATAATGCACCTACTCACACTTTTGTGCTGGCTCGTAAATTTTTGGCCAAAAACGAAATGATGCCGAGCATACCAAAACTGTCTAACCTTTTTGACAGTCCACAATAAACTAAGCATCGAATTCAACAATTTCACGATTTTTTGATCAAATCCTATATTTTATCACCTAGCAAATTTTTTCGAGCTTTCGGAACTTGTTGAAAATATTTGAAATACATTCCAAAAGTGACTATATAAACAATCATTTCGAGGCGAGGCTTTATAAAACATCTTTTCCATTTTTTTGTTAGAATAACGAGAATAATGTGCCGGACAAATTTTTAAACGTGCCAAGTTTGGCACCCTTGCTACGTATTTACGATCACTGTTACATACCATGAGCTACACAACGCAATATTTTCATGTAGTCGGATCAAATGGGATTCTTATACGACGTAGTACGTATTCGGGTCAATTTGAGTCGTATTGGAAATTTAATTAGTATTAAAAGTTTCATGTAATCGATTCTAATGGGATTTTTATAATTTGTATTATGGACTAAATTTGAATCGTATCTATAATAATTATTCTATAATAGTTCTTCTCTATTATTCTAATATTTATGTTTTTGGACATAATATATTTATACACATGTATATCTTTTAAAAGTATATTTAACAAAAACAAAGATATTAGAAAATTAACTAATCGACGAATTTCGCTTGGAACAAGGACGTTGTTCTCTATTATACCAAATAACACGAATCTCAGAGATTGGCTCATATAGTGACTATATAAGTTGTAAAGGGTATATATTGCAGAATTCAAATCACTCAGTGCCATTTTGATATGAGCCGTAGGGCTCTTACAAAAATTTTTGAAAATTAACAAATCGACGAATTTCGTTTGGAACAAAGACGTTGTTCTCTATTATACCAAATAACACGAATCTCAGAGATTGGCTCATATAGTGACTATATAAATTGTAAAGGGTATATATTGCAGAATTCAAATCACTCAGTGCCATTTTGATATGAGCCGTAGTGCCGTAGGTCTCTTGCAAACAAATTTAGAATGGCAAACGTATAAGTTTCATTTCCGTTTGTTACATTTAAATGGAATATTAGTTTTGCCTGAATTATTCAAAATCAGTGCGCGACCAGGTTTCTGGATTTATGCTGCGGAACCTGGGTGGGAACTAAACGTAAGATTTGATATGGACACATTACACGTTCATTCAATACTTGTCAAGCATGAATAAAATTCTGCAAATTTAGCTATTTTATCTCTTAAGTCAAGCCGATCCTGTGCACCTACCACATTTCAAACGTATTTCTAAAGAAAGCAATCGCCCGTATTTTACTATTACCTATGCTGGCTACACAAGGGTAACCACAGGAATAATGCTTTAGATGTAATGCACCTTCAGGAAACTGGAGAGTGTGTGCAGAATATAAGTATTTCAGAAACCTACTTATAGTGTTTAGCCAACCATCAATTTTGGGTGTTATTCATTTTTCAAATTTGTTAAGACAACATTTTCTTGCAATGAAATCAACTAGTGTTTCTCATATCACCATATTGAATCGCTCTAAGCAATTTTGAAAAAATCGGAGTCAATAATTTGTTCTCCCGGAGTTATTTTGTAGTAAAATGTACTTTGGTTTGTTAGATAGAGGTGCTAATATTTCTATACCAAGTCACGATTCAACCAGATTCGTTTTGAGTATTGATTTGAAAGACGCCTTCTGGCAAATCCCTCTCGGTGACGAATCAAATAATTAAAAGCCATTTACCATGATTGGTCATGGTTATGCCATTTGGATTGAGGATTTCACGTGACTATGTGCATATAGATTAATGCATCGAATCGGAAACTTTACGTTCTTCGTCTTTAAATTGTTTTACTGCAAACCAATGTTTTACTGTTGAATGACTCACAGAATCTTCACCCAAATTCTAATTAATCAATTCTATAGCTTGAGCAGCATTATTTTACAGCCTTTTCCTTAAAAACCGTAAGTTACTAGGGTTACAGAATAATTTTATGAACAGGAAACCTATGTAGGTGACTAAACTAACGTTCAAAAATAAAAACGGACACTACCAGCGATATAAAACACTTGAAGAACATTTAGAATTTTCGAAATTCGCATTGCGTAAGAAAATTAACTATAAAAGCGATCTGCTATTTAGGAAAATAACTTAAAACTGTAACAGAAAATAAGAAATTTTGAAAAATTCCATGATCCAAGGTAATTGACGATTTTTGGATATTGTATAGAGAATTATCGTATATCGAGATCCCGGAATTTTTCTGGTGTTGGTACCACACAGTTTTTTAAAATTGATTTTCCTTACAATTAGAGTAGACCGTAACCTACTCAAAATAAGTTTCCATTGGAATGGGCGGCGTTTAGAAACTCCAGGAAAATTTCCGGAAACTCGATATACGATAATTCTCTATTCAATATTCAAAAATCGTCAATTCTAAGTGCCTGGGACTATAGAGTTTTTTAAGTCTTTAAGTAGACCATAACCTACTCACAATAGGTTTCCGGAAGAATGGCCGGTGTTGAGGAACTCCAGGAAAATTATGGGAAACTCGATATACGATAATTCTGTATACAATATTCAAAAATCATCAATCCTAAGTGCCTGGGACCACAGAATTTTTTAAAATTTATTAATTTCTGTTAGAATAGACCGTAACCTACTCAAAATAAGTTTTCGTTAGAATGGCCGGTGTTTAGAAACACCAGAAAAAAAACTCTTTACTTGTGAAGTATATCAATAAGTCGTTTAATTCTGGAATTTTTCCTGATTGTTGTAAAACTGCCAAAGTTGTACCGGTATACAAATTTGAAGATGAAACTGATCTTGCGAATTACAGACCGATTTCTATTTTGACTGCGATATCAAAAGTTGTAGAAAAAATCAACCATTTTTTATTATTGAATGGCATAAACAGCAATTTGGCTTCACTATGGATTCAAATACAACGGCGGCATGTTTGAACTTAACAGATTTCCTCAGTATAACTGTTGATCAAGGATTGTTTTGTGGGTGTCTTTTTCTAGACTTACGCAAGGCCCTTGATACTGTTAACCACGAAATATTATTATTCAAGCTAGATAAGCTAGGATTTACTGCAGTACAAATAAACTTATTCAAAAGCTATCTCTCTATGAGACGCCAACTAAGTAGTAAAAATAAATAAAAATGTCAGTTCCGAAAAAATTTTAAATGTGAAATTTCAGGTAAATGTACAACTATGTATATATGCAGATGATTGCTTGATTATGTAAATTGCAGAATCTCTACAGGTATTACTTTCGTAAATACAAAACGATTTACTGGCGCTTAAAAATTGGTTTATTATAAATCATCTAACCTTAAACCACAGTACAACAAAGTACATTGTGTTTGAGAATAAAAATTTGGGGATGGATGTGAAACGATTCGATGAAGAGTTTAGATTATTTTTAATTCGTAGTACTGTGCCGGGTATGAGCGTCGGGCATGCTAGAGTTGGGTGTAAGGAAAATTTTGGAAAAAATCTAGTGAGTTCCAAGAATATCATCCCCAAAACACCAATCCTTTTGGAAGATTCAGCCAGCAATACGGCCCCGAAATTATACGCATGGCAAAAGAATTTTCGTTGAATAATTTTTGTAAATATCCCAAAAAAGATAAATTGTTTGATCTAGCTAACGAGACAAATTTGAAGTATAAATGACGTAGTAGAAATATTCGATATTGGAAAGCACGTAGAGAAATTAAGGAACAAATAGCTGAATCTTTAATATTTGATAGGGGCGATGGTAGACCATATGCGGAAGTAGAGATATGCGGCAATTTGTTTTCCGGTTTACTCGACAGTGGAGCTAATATTTCCGTGTTGGTTAAGGGTTGTGAAAATTTTTTGAATCAGGCACCTCAGGTACAGTTTAGATACTTACCTTCGATTCTAAAGACTGCCAACGGTAATATTGAGCCTATCTTAGGCCACATACGGGTACCCATTACATTTTCAGGTAAGACATCGGTCATAACCTTACATTTGGCTCCAAATTTAAATCAACAATTGTATCTCGGTATTGATTTTTGGGAGAAATTTGTATTAAAAATCTCGGTTCCTGAATTGGTAGTGCCGACGAAAAATCAAAGAGCAGATATCGTTTCAAAATAAAACATTAATAATAGGATATCTGAATTAACGGGAAGTTATTAGAAACTAACTCCAACTAACGTCAATTATCCGCAGAGCAGAAACGTAAACTTGAAGACGTAACTAAAGAATTTCCTTCCACAAGTATTTTAGTGTTAGGAAAAACGGCCTACTTATCACATTCCATAGACGTTTTTTATGTTTTTTTTGTTATGTCTCTATCTCTGCAATCTTTTCTGGGGGTCAAGGCACTCCCAACTCTTTCGCAGTTCCCTTTTAACGTCATACCTTACGCCGTTGCCAGCCAACTCGAGGACGTACGGCTATAGACCCGCTTTTGTTTAAGCCACCTGCACATTGCATTGCTTTATGCCAGCCTATAGTACTGACTTGAAAGGTGGGTCGGCCCATGGATTCCGCACTCTCAACAGGGGGTCATAGATAAATCATTCAATGAACTGAAAATCACCCTATCATCAGCTCCTGTTTTATGTCATGCTGGTTATACTCAGCATTTTTATATTCAGTGCGATGCTTCTAATACCGGTGTGGCGGGAGTATTATTTCAAAAATCAGCTAGCGACGATGAGCGTCCTCGATGTCGCTTATTTTTCCCAAAAACTTAACGCTGCTCAACGAAATTATAGCATTACTGAGTTAGAATGTTTAGCAGCTGTGTTAAGAGTGAAAAAATGTAGGCAATACGTCGAAGATCTTCCGTTTACCGTTACCACAGATTATGCGAGTCTAAAGTGGTTAATGGGGAAAGAGATCTGTCAGGAGGTTTAGCTCGTTGAGATAATCTTGTTCCGGATGTATTATCACGAGATTACTCGGGCGATAGTAAATTTAGAATCGGATGCTTCAAAATGATCAAAATTATCAATTATTAAATCAAAATTTAACGAATAATCCTGAAATCAAGACTAATCTGAAATTTGTTAATAACCGACTTTTCATAAATATGTCTGGGATAGATAAATTTAATTTAAATACCGATATTCTAATCTGGAAATTGTATGCACCAGAGGGTCTTAGAGAGGAGATTATTACACAAGCCCATTATTCCCCTACGTCAGCATATTTAGGCATTGCCAAATGTTTAGAGAACATTCGTCGGTATTATCATTGGCAAATATGGTACCGAACATATTTACACACCCAAATACCATCCACAATCAAATACTTTGGAAAGAGTCAACGTACATATCTATTGTGGCGACCAGAAGGTCGTATGTCAGCGAAAATCATGCTAATTGGGATCTAAATCTAAACTCAATAGGATCCGCATTGAGAAATGTTATTCACAGTAGCACTAACCAATCACCGCATTTCCTCGTATTTGGTCAACATCTTATTACTTACCGGTCCGAATACGAGTTACTTCAAATTTTAAATCTAGACGACCGAGAAATACTAATTTCCAATTCGGATCGACTCACTTCCACCCAAAAGGAAACATTGGAAAATTTACGAAAGGCCTATGAACTTAGTTCAAAAACCTAAAATTTGCGGTCACACATCAGAAATTTGCATATTGGTCAGAAAGTTTATGGGAGAACATTTTACCACAGCAACGCCGCAAACAAAATTTCAGCTGAACTAATGCCGAAATTTAAGAAAGCCCATATTAAAAAATTCGTTGGGAACGTCGCCTATGAACTATCGGATAATAAGGGAAAATCCATAGGAATTTATCATGCTAAGGACATTCGAACTTAACTATACCTCTAATGAGCTAAGAGAAGGGAAGTTATTAGACAATTAAGTCCCGGCTTAGAGACATTTCATGAGTGTAGGTCTTCCCCACGGTTGAAACGATTCGATGAATCGTACTATGTCGGCTATGAGCATTGGGCATACTAGAGTTGGGTGTAAGGAAAATTTTGGAAAAAATCTAGTGACTAGCGGAATCGAGGCTTTGTATTTTATTTGGAAAATTATCGTGAGTCAAAAAAGAGAGGCTTAGAAAAAGGAAGTGAAAAATAACAATTGTGTGAGTTTGCCATAGCATAAAATAAAAAAAAATAAAAATTACCGAAATAAATAAAAACCTTGTGATACAACTTGTGAGTTTGCCTTTTGGCTGCACATTGCAGAAGAAAAGAAAAATCGACATTGAATATAATATTCAAAGTCACATCCGTTATACCAAATATGTATCTTAGACACAAAAAAAAGCCATTTAAAAATATTTGTTAAACCCTAGTTGTAAACGAAAAAAGAAACCAAAAGTTAAAAATCAAGTGTGTGAGTGTGTACAAGGAGGGTGTATGGCAAACCACCATATTTGAAAAAAAAAACAAAAAAACTGAATACCACGAGTAACTAGATATAGGCATCGCTACATCATCAGAAGGAGCCAGACGTAGGGTCAACCATCTACAAGTGAACCACCGATAAGTTTTTGAATTATTTTGTTATTACAATTTATTACTAATCAGATAAAAGTTTATTATCGAACGACTAACATCAAATATAATTATTCCAAATACATTTATTATAACGATACCAATACCAATACCACAACTTGGAAAGTGGCTTGCAGCGAAAATAATTGTTGTCTTTCTTCTTTATTATAGTTGCTATATGCATTTACATATTGTACACATTTTGTGTTTGAGTGCTGCCTACTTTTTAAAAATGTTAGATCGATTTATCACATGGGCATTAAAAATTAGTTATTTGCGCACCAAGTTTCAAGGTAAAAATTTGTAGTTGTCTGTAAAGCTACTGTTTCACCTAGAATAGTTAAAATCGTACCTGCACGATGCACAAAATATTTTGTTTATAAAATATAAAAAATAAAAAAATCTTGGTTGTAGGACGTTCATTTCATAGCATATCATTAGCAATCAAAATTTCAAAATTTATTTCATTTTCGATTATTTTTCAATAAAGACAAATGACATAAATAAGATAAATCGAAAAGCTGAATGGTGTTGTTTCCTTCAAGACGCGACCAAAAACTTAATGTTGGTCATTATTTTCATAATCTGTCATATAAAATCAATTTCGCAATGAAATTCTCTCAAAACCACTCAGTTATATTTGGCTCTAAAAAACTGCAATCATAACAATTACGTTATTAATCCAAAAGAAAAAAAAAAATTATCTTCTCAGATTTCTACCACGACCAATACTAGAGCTAAAATTCTGTAATAAATTTAATTAAATTTCTATTGGAATATTTTTTATTTTCGTATATTTTTTGTGTATCCAATTTGTTTTATTTATTCGGTATCGTCTCTGAATCTGATATGATTGTATATATGTATATGTGTGATTCACTGCACAAGTATGTATGTCCAACAAGAATTTTTGACCATTTTTTTGGTTTAATGGTAGAATACATAAATTTATTTTGTATCCGTATGGTATTGAGTTGTACTCGTAACTTGTGAACCAAAATATATTTACGATCAAAGTTGGTAGCAGTTTCGTGTATTTCGTACATCATAACCAAACCAACGATTTATTATGAAATATTTGTTCTAATGGTTTGAAATACACAATTAGATTTTTATTTTATTATTATTGAATGAATCAAAATAAATTGTTTTGACCTGAAACGGCCATTATACATCTTGTTTGTTCTACCGTTTATTATGAACGGTTAAATTTTTCGATATCTCGTTTTAAGCTAGTATCAGCATTCTATGTACTTATATACATACAATAGTATACCATACAGATATGAACGAGAAATGAATTTCCATTTTATTGTAGAACATAAAGCTGAATAAAAAAAAATATTTTATCATAAAGAATTAAATTAGCAAGATTCTTAATTCCATTTTACATTATATGATCCATTTTAATTAGAAGCGCAACATTATAAGTGGAAACTTTATTAAATGCAATTTACATGATTATGCTTTTTACTATTTTTGCATAATATAAAACGATTTAGTATAGCATGTAATTATGTACATTAAAGTTAATTAAAAGTTTATTAAATGTGATACAGGATGAATATTTAGATATATCCTGTGTACGGCCTATAATACTGCATTTTTTAGTGTTTTGAGGTAAGCTCATGAGAATGTTTAAACTTCATCTGCATTTTTGCAGGCAAATAGTATCTAAATATTCTGTGATGCGATTATTGTTGCAACTCAACCTTTGTCTTTTGGCAAAATCTCGTTCTCTTTCGTATAGCTTTGATAGTTGGTCACTGAGCCTCATGAATTTTGAATTACACTGTCTTGTTAGTTAGGTTAGGCTAGGCATAGGTGGCGGTCCACTAGGACCAGGCATAGACACAAAATGGTTCGTAGCCATACCACGATTTATTGATTATCCTCCAACTCTCAATGAGTTAGTAGATCTATTAACGAAATGCTGAATACTTGTGACGTCCATCCCCCTGAAGTCTTCCTCCTCTTCGTCCCCGCAACTGCGACAGTAGTCATGTGAGAAGAAAACAAGGCAACTCGCATGCCTGCCTCTGAGACAGTACCCCGTAATCACTCCAACAACCATGTTGATCTGACCCCGCTAAAGTGAGATTAGCTGTTTGGATCTAGCCAAGTTCAACTTTGGACAGACCTGCAGAGTTATTACACATGAAGTGGTACTTGAACATATGTCATTCGTCAATTTACTAGCTTCTTCCTGAAGCAGCAGTTTGCATATTGCAAGGGGCATTTCAATATCTTTTCTGCTTTTTGAACTGAGGTCCGTTGTACCACGTGGAGCCATTTAATCGGCGTTTATGTTCGCTGTACTGATGAAATGCCCTGACACCCACATAATATGGATGTTGAACTAATCTCGTCAAGAGATGAGAGACAGTTCTGAACTGCTTTCGACTTGAGAAGGTGTGATTGTGGCATGACTGTTCGTCTCGCAGAACACCCCAACCCCAACTTTTCCATTCCATTATGAACCATCAGTGAAGAAGTTTAAAACTCCTGGTTCCAAAACAGCACCCATCATCCAGTCCACTCTGGGTGGGATTCCTATCCGGAATTTTGTTTCAAAAGAAGTGACGGGACTGTGCAGTCGGTGGTCATGGAAATCTCTTTGTTACAAAGTATAGATGAGTGCCCTGTATTGTTGCAGGGCCACATTAAGGTGGATTTCAGCCATATGGTAGTACAAGCTGCCAACTGTTTTCCCAAGATATCTAGAGGGGCCAAAAATAGCAGAGTCTCTAGTGCCTGAGTGGATCAGTTCTCAACTGATCCACATACAGATTGTTCTCTGAACTTTCGTCAAGAGCTTTTGGTTGACAGTTTTGTCCAGAGCACTAGAGCAGGCCACCAGACTGTTACCCCATAGTAACGAATGTGTTCTTCCAATGGAACTTTTGCAAGAGTATAACGCTACCGTAGCTTTCTTCACCCTTTCCATAATATTGGGTTTCCAATTAAATTTACTATCCAAAATAATACCTAGAATCTACGCTTCATCTATAAAAGTCAAGCTAGACCCGTTTAAAGTGAGAAGATTGATATGAGGAAGTTTATACATATTTCCTAGAGAAGAGAACCAATTCAGTTTTGTGTGGGTTCACATCCAACCCACAATAATTGGTTCGTAATTAAAAAATGCCCAGGGCATTTTGAATAACCTCACTAAGTGGGCCGTGATATTTGCCACGGACAACAATAGCAAAATCGTCCGCATAGGCAACCGCCTTGAAGCCACTATACTCCAGTCATTTATGACCAAGTTCCAAAGCAAGGGGGACAGTACGTCATACGCTACGGCATACCTCTGCTTGCAAAACTTCTGGCGGAGGATTCCCCAGACTGGCATATATGATCCTGCCTCTCAGCATTAGATCTACCCAGCCCTTGAGTGATTCATTCTCTCCTAGATTCGAAAGTGCCCGAGTTAAAGCTCCTGAAAGCACGTTATTAAAGGCTCCCTCAATGTCCAAAAAGGTTACCAATGCGAAGTCTCTAGCATTTTTAATTTGAAAGCTTTTCCGGCACAATCGTGCCTCTAATATGAGCTTCTATTTGTCTTTCCAGTGTTTTAAAAAAGAAATAAGACAAGCTATTCGGTCCGAGGTGTTTCGGACTGTAGTGTGAGCATTTTACCGCCTTAGGTATAAATATAACCTTCACTTCCGTCCATTTACTAGGAATGTGACATAGTTCTAAGCTGCGTCTGAAAATTACCTTTAACCTGGAAATGGTTAGATAATACCATTAGGCCCAGACGTCTTATATGGTTTGAAACTGTTTATCGTACACAGGATCTTTCTTCTGCTAATAATTTGTCCTACAAGGTAACTTGCCCTATTACCTACTACGATGCAGATTCAGAAAAACCAGGAAAGTGCATCTCCAGCAGAAGTTCTACCGATCCGGCCTCTCATGTAATCCCTTTAGAACACGCTCCAGTAATCGTTCAAAAGTGGCAGGGGCATGACAAAATCCAAACGGTATAACATTAAATTGCCAAAGCCCGTTACCCACACTGAACGCTGTTTTCTCGCGATCTTCCTCATGGACTTCCACCTGCCAATAGCCGCTTGTGTCATCGATCCTTGAAAGTGGAGGGTATTTATATTTTTACGTCATAATTGAGTTTTTGGTAATCAACGAAGAATCTCATGATACCGTCTTTGTTCTAGCCCAATACTACCGATAAGCTCCATGGGCTGTTAGATGGTTCGACGACAACTGTCACCTGGTTATTTGTTACCATCCGGTTGACTTCTTTTTGTTTTGCTAATGGTAACCTCCTGGGTGGTTGACAAATCAACGTCTCTGTTCCTGTATCAATTCGATGCTTTACCATTGAGGTCCTTTCGTTATTATTCGACGTACTGCAGAATATGGACATGTACCGTCTGAGTAGTTGATGTGCATAATTTTTCTGTACCACGTTAAGATCTTCGGTCCATTTCTGCATAAGTTGTTGTACCATTTCTTTTAATATTTAACTGTCGTCGATACATCGTCACATTTGCCTATGATTGTGTCTTTCTTGATAGCCTTTGCCTTATCCGAGAGATTTAGAACCCTAATTGGTACTCTATAGTCATTGTCCGGTTCAACTAGGGCTTTTCCGATTATAATTTCCTTGGCTCCCCTCGCCTCTTTGTTATCTTTCACAACCCACAACCTGGGTGACCCAGAATCTCCTTCCGATCTTCCCCACACGATCTTCTCCGAGTTTGGTGGCAGCTTCTCCCGATGATCAACAATAATTCGCCTGGTAGTTTCTTCTTCACTGCTAGCATGAAGTGGCAACTTGACGTTATCGTATAAATTAATACTTCTCGTCCAACATCCACCACGACGCCATTTTCGCTCATGAAGTCAATCCTCAAAATGACGGCATACACAATATCTACAATCAGCACTTCTGAAAAAGAGTTCTCCCGATGTTTATTTTTACGATCTTTTTGTCTCTTATTATTATAGTCGCCTTTAATTGTTATACTGTCACCTAAGTTATAGGGCCATCGGTTGTGCCGAATGAAAATTCCTGAAGCAATGCTCCTTCCTTTTGGTAGCGGCTTTTCAGTTCCACTTGTGATCACTACCACACTTCTGATTCAACGCGTTCATAATTTCGAGATAACCAGTGCTGTTCTGTTCCGAAATAGTTTGAAAAAGCCTCTGCTCCTTCGCTTTTAAGGACCACTATTAATGCTGCGACACGATGTTCATCGTTTCTATGATTCTGAGTGGCCGCTATTTCAAATTGAAATTTTAAAATGCCGAAAGATGTTGTTCCGTCGAATGATCGTTGGTTTTAGCTTAATCTGTTGAACGGTCTGAACTACTTGCGTTGTTGTTCCCCTTGCCTTGATATTAGTTAATTTTTTCTTGAGACATTGAATCTCTGTTTCAAACTCAGCTTGTAATTTATGTTCCACTTGTTGTGTCTCAGTATTAACATGTTGAACTTCCGTTTCCAATTTATGGTCAACCTTTTGAATTTCCATTTCCAACTTCTTTACTTCACCATGTATGTTAGTAGCTGGTTCGAGAAGTTTCTCGTCCATTTCTCTTTTGGCCATTTAATGGCTGTGTTGCATCATGGTCAGCGTTTAACCCTTCTCTCTCTATGGCCTGACGTATCCGCACTTGTAAACCTGCTTTAATACTATCAGTGGACAAACTCCGTTTTTCTAGTTCATCCTTTAACTCAGGAACTCTTAATTCGGAGAGAATCATTTTCTTTGTTTTAATATTTACAATTCCACAAAACAATTTAGTTTATCACCAACAAATTTATTTATTTAACACCAAAAATGCCGAAAGATTTATTTAACACCAAAAATGCCGAAACACAACCCAATTTATTAACAAAAATTCACAAAATCATTTATACATATTTTGTACAATTCTACTGTTCACTTATAACTTTTATTTCACACTAAAACACTTTTTAATTTCCTTTTTAATCTTGACTTTATCGCTTACTAAATACTAAGGTTCTAAATCGAATTCGTTCGCTCTTTATATACTCAAACCAAAACTTCTAGAAATTGCATGATTATTCCGGTAAGAACAGTTTAGAAACATTTAGAAAAGTTTTATCATGGAAAATTCCATTTTAGTACAGTAGAACATTGCGCTATTAATTAACTTATCCTATTCTATCCTAGATGTAACCGTAACCAATATTGTCTTTGAGTTTAAAACTTGTGATTTTATTTATTCTTCTGCTATTATTTTGTGACCGCATGAATACATTGAATCAAGTCGTGGATAAACCCGTATGTATGTTAATCAAAAAATGATTATCAGCTGAGCAATGAAGAAAACCCTTCAAGTTAGCCTATTTTTGGTTAAGTAAACATATTTCACTTTTTAAAATTCCGCTTAGTGTTAGGTTACTTAAACTAAAATCGATGGCACCATAGCTGCTCACAAAATTAGTTGCATAAATGGCACTCTCATCAGGAGGTAAGAAAATATGTTATGATTCTCTACAACAATATGATGTTCCACAAAAAAATGAAATTTTATATGTTGCTTAAGCTGAATAACTTCAACTTTATGATCTATAAATGTATATCCTTAAAACGTAGATATCTCTATTCTAGAAGAAACCTACGTGTAAGCTCAAAAACAGTTTATATTGTTTACTACAATATAGATCTTTGTTATATTTATACATAGATGTACACATTTACTATTTTATCTTACAACAAAGATAAACGTGCAAGCGTTTTTATGTTACAAAACCAGAGAAAAAGCATAAAATAAAATTTTATTAACCCATTTTATGTTAAAAACTTTATTACAGAAGTTTTTTTTTTGTTTGTTTCTATTTTATACCTCGGTTTGCTAGCTTTTTGTTCATAATTCTCTGTATATCCATCCCATAAACAAACACAGATACATACATAACTATTACTATACATAGTGTCGAGACACTCGTATAAACTTTAACAAATAACTAGACAAATTTGGTATGATTACGCTGTTTAAAGTTCAATTTGTCACAGCCAGTAAACAATCAAACTGTTAATTTTATTTGGTTAGCTTTATACAGCCACAAAATAGTTGAATAGTTATCTAAATAATAATTAGAATATCTATGGCATGGAAGTTGGTTAAAAATTCATAATGTACACATCGCTTTTAATTATTAATTTTTTTTACCTCAATGATAATTGAAACCATATATATGAATAATGGTTCTAATGAATAAATTTTAGGTCAATTATTACGCTTTTTTGTTTTTTTGCGAGAAACATAAACTGATTGTATTCTTAAGTCTAAAACTTCCTAACTCAAACTTTATGTAACAAACACACACATTATATTTATGTTGTAAACGAACATACCGAATATTTCATTGGCAGATAGATGAAAAACTACAGATAATAAGGCAACGATGAAAATGTGATTAAAATAATAATAATATTACAGTGGAATAAATTTGGGGGGGGGGGGGGGGGGTATAAATGATGAGTGCACGCGCGGGAGAGATGTACTACATATAGCATGTACATACAACATGAGCTTTTGTATATTTATATAATACAAGTTATATATATACATACAAAGTTGCGTGTTTTATTATAGACGAGGATTTATTTGTGTCAACATTACTTTCGGGATTAGTACGTCTGTACAATAAGATTATAATGCTGTGTATATTGTGTATAATTTCAATGATATCATTATCTTTATCGAACAACGAGGTATGCTTATGTCATTAAAGTGCTGGATTACAAAAACTTTACAATTCTAACTTTGTTAGTTGTGTTTCATTTAAAGAAGTATGTTCAAGTAACATGTTCTGGGGGAATATGGCCGATAGGCCGAACGTCGAAAGGCCGAATGTCGAAAGACCGCAAGTGTCGAAAGGCCGAATTTCGAAAGCCTGAAAGGGCCGAAAAGCTAAATATCGAAAAGCCAAATGCTAAAAAGCCGATAGCTAAAGAAAACTAAAATCCAGAAACGTATTTATCAAAGTGCGGAACAAATTAAAATTAAAATTTATAAAATGTCTATCGAATTTGACTTTTACCATAAAGTTCTTAATATTTTCGATAATGGAAATTGTTTCGTCAACTTTTCAGACAGAGATCAAAGGAATTGTATCGCTCATATCGCTTCTACTGATAGTTCTACCACAAATGTTTCAAGTTATTTTGTGGTTACTTCAGAAGCACCACGAAATTTCGTGTATGTGTATATCGTCGACGTGGCGAAATGAAAGTAGTAAGAAGTCCGGCGTATAAATTCTTTTATAACGAAATTCAAAAATGTAAAGTTGGCGAGCTGATTCGTCAAAAATAAAATATTTTCCAGTCGCGAAAATTCCGTACAATAGAAAAAGAATTCGTTGAGTCCAATTCTTAAAAAATAAAAATTAAAGAATTTATACGAAGTTCTTCCTATTGTTGTAAAAATAACAAGTTAATGCGGAAAGCGCAAGATTCTTCATCAATAAAGCAAATTGATGGAATTCCTTTTAAGGATTGTATATAAATATAAATATTGTTAATTGTATATAGAAATTATTATAAATAATACACAAATTTTGTTAATCGTTAAATTTTAAAAAAACTTGAGTGTTTGTTTAGTGTATATAAAAACATAAACTATAAAAATAAATTAAACTACAATTGTAGGAAATGTATATAAATAGATTTAGAAATTGGTGTGTCCACGAGGAGTAAGCCAATTATATACTATTAGTATTATCAACGAACACGCTAAAAAGTAGTGACCCCGACGTGATCGTGCCGATGTTTAATGTCTAGGACCGAAGCACCAGCAGTAAACAATTAGAAATACATCTGCCATTAGTCACTGCTTAGTCCTAGCAGACACCAGCACGTCGTAACGACAGACTATTGCAGTACAATTGCAGGGAGCTTCTGGATAGCCAGCCATTAAAAATCCAGAGTACAGCAGACAAAGTTGAAGGGGTATATATTTGCATCAGGCCAACGAAGAGCAGGCCATCAGCAATACCTCGTAAAACAATCTATCACCCGATAACCAAGCGAACGCGACATCATCTGTCAAATTTCAATATTCTTCTCAGCCTTGCAGCCTGATATAATAGAACAACTCGTTAGTAGCAGCATACATCAATTAGCATTAGAAAATTTAAAATTGTAAGTACTACTTTTGTTTCGTCTAACGTGTCCAAGATATATACATACATATATACAATGTTCGAAATCACATGTTTTTTTTGGTTCCTATCGCTTATGTTTTTGGTTTGTTGTTTCCTCTTTCGGCGTGTTGTTTCTGGAGTGGATACCGGCGCGACATCTCTCACTTCGGAAAATTCAGATACTTCCGTGCAAGGGAATGATGCAGAGGATACGATCGCGTTAACCGCTACTCAATTGCAAAGATTAATTGAAAGTCAAGTGAGATCGATCATTGCATCTCAAAACAAAAACGTTACCTTCCCAAGTGTTAATACAGACGAGCAGTCGAGTTCCAGCGCTTACAGCCGTGGCGCCGGGTCTTCCGCAGGAAGTGACACAACGATGTCGAACCAACCTAATTTTATTTCTCAGGTAGCTTTTAAACCACCACAACCGTTATATAATCAAAATCCAGTTGTGTGGTTTGAGATCCTGGAGCAACAATTTTTAGTTGCTAATATAAAAGTGGAGACCACGAAATACTCCCATGCCGTCGGAGCTCTCGATTCACGGTTGCATGATACCTTCGCTGGTTTAATCACACGGCAAAAGGGAAATGCGCCATACACAATTTTTAAACAGGAGGTCATTAAGGTTTTAGGTGAATCGGAGAAATCCAAATTACATAATATCTTGCATGGCCTTTCACTATAGGCGATAGAAAACCATCCCAGTTGTTGGCCCAGTTCCGGCTCAATGCTGGCACAAATTTTAATGACGATTCTATTCGTCAGCTATGGATGAAACGACTACCCCATCAAGCACAAATGGTATTGACACCGTTTGGAAAGGATGTGTCCTTGTCCGTGCTTGCAGAACGGGCAGATAATGTAGTTGAGACGATTTTGCAACTGCATATTAATTCAGTATCATCTTCTGCTATTTCTTCGGCAAATTCACATACGTCAAACCCGGCCGTGACGCAGCAAAGCATTAATTTAGTGGAAAGTTGACGAATTTTGAAACTCGAATCATGTCACAAATATCTGCATTATTTAATACCAACCGCGAAAGTCGCAATACATCCAGATCATCATCTAATGAAAGTCGTCGGCGTTCCCAATCTCGTCAGTCTTTGTCAGATGACCAAGAGTGTTACTACCATAGACGATTTGGGGAAAAAGCATTAAAATGTGTCTCATCCTGTAAACGACACGCGGAGTTTATGCAGAAAGGCGCTGTTTTCAGCCAAAAAATTAATTTCCCTCTCACATTTAGCGACCTGTGACGAGGTTAGGCATTCAAGTCGCTTAATAATAACCGAACAAAATACAAAACAAAAATTTTTAATAGATACGGGAGCGGATGTATCGGTGATTCCTCCGGATTCAACAAAGCAGTCTTTGGACATTTCGACCGAATTTAATTTATTCGCGGCAAACGGAACGCGCGTCAAATCGTATGGTTCTAAAGTGATTAATTTGAATCTCGGCTTGCGAAGAAATTTCACATGGAAATTTATAGTCGCAGAGGTCTCTATGCCCATTATTGGCGCGGATTTTTTAAAAAGTACGGGTATTGTGATCGACATACAAAAACAGCGCATAATCGATCCTTTAACTACCTTGTTTACGGTCGGATCGTTATCAGTGAACCGGGACCCTACTTTATCTCACATAAATAGGTCACTTCTACACCCGAGTGTAATCAAACTAATTGCCGATTTTGATGAAATTACCAGGGAGAATTTGGGTTTAGCGACCGTCAGGCACAACGTAACTCATTGTTTGGAAACACACGGACCACCGGTTACATGCAAAACTCGCAGATTGGCACCGGACAAATTACTTATAGCCAAATCGCATTTCGAAGAAATGTTGTCCCAGGGGATATGTCAACCGAGCAAAAGTTCCTGGTCAAGCCCGCTTCATTTGGTCCCAAAAAAGAATGGAGAATGGAGGCCCTGTGGTGACTATCGAGCTCTTAATAATGTCACAATTCCAGACCGATACCCAGTACCCCATCTTCAAGATTTTTCTTTTCAGCTGGAAGGATGCAAAATTTTTTCTACGGTTGATCTGGTACGCGCTTACCACCAGGTTCCTATTGAACCTTGTGATGTTCCAAAAACTGCAATCTCTACACCCTTCGGGTTGTTTGAGTTCACGCGGATGACGTTCGGCCTCAGGAATGCCGCACAGTCCTTCCAGCGATTGATGCACTCGGTTTTGTTTGGCTTGGATTTCTGCTTCGTTTATTTGGACGACATCTTGATAGCCTCCAAAACATTCGAAGAACATTTGAGTCATTTAAAGGCAGTGTTTCAAAAGCTGTCAGATCAGGGACTGATAATTAATCTCGGTAAATGCGTCTTCGCTAAAACCGAAATAAATTTCTTGGGTCACGCCGTTAACGCTAAAGGAATTTTACCTTCTGCTGAACGAGTGCAAGTCATTGAGCAGATGGAGAGACCAAAGAACGTTCAGCAATTGGAGAGATTTCTCGGAATGATCAATTTTTACAGGAGATTTATACCAAGGGCAGCTCAAGACCAAATTATATTAAACGACTTCCTGAAGGGATATAAGAAGAATAGTAAGGTCCTTATTCAATGGTCGGAGGAATCAATTAAGGCCTTCGACGATTGTAAAACAAAATTATGTCAATCCACAATTCTGGCACATCCATCAATCTCGGCAAGACTATCAATTATGGTCGACGCATCGGATTCAGCCATAGGAGCCGTGGTACAACAGATGAGCGACCAGTTTTGGCAACCTCTAAGTTTTTTTTCGTTACGTCTCTCAGCTGCACAGCAGAGGTATAGTGCTTATGATCGGGAGTTATTGGCAGCTTACGCAAGCATCAAACATTTCCGTTACCTCTTGGAGGGTTGTAACTTTACCCTGTTCACTGATCACAAGCCTCTCACCTTTGCTTTCAGACAGAACTTAGAGAAAGCGTCGCCCCGTCAATGTAGACACTTGGACTACATTAGTCAGTTTACAACAGACATCCAACATGTTTCCGGGGTTGACAATGTTGTGGCGGATGCCCTTTCTAGGATTGGTCAGATTTCAATTACAGGAAGTATTGATTACGATGCTATTGCCGACGCACAAGTATCGGACAAGGAATTATTAGAGCTTCTACGAAACGGGAATACATCGCTAAAACTTCAAGGATTGCCAGTTGCGTTTGATTCAAATAAGGTACTGTATTGTGATGTTTCAACAAAGAAACCTCGTCCTTTTATTCCTGTAAACTTTAGAAAAATGGTTTTTAGCTCTCTTCATAACTTATCACATCCGGGAGTTAAAGCGACCGTAAGAAGTTTAACAGAAAATTTCACCTAGCCGAATATTAATAAGGATATAAGAAACATGGCTTGGAACTGCATGTCGTGTCAAAAGGCCAAAGTCGTCAGACATACCAAGGCACCGACGGGTACGTTCAACCCTACCCTTAGCCGTTTTACTGAGATTCATTTGGATATTGTGGGTCCCTTACCCATCTCTAATAATCAACGGTATTGCGTTACGCTTATTGATCGGTATACACGTTGGGTCGAAGCAATACCTGTACCGGATATAACTGCGGCGACTGTGGCATTTGCAGTCTACTCTGTATGGATCGCAAGATTCGGAGTACCTTCATTTATAGTTACGGATCAGGGACCACAGTTTGAGTCCCAACTTTTCTCGGAATTAGCGGCACTATTAGGGTTTGAAAGGAAACGAACCAACAGTTACAATCCTAAATGTAATGGGATGATTGAACGTTGGCACCGGACCTTGAAAGCGGCCATCATGAGTTACAATCGGCCTGATTGGACAGTCATACTTCCTTCAATTCTCCTTGGACTACGAACTACTTACCGCGATGACCTCGAAACTACTTCAGCGGAGTTGGTGTATGGTAGTTCGCTGCGCATTCCGGGACAATTCCTCGATTCAACCACACCGTTCATTCCTCAAAGAGAGTTTGTTAAAACATTAAAAAATAATTTCGCAGAAATTTCTCCAAGTTTAGCTTCACGACATGGTCAAGAAAAGATTTTTATGAGCCAGGAATTGAAGTCTTGTACGCACGTTTTCTTACGAACGGATTCCTTGCGTAAGGCATTACAACCGCCTTATACAGGTCCCTTCCTGGTACTGCAGCGTTACGAAAAAATTTTCGACATAAAGATAAATGGAGATCGTAAGAAAATCACTATTGACAGGCTTAAACCATGTTACATTAAAAATCCTGAGCTCTCTGGAGCAAGGGAGGATTCGGCGGTTAATAAGGAAACAGATGTAGAGAATAACACTACAACTTGCCCTCCAACACGAAGGGTTACGAATAGGGTGACTTTTAATCTCGATCCTTCGCATCATTCTCAACCAAATACAGGGACTACCACTAAATCAGGTAGAGTCTCGAAATTGCCCTCGCGTTTTGATGAATATATCGTTAAATCAATCTGATTTCACTGGAGGGGGAGTGTGTGGCGCGGGTGACTACTTCAGAAGCACCACGAAATTTCGTGTATGTGTATATCGTCGACGTGGCGAAATGAAAGTAGTAAGAAGTCCGGCGTATAAATTCTTTTATAACGAAATTCAAAAATGTAAAGTTGGCGAGCTGATTCGTCAAAAATAAAATATTTTCCAGTCGCGAAAATTCCGTACAATAGAAAAAGAATTCGTTGAGTCCAATTCTTAAAAAATAAAAATTAAAGAATTTATACGAAGTTCTTCCTATTGTTGTAAAAATAACAAGTTAATGCGGAAAGCGCAAGATTCTTCATCAATAAAGCAAATTGATGGAATTCCTTTTAAGGATTGTATATAAATATAAATATTGTTAATTGTATATAGAAATTGTTATAAATAATACACAAATTTTGTTAATCGTTAAATTTTAAAAAAACTTGAGTGTTTGTTTAGTGTATATAAAAATATAAACTATAAAAATAAATTAAACTACAATTGTAGGAAATGTATATAAATAGATTTAGAAATTGGTGTGTCCACGAGGAGTAAGCCAATTATATACTATTAGTATTATCAACGAACACGCTAAAAATGTATTGGAGTGAATTTCGGATTTAATGCTTGGTAAATGCTTCGTCAACCTTGCAGGCACAGATCAAAGGAATCGTATCGCTTCTATTGATAGATGTACAAATGTACGTAGGCCTTTTGACACATTCTGCTTCTCAACATTCGGCCTTTCGACACATTCGGCCTATCGACCCATTCGGTCTTTCAACCCATTCGGCCTTCCCACACATTCGGCCATTCGACATTCGGTCTTTCGATATTCAGCCTTTCGACATTCGGCCTTTCGACATTTGGCCTTCCGAACCATTCGGCCTTTCGACATTCGGCCTTCCGACATTCGGTCTTTCAACATCGAATGGTTCTGGGTAATCTTCTTGATTTCTTAATAATTTCTATTGATTTAATTCGCAGCACTTATTGGGCGATTAGGTATTGATACCTTTATATAGATAATGATAATTTTTTTATATATGAGCCGTTTATTTTAAAAGTGGCCTAAGTCCATTTTTCAAAAAATCAAGTTAATGATAACAATAGATAAATAACAGTATAATCTTTCTAACGGTAAATAATTTATTGTCAAAACAAGAAAAAATGAATCTCTAACACCTGTGCAAAACATAAGAAAATTCAAAATCCCATATGTTTTTTCATTTATTGTTTTTCTATTCTTTCATTATCTCGTTTCAACAAAATATGGACTTAAGCCGCTTTCAAAATAAACGGCTCATATGTCCGACGCAAATTTATGCTGTGCGGTACCTTGCCCAAAGAACTTGCTAGGTTAATTCGCTATCCAAACGGTAATAGTAAATTTTATATGTTTCATCTCTAATACAATAATTTGTTGTGATGTGCAAAATAAAATAATCAATAATACTACTTGAACTAAAGATAAGAGTTTTTAGAAAAAAAAAATTTTAATTGATTACAAAAGTTTATTACAACTAAAACATACTCTTTGGTTTAGTTTAAAAACTTTAATTAGTTCTCGCATGTCAAAATTAGAAACTTGGAGAACAAAAATCATTTATTAAAGTAATAAAGGATAAAAATAAGACATAAAGTTTCTTCTAAATCTATGTAGCTTGGTAGACGAAAATATTTTCATCTCACCCGCGGTTAATAAGATAACACCATTTTGTTAAATTGGCAGGATAATATGCAGCATTTAGAAAGTCACAAAATTGTCCAAAAGCATAAATAGCCAAGAAAAACTAAATATTTCTTATCTGGTGCTGAAAGAAAATAACTGGTTATAACCAGAAAATGATAGTCTAGACAAGAACAAATATAAATTTTTCCCGAAAACTTATAAAAAAAATTTTATTATCGGTTTTCATTATAATCCAATTATATTTAATCCTTCGATTGTTTTACTTCGCTTGGTTGAAAATGGATTTGAAAGTATATTTGGGTTTCGAATTGAAAGCTTTATATTGGATAATTCTTAAAAGCTTTATATTACATAATTATATTGTTACAATACATTGATTTTTCAATTTGTTCGACATGTTAAAGCTCAATTTTTATTGTACACATATTTTAGATTCTTCAAATTTTACAAATCCTTCCAATTCTTAAAATTTTTAAACTCAATTTTATCATTCAATATAAAAGCTTATAATTATAACAAATTAGGTGTAAAATTTTGATTAATACTAAAATTCTTAATGAAAAAAAAAACAAAATTAGGTAAAGGGTTTTTCTTTAAATTCTTAATTTACGAATGTATCGGAAACTTTAGATTATTGAAAACTTGCAAATCTGAAGCTTATGAACTTCAGTTTCTTAAAAATCTTGAAAAATTTCAAAATTTCGAAAACTTTATGTTGAGCATAGAAAATTTTTGTTCTTCAACTTTAATTCCTTCTTCTTAAAATTTTTCAAAAATTGGAAATTATTGAATGTTTATAGTATTTAAGGGTTTTTTCGTCTCTTCTACAAAAATCTTGAAAATTCTAAAATTCAGTTCTTTAAAAGTTTCGAATTCTTCAAATTTCACCAAAGCTTAAAATTATTTACATTCCTCAAACTTCAAATTCTCCAAAAATTTTAAATTCTTAATTTTAAACTATGTATCTATAATCTAAAGTGATCAAAGGCTACAAATTCTTAAATTTCCCTAAATCCTTTAGGAGCTTTAGGTTTTTCAAGTTCTGAAAAAAAAACACTAAAAATTTGTTCTAATTTAATTCAGAAGCACTTAATTAAGATAAGTACAACAGATTTTTAATTTTTTGAAATCTCTCGCGTTCTTAACATTCTACAAAATCTTCAGATTCTTCATATTCAACAAATTCTGTAAGTTTTATTAATCTTCCAAGAGCTTTATATTCATAAAAAATTTAAATATTTCTTAAAATCTTCATATTCTTGAAAAGTTTCAAATTCTTTACAATATGGCATTCAAATCAAAACAAATATCAGATTGTAAAAATTAATTTAAAATTCAAACCTCAGATATCTCAAATATTTTTGGTTTTTCAAAATATTTAAATATTTTAAATTCTTGAGATTATTTAATTTCCTCAGGAGTTTTTGATTCTTAACTTCCTAAAATCTATAAACGACTAGGGGCCTGTGGTTTGAATGGAAGGAATCTTTGATAAATATAGTTCGCTTTCATAACAAAAATTTCAAATTATATTGGTAAAATTGAAACACATATAGTCTAATGCTCAATGCAAGGGGCAGTTGTGGTATGACAGGAAATACATAAACATTTCTCTAAACGTTATACTACAAATTATTTGTTTTTCAAAACTCAAAATGAAACTTTATACATTAAAAAAACGTAAATTACTTGCATCGAATAAAATGAACTATTTGTCTTGTTCTTGGGTTTCACGGCCCTAAAAATAAAAAATTGTCATTTTCAAATAAACAGGTATCCTTATTTGGAAGCGCTTTATAGAACGTAAAATTATCAAGATCGATCACTCACCTGTAAATACTTCCTTTTGTAAAATGTGTCATCAGATGTATTCTGCATCAGTTCTTAGCAATGGCCTCCACTCCAAACGCTAACTGGACCACCACATTTGGCTCGAAGCATCTGCTTCTAAATTTCAATATCCATCCAAAGTTGCATCTTCCTGTTCAGCTGCATAATTGAACTGTACCTATACCGTATATTTCAGAAACACATCTTTAGTGTTTTACTTAGTTTGCTATAGGCAAGTAAATTAAGAAGTAAGATATCAGTGCTTGCTTCGGAGCTTCTAAAATTTGAACTCTTGACAATTATGTATAAAGTTGGCCATGCGTGAAGGAAGGTTCTGGAAGAAATACTCCTACTTTTTCTAATGTTTGGCCTTACGATAAGTGAAAAACGAAAAGAAAAATCGGATTAGTTTTTTCGATATAATTCTAAAATTATTGCTTTATTTTCGTTAAAATCTTCGGCTTCTTGACCGAATGTACCAGACAATACTATTTTCAATGTACAAAATTCAAAAAAACTTTTAATTGGCTGAGAAAATGAAAATTAAATTTTTTTTCAGGAAAAAAATTAAATTCTCATTTTCTCAGCCAATTAAAAGTTTTGTTGAATTTTGTACATTGAAAATAGTATTGTCTGGTACATTCGGTCAAGAACCAAAAGATTTTAACGAAAATAAAGCAATAATTGTAGAATTATATCGAAAAAATTAAATTTCATTATTCTTTTCATTTTTCAGAGGGTAAAGCGCTTTATTAATTGGCTATAAGCCAAACGAAGCGAAAATTGATGACGAACAAAGTTGAAAGGCAACACAGAATTATTTGCCGTATTTAACGAAATCCTTTGGTTAAAATGTATTGACCCAGATTGGCATTCATTTAATATCTCAGCTTTCTTGCAATTTTGAGTTAAATCCCTAACCATCAGTCTAGTGTCATTGCATAATACAGTCTTTATCTCCAGGTTCCTTAAAAGCATATGCACCCTTGCTTTAGATTTAAAGTATATGGTAGTAAACCAGTAGGATTCAGCGAATTCAGTTTTCAATTGTATACTTCGGAAGGACGCTTCTATTATTTGACGCACTTGTTCATTTTTAGGGCATAAAAATTCACGTTCAGATATTGAAAAAATATCATTTGATGAAAAATTTATCTCTTCTCCAAAAATCGTATAGTTGTCAACGCTTCTGTAATACAACGCATGGGAATGGTAAGCGAGAATTGAGTTTTTTTTTCGAAATTTCTTCTGTTTTAATTTTGCCATTACCAACATCTAATAACCATTGGCCAAAATCTGGATTAGTAATAGATCTGATATTTTGTTTTAAACATATAATACGAAAATAGCCGCATTTCTTGACGTTTGATCTGATCTGGATCAGGTCATATTTCACGAAATAACAAACACTAAAAACAACTACTCGGATCAAAATGTTGATCCAAAAACAAAGATTTGTTAATTTTAGTTGTTGCATTCAATAAGTGTATTGCTTTGGTAAATTTACAAAAAAATACAACAACAATTGCATTAAATAAATCCAAAAAAGATTCAGCTAAATCCAATTATTTTTTGAGTTTATATCTTTGCGGGTTGCTTTCTGAAATTATAAATCCAAACCTAAATCTAATCTTTTTTTACCAAAGCAATACACTTATTGTAAACTTGATTACATGATTTCTTTATTGTAGTGACGGGTGAACTGCGATTACCTCCTCTAACAACTTGAAGTGTTTGTCGGAAATTACCTACCACCTAATAATCATCCGCTTTACCATCAAATGGTTATTCGTTTTTTATTAGATCTCGGAATACCAAATCAACAATTTCCAAGTCGACGCCTGATGCCATCGGTGCTTCAACCCAAATAAGACAGTTGATTGTATGATAAAGTATGCCTTTTAGTTTGCTTTAGTTGTAGAAATTTAACTGTGTTAGAAAGGGAATAGGCTGAATGACACCGCATTCCATCTGGAAATAGATTTGCAGCAATTTCAGTCCAAGCTATTCAACAAAACTTTTTTATTAATCGAATATTAATGCCCGATACAAATAAGTTTTGGCACTTCCTCCGGGGGCCATCGAGATAAAAAATATTTTGATAAATTTGTATCCAGTACCGATGAAAAAATATTTTTAGTCTCTATCAGGTTCAATACTTGGTTTAAATTCAGTAAATTTAAAGTAATATTCCTTTCTGCAGGAACAGACATTGATACTGGCAACAAATTCTAAACCGCTGATACCTGACATAGATCTTTTAAGCCATAATCGCAGCTAGAAAAGGCACTGTCCTCGGTGCTTCCCTGGTGAAGAAAATCTTCCATCATATAATTTTTAAAATTATTGACAAATTCGAATGGATTTGCAGGATTAAAGTGACACAATATTGTTACAGTGACAACTGATCTTTAAAAGTTGGATGTATCAAACTATTAAAATGTTTTAAACATTCGTAAGATATTGATTCGGTCCCTTTAACAGAAAGAAGTAGTAATCTGAGATGGTACAGCTCAGCATCTCTTGGAGGAACTGTTATGATTCTGCCGATATTTTTTTCTCCAAAATGTGAATTCAGCGATCGCTTCTGCTGTTTATTATTTTTAAGCACGTAGTACATTTTTATATCTTGGTATACAAATTGATGAGCTTCAATACACGTTGAATATTGAAAAAATTAGTTCGAATGGTTCTTCTAACAGTTTCACGTCGTAATGCATTTTCTATATTGTCTCCATTAAAGAAAATTGATTGTCCCTCTCTATAACGGATAGACAACATTGTGCGACTGTTCATATATGGCAAGCTCTAGAAGTTGCCATGTTGCTTCTTGTGAACTTATATAACGACAATTTAGATTGAGTAGTTTCGTCATATTGAACCACATCGTGAGAGTTATTAACATCATCAACGTGAACGCCAATTCGAGTAGAATCATGTCCTTTTCTGATAATATATTTATGGATATATTTAATGGTCTTTATGGTTGAGCACAACTCCAAATTAATAAGTGCATTATATTTTAAGCTCAAAAATTGATTGTAGGGAACTATAAACCGATTATCAAATGGTTTATTTGAGCGTGATAATAGTAAAGTCTCAGAGCTGTGTGGAGGGCGCTGTTTGTATTTTGGATAACTATCCATAGATATCAGTTTCAGTGCAAACCATTTTAGGAAATTGCTTAGACATTTTCCTTCCACCAAATATAAACATGCTAACAACTGTGCCGCCTCGGTGGCACAGTTGTTAGCATGCTTGCTTTAAGCTCCGGAGGTTCCGGGTTCGATTCCCGGCGGGTGATGAAAAAATCACGGCTGGTTAATGTATGGATCAATGAATTAATCACTCATTATCCGTTGTAAAAATGATTACGAAACTTCACTATGAAGCGGCCAAGTCCCTCTACGGGATGTAGCGCCAGCGAAAAAAAAAAAAATATAAACATAGTTAGGATTTAGTGTTCAACATGGACCATGAATGTTGTGTTTGAGAATTATTTCATGCCTAGCTAAATTTTCAGTCTTAGAAGGTATCTCAGCAGAAATTATTCAGTAAATATCATAAGATGTTTTAAACTTATCTGATTTGCTCATTGTAAACAAAGAGTGGGTATGAGGAAGTCCCAGTTTTTGATGGTCGATTATGTAAATATAACAGACAACAGTTCCGAAAATATGCTTCTTTGATATTTCATTTAAAAATTCTTTAATTTTTAGATTGAAAACGCGGGTTACATTATCCGGACTGTTATAAATTGGAATTTGAAGTTCTTGTAGTTCGCGGAATTAATTTCTTTCCATGAAGGGTTACACGGGAATGTAATGAACAAATCAAGACGGCCGAATTTCCTTACCATGTTGCCTTGATATAATTTTGGCATGAAACGCAGACCGCTTTTAAACGAAGAAGGTAGAATATTATGTATTGCCAACACGTGCACTATTATCACGACCTATGTTATTTACATAGTCTAAGAGACCTTTATAAGGTTCTACACGAATATCTTTCTGATTTGACCAAATCAAATTTAATCTATTCGCTTCTATGCGTGCGTAGGCGTAAACTAAATGACGAATTGCAATGTTATGTGAAAAATACTGTAAAATTAAAATAAATAATTAAAAAATAAAATAATTAAAATTGTAATTTTATTTCGAACAGCGGGAGCGTGATCGGCACTGTGATGCATATTTGTGGTTCAGCCGAATTCTTTACTTGGAAAGAAAAAAGGGAAAATCATTGAATCCAAATTTAAGATAACGGGTTTATTCGTTTCATAGTTTTGCTGTTACTGGGTTGAACGGCAAAATCTAAATTTGTCGGTATATTACACCATCTCCATCTGGCACAAATACTATTGCAACGTCAACAGGATTTTTTAACACATTATAAATATGATGGTCGTCGTGAAGGTTCCAAATAATCAATAATGATACCTTATTTACGATGTGATCATTTCTGATGGCATTTGCAACCTCGTATTCATGTCCAACTCACAGTTTTCTGTAACTTTGTATACTTATATGGAGAAATATTTTGAAGAACTGTTGAGATAGTATACATATAATGCTTTATTACATTTATGAATGACCGGGGTTGTTCATGCGAACATTTACAGCTGTGTCACCACGTAAACCACGTTCTTGGTAATATTCGGCATTTAATGATAAATCGATCGGAATATTTTCTGAAAAATCCACATATTTTAAATGAATATCTCCCGGTATATCTTGAATTCTTGCACCCATAGAGGAAAATGCATTAGCATTATTAAATTGTCGAATATACTGCTTAAAATGATTACATTTATTGTCAATACCAACAAAGAGTTCTTTTTACACTTTCTGCCGTAGGCACTTGGCGAAACACACTTAATACACACATTTTTAAATTTTTTTAAAAACACTTCTTAAATATTTCGCAAAATTACAAAAGGTTTAAAAAATCACTCGATCGATTTCGGCTTATTAGGCCATCACCAGGAGTATCTACTAAACTGTAAAAATAAAAATGTAGTTATATATATATAGTTGGAAAAAGCAAACTATGAAACAAAAATATCCAAAAAAAAATGTGTGAGTGGTAAACAATAAAATTGATGAGAGCAATAAACATTAAAAATTAAAAATTGAAAGGGGGTGAGTTAAACACAGGTATATGATTATCCTTCCTGTCAACACGACATACCTGGGTGTGTATTTGATTTTTTGTAATGAATGAAGTTTTTTTTCTAATAAAGTTAAATGAAATTATCATTATGATATCGTTTCTATATTTAATGTTTATCCGTCTTTGATGAAAAACTCTTGATTAAATTCATACACACCATGGGTTGAACGTGTTGGTAAAAGTGGTTTTATTCTCGTGTTGACACGAAGGTTATTGATTAGTCAACGGTCGAATAACAAAATTCCAGATGTTGATATTTTTTTTTCCTTCTTTATTTTATTATAACCCGACGTATTAGTAATTTTATGGAGTGGTATGAGTATGTGAATAAAACAATGCGGGGTCGGTAATTGGTGAGAAACGGATTTCTCTCTGTTCGTTGAGGATATTTTGGTTAAGAAATATGGCTTTTCGGATTTCGTAAGATTCTAAGTTGTCTAAACGTCTGCTTTTTGGTTGTACATGTAATATTTCTAAATTGTTTAAACTGGATGTGTGATTTTCTAATGTTAAATGATTATAAAGGGCTGATTCATGGCTACCAGATAAATGTTCTTTAACTCTAACTTCAAAATTATGCCCAGTCTGTCCGATATAAGAGGAACTACAATCATTGCAATTGATCTTATAAACGACAGACTTGGAAAGGCGATCAATTCTTGGTTTGTTGTTAAAAATCATTTTCTTAATTGTTTTATTGTTATAAAAAGCAAAGCTAATATCTGTATATTGTGTCACGATGTTACTAATCCGTTGGCTAGTTTTTCCTATATACTCTAAGCGGCGCCAATTCTGTAACCAGGTCGACCTAAATCCTATTGTAACCATCCTTCCCAATCCTTCCCTGTTAATGTAAAAGGAGGTGTACGGAGGGCCCGGCGTCAAATTCTTTACCGGGAGATCCTGCTTAATGGTTGGTCGTACACCCAAAATTGATCAATTACACAAATAGAAAATGTATGTAAATTTGATTTCAATCGCTATAATTTTGTATTTCCCGGTGAATTACATTTTTCCATATTTAATTTTTCACTTCACTAATTTCACAATACTAATTAACTAAATAAAACTAGAATTAAATTAAATTAAATTTTATTTATATGAGACATTTATGGGACGTCAACCGGGCCATCCTCATACCAAAAATTTAAAGCATCCTTAAAATATGTGAACAGCACCAATATTTTTGTTAAACCGTCTACTTTCGAATGCCGAGTGCTGGTTTTGGAAAACACAAGATGGCGGCTCTATATAGCGACAAGAATCTATATAATCGTTGGTGCTTCTGTTAGTGATCGTGTAACTTCTGAACCACTTGACCGACTGAGGTCGTATTCACACAATATTTGTTTTATAGAGACGACGGGGCAACTATAATCACAACTACAATAATGAAGAATATTACTCCTGACTTTTTTGGGTACGTAACTGTGCCATTTGATTTGTAGTATTTTCATTATCTTACGAATGTTGTTCTGTCATTCTGGTTTTTCATTCGCACCGTACATTTCGGTTGTGTCGTGTTCATCGACCAACATATGGTCATGTCCTTTTTTTTTTGGCATGTTTCTATAAATAATACAATTAATATAATAATGCAGTACGTAAGGTATAATTCTGTATTATTGTGGATGATACCTTCTTCTTTCAGCTTGGGGCATATTTCGGCAGATGAGCCATTGTTCTTCTCAAACCACTTTATAATTTTCACTTTTCACTCCCGAACACACATCACCACCAATCTCAAAATTTATGAATTTAAAACTTTCAGAAATTGCGCAGCCTGGAGGAGGTCCTGTGGCATAATGTAAACAAATGTATACATCCACAGTTGTAGATCACCATATTAAAGCTTTTCTGGGATGAATTTTTGAAACACTTAGTAAGGTTTTCCATTCAAAGATTTCTTTTTTGAAAATCCAAAATACAAAAGAAAAACAATTTATTTATATATAAATTCATTAAGTAATGTAACTAATAATTAAAACTAAATAAATAAATCTTTATGTTAACAATAAAAGAACTTAAAAAATAATTCAGTCAAATTACACTAATTCCTTTACAATTTGTTGAGGCAGAGATGAACCTTACATTTAAACCGGTATATTCTTATAGTTCCCACTGCATTTATTTTCCGTTGTTCTAGAATTTCAAAAAGCTTGTAGATGCTAAAGAAATTATAAAAGTATAACTGATGACCAGGTAAGGTAAAAGACTCCCTTTTGGTTAAGTGTAAAATCGTAGCAGCACAATGTACAAACCAGGCTAGTCTTATAAGATAACAGTTCCGTGTTTTTCTCTTGGTGGAAAAAAAACTCCTGGGGAAAATCGCTGTTGCCACAAAGAAAATAAAGGTTTACCTTTCACGTATTGTTTAACATTTAAGCTCCCTCTAAACGGAATTATTGCTCGTCGATGAAAGTAACTTCTTCAAATGCTACTTCTCTGCAGTAGCTTAACATACTGTTAATTAGTCGCCGCATTTTAAAAAATTTGTTTCTGTTATTATTTGTTATGCCCACGTTGTTTACTAAATGTAAATTTGTTTGAAGCTGATAAAAATGGTTACATGACAACAGCGACGCTATTGATTCAAATGGGCGCTTTCAGTTCCTCCAACATGTTGGCATTGAAAATTTACTGATGGAAAAAATGACATTCAATCTATCACATTGCCATGCAATTTTTGATAAATCGATTGCATTCAGAAAACATAATGATTATTTTACTCAACATGTTGCCAACAACTGTTGCTGGACCTGAAAACGCCAAATGCTTAAATATTTGCTCCAGTACATTTTTATCTGGGGTCACTTGATTGTTTCCATAAGCATATGCATTCTAATAAATTGCATTATCTCCTTTGAACTGGTGCGTTTAAACATTTTGATACTTTATTATTTCTCTTCTGCGTACAGGTTTGTATACGAGTAGCCATTCTAACTGAGCTGTAGAGAGGACACAGACTGATAGACGGACAGACTGACATAGACAAACATCATTTCGAAACCTACCTTTTTGGACTCAGGGGACTTCAAAACAGATAAATCTTCAACAATCTAATGATCCAAAATTTTCATGATATTTTACGTACGTAAAAGAAAGTAAAAAACAACAATGAGTATCCAATAATCGTTAGATCGAACGAGTTAGATTATCAAATTTCAGCGACCGTTCACAAATGTCTGCATTTGGTTCGGGAGCTACAAATAATTCCATATAGAAAAATATTGTTTTTTCTTCTGAACTCTTACATAATTCATTAGATAATTCGAAATCCTCAGGGTTATCGTTATCATAATCGCATATAGGTTTTAGGCTTCTTTTCAAATTACAGAAACGGTTGTAAATTTTATTCATCCTCCCCACGCGATAATATTCTTAGTAAATTCACTTGGTTTAATTTTGTACCAACCTTTATATGTTTTAGAATCGACCGGATTCTCTTCAATAATTTACCTTAAATACCAAAAGTAGAATGATCGATAATACACAAATATATATTGCATTAGGCATATTTAGATAATCAGACTATATCCACAAGTACCAAAACACTTGAATTGTTGGTGAATTTTCGTCATTAAATCTTTCCTCATTATATATACAAATATACTCATACATACAATATACTCATAATACAAAACGGCTACTCTAGCTTTAAATAATATCCATACTCAAACAAAATCTCTTACAGTTTCGATTTCAACACGCAACAACCCAAGCGGCGTTAACATGGCAAGTATAATTGAATCGATTAATTTGAAAACGGCCAAAGTCGCAGTAGAAGGTGATCAGCAAGGCAGAAGGCTATTCCATTCACGATTCTGTAAGAAAATACGATGCAACTGTTGTTGGATTTTTGGATACACCAAAAAAAATCACTATCTATCGGACGGCAGCGTATACCAAAACAATTTTGTTGACCACGCGATCATGGTGTGTAAATATGAATCATTTCGGTTTATAAATATAAAATCTATTAATAGCTCGATCACACACCTCCGATCGGGTCCAGACTTCGTGATTTTCATA
The DNA here is from genome assembly GCA_963556165.1 of Tipula helvola. Classification (NCBI taxonomy): domain Eukaryota; kingdom Metazoa; phylum Arthropoda; class Insecta; order Diptera; family Tipulidae; genus Tipula; species Tipula helvola. The sequence goes on along the minus strand of OY744482.1, from coordinate 78,626,128 downwards.
TGTTTAATTTTGATTCATAAAAATAGAATTTGTTGATAACATGACTACACTGCCACGGCTACCTATCGGATCCTAGGATAGCTATGAACCATCGTCTCGACAAAACAAATATGTTGTATGCATATGACGTCAATCGGTCAAGTCGTTATAATTTTCACGATCACTAACGGAAACACCAACGATTATGAGTAGATTATTGCCGCCATATTGAGCCGCCATCTTGTTTTTCAAAAACGGCACTGGGCATTCGAAAGAAGACGTATCAACGAAAATATTGGTGACCTTAAGATGTTTTTAGGGAGCTTTAATTTTTGAGCATGAAGGACCGGTTGACGTGAAATGCCCATAAACACTTTAAACAATTTTTTAATATAAAACACTTTATAAATAAAATAAATTAAATTTTCAAAAAGGACGACAAAAACACGTCTATCCTGTTCGAACGTCAATCGTTCACCCCGCCAAATCTAGCAAGCCTGGATATAAAATTAAATTTTTTTTGGGCAATATCCAACTATCTAATAATAATAATAATAATTTAATTTATTTATTTTATCCAAAGAAACTAAAACAATATGAAAATATAAAATACAAAGTTGTTATAACAAAAAGGATAAAATAATAGGAACTTCCTGAAATATTACATATATTTATTTTGGAAGCCCCCTCTTATAACTAAATACAAAAAATAATAATGTGCGTGAGGTGCACTCAATTATAAAAATAAACTATAGTATATATATAGAACAAAATAAAGGAATCATATAAATACAAAATAAAAATTTTATGAAAATGTACAAAACAAAACAAAAAAATAATAAAAAATATGTGTCTAAGATAACAGATGAATAATTTTAATTTATAAATATAATTTTATTATAAGAAAGAAGTGATGGAAATCAAAACGTTGACCAAAACTATCACAAAATAAACAAAACAAGTGTTTTTTCAAAAATATAACTCTTCAATATTTTCAGACGCAATTAAAACCGATTTCAACTTATTAAGAAAATGATGGTAATTCAAAATCTCATCTACATTCGTAAAAAGTTTATTGTACAAAAAAGGTGCAATAAATGAAAAAGATCTCCTGCATGCTTCAATTCTAGTGAACGGTACTAGACAAGGCTCATTGTAACGCAGATTTAAGGATTTAATTTTTCTTTTTTTAGTGTAACCACCTCTTTTATAAAATAATTTCAACACCTTGTAAATATACAAGTTCCGAACATTTAATACATTTGACTTTTTGAACAATTCAAAACTATGGTAACGTGAACACTTGAAATGAATAATTCTAATAGCCGCTTTTTGTGTTTATATATTTATATATATATTTTATATTATAATAATTATCTAATAATTATTATCGTTATAAAGTATTCCACAATAAAAATTAATTTGCGTTAGATACAAATTTTATTTAATCGGATCAATAATTGCAACTTCATTTGTTTTATATAAAAATAACACGAAATTCCCATTAATGAAATTTTCTACAAACGCGATTGAAGCGATTGAATTTAAAGAAATAAGAAATGTTCACAATAATTATTTCGTTGTTCAACGTACATTCGAAATGTGGGCCACACGCAGCTTTTGCTAACAGAAGAAAGCATCCAATCAAAAAAATAAAATAAAAAATCTATATTATAAAGTATTATTCTCGGAAAATTCTTTAACCCGTATACTAGAAACATTTAATCGATTTTTCCGTCTTGTTCACAATGTGTCAATATATATGTATGTATGTTTGGCGCTGACAAGCACTTTACAATAATACACTTGAAACAATAAACATGTTTGGAAAAAAAAAAAACTTTTAAATAAGAAATTTTGTATCGTGTCATGTACATACGTAATAATCTTCCAAGGATACATAAATCATTCGATGAAAGGATTACTCAATATTATGTGTCCCGGGAATAAATATTTCATCTCAATTTCGATATACATATACAACAAAACATAAAAACGATGAGAAAATAAATAAATTTAATGATTTTATCGACACCATCGGATTAAAGATTTTTGTTGTTATACAGGTATAAGTGCTTACACTATTCTATACGTTAAATTGAAATTTAAATACAGGATATACTATAAGATTATGTTGAACCCAATTGGGGATAACAACCAAAACAACAACAACGATAAATTTTGCTCAAATCGATTTTATTGTCATTCGATTTTGTGATATGGTGATTTACGAATTATAAGGTACAAAACATAATAATAAAAAGGACTTGAGCTCTTAAGTACACCTGAGGCTGGTGTAAAGTGATTTTATATTTTAAGATTATATAACATCGATTTTATGTGATAACAATAATTCACATAATACACACACACACGTGTTTATTTATTTATCAAGTGGCAAAGGACACTGATTTTAATGTACAAAATAATTATTAGAAAATGTGTGTACACAGGAGAAAATTCATTGGAAGTAATCAAAAATGCTGAGTAAAATCCTGGTATTAAATTTAAGCGCATGTCTCATAATTTTCTCCTTTTTGCTTACAATTATTTCCTCAACTCATTTTTGCTCAATTTTATATGTTTCATTACCATATAGTAGAGTTTAGTCGGTTTCTAGAATTCATCACGAAATTAGACATAAGCTAAATATTGAGATAAAATTCTGAATGCTGGTCGATATTTATAATATAGGCGTCATTGGAATAAGGATTCAACAGGTACAAAAACAAAAAATGTACCTACCCGAATTCAATCAACTCACAATATAAGGTATTCATATACTTTGATTCGGCATATAGACTCTTTTGCAGTATAGTATAACGTATCATAAATGTAAATTTTTTGGGTAATTGAAATTCATCCCAAACAATCCACTGGTTATTATTTTATTTTTTTTTTTAGGGGCGAAGAAAAATGTTGGTTTTTTTTTTGGTGTGTGTAGACTCTGTATATATTGGATTTTAAGTCCAAAAAAATCGATTGTAATTGGATACTTTATGTTTGAGGTTAGGATAAATATTATATATTTACCCCGAACGGTATATAAAATAGCATCGCTTTCCTATCGAAAATTATTTATGGTATCTCTTCGAAATCAATATATTGAAGAATGAAGTGTATTGATTTTTGGCTAGGCGTAATGTAGCTGCAAGGTAAATTTGATATATAGCATTATAAGCGCTTTAGATATTTATATAGTCTGTGCATACACAAAGACAGTTACACAGTGATCTTATATATCGTATAGACAAAAATGAACTCTCTAGGTTCGATACCCAACTATAAGTATAAAGACATTCAAATTAATAAAATCGTAGTGTCGAACAGAATCTTTATGCAAAATATGTTGTTAAATTATATCATACAATTTGGAAAATTTTGCATAGATAAAAAGCAACTACATGTACCATATACATGTTATGTCTTTACATGTAAAATTATGTACAATTTTTTTTTGTGCAATTTGCAAAACTTTATATCAAGTAGTTAGAATATTTTCGGAACATGAAAAAGCTTTTTATGTTTAGTTTTTATTTTCTGTTCGTACAAAATTTGAACATTTCCTTATTCAATTGTGTACTTTCTTATATATTACACAAGTAAAGGATCAATTTTTTTTTTAGATGAAAAGTTATGAAAAGCTTGAGTTTGTATACATAAAATATAAATAGAAAAATTTAATCTCACCAATTTGTATACACCGCGTGCGGTTGTTTCAATTTGAACCAACTGCCTAACAAATTGAGAAGGTATATTTTACTCTCCCGAATACTACTTCATATTTATTTTATATACAAGAACAATTAGAAGGTGAATACAAAAAAAAAAACATAAAAAATTTCCAAGTATAAAAGATTAGGGCTGTCATAAAATACAAAAATAAAAAATTGTTATTTTTAAGCTAAGTGATTATAAAAGCTTTACGCGGGAAATACATTTCCAGAAATTTGAAAAATTGTTTTTTATTATTGATAACAAATTTATTTAGACATATTATTAAAGTCTTAGATGCTAAATAGTAGTACGTGTTTGTATTTATTATGTAGATGCGCTAAACAATACAAATTACATATCGATTTTATGTTTATGTATATATTACACGCACAATACACAAACATGACCTTTATTTAGTCTGGATTTTATAGACGCTTTCGATATATAAGATATTTTGTATCTTTGGACTATTAATAGTTAATTTTATGGTATAACATAAAAAATAAAAAGAATCAAGATATTTTTGGGCAAAATAAATTGTTTAGATATAATAAACCCAAAACATTTATTTTTATTTTTTATTTTTTTTTTTGGGGTGTGACTATCTGTTTTGGAAAACATGATATGTAGATGATTTTGATCTTAGGCCGATCTTATATTGAGATGGGTTTTCTGATTCGAAGGATGGTCTATTAATATTTATTTTTATTTTTTATAGATAATATTCTTAATTGACATGATATACCAACTATTATTCTACCGAACATTTATTAAGTACAGCAGCATTGTTTTAGAGCTGTTATTTAGAGAGGCGGAGAAGGGTTTGTTTTTATTTTTTCAAGCACAGGCAGAATAAAAGGAGCATTTATGTTTTTGGGATACAATATAACATTGGTTGAGATAAAGTAAATATTGGGAGAGCTATAATTCACAAATTAAATAGATTAGACTGTTATCGTTTTGAATAGCAATGTTTATATCATGTACCTGCCAATAATAAATACTAGCTAAGTAAATGCGCAGAAGTAACCAAAGGTTAACGCTTTCTAATACCTCTAAGCAAGCTAGAACAGCGGTAGTCAGGCTGCTGTGTATGTAGGGGGAAAAACACAAGACTCGCTTCATGTGCCGTAATTGCATACAACTTCAGCAAATGCTCACACTGCCCCTTCGTGGCGGCCACTAGAAACTATTCTGTTAAAGGATTAGGCCAAAGTGTGAGGGCTGTGGTTCTTCTACAGAAGGTTGGCGTTGGGTTAACAGCCCAAACTGTAAAATATTTTTTGTTACGAAACCTCAACATAAGCCTCGGATATTTTTAGATTCACAACAACGAGCTCGGACACGATATAAGGACAACGATTTTAAATTTGGAACATAGAACGTACTCAGCCTAAACCGCCCGGAGAGCCTCCATCAACTCTTCGAACAAGCATCTACGTATAAATTCGACCTCGTAGCGCTACAGGAAACAAGACTAATTGGCAATGACATCACCGATTATAGTCGCTTCGGACTAACCCTTTGTCATAGCAATAACATGGATAAACATGAATTTGGCGTCGATTTATTGATTAGCAATCGATGCCGTCAACTTGTGACTGACTTCAAGCCTGTCAGTAATTGGAGAAGCCTGATCAAATCAAAAACGCTTTCTACGACCAGCTTGAAACCGTCCTGAGTAAAATTCCGCAACATGACATTAAAATTGTTTTGGGCGATTTCAATGCTCCAATTGGCAGTGCTGGCAGTACATATTAAAGCACTATCGGCCTAGCACCATCGAGCTAGCTTTATTGTACAACTTGGTGGTTGCCAGCACATACTTCCCACATAAGCGCATTCATAAAGCCACATGGAAATCAAACGACGGGACAACGGTCAACCAAATCGACCACATCCTCTTGTCCAAGAGACATTTTTCTAGCTTTAAAAACATCAAAACTAAACGTGGATCTAACATTGATTTAGACCATTTCCTGGTAGTTGCTGAATTAAAATTTCGTCTATCAACCACACATAATCATCGCTTCCAGTGCATCACTCGTTGGAACACTGCAGTATTGAACAACCAAGTTGACAGGACCACCTTCGGAATGATTGTATCAGAAATCTTGGAAAATAAACCACTTCCTGACTCCGTTCAAGATCAGTGGGACATTATCAAAACGGCGCTAACGATAGTTTTAATATACCTATGTGTAATGAGAGATTTACATTGGTTGTAAGATAATTCTATTGTACTATACATTTAAAAAAATTTAATTGGTATATTAAGTAAAGTTTACTTGAAATTTGTAGAAATAACTTACCGATAAAGCAAAAAGTTAACCAAAAATATAAGCGAAATGAACAATACGGCATGTTGTTTTTCCTTAACTTTAAGTAAATTTAACTTAAATAGGTGGATGTATATATATCCCAATCTATATTTTTGTAGCCTGAGGCATCTACATTAATTAAATTTAATTTAAAAAAAAGTTAATAAATACAGATTTTTCTTTAATTTTTCTCCATAATTTTATTTCAATATTACAAAATAAATATATTTATTTAGCTAATAATAATATACATAAATAAATTGTTGTATTTCATTTTTCTAATAATAATTTATTAACTATAACCAAAAAATTCAGATACTTTTAAAATTTTTGAAAATAAAAATATTGTATTACATTACACACCCTAATTTATTGTCTTGCTTGTTGACCTATTTGTGATGTCCGATATTAACGTCGTAACCGCCGGAACATTTTGGTCGAACTTAGTTTTATTTCCGTAAAAATATAGCTGAATGAAAAACCAAAAATTATAGCACGCTTTAGGATATTCCAAATGAAAAACCTGCAACATTTTAAATGAAACTTCTAACGCCTCCAGAAAATTACCAAATATGCATTTGTGTCCATCCAAAACAGTAACGAATTGCGCTGGATCCAAATATGTTTTAAAAGTCCACGTATGTTTTAAAAGTCCACGTTTATTTAATTTTCGCTTAATAGATGGTGGCAAAAGTGAGCTAATACTCATTAAGATTTCCTGATTGTATCCAACTGCGTAGAACGTCAACAATCATAAATAAAGTTTCCACCACAATACGAGTATATGCTATTTGTTTACTTACCAGCAGCCAGCACTAATGTTTTTTTTTAGTTTTCAACAAATAATTTTTAGATTCGACTTTTTTTATGTTGCTTTCTATTAAACTCGGCATTACTTCAATAAATGTATTCCAATTACCATACAATGTTATGTTATTTGAGTACAGCGTCTTGAAATCAATAATAATCTGAAAGGATAAGATAAGCATTGAACAATATAAGAGGTGATATATATTATAGTATATTTATATTGTATATCATGAAAACATACAAATTCTGGACCAGGAGCATTTTTATATAATGGCCATTCCTCTAATATGTTAGTGATTACAGAGAGATTGATTATATAGATAAGATAAGAGAGATAAGATTTCAAATAAATATTTTTATCTGTGGAACAAAAAATAACACTCAAACTTTTACTTAAATCTAGATTATTCGGGTAATTGTGTTTACCATCTCGCATTAAATCTGATGAAACCTGAGTTTTTTCTAAAACTTTTTTCGTTGGTTCATGAGCAATTTATTGAAATTTTCTTTGCTGATATTGGAAGCGGTTGTGTGCGGTCGGAGGCAAACGTCGTCCTTGTAGAAAATATGTGTCCTTAAAATCAAACGTTCAGTAAATTAATCATAATAATCATATTTTTGTAGAATTACCGTTAACTCTCTAGGGAACATTTCAATAATATCATCAGCTAATTGTTTTATTGTTTTATATTTGATGTGTTGACTTTGACGGCCTTCGCTAAAATAAATATTTCCACGATGAGAGTGCAAATTATATCTCGATGTTTGTTTTCTAAATAGCCAAATGTTTTAAAAAAATCAATTGCAATTTGGTCACACTTCTATCCCTTACGCCACTTTCTGTCCTTTACCCCCCCCCCCATCCCTATGATATCAATAATGCCCTAATTCAATAGTGATGCCCATATCTGAAACAGACGAAGCAAAGAAATATATATAATATTTATATAAATTATATATATATATATATATATATATATATATATATATATATATATATATATATATACATATATGTATATATATATATATATATATGTATATATATATATAATATATATATATATATATATATTGAGGGCCATGTGGGCGTTCAAGCCACCCCGCACTGCGACCTACAAGATCTTTTGTGCATGGACCCTACTTAATGAGCGGTCCAGTCAATATTCAGACTCTTAATGAACCTGACGATACTGCCGGCCGGTATATGATGCATACCATCCGGGCTCATTACTCTCCCTCCTAGATGTTGTAATCTTTTGCAGAAAATGACTGGGCAATGGCACAGAACATGTTCCGCTGATTCCGCTTCCATGTCACAGAAGCGACATCTATCCGTCGAACTTAGGCCCATTTTCTTTAGGTGATACCTATATATATAAGTGTATATATATATATATATATATATATATATATATATATATATATATATATATATATATATATATGTATATATATATATATATATATATATATATATATATATATATATATATATATATATATATATATATATATATATATATAATTTAAATATATGTATTATATATATTTCTTTTCTTCGTCTGTTTCAGATATGGGCATCACTATTGAATTAGGGCATTATTGATATCATAGGGAGGGGGGGGGGTGACAGAAACTGGCGTAAGGGACAGAAGTGGTAAAGAACGATATACTTTTTATACTTTCTGCCGTAGGCACTTGGCGAAACACACTTAATACACACATTTTTAAAAAAAAATTTTAAAACACTCTTGTTAAATATTTCGCAAAATTACAAAACGTTTAAAAAATCACTCGATCGATTTCGGCTTATTAGGCCATCATCAGGAGTATCTACTAAACTGTAAAAATAAAAATTTAGTTATGTATATATATATAGTTGGAAAAAGCAAAAAGTGAAACCAAAATATACAAATAAAAAAATGTGAGAGTGGTAAACAATAAAATTGGTGACAGCAATAAACATTAAAAATTAAATATTAAAAAAGGGTTGAGTTAAACACAGGTAAAATTGGTGAGAGCAATAAACATTAAAAAATAAAAATTAAAAGGGGGTGAGTTAAACACAGGTATAGTCAAAATAATATCTCGCTGAAAATTCCTATTCTTTCATTCCCGAGTAAATACAACAACAAATTCATTTTTTGTTGTTGTTTTACTCGAGAATGAAGGAATAGGAATTTTCAACGAGATATTATTTTAACTATATATGATTATTGATTAGTCAACGGTCGAATAACAAAATTCCAGATGTTGATTTTTTTTTTTATTTTTTATTTTTTTTTTTTTTTTGAATAACCCGACGAATTAGTAATTTTATGGTATGGAATGAGTATGAGAATAAAACAATGCGGGGTCGGTAATTGGTGAGAAACGGATTTCTCTCTGTTCGTTGAGGATATTTTGGTTAAGAAATATAGCTTTTCGGATTTCGTAAGATTCTAAGTTGTCTAAACGTCTGCTTTCATGCTGACCTAGTTTTTGAGCACTTGTTCGTTATGAACATTGAGTCGCTAACTATACCTTTACAACTTCAAGTTGGGACTAAACAATTTCAAAATGGGACCAAACAATTTCAAAATTTGCCTTTGGTCGTGAGTAATTACTCATCAACTGTAAGCATTACCTTTAATTTAAATGTATGATTTCTTAGGTTGGTTCTTAGGCTTCATGCCTAATGCATAATATTATCGCAATAATGTCATCAGGCGGCAAATATTGGTTTTCCAGCCAATCGTCGTTGAAGTGATTTTCAATGATTGCCATTAAAGCTCTTGAAAATTGCGCTCAGAATTTTGCCCCTTTGCTGCTTTTGACGTATTACGCAATTACTGGCAAGCATGTTGCATCAAATGTCATGACCTTCATGACGTATGTTGCTGGCTTAGCATTATGTGATCTGGTGAAACATTTTTGCGATGTCTCCTGATATCGCTACCCTATCTTCTCTGAATTTGAAAATAACATCGACCAATGACGTCAGCTGGTACGGACCTTTCAGCAGCTCACTGTTTAGTGAAACGAGCTTTACCTTTGTTGCTCCATCCCAAATAAGTCCTACTTTTCCGGATTTGTTCGGCAATTCTGCTGTGGCATTTCTCCATCCCGCTTCATACCCGTTGTAGTTAACATTTTGTGTCAATATTTTGTATGAACGTATTAATTCTTCTGATTTTCGACATCTGTTTCTATCTATTGATGTATGTTGATGCGCATCCACCTTCTTGTATTTTCACCGTAAATACCCCAGCTCAGATTAGTTTTTGTGGCAATTAACGAACTCCTTCCATTATGTCTTATTTCGATCGGTATTGCGCGTTAGTATGTTTCTATCGGTACTTCGTTTATATGTTCTGGTAACTGCGTTGGTATGCTCTACTTTGGTAACTGTAATGATTTTACCGTTCGAACATTTTTTAATTCGTATAATTTATGGTTACCACTAATGCCCGATATTTTCAGATTGACAAGCTTAGATCCATACTCGGTTGTTGTTACGTCTTTTGTCCATTTGAGACAGACGAAACTCATCGGGTCATCCAGATTTAATCTATTGGCTATTGATGAATCGATTATGGTTCCATTTGCACCATCTTCTAAGAATGTCAACGTCTCAGTTCGTTCAGCATTTGACCCATATAGCACCCCCGGTGAGATTCGATATAGAATTTCTGTATTATTGGGCGCATTTTTATTTGTAATGTTGTATTGTAATTGCTCCTACTCATTTTTTTAGTCAATGCTGCTACTGGTTTTTTTACTACATGCATTATTGACTCGTGACTTTCCCCCTCACAAGCTAGGCAGCTTATGGTTTTGTTAGCAGTTTCCATATGATGAGCACTAATACTAATATGCTTACTCCTTGAAGACGCTTCGGATTTTTAAGATCTGGCAGGAACTTCGTTAGATCCATTTGTGTAACATGTGCTGCACTTTCAGCCCCTGCATCCAGCCATCTTAAAGTGCTGGTAGATCAACTTCCTTTGCTATTGTACACTGTTTACCTCATTCAAGAGCTGGACTATACGGTAATTTTTCGACCAGTTTCTCCAGTTTAACATACATACTTTGACAAACTTCCGTATTACTTGAGATTGTGTTGGCTTTGCCTTAACTCTGTTGGCTTCATGCAACACTGGCTATTCTTTGTATTATCCGGTGTCTTCGAACTGATATTCACCGTTGTTGCTTGAAAATGTTCCTTCATTGGTGTCTGAAATTCACCGCTCGCACTCATGATGTTGATTAAATGATAACTTGCACTGTTTCTTATTTTTATTCTTTTGGTTTTTTATGATGGAAAATTTCGTTTAAAAATATTACAAAATTGCCATGAGCACCTGTTCTCACTTAAAGAAAAACTCCGTCAGAGCCATTTATTTTTATTTCATGTTCTTTATTAGCTTTTATCAATGCCAACTTCAATAAGACCCAAAAACTAATCATCCAGCGTATACAAAATAGATCTCTTAGATTTATTTTTAACGGTTAGCCGCGCCCCGGGCTTTAAAAGTGTCGCTAATAAACGTCTGAACGAAATGTCAGATATTCAGTCAGTGGGTGATTTCTCTGCAAGTATCTTGGAGACCAAATTTAATAAGCAGCTGTCCTCTTCAGACTTGTTTATAAATAGCATTGTACATGAGTACTTATTGTCTGGTTTACTGTCTGCATATGATGCACCCAATCGGTAAGTACAGAGATATTTGTTTTTAATTATACTTATATGTAAATAGTGTGATTTAGTATTATGGAAGTGTGCTATTAGGGATACTGTTAAAGTTAGCCGAAAGTTGCCAGCCGAAAATGAAAAGCCGATAATGCAGACTGTATTATTCCAGCCGAAAGTTTCCAGCCGAAAGTAAAAAACGGTAATGCAGATTGCGTTATCCCAGCCGAAAGTAAAAAATAGTCGGTATTGCAGATTGTGTTATCCCAGCCGAAAATAAAAAATTATGTTAATATCGATCGGTAATGTTTAGCATAAAACCTACTAAGGAATGTAAGGATGCATTATTATCATTGAATACCTTTGTTATTATTGGAGTATATGATAGTCTGGAGATGTATTTCATTGATGTAACTTGTCAATAGCTATCGCAGAGAAGAAATTCAGTTCAAGTTTCCCGTCAGAAATTGCAGAAAATTCGATTTTCCAAAAATTTTTGGAAAATCGAATTTTCTGCGATTTCTGACGGGAAACTTGAAATGAAATTTTTTCTGCGATAGCTATCGACAAGTCAGATCAATGAAATACATCTCCAGACATAACACTCTAGAGGCTGATTTTATTTAAATTTTCTAATGATTTTTGGAAAATCGAATTTTCCGCGATTTCTGACGGGAAACTTGAACTGAATTTTTTCTCTGCGATAGGTATTGACAAGTCACATCATTAAAATACATCTCCAGACATAACACTCTAGAGGCTGACATTTATTTTTTACTTTCGGCTGGAACGTTTTTCCAATTTTCCGCGAATTCTGACGGGAAACTTGAACTGAATTTTCTCTCTGCGATAGCTATTGACAAGTCAGATCATTAAAATACATCTCCAGACACAACACTCTAGAGGCTGACGTTTATATACATTTTCTAATGATTTTTGGGAAATCGAATTTTCCGCGATTTCTGACGGGAAACTTGAACTGAATTTTTTCTCTGCGATAGCTATCGACAAGTCAGATCATTAAAATACATCTCCAGATATAACACTCTAGAGGCTGACGTTTATATAAATTTTCTAATGATTTTTGGAAAATCGAATTTTCTGCGATTTCTGACGGGAAACTTGAACTGAATTTTTTCTCTGCGATAGCTATTGACAAGTCAGATCATTAAAATACATCTCCAGACATAAGACTCTAGAGGCTGACGTTTATATTAATTTCCTAATGATTTTTGGAAAATCGAATTTTCCGCGATTTCTGACGGGAAACTTGAACTGAATTTTTTCTCTGCGATAGCTATTGACAAATCCAATAAAAACGATTCAACTTCTGATATACACTCTACAGGTTGATTTTATTCCAATTTTGTGAATTCTTCTGATTTTCAAATGTTTTCCGCGATTAGATTAAACGAAGTTTTCCACGTAAGACTATTTACAAAATTGTTTATTACAAGCGTATCCTATTTACTTTCGGCTGATAACCACAACATTTTTTATTTTCGTCTGGAATGTTAATAAGGTAATCTGCATTATCGACTTTTTACTTTCGGCTGGAAACTTTCGGCTAACTTTAACAGGGTCTATTAGGGCCTTGTTCGTTGGGAGCTATTAGCATTATGTTTATTGAATGAGTACGAAATATATAACGGGGAAGTCCATTTATGAAACAATGGCTAATATACCAGTTCCATATCAATTTAATTTTAATGATCCCGAATCGTGGGATTTTTGGTGTAAGGGCTTTGAGCGATATATGTTTGTGGGGGGATTCAATAAAAAAACGATTGTGGAACAAAATGACATTTTACTTTATGTTATGGGACAAAAAGGAGAATCAATATTGCTTCAAATTAAACAAACGCCTAAAACACTTATGTAAAACGGCATTGAAGGCTTTCAGAAAATATTTTGCTCCGCGCACGAATGGATTGTTGTGGGCATTCGCAATTAAAATCGAATTTAACATTACAATCCGCAACCGAGATGGTCAAATTGAGAATCAAATAATTGGGAAAAAAGAGGCGCCGATAAATATTATATGAGCAGTGCAGGTGATCGTCGAAAGCAACAGCAACATATTCAACAACATAAGCGGCAATAAACAAAGAATTTAGAAAAGGTATGTTTCTTCTGCAGTCAGCCGTGTCACAACCGTGACGTGTGTCCAGCCAAGAATGACATTTGTCATAATTGTGGGGTTAAGGGTCATTATAGGAATTCATGAAAGTCAGAGAATGTTACTAAAAGGAAGTTTAAGAATTATACAGATACCGAAAAACGTATATGTATAATAATAATAAGGTTAATCATGTAAACAGCAAGGAATGTCAAGTAGAGACAAATTATATAGATTCATTTATAGGCCATATTGTATGTGTTCCTGGAATGCCATATTCAGGAATTGTCGGCTACAGTAATATTTCTTATTGATACGGGTGCAAGTAACGTTTTCCTTCCGAAGCACGTAGTACCTAAACCCTTTTTTGAACAGTTAAACACAAATTGAATGGCAAGTGGTCCTGATGGATGTCCTCTGGAGGTTTTAGGTTCTTTGAATTTAACCCTATCGTATAACAATTTATCGGGGAAATGTTGTCTATCAAAAAAAGGAGTTTCAATTGATCCAGATCGAGTAGAGGCTATCAAGCGTTTCCCCTTTCTAGAAAATAAATCTCAACTTCTCAGATTTCTTTGGATTGTAAATTTTATTGAGAAATTTATTCAAAATAAATCGAATCTGTAAGAGCCATTTAATAATCTCTTGAAGAATAATATGTACAACTATCAATGGACTATACACTTCAAAATAATGCATTTGAACAATTGAAAGTTACATGTGAAGTACCTGTACTGGAATTTTATGATCCGAGTAAGAATATTATTATAAGTGTGGATGCGTTATCTTATGGAATAGAAAGTTGTTTAATTCAAGTCGATAAAATCGGTAATAGTGAAATCGTAGCGTACATTTCTCGAACAATGGCACAGACGGAAAGTCATTATGTCCAAATAGAACGAGATAACGGGGTTCATATGGACTACATCACAGAAATTTATATCACGCATGAAACAGATCACAAACCATTAGTGCAAATACTTCAAACAAAAAATCTAGATGCACTTACACCGAGATTTCAACGATTTCGAATGCGTTTGATGCGATACAATTATAGAGGTTTCCGGGAAAAACTTTAGTTGTAGCAGAAGCATTGTCTATAAGTCCTTTAAAATATAATTGTGAAGATGGAGAATTAAGTCTGGATGTTATGAATTAGTATTTGGAACATATCAAGCAGGCACAACAAGAGGACAAAATTTGTAAATTGTTAGAGAAGTACACAGTCGATGGATGGCTATATCGAAACGCAATCAGTGCTGGACTTCTTCCATATTATCAATATCGTTTGAATATATCATGCTCACAAAATGTACTTCAGAGAATCACAAAGTGTCGGAGTCGAGCACAGTTGTCAGTATGGTGAATTGGTTTAAGCACTCAATAAGAGAACTTGATTAGGAATTGTCCCAATTGTGTTGAGGAACGAACCAATATTAGGGAACCTTTACTTAGGGAAGATTTTTCCACTAGCCCAATACAAAGAGTCTCAGTTGATATATTTAAACATAAACATTGGTATGTCATAATAACTGACTGCTTCAGTCTTCTTCGACCGAAGATGTGATAATCTCAAACCTCAAACAGTATTTTTTTCGTTACGGAATTTGTGATAGACTTCGTAGCGACAACGGTCCTCAATTTAAAATGAAATTCAAATAATTTGCTTCAAACTACAATTTTATTCATGAGACGTCTAGAAATTATTACAGCCAGTCAAATGGGACTGTAGAAACAGCTATGAAGACAGCTAAACGACTAGATGAATTATAGCACTTTAACTCCTTTGGCAAATGGATTCTTACCAGGGAAGCTAATGATGGGACGACGGTCGAGATCACATGTTCCTATTAATCCTAATTTACTGGAAGCCAATGGCAGAGAAGTGGTTGCGATTGAAAATAAGTTAAAATCAAAATTAGAAACTAATTCTAATAAACGTCATAGGGTTAAGGATTTACCAAAAGTCAAAAATGGGGATGCGGTTTTGATTGTAGATTTAAGAATTTATGGTATGGTATTAAAACATTTGTCGGAAGCTCGATCGTATCTTATTGAAACTAATCAGGGCAAATTTAGGAGAAACAGATGGCATTTGATTCATGCGTCGTATAAGCAATCTGTTTAACGAAACAGAATATATTAATCCATTACTCCTGACAGCAAATTAGAGTATTGAAAATTGTCAAAATCAAAAAATGTTCAATCAAATGAAAATCAAAATGTTAATTCCAAAATTCAGATAGGTACACCAATTCGAAAAGAAATTTCGATTTACGCCCAATTTTTCGGAAACTAATCATTTCATCCCGTCTGGATGTCTGATTATGTTAATAAATAAAAATAAAAAATTAAATGAGGAATGTGGTATTAGGGCCATGTTCGTTGGCAGCTATTAGCCCTATGTTAATTGGGTGTTCATCCGTGCGATGTTCACAGTAGTATTAGTAACCTTGAAAATAAGTCGCACATGTAAAAAAGCGTGAATTATATGTAATAAAGGATTAGAAGCTATAATTATCCGGGTGTTTATTAATTATTGGAATAATTGGGCCGTCGCATTATTCTACATTACGTATTAGTATTTAGCTTAAATTAATTTAAAAAAAAAAATAAATCCAGAGAAAACATAAAATGGTTTCTGCACCGATATTTTTACGTTCTATTTTATTTTATTACAACAGTCCCATTTTAATGTCCCAATCACCTATGTACAATATAACATTATGGCTTAAAAATTCTAGTACGAATAAATTGACTGGCCACTTACTAATTTCATTTGATTCATTACTACTTTTATTTTCTTGCTATGCACGATTTAGACAGGAAGTATTGTATGGATGTTCTTCATTTATATTTTGCGGTTTGGATTTTCATTGGAAAGGGTGGGAGATCCCAACAGACTACATGTTATAACCACCATACATTTTTGTTATTGCATGTTGTAAAGAGGTGTGTATTCCCTAAAGCTCTCTAATAACTAAATATATAATATCATTGTTGTGTCTGTATAGTATGTAACATACATGATTCATATTTTTTTTCCATTTGTGAATGAGTGCGTTAAAAGCTTTCAAATAAAATTTAAAATTTAAAGCTTGCCATTTAAATAAATTCAATTAGTACATAACTGAAGACTCACGTTTTTTAACTCATCTACTACAATATGTATATATTCAAGATGTATTTAACAAAATGTCGTATTTCAGCGTAAAACAGGTCTGGAATTCTGTATAAAAAGCTCAATAAATAAATTTTTCAACATTTTTAATGTACGAGAATTCTTTAAGGTATATTCTCAAACATTATCTGTTTGATTAACGAAGGTTAGTGAACATTTTTTTTTAAGTGCTTTAATTTAAGTATATACACGTGTTGTTTCTTCACCAAGGTTGTTACAAAAATAGATTAATTCCAATAAACAAAATTTTAAATAAATAAATAAATTTAACTTTGTAAAAATATTTCATCACAATCAATAACATTCCCGAAATTTGCCATTCCTAAATAACCATTAAAACTTTCATCTGGCGGAAAAAAAAACTTCCACATCTTTCTTATCCCACATTGTTCCGATTTTATAAGTATGTACTGTTAAATAATTTATTGATTCCGTTTTCAGAAAATTTTCCTTCGGTTTTCGGTATAAATATTAAGTAGATGGAATGGAAAATTGAAGAAAACAAACAACACACGAAAATTTAGGAGATTTTAAATTTATTTGCAAAATTATAGCTGTTCGGTTTATTATTTAGGTATTCTAAGTATCGAGTTTGTTCATTCACACGTGATTTCGAAATTATTTGAAATACTGAAATATTGTCCTTAATAGCTTGAAAGTAGCACAAGTTAATTAAATCCTTAGCTGCAACCGTATTTACGTTCATAAATCATACATAAATATACAGAATTCGGAAAAATATGTAAATCACATCGATAAACTGAATGGACGTACGATTTATGGATACTGCTCTAATCTAAGTTATCTCTACGTATACGTAAAATCGTTTTTCCTCTAAATATTTGTTTCGCCTTACACAGATATAAACAAACACACATAAACACACCAAAAAAAAAAAGATGATTCATACGATTTTATGGCTGATAAATTTATTGAGCAATAAATCAATTAACTTTTTAGCCCTAAATATATTTACAAATACAATACATGTCTGTGTTCGATTAATCTTTGTCCTTTCTAATTGTTACTGAGAGGAATCCCCAAGTTTCCCATATATTCTATCACAAAACCAAAGTTGTACGTATTATACACAGTATTGTCTATGTACAGCAAAGAAAACATTTCCATTTAGAAAATATTTTGTTATAAATTTCTCGTCTAAACTTGCTAATATCGCATGGGAAAGTTTTTCATAAATATACGAGTACGTAGAATATTGGATTTTTTAAATATGATTTACAGCATAACAGCACTTTACTATTTACATACCGTGTATGGCTACACGAAAAATGTTGTCCTCTTGTTGTGCAGTAACATAATAATTTACGACAGTTATGGTAAAAATATACTTACGTTCGTTGGGGTGTTACAATTTTCTACGGTTTTATATAATATATATTAAATCGTAATGTTAAATATAAATTTGGTCGTTATAAATATCAAATCCCTTTCGTAAGCTTTCGAATAAATTAATAGTTATTTAATAGGTAGACTTGAAGTTGTGAAGTGCGATAATACAACTATAAAATATAAAGGGATGAAACCTCATTAGGCGATCAGAACTTCGGTCTTCAAAATTAAGTCTACTCACACACGTCAAATTTCATAATAATCGGTTGAGAAATAGGCAAGTTACATCCTACTTGGGCAGATTCTAGAACTTCATCTAATAATAATTTGAGAATCCCATGTCCATTGGAAATACTGAATTTCATCAAAATCGGGTAAGATATAGAATCCCAATAACAGTTTTATAAAAAAGAATCACAAATTCTCAGTTTGACTGCTCACTAAATCCTAATCCAACCCCAAGTCAGCCGTAATTCAACCCGAAAACGGAACTCAACTCAATCAACAATTCAACCGCAAACACTACGCCAAACTCAATCCTCAAACCAGCAATTCAATAATCAAACCAGCATATTATATACAAAAAAATCGTTAATATTTACAAAACCAGGTATTGTGGGTCAATTCGTATGGCAGGTACCCACCCTCTTTATGTACAGTCTCTAAAGGCTTCTCAAATCTCCACCACATCGACCATAAAAACAGATTGGCGAAAAAAATTCCAAATCGGATAAACCGTTTTCGAGATACTATGGATACAAACATCCAAACATCCCGACAGACGGACGGATTTTTTTTTTTTTTTTTTTTGCTTTTTCAGACTCAGAGACTTTCAAAACTTTCGTCATTTTTAACAGGATTCAAGTACACCGAAGTAATTGTTTGTGAAAGCTTCGAGAATGCTTTAAGAAACCACCGAAATTCTGTGGAATTCAAACGAATTTAGTTTGTGTCATAAGATGCCGATTTCTGACAAATTTCAAAATACCTTAGTGAATGAAACTAAATTTATAGGGCCACTCTAAATATGCTAATCGTTTATTGGAATTATCCTTGAAGCTATAGATCAGTCGACAGGCATCTGAAGCATTCGAAGAGGAACCGCTCGGATGATGGTACTCCACATGCACTAAAGAAGGCCAGGAGGGAGGAATCTGTCCCGGTGATCTCGTACTCAGCGATCCGGCCTGGAGTTACCTTCGGGCAGGCTGCCCGAAGTCGGAGATCATTGGGATCCCTTTGGTTTTCCTGAGACTGTCTTCACTGGAGAGCA
The DNA here is from genome assembly GCA_963556165.1 of Tipula helvola. Classification (NCBI taxonomy): domain Eukaryota; kingdom Metazoa; phylum Arthropoda; class Insecta; order Diptera; family Tipulidae; genus Tipula; species Tipula helvola. The sequence goes on along the minus strand of OY744482.1, from coordinate 78,606,703 downwards.
GCTTAAGGCCGTCCAGGAGCGCATCTTAGATAAGGTGCTGGAGCAGGAGGCCAAGGAACTTAAACCAAAGTTCCTTGGCAGTCAGCTTCGGCCTGGATGGCTAATAGTGACCTACGCTGACCGGGCCACAGTACAGTGGCTTAGGGAGGCTATAGGCGCTATTAAGCCATGGGAGGGTGCATAGCTGATCTTGCCTGAGGCAGGAAACCTGCCTCGAGCCAAGATTGTGTTTGGTACCTTCCCAGACAGTGCTGAATTGCCCTCGAAGAAGCTTCTTGGTTTTATCAAGAGCCAAAACGAGGGCATGCAGGCGATTGACTGGAGGGTGATCAGGAGAGAGGCAAGAGGCTCTGCAGCCTTCTGCACCTTCTCCAGTTGAGAAGCTCAAACGAGTTGGCTTTAGGGTAAGTTTGGGATTGTCCAACTACATCCCAAGGGTAGCCAGGGTACTGCCAAACCAGCTTCTGTGGGCCGGCCCAAAGTGGTCAACCCTGCGAAGGGTACTGTGGCGGTACTTGTGGCCAAGATCACTGGGGTGGCGGCCCTCTCAAAGAGACAGGCGAAGAGAAGGCGGGGTAGGGAGCTGAAGGCGTCGAAGGTTGTACAGAAGACGGCCCCGCAAGGGGTCCCTCCGCGCAGATAGCTGGCGAATCCTGGAGGCTCCCAGGTACCGGAGGGCAGTAGTAGGGAGGTGGAGGGCACTCGTCGGCCACCTACTGACAGTGTTGGCCTGAAGGGTAACGCAGGTGCGATGAAGGAGGCTGATCCAGGCCTCCTGAAGCAGAAATCTTCCGATAAGTGATGGCAAACATCGCCTGTCTCCAGATAAACCTGCATCATGCAAAGGCGTCTTCGAATGTCCTTTGTCGGAGGTTTATCTGCCAAAATATTGGCATGGCCATGAGTAACAGGTAACCAAATTAGAGGGATACCAAAGCCAGTGGGTAAGTTGATTTATCATAACGGAACTGAGAGTCCGAGAACGGCCATTTTGGCCAGTTCGCAAATTAAATTTATTCCCATTTCAGAGTTCATCTCCAGGGACTTGGTCGCAGTTATGGTGGAGGTTCTGGGGGTAAGAGGCAAACAGGAGGCTATAATGGCCTCCGCCTACCTTCCTGGAGACTCAGAGATGATACCTCCTCTCGAAGTCAGGCGGCTTATACCTCATTGCAAGCGCAATGGGCTGGCTTACCTGATAGGATGTGATGCGAATGCCCACCAAACGGTGTGGGGCAGCACGGACATCAACAATAGGGGTGAGTACCTTTTTGAGTATTTAATAAAAAATAATGTAGATATTGTCAATAGGGAAAGGAAACCTACTTTCATAAATGCGATTAGGCAGGAGGTCCTACATTTGACCCTCGCTAGTCCGCATTTTAGTCATTTAGTTAAAAATTGGCATGTATCTGAAGAGGCCTCCTTATCGGATCACTTGCTCATCAGATTTGATTTGGCGGCCGAGACCATGCAGCGGCAGGAGATTAGAATTCCGAAACTGACCGATTGGGACTCTTATAGAGTTTCTCTTGAATCAGGAATGCCCCCGATCATGGAGAACATAGAGTCTCCAGAGGGCTTGGAATTCTGTTCAAACCAGCTGCATAATTCTATACACTTGGCTTACGAGAACAGCTGCCCGGTTAAGCAAAGTGATTCTGTTAAGATGGTCCCTTGGTGGAACGGGACGCTGGGTAAGCTGAGGAAAAAACCGAGAAGGTTATTCAATAAGGCTAAACGCACCGGTGAATGGGGCGAGTATAGGATGGCCTTAACGGAATATAATCTCGAATTAAGAAGGTTCAAAAGGGCTACCTGGAGAAACTTCTGTGGGGGAATCAATGAATTGCCCTCTGCAGCTCGTCTCCAGAAAGTCCTTTCCAGGGATCACTCAAATGGTTTAGGGCTTCTTCAGAAGCAAAACGGAAGTTTCACTGAAAACCGGAAGAAAACACTGGAGTTACTATTAGGTACCCACTTTCCGGATTCAGTAGTGTTAGGAGCCCAAGAGGACTCGAATGACCCTTCAAGTGAGGTAGCCTATGCACCTCATAGTAGGATCTGGAGTCTCTCTGGGGAAATTTTCACACCCAGCAAGGTGAGATGGGCTATTGGCTCTATCAAACCTTTTAAATCCGCTGGAGGGGATGGTATTATTCCTGCTTTACTCCAAAAAGGTATTGAGGAAATACTCCCCAGCTTGATCCAGATGTTTCGGGCAAGTTATGCTTTTAACTATATTCCGAAGCTATGGAGGAAAGTAAATGTGGTCTTTATACCAAAGGGAGAGGGTCGTTTGGACACCCAGCCCAAGGCGTATCGACCAATTAGCCTTACATCATTTCTATTGAAGACGATGGAAAAAATCTTGAATCATCAAATAAGATGGGAAGTCCTTGTTAATAATCCGCTGCATCGGGATAAGTTTGCTTATCAAACTGGTAAATCCACTGTGATGGCTCTTAGTGGTCTAGTCACAAGGATTGAAAGAGCGGTGGCGCACAAGGAAATTGCCCTTTGTGCCTTTGTGGCAATTAAGGGGGCTTTTGATAACACCTTCTATGGATCGATAGAGAGAGCAGCAATGGAGAAGGAGATTCCGCCTTCTACAATTAGGTGGATACGCTCCATGCTGGAACATCGCGAGATTACAGCAAGATTAGGTGGCGAGTCAGTAACCATCAGGGCCGTAAAGGGCTGTCCCCAAGGAGGCGTGCTGTCTTCTCTTTTATGGTCATTGGTTATTGACAGACTACTTGTCCTTCTGAGTAACCATGGGTTTGATGTCCAGGGCTATGCTGATGTGGCTATCATAATTAGAGGCAAGTTTGATGGGGTTATCTCTGATCTCATGCAAAATGCACTCGATTTAATATGGCAGTGGTATAACCAGGAAGGACTTAGTGTCAATCCAAACAAAACTGTCATTGTCCCTTTTACGAGGAGGAAAAAGCTCTCGCTTATAGCTCCCTCGTTAAACGGCACTACTGTCTGTTTTTCCAAAGAGGTTAAATATCTAGGGGTTATCCTACATCAAAGACTGAACTGGAAACAACATTTACTTAAAGTTCAAAATAGAGTCACAAAGGCTTTTTGGGCCTGTCAGAGACTCTATGGACGTATTTGGGGACTACAACCAAAAATGATCTACTGGTCATTCCTAACAATTATTAGGCCTATGGTAACCTACGCATCGGTAGTGTGGTGGCCTAAAACTGAACAGAGGACAGCGCAAACTTTATTGAATAAGGTTCAGCGTATAGCCTGCATTGGGGTTACGGGCTCAAAGAAATCATGTCCAACCGCAGCAATGGAGGCTCTCCTAGGACTGACTCCATTGCATCTGCATGTTAAAAAGGAGGCTGCTATTATGGCCCTTAAGATGCAGGCGGCGGGAAATATCAAACCGGGCAATATGGTGGGCGATCTGGAAATCCTACGGAAATTCCAGACAGACCATACCAATGCTTTCCAACTGTATGCCAGCTAAACTGGACTTCCACAAACCATTTTGTGTTAGTTTACCTAACCGGGATTTGTGGAGAACAGGGGGACCATCCTTTGAGCGAGGGCCAATGGTATGGTATACAGATGGATCGAAAACGGAAGACGGGCGGGGGTAGGAATATATGGGAGCGGGACTGCCCTCTCGAAGTCCTTGGGTAACAACGCTATCGTCTTTTAAGTTGAAGTACATGCTATAGAACTTTGTGCTAGGATAGGCATTGCAAGAGGCCTAAACAACGCAAAGGTTTATATTGTATCAGACAGCCAATCGGCCTTAAAGGCTCTTAGGTCTTTTACCGTTGAGTCAAGGCTGGTATGGGACTGTCTGAAGGTTATTAAACAGTTGGCAAGCTCAAATAAGGTAACACTTATTTGGGTGCCAGGGCATACTGGAATTGTGGGAAATGAGGCAGCTGATGGCCTCGCCCGCGAGGGGTCTGGTTCTCCATTCATTGGACCAGAGCCCTTCTGCTTCGTCACTAAGGGGCACCTTAGGGTAGCGGTAAAACGCTGGGAGGATGTGCAAAAGTCCTCCTATTGGCGCAGAATTCCAGGTTTGTGACAGGCGAAGAAATTTATTTCAGCTTCGTCAGTCAGAGTAAAGGAGTGTCTTGTACTTAGGAAACCTGAGTTGAGGCTGCTTACTGGCTTCTTCATAGGTCACATCCCCTTAAGGTATCACCTTAAGAAAATGGGCCTAAGTACGACAGATGAATGCCGCTTCTGCGACCTGGAAGCGGAATCAGCGGAACATGTTCTGTGCTATTGCCCAGCCATTTTCCGCCAAAGACTACAACATCTAGGAGGGAGAGTAATGAGCCCAGATAGTGTGTATCATATACCGGCCGGCAGTATTGTTAGGTTCATTAAGAGCCTGAATATTGACTGGACGGATCATTGAGCAGGGCCCATGCACAAAAGATCTTTTAGGTCGCAGTGCGAGGTGGCTTGAACGCCCACATGGCCCTACAATGAATAATAATAATAATAATATTATCAATGTTATTTATTTAGAAATTTTACTAAACATTTTAGTTATTTTGGAGAATAACCTTACACTCTTGTTGTGGGTTGTTCGTCGTAGCTTGTAACACTCCCTTGTTAAACCTTGTCTTCCTGCTCTTATGTATCCTGTTATATGCGATGATCACTATCACAACAATCAGTGCCAATTGTAATTTAAGAACGATTTTTCCCCACTAGTCATCCTTGTCGCTTTTGTCCATCATTGGGGCCACAGTTGCTGGAGCTGTCCAGGTATTACTATGACCTCCTCTTTCTTTGATGAAAACCTGTTTCCCATGGCTTCTGGATAAAAAGGAATGAACGTTGTAGCTGATTTTGTTTGACTTTTTTACAACACTCACCAATGTTGATATTGTGAAAATTTATGTTGTTTACTAATAACAATATATTGGAACTGTGTATTGTTGACTAATTGAGCTGATGTTTCATATCATTAAAAATGCGAAGTAGTCAATTATTTTATTGACATTTAAAAACGTTGGTGTTATGCTGATAATTGCTGGTTTTCGGGTTGATGATTGATTGATTGATTGAAATCGCGTTATTTTTCCCTTTTATGTCGATTACGATTTTCGCAATTTCTTTACTACCTTATAAGAGCCATTGTATGGTGGCGTTAGACTAGGCTTCAATTTATCGACTCGCACGAACACATACTCACAATTTAGGAGATCTTTTGCGACGTAAATATTATTCTGATTATCTGTTCGTGTATCTATCTGCTGGAATTAGATTCTGAATCTAATTTCGTAGTTGTTCAACATACAATGTAGGATATAATTGCGGATTACGACTAGAAGGAACGAGAAAAACTCCGGGCAATCTGAATGTTTGTCCGTAGACCAACTCAAACTAAACAGCAACTGAATGCTGTATACGAACTCCTTATAACAAAAGGGGTTCACTCAAATTAATTGTGCTACCGCGGACTATCGGAATCTCTATCTCGGATAATAAGGAATCGTTCTTATTTTATGAATACCTAGCATTTTGGTCAATTCTTGGAATAATGAAGATTCGAATTGAGGACCTTGATCGCTAGTGAGTTCAATTGGAATACTGAATCTGGCAATAAAGATAGTCAATAATGCCTCTGCGACTGTTTGAGCGGTGGCATCCTCAAGAAGAATAGCTTCAGTTCACCGAGCGAAACGATCGACAATGCGGTCAGTATGTACACGTTTCCATTTGATGGTGCTAAGGGTCCTACCAAATCGATGTCGGTTTTTTTCAAAACGACCCGATGGTATAGTTCGAATCTTTGGAATTCGGATCGGGTGTGCCTTGTTACCTTTTTCTTTCCAGCAGTCAATGCAAGGATTTGCCCAATGTGAGCTGTCCTTGTTCATTGCTGGCCAAAAATATTGTGCCGTTACTTTCTTGGAGCTTATCGAGGTTTGTAATGTTCTTCGGAAAATATTTAATAAATTAAACACCCGAATTCTTCGCTCATAAAGATTCACAAATTTATTTTAACTTGATACGAGAGAGAACAAATTTTTACGTTTGTTTGATGTTATGTGTTTCTTTTTTGTTTGGTTTTTAGAATTTTGCTTTGTTTTACATATGGCGACAGGGCGATTTAAAAGTTAGCTTCTGAGTAATTTCTTTGTTGAGTGAATTTTGATGACGATGAATACCGAAAAGGGAAAAATGAATTTGGTTTGATAAGTATTGAACGACACATCGAAAATGTTGGTTGTGCTAATAAAAGTGAGGTGGCACCAAAAGCAGTTGAAAGATATTTGACTGTATAGTTGACTCATGAAGTTTTAACTATACAGTTGATTAAATAGATTCGAATGAAACTGTTATTGTTGTTGTGGTGATGAAACGAATTATTTACTTTAATGAGTGAACCGCTACAGGACTCCGCCGCAAGTAAAATTCACCTCCTTGTAAAATTACTGTATGAGTATAGGCAATACGCACAAATCACTTATAATAGATTACGCCTTCGTGGATTTCGTTTTCGTAGTTTACTGCGCATTACGTCAACTGAGAGTTGTTAGTAAGATATTGCAAAGGAAATGTATGAAAAATTAGGAATTTGTCTAATAAATGTATAATATATGGTTGTATTATGGTTGAATATGGATGCATTATGGTTAAATATTTCTTTCCTGTTACAAAATAGGATCCATGCTTTTAACAATCTCTTATTTGTTGGAAAAGAATGAAAACTATATGGACAATTATTTATATTGTTATTACTACAATTAAATATGGCGCACCACATTATTTATTTAATTTAATTTAATTTTTGGATTCAATTACACACAACAATATTGTGAAACAAAACCGTTCACTCTCATTTGACGTCATTATTGCCAGCCGTTTATTTTCTGATCCAAATAGGCAAAGTGCGCAAGGCGTAATCTATTATAAGTGATTTGTGGGCAATACGGACGGTTTTGCATGTTCGTGGACTTGATGTGTGATCAGCTGAACCACATGCCGATTTGAGTGGATCGATTGAAATTTTATGGTTTTTACCATTAAGCGAAACGACGAATTGTTTTCGAAGGCGTCGAATTACTTTAAATGGACCTTGGTAGGGAGGAGATAGTTCCATGTACAGTTGTCGAGTGATTTCGGAACAAACAAGTCATCTTGCTTGGACTGACGAGTTGATTTTGGTGAAATGTTTTGCATGGTTTGTCGCAGTTGATCGATGACTGTGTCGCTGGTGATCGAGGAGTTTTGTTAACTCTGTGAAAAGCTTGGACTCGAATTGCATTCCTTGATCAGTAGTGATATTAAGAGGTAGGCCGAATCGTGATACGTAATTTTTGACAAATGTGGTGGCAATGGTTGCAGCTGACATGCTTGTCATGCAGTATTCTTCGGGCCAGCAAGCGAAGCGATTACGGTGAGTAAGTATGAATACCCATTAGATGGAGGAAGTGGTCCTACGATATCTAAGTGGATATGTTCGAATCGACCAGGTGGAATCTCGAATTTTCCATGGGGTGATTTTGTGTGCCATTGGACTTTAGCACGTGGGCAGGATAAACAAGACTGACCCCAATTGCCTACGCCTCTGTTTATACTGGACCAAAAGTAGCGAGCAGTGATCAATTTACGAGTAGCACGGACATCAGGAAGTGAAATATGTAATGTGTCGAAGATGGTTTGACGTAGTGATTCTGCGATATATGGGCGATTGTACCCAGTAGATGTTTCGCAGACGATTTCGAGGCCAAAGTAGTTTAGAAAGCTCTAGTTTCATTTATAAACTAGCGTGACAATCGAAACCAGAAAGTAAATTCTGAAGTTTTAGGTCTGCTTTTTCTGTGGTTGCGATTTTGGTTAAGTCAAAATGTGTGTCGACTGTGGCCGTTTCGTTATCGATAGTGCAAGGTAGTGTGTCTGCAACAACGTTATTCGTGTCTGTGAACATGTTGTATGTCCGTGGTAAATTGACTAATATAATCTAAGTGGCGTGATTGCCTTGGATTTCATTCAATTTTAGACTGAATTGCTCTAGTCAGTGGATTGTGGTCGGTGTAAATAGTGAAGTCTATCAGAGAATGGTCCAACAATTAAACCGTCTAAACGCGAATTCAGTCCAGCTTCTACAAACTCCTTTAGCCATAATATCGACACAAATGATGTGTCAATCCACCTATACGAGGCTTATCGTGACAATCCAGGCTACCCTTAACCTACTTCTATTCGGCAACTGCAGCGTTTCACTTGGGCATGGTTAATTATTACCAGCTCGGAAAGGTAAGAAAAAACATCCATTTTGTAAATATCCATTGTGTATGTACCGTATTGGAGCAGCTTCATAATAGAAGTGCTACGCATTTATTGTGACATCAAGTAAAGCGGAAGATACTCATTTGGGTACAATTCACAACGAAGCCAGTTTGAAGCAACCTTTTTAAAGAATATATAAAACTTTTGGAACAACGGCTTGTCACCCCCAGGCAAATCGTATGGTAGAGCACATACATTGTCAGTGTCACTTATAAGCCTTCCTATACGCTAGAAGAACTTCGACCAAGACTGATCTCGGACCCACTCCTACCAATCTTGCAGAAGAACTAGTACTGTATCCCAACTCTGCACGATCGACAGATCGAACTTCACTGATCGAGAAATTACAAGAAACGATGAGCGAGGTCGCCCCAAAACATAATCCAAATCCTGAGGGCTAGGACAACAAATTCAAGACAAAAATGTCATCGAAAAATTTCAAGTAACAAAAACTCCAAAACAAATACAAACTTTTCTGGGTTTAACGGGCTATTTCAATGTGTAGAAGGATACGCGATACCCGTAAAACCGCTATCAGACGTGTTGAAAATGAATTTGTATGTGAATTTCACACAGATGCATACAAAATGGGCATGGGAGCAATTTTGTTACATCTGAGATTCCATTTGGTTTTATTTTATTCTCGCAAAACTTCATCGTCTGAGAAGAGGATTTACTGGGGAGGGATTTAAATTCAGCATAGTAACCGATTGTGCAGCATTTAAGGTTACGATGGAAAATAAACAAATCAATTCAGGAATAGCAGGATGAGCGTTGAGGCTTTATGAATTCTAAAACGAGTTCGAACAACGTTTATGCCATAGGATACGATTAAATGTTGTCACAAGACAGATCATATTTCAGTTAAAATTCGGAAGAACTAGTGATGCGTCAGTTTCTTATTCCACCTCGATAGGCTAAATAAAGTTTTGAATCCAAAACTGTATTACATGGCTTTTGTCCGAAAGGAAGTTAAGTTTTACATCGATCATTTAGGGAAATGGTCGGATCCTTCTAGCTAGAAGCTAGGACGAAAGTGTAACCTTTTATACATAATCGGGATTCTATAGCATTATTGTGAAACTGAAAATATTCAGCAATAAACTACAACCACAGGTGTACTTACGAGCAACGGATAAATGGACCAATAGGATGACTCCATTTGAGCTGGTGATGGGCGTTGAAATGTGAAGTACTAAAGGTTTACTAGTAAAGAAGAAATAGGTAAAATTATTTTACGAAGTGCAAGTAGCAGATATAATAGGGCAGGCGAGAAAGTCGATTATGCCCATTCGAAACGGTTATACGATCATAAGAGAACAGTGGCGCCGAAATAGAAAGTTGGGAAATATCTGCAAATGTCTTTGGCCATTACGAGGTGAACAAAATTGGTCAAGGGAAGAGGCTTAACTCACGCCAAGATCTGCCGAGTACCTCTTAAATTATGATCGGCTATTTGATAATTTCAGAATCAAGAGCAGAATAGGGAACAATTTGATAAAAAGCTTGTGATATTTTAATTCGAAATGACTTTTTAGGACACACTGTATTTTCCAATTAGGTAATAAAAACCAAAATGTTTTTTTTTGGGAAAAAGGGCAAATCAAAACCGGTGCGGAAAAAGTATAAAAAAAGAAATAATAAAATACAGAACGAGCAGTAGTAGAAGATACATAAGTCACAATGTTTAGTTTAAGGGAATTCGGAGTATTGTAAATAAAATGTTTAGTGTGTTAAATGGGGTTGTAATATTTTTATTTAAATTGATTAAGGTTTTTATATATTTCGATGAATCCAATTTTGCTTAATCGGAGGATTTCTCCGTTTTTTGATGAGATCGAGATTCAAGCTTTTAATTTCGAGTTTGTTTTGTGCTTGTTTCTTTGAAAGTGGATATAATACATTTATCTTTGTAGCGTCATACCCAAGCTATCTGGTATTGCTGAAACATTTTAAGTGGGCGTACATCCTTTGAAAAAATCGAAATGCTATATAATAATTTCGATTTTAAATCAATACTTGTTGAACTCTTCTTTAAAAACTTAAAGGTCCTTAAAATCATAAATCCTAATCCCAAATTTAATAAATTATTAATTAACATGAACTATATTTTATTGGGATTAAATAATAAATAAGTTTTAAAATCCTAATTAATCCAATCTGATTAAGACCCTAATTATTAAAAATAGCAAAATCAATTAAATTTCTGGAGGGCGACATAATAAAGGGAGAGAAATGGGATTTTGTCATTCTACATCGATAAAATCTAATAATTTTGTTTCCTTGCTAATGGTATATTTGTACATAAAAAACAAATTATTTATAGAAAGCAGATTGTCTTGTTATAAAAATATTTTCACACAGCAGGATTAAGTCACATACATACGTACATTGTACATACATAAATAAAGCAAAGTAATCACTTTTGGGTAACTAGGTCGTTTGTATAATAATATCGAGCGAAAATATAAAATAATCTAATTTTAAACATAAAGCGCTACATAAATTACTTAGTAATTAAAATTTAATTTCTATGTAGTAAGCAATAGAGTATATACGCAAATAAAAGCTCTTGCAGAAAAATAAAAGGAATAATAAATATTTTTATGACTTTGTTATTGTAACTGTTTATTCCAAGGATGTCTGGCTACTATGTATAGATTTACTATAAAACTATTTTTTAGCATAAATATTGAGGAATATTTCTATGGTCCCTTTAATTGGTTATTGTTTAATTTTAATGGGTAATGATGGTTTTGGTCCCTAATAGATAAATAAAATGTTCTGAATCGGCTAATCATCATTTGTGCTTTGTAAACCATTTTTCAACATCATTAGCTTTTATTATATTCTACCTCGACAAAATATATTTTTTTTCATATTTATATACATACATATCACACCCCTCTATATAAAATATTATTATCTAGAGCGATGCTATCTCCAACGTCTTATTATTTTATTTCGAGGAAATCTTAAAATTATTGATTTCCAAATGAAAAGACGCACATAGTAAATAATGTTTAGGAATCCTTATTGTATTTACATTAAACGTTTATAATCTATGTGGATGCCCAATTCCCTCGTGGATATAATCTCACAATAAAAAAAACATTTGGGCGTTAATTTAAATTTTGATTTTTGGTTATGTTCAAATCAATAAATTTAACTTTGTTTTTTTAAAAGCTTTCAGAATAATAATAATTTGTTATGGCGCATCATCTCTCTAGTAGTAATTATAAAAAATACTAACCTAAATATAACTTGCACAGTACGTGTTGTATACATATAAATCTTCACCACACCAAGCTGTGCGATAACTAATTGGATAAGAATAGTCTGTCATATAAACAGAAAATAATAGAAACATAAATCGGAAAAATAAAACAAAAATCTGACATAAACATTAATATTGTTGAACTCACCAGATGCTTGCTTTATATACGCTATCCTATACTGTACATTGTAAAATGATTTCCTATTTTAGTATACATATTTTAATAATTTTTAAATGAAATGACATTTTCAAATTTCCCACAAAAGTTATGACAACAGCAGTACTGAAATTGTACAATAAATAGGATAGACGCGTGCTGTCGTAAATTATTTTGAATATGTTTTTGATACAAAAAGTACGTGTGTGTGTATTTTATTACTAATAACCCAAAACTGAATTTCGGTAATTTTTCTATTTTAATTGTTAAAATAAAATTATAATTGAATATTATATTGATCATTAATTTATAAATTTTAATTTTTATGATTTTTGATTTAGTGAAAATAACAAAAATATTTTTTTTTAATTTCAAAAGTTTTAATTTTATAATATGTAGGTATTATTAATGAAAAGAATAATTATAAAAATTTAAATATATAAATGATAAATATAATGTTTAATTGTAATAGGGACGAAAGGCCGAATGTCGAAAGGCCGAAAGTAAAAAGGCCGAATGTCGGAAGACCGAATGTGTAGAAAGGCCGAATGTCGAAAAGCCGTTTGTATCGAAAGTGATTTTCCTGCAAATGAATGAGTAAGAATAATTAATCTCTCGTTATTATGAATTTTTACGTAAAAAAAATATTTGTGTTTAATTGAAATTTATAAAAAAAATCTAAATAAATTAAGTTTAAATTTAAATTGTCCAAAGACACAATTTAATAAAATTAAGTTCATTCGAAATTTGATATATGAAAGTTACTCAATCTACCCCAAAGATCTTAATTAATTGGACACATGTTTTACAGAAAGTCGGAGGTTCTCTCTATCGAAAAACAGTGATAATGACATCATTAAGGGTAGTGGGCGATCCCCATATCTAGAAAAATTACAACTTTCAAAAATCTAGAAGATAAGTGACTTAGGATATACGTGTTGCATCCTTATATGTAAGTTCGCATACAATTAAATAAGTGAAAATTAATTTTTATTAGTAATGGGCGATCTCCTTTATCTACAAAATATAACATCTTACTAAAATCTGGAAGATAAGCCACTTAGGACAGAAGTAATGCTGCAGTATATGAAAGTTCGCATAAAGTTGTATATTTAAAAAAAAAAGTCATTCTGGCCCATAGATCGTACCCAGATACGAGCTTTGGACTAGAATTATCAATTTTTAAATATACAACTTTATGCAAACTTGCATATAGGTATGCATCACTTCTGTTCTAAATGGCTTATTTTTCAGATTTTAGTAAGTTGTTATATTTTATAGATACAGGAGATCGCCCACTACTAATAAAAATACATGTTCACTTCGGTACGATCTTTGGGCCAGAATGCGAGCATGTATATAGGGACGCATCACGTCTATCCTAAGTCACTTATCTTCTAGATTTTTGAAACAAATAATATTTTTCAGATAGGGGAGGCCACCCACTTCTAATAAAAATATATGTCCACCTAGGTACGATATTTGGGCCAGAATTACAAATTTTTTAATATCCAACTTTATGCGAACTTGCATATACTGATGTATCACATCTGTCCTAAGCCAATTATCTTTTACATTTTTGAAAGATGTAATATTTCTTATATAGGGGAGGTCGCCCACAACCAATAAAGATTTATTTCCACTTGGGTATTCTCTTTGGGCTAGAATTATCAATTATTTAATATACAACTTTATGCGAGCTTGCTTATAGGGACGCATCACTTCTATCCTAAGCGGCTTATCTTCCAAATTTTAGTAAGATATTATATTTTGTAGATACAGGAGATCGCCCACTACTAACAAAAATACATTATTGTTTACTTGGGTAAGATCTTTGGGCTAGACGCAAGAATTTTTTAACATATGTTACATACATCTTTATACAAACTTACATATAAAAACGCACCAGTTCTGTCCTAAGTAGTTATCTAGAAAAACATAATATAGAAACTGAGAGTCCCGCAAAAAAATCCAGAAAATAAAATCCAGAAACAAAACAATTCAGAAAAACAATACTCCAGAAAACTAAAATCCAGGAACACAATTATCACAGTGCGGCTTTATCCAAATTAAAATCAAAATTTAAACAATGTCTATCGAATTTGACCTTTTCCGTATAATATTTACGATAATGAAAATTGCTTCGTCAACCTTACAAACACAGATCAAAGTAATCGTATCGCTCATATCGCTTCTACTGATAATTCTACCACAAATGTTTCATGTTATTTTGTGGTTGGCTTAATGCGTTGGGGTAGCATGGCATCGACGAAAGTATTGGAGCGAATTGCGGATTTAATGCTTCGTCAACCTTACAGAAACAGATCAAAGGAATCGTATCACTCTTATCGCTTCTACTGATAGATGTACCACAAATGTGTGTCGGCCTTTTGACCCATTCGGTTTTTCGACATTCGGCCTTTCGACACATTCGGCCATTCGACAGTCGGCCTTTCGACATTCAGCCATAAGCGTTCGCCCTTTCGACATTCGACCTTCCGACCTTCCGACTTAGCCCGAAATTTATTAAGGGTGGGGAAGAGGGTGGGGAAGAGGGAGGGGGGTAGGGGAGTGGGAGAGGAGGGGAGGGAAGGGGACGGAAGAGAAGGGGAGATACATACACCAAATCAATGACTTCGGAATTGTAGCTGACACAACACACAACCGGATGGATGTAACAAAATAACATATCACGTTGTGTCTACCAATTATTATACAGGGAAATTACCACATATAACATGACCCCATACATTCTGCCTAGTTTGCTAAATTAGGCACGAGTAAAATTTGCCATATATTAAAATTATATGTATTTTAAATTCATTATTATTTTTGTACTCATCCAGATATCATTGTAGTTTTTGTTTAAATAAAAAAATAAAATAAATTTAAATATCGCTCTGGATAAAATCCAGAGTTTAAAAAAATAAATTTTTTAAGTAACCAAAACTATAATTGGGGAGGGGGTTCAAATAAAAAACAATTTCTATAAGGAAAGATTGCATACGAATTTGTTTGAACTCAATTTTTTATAGTTTTTTATACTTTTATATTAATTCGTTGTGACACTAAGGCTGATTCATCGGGGACATCAGCTATTGATATAACCACATCCCTGTGAATATTTAATAATGCCAATCCATTTAGTCGCTGCTCGCCGATTGTGTCTCGTAGGTAATTCTCAAGGCGCCTAAATCTCCTAGAACTTACAATTAGAGAAAATATCCAGGTTAAGAGTCCTACTAAAAATTCGACAAATATTTTGAGCTAATTTTGCTATTATAGGTACAAGGGTTTAAGATTTACCTGACCGTCTTTTAAACATTTTGGTGCAACTTCAAAAATTAACTCAGAAAGAATAAAATATATTATGTGTATATTTAGTTTTATTCATTTTTATCTAGGGGAGAGTCTCTGGTTGTGGGCACCCCTGCATAACTTTTGACAGAATGCAAATATGGCTGATCTGACTTTTGTCATTCTTGTATTTTAACAGTACGCAGTTTTCTAGCTAATACCATAGAAGTGAATGGACGAGCTTGTTCATTGTAAATATAACCGGTTGTAGTCACCCTCTTTTTTCATTTAAAGCGTCCGTCTCTCCTCCCCCTCCCCTTCCCCAAAGAAGAATAAAAAAAGAAGTCAACCCGTCGGCCAAACGCTTTAAAAAAAAAGAACGCTCCATCATCTGATGATGGTATCGACTTTGCATCATCTATTTGAAACTTCTGCCCCATCGAAGTTGACTGAAGTTGAATAATTTTTTAAAAGCTTTTTTTTGTTATGTTTGCCACTGAAGGCCTTTAAAATTAATAAACCGAGAAATTCTTTCAAATTAGGTGCATTTTCCTTAAAATATTCCCATTTTCAGCGAATTTTCGAAGGGTGCCCACAACCGGTTACGATTTTTTTGTTTGCCAAAAAAGATGACTTAAAAAAATTGGTCGTGAAATTTTTACCGTTGAAGGAATCAACGCGAGTTACTTTAGCAAACAGTTAGCTAATGCCTTTAGCTTTCCATTAAGATTCATATCTCCGCATAATATGGACTCAAAGGAAAATTATGGGTCAAAAACAAAACTGTGCCCACAACCGGAGACTCTCCCTTACACATTTCTAGCTTATAAATACATTTTTACTTACTTTTCAATTTAAAACCTTTATGGTACATATATCAGCAGAAGCGATACAATTCCTTTGATATGTGCCCGCAAGGTCGACGAAGCATTTTTCAAATTAATATAAATTTGCAATTCGCTTTAATACGTTCGTCGATGTGTTGCGAATATCTTACTGTCTCTATATTTTAGAAAATTATTCCACTAGTACTTCGTTACAGAATCTCTCGAAGATATTTTCGGTGGCACAGCATGTTGCCGGCTAGGTGGTAGCCAGATATGGGGGGGGGGGGGTCTTTCCACCGATCGTCGAGAGCTTGGAATGCTGCTATTTATTTTGTACACTACACGCTATGAACACAAACACTTACCGTTATCCAAACACAATATATCGTAAAATATGCAACATGTTGATGTGACATTGGTGGATTGGTCACTTATTCATCACCCATACCTCTGTATGTTATTATACTTCAGAATACTGAAGTATTCCCTCGGTGCATTTGGTTTTTCTCAAATCAGCACAGACACTTTGCTTGTTTAGCATATAATAACTGGGATCTTTAAAGTAAAAAAAAAACAAAATTAGTTTACCAAGTAAACAGTTCGCCCTTGTTTCTAGAATTTTCTGAACCGTTTCTGAAAGAAAATTTAACTTAATATTACCACAAATCGTCTGGAATATCGAGATTAACAAGATGAAATAACGCGATTGATCATACCTTGGTAAGCGTGTGGTCAAATAAATAATTTCACCAATTGTTCACACAGCCTGTATTGCCAAAACACCGATTCACAAAATCACCCCTTCGGAGTAGAATTTTATTTATTTTTTATTTTTTTTATTTCACAGTACTAATGTATGTACTAAATATATCCAAATTACGTGTTGGCACAAAAATAATTGAATCCGTATGTCCGGCTGTGTTAGATTTTAGCAATGAACTGATTACTGAAATTATCTATTTGTGCTCTGTTTTCTTTTTTTTTTTTATAAGGGGAAATTTAGTCAACTGAAAACTGATTTCCATCTACACCAAAATCTCTTGCCTTAACGCACTACAAAGGTATTGCAATATAATTAGTACAGTGTGATACCAAATTAGTTTTAACTGCGCGCGCGACTGACTCTCATGCGTGGCGGAACAATTTTCACTACCGATATAACAGACTATCTGTTATAAACGTGCGGACGACTCACACCCAGAAGATAGTCTCAAGAGCCGGGCCTAATATGTTATTAAAAGTACCTACTATTGTAATCAATATCTGCAACTAACAAACAGGGGGGAGGGGAAACAACCTTCTAATGAGTACCACCCACTCATACTCACGCTAGCGGATATCCTTGACGTGATTGTTACAGACCTCGTAAGATACATTGCTGATTTTCCTCAAAATCGACGCCGGTATAAATTTGAATGATAACTTTCCAGAAAAATGCTTAAGTACGTTGCTTTGTACAAAATTCCGGACAAAAATTTGTTGCCCAGGCATAAATATTCGTGGTCTTGCCCTTAAATTATACGAACAAGCATTTTGTTCATGCGCTTTCGCTAAATGTCTAAGCACGATCTTTTGCGCGGTTGATAAACGGTCCACATTGTTTTCGATAAGCATTTGGTTATCATCTAAACTATTCAATTTCCGCAGTAATTCGTAGGTTGAACCATGCTGGATTTTGTGCTGCCCGAATACTAGAAAATATGGTGAAACACTCGTGCTGGAATGTACAACATTCCTAAGAGCGCCAGCTATTTCTGCCTGTATCATCTAACAGCAGCTAATACTGATCGATTTACTCATTCGGAGGAATTCGCTTGCGGTGAATATTTCGCTGTGAAAGCATGTCGCCCACCATATTTTTCCAGCAACGCTGCAAAAATGTGTAAATCGAATTGTACTCGTTGAAATTGAATTTTCGTTAATTGCCCTAATTCTTGCTACATAAACTTAATCTTTGAATGCGTCGTCATCTAAATTTATATGTATTGGTCCATCGATTGATGCATCTATCGTGTCAATATGTACTCGCTAGAGAGGCTATCCGGTGCAATATTTAAGGACCCTTTTTGGTACTCTATATTAAAATTAAAAGCTTGTAATTGAATGGACTATCAAGCTAACATGCCAGATAAATCCCACTGTTCCATCAGCCATCGTATAAGCTGGAATGATCTGTAATTAACGTAAACTGATATCCTTCAATATATGGCTTAAATCGCTTCACGCTCATCACCGTCGCTAAGCATTCTAGCTCGGTTACACCATAATTCTTTTGAGCTTTATTCAGTTTGTGAGACATAAATGCTATGGGGTGTGTTCCTCTCCATTTTCGTATCGCTGAAATAGAACACTTCCGATTCCCGTTGTAGAAGCGTCACATTGAATGTAAAAATGCTTAGTGAAATCTGGATTTCTTAAAACCGGTGCTGTCACTAATGCCCTTTTCAAATCTTCAAATGTCATTTATGCCAATTCGGAATGAACCGACGATACTAGCCGGCCATCCCTAGGAACCTACGTACGTATCGCCTTAACATTTCTAGGGACGGGGTACTTGTCTATGGCCTGAACTTTATCGGGATTCACTCTTAGGAATCCCTCATCAAGGAACGAACTTACTTTTCTCCACATTTATAGTCAGGTTTGCTAATTTCAGCGATCTAGCTACTTCAGATAAAAGTGATATATGTTCTTCGAACGTTGCAGATACCACTAGTAAGTCGTCTAGATAAACAAAGACCCGGTCATGTAACTGATGAGGAATCACCTTGTGCATTAACCGACACATCATCTGAGCTGCATTACACAGCCCAAACGGCAGGTCAGTAAACTGGTAGAGTGGACGTCCGGGCACCGTGAAAACCGTCTTATCCATTGATGCGGGCTCCAAAGGTATCTGCCAGTAAGCATCCTTTAAATCCAGCGTGGTGAAATATACCTGGTCTTATCCAGCCTTCCAAGCAACCCTTTAATTAATGGTAAACTATAGCCCACAAATTCAGAGCCACAAAAATCGAAAATCCGCAATTGTGCTCCAATTTCTCCGATTTCGATCTCTTTCAATAGGCGTTGAGATGGTTAATCGTCATGCCAACGTTCATTTGGATCGCTCGAATATTTCTGCACATTTCGTAGAAAATTCAATTTTATTGAAAATCATCTGAACTATAGCCCACAAATTCAGAGCCACAAAATCGAAAATCCGGAATTGTGCTCCAATTTCTCCGATTTCGATCTCTTTCAATGGGCATTGAGATCTGTAATCATCATGCCAACGTTCATTTGGATCGCTCGAATATTTCTGCACATTTCGTAGAAAATTCAATTTTATTGAAAATCACCTGAACTATAGCCCACAAATTCAGAGCCACAAAATCGAAAATCCGATATTGTGCTCCAATTTCTCCGATTTCGATCTCTTTCAATGGGCGTTGAGACGTGTAATCGTCGTGCCAACGGTCAGTTGGATCGCTCGAATATTTCTGCACATTTCGTAGAAAATTCAATTTTATTGAAAATTACCTGAACTATAGCCCACAAATTCAGAGCCACAAAATCGAAAATCCGATATTGTGCTCCAATTTCTCCGATTTCGATCTCTTTCAATGGGCGTTGAGACGTGTCATCGTCGTGCCAACGGTCATTTGGATCGCTCGAATAATTCTGCACATTTCGTAGAAAGTTCAATTTTATTGAAAATCACCTGAACTATAGCCCACAGATTCAGAGCCACAAAAATCGAAAATCCGCAATTGTGCTCCAATTTCTCCGATTCCGATCTCTTTCAATATTCGTTGAGACCGGTAATCGTCGTGCCAACGGTCATTTGGATCGCACGAATATTTTTGCACATTTCGTAGAAAATTCAATTTTATTGAAAATCACCTGAACTATAGCCCACAAATTCAGAGCCACAAAAATCGAAAATCCGCAATTGGACTCCAATTTCTCCGATTCCGATCTCTTTCAATAGGCGTTGAGACCGGTAAACGTCATGCCAACGGTCAGTTGGATCGCTAGAATATTTCTGCACATTTCGTAGAAAATTCAGTTTTTTTGAAAATCACCTGAACTATAGCCCACAAATTCAGAGCCACGAAAATGGAAAATCCGAAATTGTGCTCCAATTTCTCCGATTTCTATCTTTTTTAATGGGCGTTGAGACGGTTAATCGTCATGCCAACGGTCATTTGGATCGCACGAATATTTTTGCACATTTCGTAGAAAATTCAATTTTATTGAAAATTACCTGAACTATAGCCCACAAATTCAGAGCCACAAAATCGAAAATCCGCAATTGTGCTCCAATTTCTCCGATTTCGATCTCTTTCAATAGGCGTTGAGACCGGTAAACGTCATGCCAACGGTCAGTTGGATCGCTCGAATATTTCTGCACATTTCGTAGAAAATTCAATTTTATTGAAAATCACCTGAACTATAGCCAACAAATTCAGAGCCACAAAAATGGAAAATCCGAAATTGTGCTCCAATTTCTCCGATTTCGATCTCTTTCAAAATTCGTTGAGACCGGTAATCGTCGTGCCAACGGTCATTTGGATCGCTCGAATATTTTTGCACATTTCGTAGAAAATTCAATTTTATTGAAAATTACCTGAACTATAGCCCACAAATTCAGAGCCACAAAATCGAAAATCCGCAATTGTGCTCCAATTTCTCCGATTTCGATCTCTTTCAATATTCGTTGAGACCGGTAATCGTCATGCCAACGGTCATTTGGATCGCTCGAATATTTCTGCACATTTAGTAAAAAATTCAATTTTATTGAAAATCACCTGAACTATAGCCCACAAATCCAGAGCCACAAAATCGAAAATCCGAAATTGTGCTCCAATTTCTCCGATTTCGATCTCTTTCAATATTCGTTGAGACCGGTAATCGTTATGCCAACGGTCATTTGGATCGCTCGAATATTTCTGCACATTTCGTAGAAAATTCAATTTTTTTGAAAATTACCTGAACTATAGCCCACAAATTCAGAGCCACAAAATCGAAAATCCGCAATTGTGCTCCAATTTCTCCGATTTCGATCTCTTTCAATATTCGTTGAGACCGGTAATCGTCGTGCCAACGGTCATTTGGATCGCTCGAATATTTCTGCACATTTAGTAGAAAATTCAATTTTATTGAAAATCACCTGAACTATAGCCCACAAATCCAGAGCCACAAAATCGAAAATCCGAAATTGTGCTCCAATTTCTCCGATTTCGATCTCTTTCAATATTCGTTGAGACCGGTAATCGTCGTGCCAACGGTCATTTGGATCGCTCGAATATTTCTGCACATTTCGTAGAAAATTCAATTTTATTGAAAATCACCTGAACTATAGCCCACAAATTCAGAGCCACAAAAATCGAAAATCCGCAATTGTGCTCCAATTTCTCCGAATCCGATCTCTTTCAATAGGCGTTGAGACCGTTAAACGTCATGCAAACGGTCAGTTGGATCGCTCGAATATTTCTGCACATTTCGTAGAAAATTCAATTTTATTGAAAATCACCTGAACTATAGCCCACAAATTCAGAGCCACAAAAATCGAAAATCCGCAATTGTGCTCCAATTTCTCCGATTCCGATCTCTTTCAATAGGCGTTGAGACCGGTAAACGTCATGCATACCGTCAGTTGGATCGCTAGAATATTTCTGCACATTTCGTAGAAAATTCAATTTTATTGAAAATCACCTGAACTATAGCCCACAAATTTAGAGCCACAAAAATCGAAAATCCGAAATTGTGCTCCAATTTCTCCGATTTCGATCTCTTTCAATATTCGTTGAGACCGGTAATCGTCGTGCCAACGGTCATTTGGATCGCTCGAATATTTCTGCACATTTCGTAGAAAATTCAGTTTTATTGAAAATCACCTGAACTATAGCCCACAAATTCAGGGCCACGAAAATCGAAATTCGAAATTGTGCTCCAATTTCTCCGATTTCTATCTTTTTTAATGGGCGTTGGGACGGTTAATCGTCGTGCCAACGGTCATTTGGATCGCTCGAATATTTCTGCACATTTCGTAGAAAATTCAATTTTTTTCAAAATCACCTGAACTATAGCCCACAAATTCGGAGCCACAAAAATCGAAAATCCGAAATTGTTCTCCAATTTCTCCGATTTCGATCTCTTTCAATATTCGTTGAGACCGGTAATCGTCGTGCCAACGGTCATTTGGATCGCTCGAATATTTCTGCACATTTCGTAGAAAATTCAATTTTATTGAAAACCACCTGAACTATAGCCCACAAATTTAGAGCCACAAAAATCGAAAATCCGCAATTGTGCTCCAATTTCACGGATTTCGATTTCTTTCAATGGGCGTGGAGATAGTTAATCGTCATGCCAATGGTCATTTGGATCGCTCGAATATTTCTGCACATTTCGTAGAAAATTCAATTTTATTGAAAATCACCTGAACTATAGCCCACAAATTCAGAGCCACAAACATCGAAAATCCGCAATTGTGCTCCAATTTCTCCGATTTCGATTTCTTTCAATGGGCGTTGAGACCGGTAATCGTCATGCCCATGGTCAGGCGTTGCCTTGGCAGAGCGAAACTGAATTGCAGAACTCATAGAAATTCTTCTCTTCAAAAAAACATTTATTTATCTAGACAATACCAGAATAACTTTATGTTTCAGTTTAATTATATTTTTTTAATAAAATAAAATTAGAAGGTTGAACACACAATACCTGACGATTATATTCATCCAAGAAAATGAAGTGGATCGAGTTCTGCCTTTCCTGGTCATCACAGTGATGAAAAATGAACAGGAATTATAATGGCAACAATAGCAATTAGATTATGCTGCGTTCCCCATCCAATTTTATAGCATAAGAAAGAGGAAGAATACATTAAAATAGCTGAGAATTCTAACGGATAAGACGAAGAGTCTAAAATATTGGCGCTCTGGTATACCGTCATCGAACCGGACAGCAAAATCATGTGACAAAAGCCTACAAAAAACGCACTTGCAATAAATATGAAAGAAATACATAAATCAAGCATAGCTGAAGATTTGGTAAATTACCGAGACTATCAGTTCGATATAGAAAATTCCAAAATTAGAAGAGCTCTAAATTATAATTGGAAACTTAACGTATTATGAATGATGAATATATTTAGTATAGTTAACCATATTTTAATTAATTTTCATAAGTTTTTTTCCGATTTAATGCTTAAAAACTTTAAGACAACATGCGACCATTAGAATAGTTAATTTGCCTCGAAATATACCTAATCAATAAGAGAGAAGAAGCCAGTAGTCTAAGCTTTTTGCTGTGAAAATCTTCTTCTTGAAAAGAACAGTCAATCTAAAAGTCTTTCAGTAATGAACATGTTGTTCACAGTGTCAATAAAGAAAATTAATAAACTGTAATAAAATTCAACTTTATATGTTTGATAAAAGAAGAAGCAGTGCTGCAAAAATTCCAGGATTGCTACCTTACCAATACCAATGTTAAAATGATGCTGATAATTTACATATTTTGATTCAATGAGTGTTGAAATATGCATAATTGATATAGTATTTTTAAGAATATATTGAAATATAAAATTTGTGTTTCTATTTTTTTTTTGTATTAGCAAGGTACACGCCTTAAAGCTTTCCTCTACTTATACGATACCGATAAAATACAACTGTCAAAACCAAATATCTAAGATTATGGTTTCCTTATAGAAAGATAGCTAAGATTTTACAACATAATATATTCCATTGTTGTTTCTCGATTTTTCACAATATTATAATAAACCTGTCAATTCGCGCATACATTAACATATTTGATATTTACGACAAAAAAAAAACGTCGGAAAAACAAAATTATTGATTTTGTGCCGCAATGTACAGCGATGGTAATATCTCGAGAGATATTTTGCTAGTTCCAATTGGAATAATCTTTGTTCCAGAAGTAAATAAGCCTTGTACATAAAAAATTAATAAACCGGGAAAACATGTTTTTGAATAGATGATATCGCATGTTTCTTATTGTATAAATAAAAAGGAAGTTTAACTATAAATAGGTATACACGACTTTATATAATAAACCTTATCTAAACTTC
This sequence comes from Tipula helvola, assembly GCA_963556165.1. Lineage (NCBI taxonomy): Eukaryota > Metazoa > Arthropoda > Insecta > Diptera > Tipulidae > Tipula > Tipula helvola. Next base: position 78,582,770 of record OY744482.1, on the reverse strand, counting down.
CTTGTGCAATAAATTTTAAATATCCGTAAAATATGTGTTTGTTCAGATCTGTACAACGATTGGTTATTTATTTTCATTTTGTTAATAAATTCATATTTGCGGTTAAATCGATGAACGAGAAACTTTTGCTTATCAGTTTTCCGCTTTATTCAATTTTGAATATCCGATACGAAGTTGAATGAAAATGTGGCATATGTGCAACATAACTTACGATTGAAAAATCCGTAAACATTGTAAAATTAAGGTCTTTAATTTAATGTTGAGTTTAGTCTTTATTGACGATTTATCGAGTACGATTGTTGGTAATCATTTTCCTTCTAGAATACAATACGAGGCTGGGAGGGGTCATCGTTATCAACAGTGCAGCTTGGAAATATAATTAATCATTCATTATCCGTTAAAAATAATGATTACGAAACTCCATAATGAAGCGGCCAAATCCCTCTATGGGATGTAGCGCCAGCGAGAAAAAAGAAAAAAGAAAAAACTTCTTATTGAAGATGTGTTAGTAACCTGTGAAACACGAAAACTATTATGTAAGGAGTTTATTCAAGAGATTTTACATGGCGCAATACATAAAGCATCATAAACCGAAGCTATCGGAAACTTCCATTATTTATCAGGGGCATACAAATTTTATATATCGGTACTAAAAAAACTGGTTAAATACAAAAATCTATTGATATGATCCTAGAAATTTTGCCAATTGGCCACATACATGAGGAAGTAAGCCGAAGTTATTCCAGCATCAAAAGCACCACAATATTTTTTGTGGATCGTCAGGGGCCAATTTAGTGCTATATCGGTCCCAATGAAAGTATAGGTTAAATATAAATATATGTGGACAGGATCTTAGAAATTATGGCCAAATGGCCACATACATAATGAACATTATCTAGAAGCTCTTCCATTATCAAAAATACCTCCGTTTTTTTTTTGAGGATCGTCAGGGCTCACTTCATTTGATGTCGTATCGTTTCCAACCAAAATTAGATAAATAAAAATTCTGCGGTTTAGATCTTAGAGATTTTGCCAATGGTTCCTATATATTGATTACATTTTTTTAAATTTTTGTTTAACTAAAATAATTGATTATACCTAGTCAAGCTTTTTAATGAAAAACATTTACATATAAAGTTCATCTTTCATTTAACGCAGGAGTTGATTGTTACTAATACATAGTCAGTATAAGAATTTAGTAAAAATTTTTAAAGAAACTTCCCCCTCGTAATATTCGTGAACACTTTCAAAGAAAATCGCTTATATTTTAGTTACAATATTGTTTTAAACTCTGCTTACAGATCTTCTAATGGTAGACTATAGACGAACAAGAAATGCTGGAACTGAATGAGACGCATAAACGAAGATATTGCTCGTTTCCATCTATTTACAGTTAGCACTCTGAAGAAAAAGAAATTTAGTGCAGGCTCTGAATCCTGAGGTTTTACCAAAATATGACTAGCGTGTGTGGTGTAGGAGCTTTTCGAAGTTTCCTCAATTTTAAGGTTAATATACCTGCGACCAAAATAATTCAACCAATTCACATAATTTTTTTCAGGTGAATACCTGCACAGTTCTTCCTCTTCTGTATCACTTTGACACTCGTAAATTTAAAATGGTGATGAACTCCGTTGCGGTTGAAGTAACTTTAGAACCTCCCATTGGCCTACTTTCACGTCGTACCTATCATTATCTCTTAGCTTCGTTACTATGTAAGGGCCCAAGAATTTTTTTTGAAGTTTACCGCCTCCATTAAACTGACTTCTCTTAATTACTACCATATCATTCAAATTGAATAGATTTTGGTTCATTCATTTTTTATTAAACTTAGATGAATTTTCATATTGCATCTTTAATATACTCTGCTTCGAACTTTCTCTGAGTTCATTACGTTCTTCATTAAAAACGGCTAAAGAAGCTTCATCTATAGCACCCGAAATTCGTATGTCTTCCGGACAACGCATTTTTATATCAAACATAGAGTCAAAAGGAGCCAATACTCCGGTGATAACTATAATACAATACTAATACTTAAACCAGTCCTCCGGTTTACCAACGACGAGTTTCGTGAGCGCTGGTATTACAATCTGGTTGAGCCTTTCGACCTGTCCGTTACCTCTCTGCAAACCGGTTGTTATTAAATGTAGCTGAATTCTCTCCAGCATCCTCCATCCCCCTATCGGCGGTAATCTGATATGGGTTACCAAATACGGCCTTCTGGATGTTTAACTTTTGGATGACTGCTGATATTGACAATTACAGATATAATGTATTTATTTGTATAATTTTGTCGTGTTTTCCGAATGTCCTAAATGATCGATGTGAAAGCTATACCTCGGTGTTTATAGTGTATATAATTCTGTATGTAAGTTTTTATTTTCTTTGTCACATCTTTGATGAAAAGCTCCCTTCCGATTTGTTCCCCTGTTTTTTCCACTCCAAAATGTCCTTGTTCATGGCATTTTTGAATGACAGCTGTATGCAATGTTTTCGGGACCACTAAAAGCCTCTTGTCACTATCTATTTAATACAAAATTTCAATAGTACATTTAAACTTTTCATACGAACCCTACTTTAGCAGCCCAAATATTGGTTTTAAATTGTCATCTATATATTGGAGCGACTTAATTTTATTAATAATATCTTTTTCTATAACTATAATCTGCGGTGCTCTAGCTACTTAATGCATCCACATTAAATCCACAAGACGCATTAAATTTGAACTGCGATGTTTCACTTCAAAGTCGAACTCCTCCAACGCCCAACCGGCGATTCTTGACGATATTTTTTTTTTAATGGTTGAGTTAAACGCCACACGGTCCGTAATGTGTTTACACTTTAACCCCAGTAAATATACACAAAATTTGGTCAAAAATTTTACGATAGTTAATGCCTCTAATTCGTAGCTTGTATACTTTTCTTAGGTAGGAGTAGTTTTGCGACTGTAATAAAATACAGGATGCAATTTTCGGTCGACATCGTCTCGTTGAAGCAATGTTGATGCTATCCCTTGTTTACATGCGCCGCAGTGTAGCTCTGTAATAAATATACTGAATAAATTTTAAGCACTGGCTTGCTAGTTAGAATATCTTTTAGTTTTTAAAAACACTCACGTTGTACTGGTTGAAATTTGAACTTCTCATTTCTTATTAACATGTCTGAGAGCGGCTTCGCCACTACTGCATACTTCTTAACAAACTTCCTGAAATATCCTGTAAGGCCTAAGAATTTTTGTAAGCATTTTTCATTCCTTAAAATTTCAAAAATTGGTTGTTCCTGGAACAGTATCAAACATTTATTGTGACATCAACAACGGATCAATTCAACCATTCATCACAAAACCATTTCGTTCATCAATTATAACAAAATTGCACGACCTGGCTCACCCGCAGGCATAAAAGCTACTACGAGGCTACATTACACAAATATGCATATGGCCTGACATGAAAAATGAGTGTGCAGAGTTTGTTAAGTCATGTCTACAATGTCAGCGATCAAAAATGTATAGGCACAATTATTCATAAATATTAACGACAATCCAACCAAATCAGCGATTCGAATATATTAATATCGATGTGATTGGTCCTCTGCCAACATCGAATTGCTACCGATACTGTTTGATGATAATCGACGGTTCAGGAGATGGCCGGAATCCATACCAATAGTAAATCAAACTGCTGAGACAGTAGCCAAAAATTTAATTTCTGGGTGGATCGCATGCTACGGTATGCCGCTTCGAATAACATCTGATTTAGGCAGACAATTTGAGTCTACGTTATTCCAAGAATTGTCTCACCTACTTGGTATCAATCATTTGAAAACTACGAGCTACCACCCAAAATCCAATGGTATAAATTAGAGATGGCATCGAATAAATGTGTCACAAATCACCAAAGTGGTCTGAATTATTGCCAATCATTTTACTAGGTCTCCGATCAATTTACAAAGAGCCCGAGTATATGGTACGACATTGAGATTACCAGACGAATTTTTCATATCGAGCAGGAACATGCGTTGTAATCCGAATTTGTTAATGTCTTTCTACAAGCAATGCAGCAATTACATCCAATTCCAGCATCAAACCACAATACTAAGCAAAGCATGTTTATCCATAAGGATATATTCGCGAGTACGCATATTTTCCTAAGCGTCGACAAAATAAGGCCAGCTCTCTCTCTCTCTCTCAACCCTATGAAGCCCATTCAAGGTTCTTAATAAAAATCCAAAATAATTCACCATTTTGCGATCTCAAAAGCCTACCAAGGTATCCATTGATGGCATTAAACCAACATTTCTTACAACTTCACCAGAATCATCAACAAGTTCGCCGAAAAGAAATGCACCGTCAAATTCAACATCGTTAGAAAGTAGTTACAAAGAGGCGACATCATCATCATCATCATAAATTATACCATCACCTACCGTGAGTCAACAATCGATTGGAAATACTACCAGAAAGGGCAGACGAGTTGTAATCCCTAGCAGATTTAGGTAATACCAGTCTAGTGGAAGAATCATTATTGTAACAACACAATCAAATATTTATTCTGGCAACAATGTAAAAGTTCAGTTTTGTATTATTTATATTTTATCGCTTTTATTAGATGAGAAAAATTATACATCAGCCGACATCAAACATTTATTCTAAGAACATGTTAACATATGTAAACTAAAAATAAATTAAATTTTATAAATAAATTAATTAATGTTCTAGTTAAAACACAAAATTAACTATCACTTTGATATATTTTGGTGAAAACTGCGTCAAATCGTAGTCATCTTAAGTTTCTTAAAATGCTCATTGATCTAACATTATATATTTCTCACAATGCAGAAAAAACGAGGACCCACGATGAGTTAAGGAGAAAACGAAGAATGAAAAAATTAGTGACAAAGTTAATGACAAGATTTCACACCGAAATTAGATATTGTAAAATTTGCAACGGAAATCAACACCATAATAATAAACCGACCATCAGGAAAACTGTACGAGCCTAACTAATTGTAATGTATGCTAGAGGTGTTAGTTCAACTAGCAAAACACGGTTATTACCCGCATGAATAATAATGAATTGATGAAAATGTCGTTCGAAAAAAGTTTTGCGAATTGGTCTTATTAAATATATACGTCGAAAATATGTTTTATTTATTATTAACAAATGTAGCAAATATTACAATTTTACAAAATTATGACAATGGCTCACAAACATATTTGAATAAATGTCATCTTATCAGTAAAAGTTCGATTAAAACATTTTTTTTATAAAACATTTCAATGAAAATGAGATGATTATGTAGCAAACCAAACAACATCACAAATACTATAACCAGTCTAGTCGTTTATCATAAATTTCCATAAATTCTCGGGTGAGGCAAACATAAAACTGAGTGTTTTTTTTGAGGATTTTGTATTTTTTGTTAGCTTGAAAGTTTAATAAAATCAAAAAAAAAAATATTGAACGATATATATACGGGAAGCTAAAAATAAATCTGCGACGAGGTGAAAATACTATTCGAAATTGTTTTTTCCGTTTAAACCAAGAAAGAAAAAAAAAGTTTACACGAAGAGAACACACATCATGAAAATTGGGTAAGACAAAATTACTGATTTATTCATGTTGGTGTATCGAATTTAGTTTTTATTTTGTTGTGATACGAAAAGCTTTCATAAAATCTCTTATTTTCTCTCTAATAAAATCGTGTTAAATTTAAAAATAATTTGCTGCAAGTGGTATTATTAAATTGTCTGTACTTATGTGTGTACTATAGTAGCATAGTATCACATGGAATTATAATATATTATGACAATACATAATATTGTTTTAGTTATTGTGTGTATCGTTACCACGGTGTATCTCTACATATATTCAATGAAGCTTAAACAATATCCTGTTTAAATAAAATGTATATGTGTGTGTGTGTATTTGTGTGAAAATGGTAATTTTCAAAAACAACATAATATCATTATTATTATATATTGTATAGAAACTATTATTATACTGGAAAAATAACATTTTCGATTTTGCTTCTTTGTTCTATTATTCTAAAGCGATAAATAGATAACGATTTTCCATGGAAATTATTTAACCCTATAATAACAGGGATGCTAAAATAGATCAATAAAATTATATACGTTAGTTAAAAATTTGCTATCTCCTCAAAATACTGCAATTTTTTAACATAATGCCTCGAATGGACACGATATATGGAGCTTTTATTGGCATTAATTTAGTAAAAGATTTAATCTGGCAGATTGCAATTTACAACCGGATTAATTTTAAATTTTTATGTTGTGTAATGTAATATGTGTATTAAGAGAAACAAACATAAATAATAGCCGACAAGACAAATAATTTGGCTATTTTAGATTTGCAAAATATATTTTCAACCTTGTTTCTCTACTTTTCAACCCATTGCTGCATTCATTATGCATAGCATACAGAGCAATCCTGTTGAAACCAACTCAATTAAGTAAATTCAGTCCATGTATTAAAAATGGATATCATCAAGCTGTATGACATTTTGTCTGAATTAACCAAAAATGAGCTCCGCCGATGAAAATTATTGCTTTGGTGAAAATCATCGTGACGCATGTTATTATTAGAGGCTTAAGTTGGTGTGAGCTTCGAACATTATAACTTTGTCAAAACTCAGCTGTCCCTGCAGGAAAACCAAATTTATAAATATCAGATTCAAACAGGCTGCCATTAATTTTCGAAATCCGAAATCTATAATTTCTGATTCTTTTAAGTTTTGTGCACAATTTCTGTAGTTGAGCCATGTTATTAAGATGCTTATCATGAAGGTATTCTGGACCAAGTTTAACGCCGTTTTCCGTTATATTAGGATGAAATACGGATGGTAGGATCTAGGATGTTCTTATTTCTTGTTTTGTGAATGTAGCATCATTGATTTTTATTGTTGCATTGTTGTACTCTATCAACAAATTTCGCTGTAGGTGTTTAATTGTAACTTGGCTAGATACTCGATACTCTAGCAATTCGCAACTCGGTAAATATGGCGGATTTGCTAATCGAAAATTTGCTTGCGTAATATGATATACTCGATGATTTAAACGATACATTCGCAAAATTTCTTGAAGTTGCTTACTATAGCTAATCAATAAAAAATCGAGAATCCCATATTTTGAAATTCAGCAACAAATTGGGTTGCTAAATTATCGTGTATAACATTTCTAGCAAATTCGTAAAAAATAACTGCTTATCTGCTTGCTTGAGTATCGAGTATCTAGCCCACTATCGGGGTGGTCGTATATGTTTAGCGATGCTGTTATGTCCCAAAGACAAAAGCTAGAAAATATTTAGCCAAGAAATTATGTTTCTCTTTTTAGAAATTCTGTTTTATCGAGATTAACTCACAGGTTGGCTTTTTCTTATTTTGAAACTACTTGTTCGATGCTAGCCAGATGGTCGTCTTCGGTATTTCCACCAAAAATGATTATGTCGTCTATATTGGCGTAACATATTCCGAGGAACTCCTTTAATACTTTGTCGATCATTCTCCGAAAAATCGCTGGAGCATTTTTTAATCCGACGGTAAGTCTTAAAAATGCATACTTCCCGTTCAATGTTGAAAATGATGTTTTAGGTATGTCTGCTTCTTTCATCTTGATTTGTTGGAACCTGGAAGTGAGGTCGATTGTAGTAAATAATTTTGAATTTCCAAGGTTGACAAAAATGTTCGATATATCAGGAATAGGATATGTGGCTGATGGTGTTACCGCATTTAGTCTTTTAAAATCGATGACCATCCTGTATTTTTTAACTCCTGAGGCGCCCACTACGCAGATTGGGGAATCATATTGGCTTTTGGAGGGTCTTATAATCCCGTATGTTAGCAATTGAGTGATATCCCTCAGTACTAGTTCTGATTTCTGCTCTTACATCAGTGTCTATTGGTTCAATATTATTCAACGATTCCAATAATGTTTTAAATTTTGGCAGGATTGAGTTTTTGCTTGGATTCGCAAGAAAGATGGTTATCATATCACGAATTTATTCACTTGCGATGACTGTTTTTCCTTAAGGAGTATTTTTATATTTCGCAATACTGCCTCCAGCTGATTTAATATTAAATTGGGCCCTGCTTGGGATTGGATTTACCGCTAGCTCTGGTTTTATGAAATTCTTATTGGCCCCCGTGTCGATGCGAAATTTGAGTGTATGGTATCTTTTGTCATGTACTCTAGGTAATGTGCACTAGAGAGGCCCCCATTATAAAATTTACAATCAGATGTATTAATTTCTGAATTCTCATTGACCACTTAGTTGTATTGTGCCCCTTCTTCTCGAGTTTCGAGGTGATATATTTTCTGGTTCCCTCGGGGTTCATTGTGAGAAGAATTTCCGCGTTTAAATGTTGTCTAGTAGTTTGGATGTACTGGACGATTGATGTAGTTGAAGTGTTTCATTTGGATAGATGGGTCAACTTCCATTGGTATTGCTGGTTTTGGTTCTGTTGATCGATGGGGCGGCATTTTATTATTTTGATGTTGGATGTTATATGCAATATTTCTTTGTGTTTCTGCAATATTTCTTTATGGTTGCAGGTATTTTTCACATTGCTTATAATGTGTTGTATGTAATTGTGAAAAAAGTAATAAGAATTTATTTCATTTTTACATATTGTATATTGTATTGTTTGAAAGGACGTTATAATGTGGTTGTGAATTGTGTCAATGTATTTTGATTTGATTATAATTTTTTGATTTAAAATTAAAACTATAGATTCTATATTTTCGCTATATTATATAAACTGTTGATTGCTCGTAATTGAGCGAACATTAAAATTGGAGAAACCTAATTGTAATCGTCTACGCAGATATCAATTTGCACACATAAAAATTGGAAGAAATATGTATTGCATACACATTGCACACATCTTTTGTGTGTTTTGGTTCTTGTTCATTTTATTGTTGCATTCTCGTTCCATACAAACGAGACTATACTATTATGCATTTGTGTATAGACAACAAAGATAACATATAGGTATATGCATCGGAGCCGGCAGAAATGTTTATACAAGCCATCTAGTTCGCTCTTTACGCAGATCCTATCAAAAAAATGTGTGCAACACGCGGCACTCAAACCTGCAAATAGTTTACCGGAAATAACAACAGTCTGTTGTAGTCAAATGAAACGACTAAAGCAAAAATATAATTTGTGTTCTTTATCCTTATTCAAATGTGTTTTTATATTATTTCGTTTTATCACATTTTATTCAACTTTCATTTTATTACACTTTCATTGGCGACTGAATTTTTAAGTTACGATGGTGACTAGTGAGGCGGGGATCTTTCGAATATATGGATGACACTAATTGAATTTATTATAGTAGGTTATATCTAAGCTACTGTTTTGTAAGTTTTGAATGTAGTTTGTATTAATTCTGATTTATTTCTTAGAAATAACTGATTAATTTAATTTAAATTTTTCAGTGATATTAATGACCATGATGATGAATTTAATTGATTATTTATACTATAGAAATTTTAATAACTAAACCAATAGGATCTCATAGCTTTAATAATACAGGATTTTCCAATAAGAGGTTTCATTTTGAATAGCCTGCTATTTGGGCAGCTGTCAATTTTGAAGCTTTCATCTTTTGACATTTGACAAGTAAAAACTACGCCATTACTAAAAATGGTACGATACACGCTTCAAAAACACATTGAAATTATTAAAATTCACTACAAATTGGTGGAAATTTTGCAGTCACAGTTCGCACAACTAAAGAACTTTTTGGTCGTCGTGAAGCACCTTCTCGGCCGGCAATAGCGAAACTGGCGGAAAAATTTGACCTGTTGGGACAAGTTAGTGATGTGAAGAATCGAAACCATATGAACAACTGAGAATATTGTTGCTGTAGCCCGTAGTATTGAAGAAAACCCAGGTTAATCGATTCCTCGTCGATCTTTGGAATTAGACATTCCTCAAACGACATTACACCGTATTTTGCATATAAAGACTTAAGTCTTTAGGCTTTTAAAGTTCAGTTTACACAAGAACTGATTGGGTCCTTCAAATGCATCAAAATGATTCGGATTTTCATCGAAAAATCATCTTCAGTGATGAGGCCCATTTTCACCTCGGAGGCTACGTTAATAAGCAGAATTGCCCCATTTGGGGCTTAGAAAATCCAAGAATGATTGTTGAAAAGCCTCTTCACCCTCAATGTGTCACTGATTGGTGCGGTTTTTGGGCTGGCGGCATGATTGGACCTTACTTTTGACGAATTGGAAGATATTGATGTGGACGATGTTTATTTTCAGGAAGACGCCGCTATGTGCCACACAAGCAACGAAACAATCGCAATTTTGCAAGAAAAGTTTCCTGACCGTGTTATTTTTCGAAATAGTGATCACGATTGGCCACCAAGCTCTTGTAATTTAACACCATTAAACTATTTTCTTTGGAGCTACGTGAAAGGTAAGATCTATGCCAATGCTCCACAATCGATTCAAAACCTTTAAGATGGAATTCGTGAAGTTATCGAGGACATACAGCCGCAAATGTGAGAATTATTCATGGGAAATTTCATTTCATGAAAAGTATATGATGCTGCAAGCGTAGCCGCCAGCGGCCATTTGGCTGATATCGTTTTCAAATGTTAATGGCATATCTTCCTCTTTTCAATGAAATAAACATTTATTGATTTCTCTTAAAAAATTCTCAGTTTTTTTAAATATCAAAATGAAAGTGGTGTGTAATTGGATTTAATGATTGATTGGCAGTTAAATTAGCAATCATCTTGTATGCTATTGAATTAGTTAATTTAGTTAAATAATTGCTAAAATGTTTTAGAGGTGGTTTTACAAATTTTATTTCATTACATTAATATAGTAAAACAGGTTATACCGAGTTGTTTGTTGACGGTGGTTGGAATGCTGTACATTTGCCAAAAACCAAATTATACAATTTTAATTTTTCGTCATAAAGAAATTTTCTTATAAAGGCTGGTCGAGTAGAGGAGAGAGAGGGGGTAACACCGGCTATATCAACAACGTCAAGCAACAATTGATATGATAAGTACAAGTTTGGTGGACTGCTTTGGAACAAGCAGTATGAGAATCTAACCACACCGGCTACTAAATAAAAATTACCCTTCAGGGCGAAGAAATCTTTGAAGTACCGCAAATACTAGCCGAAATCAGAAATTAATTTTATTTGCTAAGGATGTTGTTTATGGTGCATCAGGATTCCAGAGATCTGCAACAGTAGTTAAATTGTGTTGTCATTGTGCCGTCAAAAAAGTACTAACTTATCGATCGCTTAGGTGTCTGTAACCGGGTCGAGTAAACAAAATACCTTAACGTTCTCGTAAAGAAAATTCCATTATTTCCCCTCCAATATTTCTATTGGTTATACTGAAAAGTTCATTATTGCAAAGTCGGAAACGCTGGATTACTTGTGAACCCATATTACAAAAAAAAAAAAAAGATTTTACGCTTATTCGCCGAATTATTGCATTCGTGTTGGCACCTATATGTTCCTAATTCAATAAACGCAAGAGAAAAGAAAAAAATTTGGTTTAGTAAAGAAAAATGTTTTTATGTTTATTAACGGAAAGCTGAGTGTACAATTTTATTGTAAATAAACAGATTCAAAATAAACACAAATGAAATTGGAATTTATAGGTCGCGTGCCAATATTAGGAAGACGATTTACTTCTTTTGTTTAGTTGTCGCGGATTAGGTATATTTAGTAACGGGGAATGACAAGTGTCCGTTACAAATATCTTCGATTTAATGTGATTGGAAGTATAAAGTTTTGTGCAGCACGTGTGGGTTTTTATGCTGACATTATAAGCATCATTATAATATGAGCATCTTGTCACGTACACATTTAATGTATGATTCTGCGAATTGAAGAATTGTTGTTGAGATGAAGGATATCGTAGTAGTTGATATCATTTGTATCTTTGGTGGTAGTTTAAGATAATGTTTTTTTTTTTACTTTATTATAAAAATTTGTAGAGCTCTGTAATTTATATTAACAACTTTGTTTAATTTTTACATTTAATTTTTTTATTTATTTATTATCTGATTTAAAATATTTTGTAAATTTAAATGAGAGTATTTAAGGAAAAATTGTATTTAAAAAACCTTACTGTATAGCAGGGACGAAGCGTCCACACTCAGAGAAAAAATATGATTGAGCTGATCATAAAAGTGACCATCATATTTATGATTAGATGCAATAATTAAGAAAATCATACCTTGATGTATACAATTAATAATAATGATTGTATCTATTTAATAAACTATGCACTTTATTATGCAAATATTATTGAATTAACCATACCCATGATTACATATATCGCTATTGTGATGGATCTTATCAATAATATAATTGAATTTATCATTTGTAGATGATAAAGACAATCATATATTATAGTTGTTTATATAATAAAACCCATCAGATGCTGTGATAGTTGTTGTCGTATCAATTAATGAACTAGGTATACTGGGGGGATATTATATATTGTATCGCTGGCTTAATTAATAACGGCCCTAACCCACACTTTTTTCAAAAATGACATTTTAATGCTAAAATTCAGAAAACAGTTCACAGTTTATTAGATACTACCAAATCTTAGTGTGTTAAAAAGGGGACAATTTAAATGAGCATACAAGAAACATTTTTTGGCGGCAAAGATTATCATCAAAAATAATAAATTGGCATCATAAATAATATTTTGGCATAACATACGAGAATACAAACAAATATTTTTGAAGGACATAATTAAATACTGTGGAGACAAACATTTGCATCAAAATTAATAAATTGGCAACAAATATAATATTTTAGAACAGAAAAAAATAATTTTTAGTAATAAAAAAATAAAACAAAAAATCGAGACCAAAAATTAAATTTAATCGATACAAATTAGTTAATAGCTATTTGATCTGTGCCTACAAGGTTTCCGAATCAGTTTTAAAAATAAATCTGCATTTTCCAGAATATTTTAAAACTAATTTCAATTTTTTAATTTTTAATTAATTTATTTATAAAAATTTGTTGTCAGCTTATTATTTTTGTCGCTCAGAATGTTTATTTCGATGCCCAAAACTAATTTTTTGTGTTCCATTCCAATAGTGCCAAAAAATTTAAATGTTGCCAAATTATTATATTTTATTCCAAAAAATTAATTTTATGATGTCCAGAAATTTTTGTTTGTTGCTCATTAATTTGTGTCGTTTTATCAATTTTTTGTATCTCAAATATTAATTTTTTTTTGTGCCGATTTATTGCCAGCCGTTAAAAAGTGACCATAAAAACGAAGATTGTATGGTCACTTTTTATGCGGAAAAATTACAAATATGCAAATTTGAAAATGTGATATCTCGGCGAAAAAAATAGACATTTGAGCAAACTCAACGGCATTTGAAAGAGGAAGACTTCTACCATAAGATCCATACCTGGCTTTTTTGGAAAAGACAAAATCGCGGTGCTAGATAACCTCAAATATGTAAAAAAAAAACAGTGTTTTTTGCACTTTTAGATTAGAATATCTCATAAACCTGACGTGATAGAGCAATTCTGAGCCCGGACTCGGTTTCAGCGTGAAACATTACTTTGGAAACAACTATTCATTGTCAAGGGGCACAATATTTTTAAAATTTTGCAGGGTAGTGTAATTAAGCCATCGATATATTTTACTAAATAACAAAACATATCTATAGTTCATGAAATGTACATTTATTTTAAATTAATTTATCGTACAGAACACATAGTATAATTATATCGAAATTAGAGGTCTAAGCGAAATTATTTTTTATTTTTATATTTTTATTTGAAACATTATTTATATATAAGTTCTGAAAATTTTTGATAAAACTTTTAGTCATATAATTGTTTAAAATTGCTCCACAAATTCAATTTCAAAACCGTAATAACGATAATTGAAACCTAAATTTTCCAAATGTTGAACACAACTAAAATATTCCGTTTTATATTTCTAATTTTTAATTTATTTGAAGTTAATAATATATGCTCCGAAAATTGTAATAGAATTTAAGGGGACCTACAAATTTTTTAAAAATCGAATTTTTTTTTTTTTGATAGAATTTGTTCAAATAAATCTTTAAAGACATGGTTTTAATAATATAAGAGTGAAATTGGTTAAAACAAAAATAGTGACCATATAAAACAAGGCGCGTCAAGGTCGTTTTTCAATGAATTTCGCTCAGTTCGCTACTACATCGACTTTCTCACAGTAACATCTGCATTATTGTTCTCTTACAGAACAGATGTAAAAGTAGAGGGGGACATTTCAATATTTTATTTTTATACATTTCTATTTTATACATTTAAAAAAATGTTGTATTTTAATTTTAACGCGATTTTCTCAAAACAACGTTTTTCAAGTTGGTGGGCAAGATTAAAAAAAAATATTTATCCGATCGTTCTGATATTTTAATGCGTTAATTTACACAGGTTAATGTTCAGAATGAACTACGGATGAAAAAATCGGCGTACAATTTTTTAAGTTACAGCAGGTTTTCGGAGGCAAAAAATGTCGATTTTTGAAAAAACACCGCGACTGGACTGATTGCACCACAATTTTCATTCTTCATTCACTGCGCAGCTTGTATTAGCGAATTATACTAGCAGAGCCAAATTCTCTTAATAATTTTCTTTTCTACTTTAACTTGAATCAAATATTTAATTCGTGTAATCACCAAATATATTTTTTTCAGTTTTATATTTCAGTAACCATTTAATAAAACAAATTTAGGAATACCATTTAAGTGGATTACTGGTCCTTTCTTTAGAATAATATTTCCGAATTCTATGAAATTAGTGCTAAACAATTTCTCTTGTCGCGCAAACTTATATTTCTGTGAAATTTCCAGATTTCTTAGTTCCATTATGCCCGGTTTCACAAAAAAATAACCAATCTCTAGTTAAATAATATTTCCTCTCTTTCTTCTTTTATGAAGTTGCGTTTTATTTCACAATAAGCTAAATAATTAGCTGAACGATATTGGGCAGCTAAATATTTAGCTCTCCAGTCAAAATTTTCATGTAAAAACGAAATAAAATTAGTGTGCGTTTCAAAAATTGAAATAAATCGTAATTTCATAAAAGAAGAAAAAGATGAAATATTCACTAATTGAAGTTTGCCTGTTTTTTTGTTAAACCGAGCATTAGACTGCCATATACAAAACCAGTATCTTGAGCCAAATTTATTAGTTAAACTAAACTTAAAATTAAGAAATTTATTAGAAAAATAGGAAGTATTATCTTCAAATACATATGGAATCATGGAACTTGTCTGTGATGACGTTTTATATAGCTTTCTGTATGAAAGCCATGTACATATATACATATGTACGCAAAATGTTGGATTGTTAGCATTTATACCCAAACAATTAATAGTAGTATTTAATGGTTCTAAAACATTCGTAAACATGTACGTTTTCCTGCAAAACTCACACATGAATTATTTCTAAAGGTTCACGTATAAAAATAATTTTGAGATATTCAGTATTTCCTTCCGTTTTGGCCGCTTCAACTGGTTACTGTAGAAAAAATAGATTGTAGTTTTTGATGTAATTAAAATATAGCCTAATTATTGTATTTTTCTTAATAGGTATAGTTATAAATGAATTTGGAATTTATTTTTTAGAAAAGCAAGAATATCCTTTGTGATTCCCCTTTCTGTGGAAGAATGTATGGCAGAAGTACTAAACTAAGCGCTAGTCGTTCATCTGTAAATAGAAATATTATTGAATTAAGATAAATTAGTCAAAACATTTTTTGATTCACTAATACTAGCTATAAACAACATATGACTTTAAAAGTATGCTATCTTAGAATTTTTTTTTTTAAATTAGTTTGTACGAACTTTGCCTAGTGGTGTCGTAGGTAACAATTTTACGTTAAAAATGCACTAGAACTTGCTTTTTGTAGAAAGTAAAGACGTTGGTCCATGCACAAATGACAAACCGGAGTATCAAACCTAATTTTTCACAAAATTGTTTCATTTGCAAAATCAAAATTATTAAAAAAATGGTTTATACCTATAATAATAATTAATAAATATGATGAAAAGGTCTCTCTTTAAATTAATTATAATTTTACGGCAAATTATAGACCTTTTTTAAAAAATTAATTTTGTATAATTTATTCAAAAAAACTAATCTGGTCAAATTTTCGGTGGTTTACACCATTTTCAAGACCACTACAAAAACATTTCAAATATTTACAATATAAATTAGTACTGTAACAAAATTAACAAAAAGAATAATATTAAAATTAAATAATTACACTTATTTAGTTTTCTTTATGAAAAACTAAATTTTTCACTTTTTTCCGTACACAATTGAAAAATTTTTGTACACAAACTGAAAACAATTTATTCATGATGTCTTGACCCTATTTTTAATTATACCCACAAAACCGTTTTTTATTTTTTTTTATATATAAAGTACATTCAATAAACGTTCGAAACCTTACTTTGTTACTAATCAGACGTAATTTTTAATTATATTTATATATTGATTGTGCAGTCTGTTGCTATCAACTTTGTAATTCACCATTTTATTTTTCTAAATATGGCACGCTTCTTTGAACAGCCTTTTACTTTTATTTTTTTCCAAATTTAATGTAACCGCATTATCCAAATCGAATTCATGTTGGTTTTCAAATCCGTGTTTTACCAAAGCTGATCTGTAAGTCATGTGTGTCAAGCCGGGAAATTTATTTATATTCATTACGTCCCTTTTGTGTTGATTAACTCTCTCTAATTTAATTTTACCTGTTTCCCCAATATAACAGGCATCACAATCTTTACAAAGAATTTTGTATATTAAACCGTCTTTTTTATCGTAAGGTATTGTATCTTTAATGTATGTATAACTGTTCGATACTTTATTCATAACTTTATTGGCCAGTACTAAATGTTCAGAATTATTTTTTAGAGTTTTACCGGAATGGTATAAAAAGGAGATCGCTTCAAATACCTTATTGAATTTTATCTCAGCCCATCCTTATCAGATGAAGAAGAATGTTGCCCTGTCAGTAATTAAAAGAGTAAGTTACCTTACAGATAGTATTTTTAGGCGTAAGAATATTGAAAGGATAAGAAAAATATTAATAACTAACAATTATCCCGTTAAATTGGTAAATAAATTAATTATAAAAGCGTTATACACTTATAATAAAAAAGTGCCAAAACCAACAAATCAAGAAACTAAATTTGGTGTAATAATGTATATACCAACATTAACGGAAAATATTGGTAAAACTCTAAAAAATAATTCTGAACATTTCGTACTGGCCAATAAAGTTATGAATAAAGTATCGAACAGTTATACATACATTAACACTAGGTTTACGGACATTTCTGATATATCTATCTCTACGGTACGCGTCAATTTGACGCGTGTTAAAAAAATAAACATTTGGTAAAATAAGTAATTTATTTTTAAAGGAACTTTGTCATACAGGTGTATTGACATCAAAATCATCATAATAATAAAAAGACAATTCGCAAGCTGATTGGTCAGTTCGGAGAAAAAAAAAAAAAAATTTGGTATAAACTTTCCGTTTTATTAAGGGAATAGCGCAGCTAGTATCTCTATAAAAAGAAAACGGTATTATAGGTCCTTTTGTGAGGAGTAAAATATTTTAAATTAATTTTTTTTTTAATTTACGCGTTTTTCCATATGTACATATTCAATTGTATGTGCACGTTTTCCACAAACAATCTTACAATTTCTACAATTGTACTTACTTCTATTTGCTGATGTATGAGGCTCTTGAAGGTCAATATTTTCCTCAAAGGTGGGGGGAAGGGGGGAGGGGGGGGGGGGGGGGGGGAAGGGGGGGTGATCACTTTTTACTATCACCAAAACAAAAATCACAGACCACCTTCTGGAATCTCACCGCTGTTTAAAAGAAATAGTTATGTGCATCTTTCAAAGAAAATGAAATGCATATGATCGCAATTAGCAATCAATTTGTAAGTTGATGTGCTTCCGCTTCTGAAAATGTCACGCTTCGTCCCTGCTGTATAGAATTAAAACAAAATAATAAATATGAAAAATTAAGAAATTAAATTTCTAATTAAAGTGTTTTCCGAAAATAAACAGGGGAACGAAAATTTATGTTTTAATCTGGGAATATAAGTTGATAAAGTCTCAAGATAATATTCAGAGTGTTAGGTGATTGTTGGATATATGTGGGAGATTTCTTATCATTTTTAAACCACGGTTCTGTACAATTTGTAATCGATTTTTATGCATATATGCTGCGTGGCTCCAAATTTGGCTACCATACGTAATTGTAGCGCTTATTATCATTTTGTAAATTAACAGTTTATTTTTTCAGATAATTTTAAGTTACGGCGTGGATATACGACGATAAAGTGGATATACAATTCTAGTTATTTTTTATGATTTTTCAATTGTATGTTCTATATGATTTTGGAATAACATATTTTGATCAAACCAAAGGTATTTGACTTTTGTACACCATTGGATAGAATAGTGTTATCCACTATTACGTGAAGATTTCCAGGTAAAAATCTAGTTCCTCTCCTCCGAGTAAAAAATATTGCTTGAGTTTTGGATGGGTTTAATTTGATATCCCATTGATCACAGCAGCTTGATAATGTATTCATGTTAAATTGTACATGAGATGAATTTATTATTTCATTTATTATACTGTAATTATGTATTTTGTGTTTCACCTTATTTTATTAATTTCTCTGTTCCCTCAGTCACTGTACCGAAGTTCCGAAACGTACTTTCGATTAATTGCGATTATGTACAAAATAAAAGGAAAATAAAAAGATCGAGTATTTTATGCAAAAATATCGAGCTTCTAACTCTGCAATTACCCCCAAAAGCTCGATCTTGTCGGCTCGAGCTAGCTCGAGCAAGCAGCTCTATAGCCATGTATAAGTTATAAAGAATTGTTGATAGAACAGCCCCTTGAGGAACGCCCGTGTCAATGTGTGTAAGTTCCTTGTGCCAAACACGACGATTTTCAATGTCAAATAGGATAAGACCCTTTGATTGTTTTTGATTAAATGCAGATCTGACATGTTGATAAATGCGTAGCACCTGGTGTTTTCGCAAGAAAATTGCATGCTTGTTCAAAAGAATTTATTGAACTACTTTAATTATTTAATTATTTATTAGATTACAACAAAATAATTTATGTTTGTTAATTTATTTAATTTATTGAATAGATTATTAAATTTCGTGGTAAATTTGAGAAAGGTTATAAGATTTTATTTATTATTAAAAATGTCGCAAATATGTTTTCTTTGTAAATATAAATACTCACAGTTGTTTTTCGCTTGATGTTGGATCGCAAAGTGAAAGAAAATTTTGTTTTAATTTTCAGGCTATTTGCCATAAACAATTCAACATTACAAATTGAACAACGGGTTTCGCCCTTGTTTATGGCACAATGCAGAATGATATGAAATATATATTAAGATAATGCAGGAGTTGCGTCATTTTGCTTAACATTTCGTTATTAAAATTTAAATTATTTTTAAATTAGCTTAGGCAAAAGCACTTGGTGTTGAGCTGAAATTCGAAAACCAAATTATTCATCTGGTAGGATATTATTAATTTAAATAAATTTGTTACAACGTGTTTAGAGAAGTATTTCGAAAATTTTTCCAAGTAAATTTAACAGGCTTATAGTCAATGGCTGGATAGTTCGGATTTATATTTTCCAGGTTTTAAAATTGGTATAACTTTCGCCATTTTCTAGTGTTTGGAAAAATGAGAGAATTTCATACAAGCGTTAAATCAATAAGAAATAAATTGTATGCCCTTTTCTAGGAAAATTCTTAATTAATATGCCATTTATTGTATCATGTCCAAGGGATTTACGTGGCTTGATAGTTCCGATGATTTGCTTTATCTCTTTTGGAGTTGTCATATTAAATTCATGGGACGATAATAACCTGGAATGTTTAGATAAAAAGCTATTGATTTCTGAAGATATATGTTGAGAAAATGAAGATTGATTGTGATTATCGCTGTTTTGAATTGCAGCAAATTGTGCTGCGAAGATTTTTCAAGATTAGTAATCAAAATATGGTTTTCTTTATCAAATAAGGGGGGTATTAGTTCACTAAGTTGTCTCAGATTTTTACTGACTGATCACATTTTATTTATATTACGATAATTTTGAATTATTTCAATCGTTTTAAGCCATTTATTATTTCTCAAAAATTGAAATTTAGTCTTTATGCGTTGATGCATTTCATTAACAATGGATTTGAAATGGGTTCGATGTTTTGCGTTCTGATCTCAGATTTGTATGGAATGAAGAAATGTATTGTATATCTGACTTAAATTTGTTAAGAATTATATTGGAGGTCCCTCATTTAAAATAAGCCGCTATGAGTTTTATTTTACCACGAATTGTGTTAAGTTCTATTGCTAAAGCCTCTATAGTTTGTAAATTTAAAGTGGGTAGCAAACTGTGTTGAATATTTCGTTTAATTATAATAGCAACACCACCATTGCCGATCGATCTTCTATTTAAATTATACAACTTAAATTCCAGGTCAAAAAGTGATACATCATCTCTTAGCATGTTTCCAAAATTATGGCAACATGCACATTACGATTTTTCATATAATAAAATGTTTCATTTACTTTATTGTTTATACTATGCGCATTCCAGATAAAATATTTAATGCGTTATTATTCAGATTTGAGATATGTAGGTTACAGTTAGACGAGTTAAAACAGTAAATTGTTCCGCTTTTGTCTTACATCCCGAAAGACTCGAGATCATATCACTTACCACAGTTAAAATTTTTTCGTATGTGAAGAAAGAATCCTTTTGAAGAGTTTCCTTGTCCTGATAAATTAGCGGCGTCCAATTTGTTTTAGTCTACACTATAATTAGAATTTGATGGTTTTTGATTCAAAATTGAATTCCAAGGCTCATGCATCTGTGTTGGCCGAGGAGATGAAAGCATCGGAAATTTTGCAGCATTTAACAAATTCAGAGGAGGCCTCCTTTTGGGTTCTCCATTAAGATGTCCTACCCTAAACCAGTTTTGGTTTGGTGGGTGGTATCTTATGTCCTAAATACCCATCGATACAAATGGAAGACATTCTAGCTCCACACGGAACCTCACCTGTTTGTTTCTTTGACTGTAAGCATTAAATTAGACATCGAAATTCATAGAACCTCTGGTTATATTCACTTATAAAGAAGATCCGTCACGTCATCGCTCTGTATATGCCTACATCTGTATGGAGGCAGACTGCGAACTTCTGATTCTTGGTCGTAAATCAAATACACACTTGGCTAATCATTAAATTTCCTATGAGAAAAATTTGCGGGTTAAAGAAAATGGGTTAACAAATAATATTTATATCTCAAAATATTGTTGCTACAAGTTTTTGCCACTCACCCCTAAAAATTTATATTAAAGTATTAAAGCGAAATAAATAAAACGTTACTGAAAAAAAAAACACAAACTTTAATAATATAATTTCCCTAATGCTTTTAAAATTATTTTTTGCTACGAGTTTTCCTATTTTAAATATATTTTGGGGATTTCTTCAACAATAATAATCCAAACCATGTTTTCTAATTTTCATCCGCAGCCTGTATATAGATTAAATGCCATTATCAGTTTACGAATAATACAGTAAAGAGCTAATTAATTAATGCTTCAATATTTTGTGTTGTTTATTATTACAAAGATAATATTAAAGCTACTTAAGAAAAGTTTACTCATTCTACCCTAAATTACCTGAGAGTATCAAAAGATTTTTATATTTCTTTCTAACTAAGGAAAAATACTTGTTATTTGCTTTGATATATTAGACATGAATACAAAAAATAAATTAAAACAAACATTTGTACTTAGTTTGTTTTTATATATTTTCAAAGAAAAAGCTCAAACAATTTTTCGCTGTTCTATTTACAAATATTTTTGAGTTTTTTTTTCTAACAAAAGTTGTCGTTTGTCTTAAGCACTTTATTCGATACACAAGTTTACGGAAATTTTTTCACTTTCAGATCAAAGCTGAATATACTTACATAATGTTTCTGTGTTTACAGAAATAATTTTAGAACCATATTTCTCGTAATAGAGCTTTGCTATATGACGTACAAAAAAATATTCAGAGCGCATAGTTTGTTTGTTTTTTTTTTTCGCAAGGATAGATTCAATTATAGATTACATTACACCTCATTAAAAGAACAACAATAAAAAAGTTTGTGCTGTTATCATTATCCTTTTAAACAATATACACAATGACGTCTCTATTAGTTGTAACCTCCCTCTACACTAGAGTAGAAAGAGAATATTTTCAAACACTATTCTTAAGTTAAATAATTTTTTTTAATGGATACAATTATTTTTTGTGCTTGGTATATTGTACAAAAATACTTTGTAATAAAAGCGAGACCGAAAAAGCTTGATTAAAATTTTTAAAAGCTTTCTCACTATAGTTTCTATGTTAGATATAGATTAAAATGAAATGAAATACAGAACAATATTATTTCTACTTAAAATTGTTTGCAATACGAGTACATACCAAAAACTTGGTATTGCACTTCAGTGTCAGGATTGATAAACAACACGAGCTGTAAAAAAAAAATCAAATTAAATTTAATTTAATTAATCTAATTTCCTTCGCAGAATTTCTAAACACCCATTTTATATTTACATATACTATTTACCGTCTTTTGTTTTCGCTTCCCAACATTTAAAATTGTGAGCCATTTATTAATATACTCGAGTAATTTAACATTAATTACATCACATAAATTTATCGAAATTTATTTAAATTTTGTATAAAATAATGTCTGGTTTTTCCTTAAGAAAACAGATCAATCAATCAAGAGTTTTATTACGTACTATCCATATACCCTTATCAAAATAAAGGAAGTAAAACTGTCTGACGTACAATATTTTCCGTTATCAATGAATTTTCTCCGTATTTGCGAAACGCCTTATTCCAGTCTATATGTCTGTTTATTTTACATGTATGTATACGGTGTATATTCAGGCACTTCTATAATAAAATATTGATTCAAGGAATACGTTTAATTTTTGACCACAATATTTATCGAATTGGGGGGGGGGGGGGGGGCGAGGGGAGGACGGGTATTTTACTCGGTAGTAACATCTTTCGGAATACATGTTTAAAACATGTTTAATACGAAAAACACTTATGACGTCAAACAGTTATGTATGGCATAAAATTCATTTTGTTGTCTTGCGCTTATTTTTTGTCATTTATATATTTTGGAATAAAATTATATTTCCAGACCTGTATTGTTTATATTTCCAGGCCTATACAACAACCGACGTTTAGTCCATAATTCAGAACAAATTATTTGGAGAGACCGACAGAACTACTTACCTCTGGAAAATTCATACTTGTATTTCACTAAATGCAAATTTTATTGGTGCTCTCAAACAAATGATCGTCATTTTTAGGGTCCGTTTCAAATTAAGTGCTTCTAAACACTTAGAATTAACTAATCCTAAAAACGGTTTAACATCATATAGACCATTGTAACAGTGTATTTTACTTTCTCTTTAACCTTAATGGAACTATTCCGGGCTACTTAATATGTAGCGTGAAATATCTCGCAATTTACTATTTCCGAGATCCGAAATGTTATCCATTCTGAAATTACCCAAGTGCCTATGAGTCTCTTCCTCCTTCTTGTCTATATAGCTTCTAAAGAAGTTGTTAGCTTTCGGAAATTGATTTCTCGCGTGTTCTCCAAAAAGCCAGTGCCCCATGAGTATTTAGTCCATCAATAATCTGCAAGGCTACACCTCTTCACTAAGTGCTTATTTAAGTACTGTAATAGTTTCCACAGATTTGCCCTTCCCAGTTGCAGCTCAAAAGTCGTACTGTACCTAGCGAGTTCATCCATCGTTGAGCTCTCCAGAATGTCCGAATGACCTTATTATCTAGCTGTTGAAATGTTCCGGCAAGATGCCGTAGAAGCAGGTTCCAGCGGCTGAATGCACGCAGAGTGCACTATAATCGAGTAAGCTGAATTACGCCTCACATAAGTCAAGACATCCTAAATCGCACCTCAGCGTGGTACTGGGAGACAAACAAAAATGTTCACATTCAATTAACAAAGAAAACTCAAGTTCCCAAATTGACATCTAACTTGGAGCCGTATATAAAGTTTTGCATAGCTTCTGTTTCCGATATTGACCGTGTAATAGCTCCAGCTTCGTTTAGGCTCTTATTCTATAATTTTGTATTGATAAATTTTGATGGATTGGGTTGTATTGGATCGTCATATGCTCCGTAGTAATGTTGATATTCCCTCGTGCCTATTGATGAACTTTGTTTAGTCGCTCTCGCATATCGATTATGAAGTTTTCTATGATTTCTTACCAACTAGTAGACACTCCCCTCCTAACCAACTAGTAGCCACCTCAGCAAGCAAAGTTTTCTTCCTTGTAGAATTTCAGTGGGGGATACTTTAGGCGACTCGTGAAATGCCGATCGATATGCCAGCTAGGACAAAGGCTTCTAGTTTTCCTGATTCCGAGCAACTCCATCATGTGTGTAAAAACGGTGTTCAAGCGATCGCCGTACCGAGCAACAATTTCCAGCACTAAAGCTTCTGCGTTTTCAATCTCAGCAATTTGATCCGGAAAGCAAATTGCCCCTGGCCATTTGGTAAAATAATCCATTTCCCCCAAGATTTAGCGGTTTCCTTTTGCAGTGGTCGGTAATCGTCCTTTGATATCGTAAAGCAATTCATTTATAACAAAGTATCGTTGCATTCGCCTGCATGTTCTCCGGTGGGGACATTTCTTCGAGCTGCACAAATATCACAAAGGCTGTCATCCAACCATTCCAATAGATCTCTTGCCGATTGCGATGTTTTGTTTTCGCAACTCCGAAGTAGCCAGTGTCTGGCGGGAATGCAATCCCGGTATTATATATAAGAAAATCCCGCGATCCCGGATTTTGATATTGAAAAAGACAGGGATTTGGAGGTTTTGGGATCGACAAAAAGGTCGCGATCCCGAGATTTGACCAAAGGACCGGAATCCCAAGATATCAACGGTATCCCGGGATTTCGGGATTGACAAAGAGACCCAGATCAAGGAATTTGACAAAAATTTCGGTTCCCGGGATTGCACTCCCTGGGCCAAACGTTTTATTGTCAAGGACATCGCAGCACCTAAGGGTGGCAGGTTTTCCATCTGCAAACCGACTTGACTTGCAATCGAGCCCCAATGCACACAATATCTTGTTATTGCTGCTGGTTGTGTCGAGTTCTTCACAAGTTGGACGGGTTCCAAGGGATTTCGATGAGACAATTTGTCTCAGGATGTCGTCATTTTTGAGCTTTTTTATAGGGATCTTTATTGATGCTCAATCTTATTTCTCGCACAATGTATTTATTTCTCGGACGTATGGCTGCATTCCTGACACTCCTTCGACTACGTTCATCGTTCAAACGTATCGACATTAATAATAAGGTGACTACGACAAAATTGGTTGTCAAAATCGTATTGTTGTAGGGTTTCGATCCACTCAGTCATGTCAGCGAGGCTTGATCGGTTTTTAACGACTAATAGTTTTCATCTTGCAGTGCAGCAGTTCGGCTCGAACATTCTTAGAATTATGGTAAAGTCTTTCTCGCCTGGTCATAAACTTCTCGTGACAGTACGCCGCCTATCCAAAAAAAATCGCGTCTTGTCTAGAAAGAGCACTACAGTCGGATATCGTCAGATAATATCATCCAGGTACACGAGGCACGTTTTCCATGGCAACCCTGCGAATACCAACTGCATCAGCCGCGGGAATGTGGCGGCCAAAGGGCCTCTGCGGTCGACAACGCCGTTTTGGGTGTATCTTTAGGCTCGAGGTCCACTTGCCAATAACCGGATTAGATCGAGTGTATAAAATAAATATAACCCGTTCATTGCGTCGAGTATGATGTCTATATATACACGGCAGAGGGCAAGTGTCATATTGGGTTATATTGGTTAATTGCCATAGACGGCTTTCATATCGGCTAAAAGTATTTCATCTCTTCTCATTTGGTCAACGGTATTTTGCGAGGTGGTTTGAATTCTTTGTCAAAGTATAGTTTTCCTATATTCCAATAGAATTACCAACATCCTGATTTTCAAAAATAAATCATGATTTTCAAACAAAAATTGAACCATAAGCTCCTTTCGAATTAGCTCGTCAATTTGATTCTTGGTCATGGCTAACAAATAGTTCCATTCTCATGGAGTGTAGTTGTATGGTCGGTCAGATATATTATCCGGATTTCGTGTGGAGTTTTGCGACTTGGGTCGATTAATCCTAAAGCGAACAAAACTCCACGCGGTTTATTTCCCCCAGTCTGACAATAAGATCAACGATGCCACTGACAGGGCACGAATCACCTGCCACTGGTTTAACACGTACGTGACAACGCTGCGTAGTAACAGGCCAGTCTCGTAGCAACGTATACTGTTGATTAAATTTGTCGTCGCACTAGCGTCTATAACAAATTTATTTTTGGGAATTTCTGTTTATTTAGAAAGTCACAAGCGGTTAAAGCATAAGCATCTCCATTTAAATTATTTTAAGATTTTATAGTTTCATTCCGAAGCGACAGATCTTGTTTTTATTAATCCAAGGTTCTTGGATTAGAGCCATGTCCTTACTCCAGGTTAGTATCTGAGAAGTAAGGGTACCAAAGCAGCCCCACCGACTTAACGTTAGCCACAACCTCTCAATTGGACGATACTCAGAAAGTTGCCTATGGCCTACTGAGAACCTCTTCCGTGTTGACCGACGCAAGCTTAGCTCCCTGCCATTCCTCGCCTACTTCGGCTAATACTTTTTGGTGTAGATCAAATAATCTCTGATCTTAGCACCCAGTTAGTTTTACGCGCCATTAATACCATTCTCTATAAATCACCAATTCATTTTGCAGAATTAACACGGGTTGTACCTTAAGGTGTCCACATGTCGCATTTTGGTGTTTCAATGATGCTCCAAATCGTAATCGTAAACTCCCAGAATTATCGCCCAACCCGCAATTCTGTGCGATAAATCTTTTTTCTACACTAGCATCTTAAGTGCTGAACAGTTTGTCACAACTTTAAAATTTAACCCCAATAGCAATAAATGCAAAGTTTTTTAAACCACTCGTTTATCAAGACTTTCGGTTAAACGTCTGTATCAATTGCAATGATTCAGTAAAAACGTAATCGAGTATTTCTATGATTTACAAAAATATATTTGGTTCGTCACAACATAGCATTTCCAATTATACCTTGCAAATTGAAAGCTTGATTTTCTACTACCTGTAAAATTACCTCGAAAACAGAACCGACTAATTTTCACCCTAGTATCAGTTTCCGATTCCTCTCAATTTTTGCTTTTATCTTTCAATATCGGCTATCCCATTAGCTTTTAAAAATCTTTTCTAAGTCAAGACACGTCGCTATCTGTATCTATTATTGAAGATAGTGTGTGACCAAATTTTTGTGTAATTATATTTTTAACTAAGCTGTTCTAGATTTAAATTTTAAATATGTAATCTAAATCGATTTGTATCGATGCCGATTAAAGATGAATACTTTATTACAGTCAAATCTTCAACATCGCCTATCGCACTCAAGTCCCGTTTTACTCGATGAGAGTTTCTGATCAATATCTGCTCTATTGAATTTATTACTGAATTCTTACAATAAAAATCCTTTTAGTATCTCAAAAATATTAAAATATGCCGGGCTCCGAAATGCTATTTTAGTTGATTTATTAATCACATTTGAAAGGTCATCGGTTCCAAAAGCATTTCAATCTCATGGTGAAAGTGTTGACCTTGACTCCATATGTCATATTAGTTAGTCGATATCTGTCTCCATGCGTGTTCTTTATTCTTACTATCCGTTGCTGATGGGCCAAACAATAATTTGGACACTAGAAGCTTGATTTTGTAATCCAGTCCACTGTTACAGTTAAGTAGCGGGTAAAAAATTCTGGATGCAAAAACCGATTGTCTACAAATTAAATTAAAATTCTTGTTGGTATTGAGAGTGCTGAACAGAGTAACGCGTATATATTTTGTCTCACCTGATACCAGGATGCTTTCACTGTTAAGGCGGGTTTTGAGTTGCAGCCGTTCGTTCGTTCCTTCGTTCTGAATTTTATTTTAATCCAATCAAAGGAACACGAACGAGAAATAACGTCATTTTCAAGGAATACGATTGATTAAAAAAAAATTCAGAATGAAAGAACGAACGAATGAATTCAACTAAAAAGCCGCCTTTACTGGCGACATCCATCGCCTTGTTGGATTTATTTGCGAAATTCTTGTAGGGATAAATATACACCAGCTAAGCTTTCGATGCATTAACCCTGACATTCCAGGTATCACAGAAGGCAAAAAGTGATTGACGCTAAATTCATGTAGAAGAGACCCAACACCGTTACCTAAGGCACTTCCACTTCGATACTTTTAACTTTAAAAAAAATGTCTTCCTTCCAAATATGAGTTCCGTAGTGCAATGAGAGCAGGTTCAATTCCACACTTAATTAACTTGTATATGAGGCACTTGAGACATACTGAAACAAAGTCCTTCTGAATGACGAGACTTAAAAGTAACGCCAAACTGCTTAATGGGCTAGATACTCGATACTCAGATAAGCAGATAAGCAGTTATTTTTTGCGAATTTGCTAGAAATGTTATACACGATAATTTAGCAATCCAATTTGTTTCTGAATTTCAGAAAATAGGCTACTTTAATGCACTTTAACGTTTGTGCTGAATGAGGGATTTTCCCAAAATCGATTTTAGTTCATTTGTCCCCACGCTTGGGCAGCGCTGATTACATTTTTTTTCTTTTTTACATGCAAAAATAAGTAAAATCATGTTTACAAATACAAGTTTCTTGTCTAAATTAGTGGATGTCCCCCTACTTTTTTTTGTGATTAATAAAATTCAGTATGTTGCGATTAATAATAAATATTAAATTTTAAAATTAATTTAGTCGAAAAGCCAGTCAGCAAGCCTTGGAATTCTATTTGGGAAAATCCCTAATACAAAAATATATTTTACTTTGCTAAAATAATCGAGTAGTTTACGCAAGCAAATTTTCGATTAGCAAATCCGCCATATTTGCAGAGTTGCGAATCGCTAGAGTATCGAGTATCTGGCCCAATATGGATTAAATGCCGACTCGCAGACCAAAGCCTACGTTGAATTATTCATTCCGCACCAGCTTGCTAAGTTTACACAATAAACATAGGGGCCTCGTTTTTCGGGAGTACCTGTTTTACCGGATATGAGAATTGCAGCCATCTTATAAAGCTTCCAATATTTGGGGAAATAGGTGTAAGGTAATTACTACCAGCTGAACAAAATGTCGAGATTGATGAGTTGGTTTTTGATGGCTCCTTTAGAGATACCATCTATACCAGCGGAGATTTATTATTCTTGATTTATCCAATGCCGTTCGACATTTTCTCAGCATTAGTCGCTTCAGAATACGCCGCAAAACGCTCTCTTTGTTTTGAGATAAAAATGTCCATCTGGCCTCAAAACCGAATTTAGTTTCTTGGTTGGTTTGATCGTTCTAATATATACAATACTTAAATATGTTTGACTTATCAGGATCTTGAGCGAGACACTGATTTGTTCTTATTCAAACTGATTGATTTTCTCGCGAACAAGACTAGTGGTTGTTTCTACTAACCGGTGCTTGTTTCTATAGAAATTCCTAAGTTTGATCAGCTGGAATATATGGGCATGCCTGTCCTACTATTCATAGGCAAAATATATTTTTCCGTAGTTATGCTAGTCAGTTTTGTGAGCCTATCAACGATCTCAACAGTAGAATCGATTGGCTGATTGTTTAACGGAGCGATTTTGTTGTATATACAAAGCCTACAATAAGAGCAATTTGCATTTTTCAAGTTCCGCATACTCAAATAAACCGGACTTGCGAACGTGACATGAAAAACTACTGGCAAATGATTGAAGCAGGACTCAATCAGTGCAATAACATCATAATACCGCAGCACCAGGGCTCCTACGGAGGGAAGTGAATATTGACTTTTCTGAATTTCCAGAAATCAGAAAGGGTCCGGCGACTTATATTGATTAACAACCCGCCTCATGAATGGTCGTAAGCGTTATAGTTACCGCAAATAACAACTGGCTGGTGAGTGCCAAACAAACTGTGTAAGTCTCCGACCTCAACATTCCAAAAATAGGAAGAGAATAAAACAAATGATTCATTTCCCTTCTCAACAAGAACAGAGGTACGTAGCAATCAAACTGTAATTGGCTTTACATGGTATCTGGCCAGAATTGCAGAATTTCCAGCTCGCCTGTTTTCATAGTTTGTGTATTTTCATTTTCATTTTCATTTTCATTTTCATTTTCATTTTCATTTTCATTTTCATTTTCATTTTCATTTTCATTTTCATTTTCATTTTCATTTTCATTTTCATTTTCATTTTCATTTTCATTTTCATTTTCATTTTCATTTTCATTTTCATTTTCATTTTCATTTTCATTTTCATTTTCATTTTCATTTTCATTTTCATTTTCATTTTCATTTTCATTTTCATTTTCATTTTCATTTTCATTTTCATTTTCATTTTCATTTTCATTTTCATTTTGTTTTTGTCAACAAACGAATTCGTCAATTCGTCTATATAACCATGACTCTTTCGTTTTTCGTTTCAGGCCGTTTAATTTTCGTCTATATAACCATGACTATTTTGTTTTTACACACATTTTTAAAATTTTTTTTAAAAACACTTGTTAAATATTTCGCAAAATTACAAAAGGTTTAAAAAATCACTCGATCGATTTCGGCTTATTAGGCCATCATCAGGAGTATCTACTAAACTGTAAAAATAAAAATGTAGTTAGATATATATATATAGTTGGAAAAAGCAAAAAGTGAAACCAAAATATACCAATAAAAATATGTGGGAGTGGTAAACAATAAAATTGGTGATAGCAATAAACATTAAAAATTAAAATAGGGGGTGAGTTAAACACAGGTAAAATTGGTGAGAGCAATAAACATTCAAAAATAAAAATTAAAAGGGGGGGTGAGTTAAACACAGGTATATGATTATTGATTAGTCAACGGTCGAATAACAAAATTCCAGATGTTGATTTTTTTTTTTTATTTTTATTTTTTTATTTTTATAACCCGACGAATTAGTAATTTTATGGTATGGAATGAGTATGTGAATAAAACAATGCGGGGTCGGTAATTGGTGAGAAACGGATTTCTCTCTGTTCGTTGAGGATATTTTGGTTAAGAAATATAGCTTTTCGGATTTCGTAAGATTCTAAGTTGTCTAAACGTCTGCTTTTTGGTTGTACATGTAATATTTCTAAATTGTTTAAACTGGATGTGTGATTTTCTAACGTTAAATGATTATAAAGGGATGATTCATGGCTACCAGATAAATGTTCTTTAACTCTAACTTCAAAATTGCGCCCAGTCTGTCCGATATAAGAGGAACTACAATCATTGCAATTGATCTTATAAACGCCAGACTTGGAAAGGCGATCAATTCTTGGTTTTTAACAATAAACCAAGAATTGATCGCCTTTCCAAGTCTGGCGTTTATAAGATCAATTGCAATGATTGTAGTTCCTCTTATATCGGACAGACTGGGCGCAATTTTGAAGTTAGAGTTAAAGAACATTTATCTGGTAGCCATGAATCATCCCTTTATAATCATTTAACGTTAGAAAATCACACATCCAGTTTAAACAATTTAGAAATATTACATGTACAACCAAAAAGCAGACGTTTAGACAACTTAGAATCTTACGAAATCCGAAAAGCTATATTTCTTAACCAAAATATCCTCAACGAACAGAGAGAAATCCGTTTCTCACCAATTACCGACCCCGCATTGTTTTATTCACATACTCATTCCATACCATAAAATTACTAATTCGTCGGGTTATAAAAATAAAAAAATAAAAATAAAAAAAAAAAATCAACATCTGGAATTTTGTTATTCGACCGTTGACTAATCAATAATCATATACCTGTGTTTAACTCACCCCCCCTTTTAATTTTTATTTTTGAATGTTTATTGCTCTCACCAATTTTACCTGTGTTTAACTCACCCCCTATTTTAATTTTTAATGTTTATTGCTATCACCAATTTTATTGTTTACCACTCCCACATATTTTTATTGGTATATTTTGGTTTCACTTTTTGCTTTTTCCAACTATATATATATATCTAACTACATTTTTATTTTTACAGTTTAGTAGATACTCCTGATGATGGCCTAATAAGCCGAAATCGATCGAGTGATTTTTTAAACCTTTTGTAATTTTGCGAAATATTTAACAAGTGTTTTTAAAAAATTTTAAAAATGTGTGTATTAAGTGTGTTTCGCCAAGTGCCTACGGCAGAAAGTGTAAGAAGTATATTTTGTTTTTCGTTTCAGGCCGTTTAATTTTCGTCTATATAACGTCTATTTTCATCTTAATGTTTAACCAACCGTTTAGATTTAGTAGGTGCAGTGGTAAATAGTATCCTCAGATTTAGGCCAACTAGGTTATGAATATGATATTTAAACAATAGTAAGCGGCCTACTTTGGTATCAAAAAACAAAAATTGGCGGATTCTTGCCCATGTCATTAAATAATCAAAGTTGTTGCTTCCTAAAACAATGTCTATTCTATTTATCCACCATTATATATTTTTTCGGAGTTTGATTAAACAGCGGTGGCGGTCAGGCGAGAAAAGTTGATTTCTAAAGCCAGATTGTGTTTAATAAGTTGCCATATTGGAATCCTATGTTATGAAGTTTAATTAATATTAAATTTTCAAAGGTCGATATTGGTATAAAACATATTATAAATATTTCCTAGAATTCATAATTACATTGAATATAAATTAAACGCATGTACTGTGTGGTATCAACGTAAAAAACATTCATAATTCAAATGATTTCCGACAATATCTTTCATGTACATATGTATATTACTCGTACGGTTAATTGAAAATCATTTCCGCTATTTAGTTCGAACGAGCATATCGCTTATTTTATTACATCCATTAAAATACTAAATTGTGTTGTCTATCGTTTTTATTTTACCATATTTTGCTTCACATTTTTTCGTGCAAAAAATGTTAAGAATTATACAGAAAAATAGGTAATGCTGTATATGTATAAATGGGATGAAATTATTTATGAGTTTATTCGTTGTCTAAATTTTATGTTGTATTATAGCTGGTATGAGTTTGATTATTAAATTCGTGTTATTGTTACAAATTTTAAATCGATAACCATGAACTACATATTTACGTTAGAGACAACTTGAAAAATGTTCAACAGTCAGCTAATAATATCTATAAATAAACATAAATTAGATCTGTGTTATCTCTCTATTATAGCGTCATGTAAAAATATAAATCTGGTGCCAACAGTATCCTTTTAAATTAATAGTCTAGCCAAAAATATAGTTTTGCAGTAATTTAAATTTTAAACATTTTCTTTCAAAATTTCTAATTTGTCTGCAACGTTTTAGCACATCGTCTACTTTGAAATGTAATATATATAGTACATAACAAGGATGAGAAATTATTATATGGAGCAAATCCAATTTATAAACTGATTATCTGATGGAAATTATAAAGACATGTTTCGTGATAACTCTATCAATTAACATTATTTTCCTTGTAAGCACCTGTGTTTCGTGGTACAGTAACAAACAAACGTTTCTTTTGTTGACCAACGACGTAAAACTTTTGCTATTTTCATAACTTTTGCTAAATTACCCCTGCGGGCAATATAAATAAACCCCAAAAGTTCACCTATTTTACACAAATGTGTGTGTGCGTGTTTGTGTGCTGCTAACTTAAATTATTCGTTATAATTTTAATTAAATTTCAAGATGAGAAAAGATATCAAGAAAATTTATAAGAGAAACGAATTAAGCGAGGGTCAACGATCAAAGATTATGATTACGCGCAACATTTAAAACAACAAACAACCCTTTTTTTGGGCAAATAAAACGAGCACCCCACCTTCAAATATTATGAAGATTTTCTTTTCATACAAATACACACACAAAAATAAATTGTTTATTGACAACGACATTTTTGGTAAAAAGCTCAGAAAATCTTTGATGTTTTTTCCAATTCTAACGTAATTTTCGTGTGGTTTGATGTTTTGAATAAATGTAATGAGATTACGTGCGATGTTTTATTGTTGCGCGACTTTTAAAATGGTTGGAAGTTTTTCTTTGATGATGCTATTTTCAATCTACAGTCAATTTTCGTG
The DNA here is from genome assembly GCA_963556165.1 of Tipula helvola. Lineage (NCBI taxonomy): Eukaryota > Metazoa > Arthropoda > Insecta > Diptera > Tipulidae > Tipula > Tipula helvola. The sequence continues at coordinate 78,548,462 of OY744482.1, read as the reverse complement.
TTTTGTATTACAATACAACCATAGAGAAAGAGATAAAGAGTGGAGGGAGTATACAAGTTTATTGTGTTTAAACTTTGTTTGAAAGCGTTGTCGAAAAATAGTTTTTTTATTTTGTGCTTTCAAAACAAAAGGTGATGTGCTTTTTGTTAAGTTTTATATTTTGTGCTTTACATTTTATCTTGGAAATTATCATACAAGAAATTGTACATTTCATGTATAAAATAATCTTATTTGTTGTTGATTGATTAGGATGTACGGCCAAACATTATAGCAAGATTCCCGAACTCTCGGGTACCATTCCGTACACCCGTTTACACATAACAAGACCGAAAGATAAGCATAGAAGACGCAGAGTTCTGCCATATTGGCTTTCTTGCTGTCGGCTCTTTTTGCTTCTCTACCACATCTTTGTTTGCAGGTGTTCCGTATCGTTTTGTATTCCTAATAAGAAATTTCGTTGCGCTTATATTTTTTGTGTGCTGCTTTATTTTGTTTGGCAGCTTTGGTGGCTTCTTTTGAAAATATTTTAAAATTTTGATTGGGATTGGAAAATGATGAGGGGATAAATTTGTTCATTCCATGTAAAACGGTATCAGTAAAACTGGAAACGGTGTCGTCTATGTTGTTGTTATGTAAACGATCCCAAGGGAAATGTTGAAAAAATTACCGTAAAACATCAAAATCAGCTTTGTTAAAATGCCAAAGACGCCTTGGCTGCTGTCCTTATTCTAATGGTGTTTCGACAGATATCTTTGTGGTATAATAAAAATAGCCGGCTTCTGGACACTTCTGATGAAATTATTCAAGGACTTAAGGCGTTGGACGATGGCGCAGAATCAAGGCACCACTGGCTCATTTGTATTATGGTTGCCAAACTGGATAATGATACCAATGGCGCATAGGCACAAACTTTGGCGAAGTATGATCTACCAATACTCAAGCAGTTTTTTGATTATTTAACAGACAAGTTGATACACTTGAGTTGTTGAAGATGTCCAGCAGACGTCCTCATTCACAACTTGGTAACCCAAAAGTTTCAGTTAAAAGGCACGTCGCATCGAACCAGTCACAATCATGTTCGTTGTATCCTGAAGGACAGCACAAATTATTTGAATGTGTCAAGTTTAATGGATTGTCAGTGGATGAGAGAAGAGCATTTTTAAATACCGATACTTTAACTGTTTGAATAATAACCATAGCGTTTATATCTGCAAATCGAAATTTCGATGCAAATATTGCAATAAAAAGCACCACAGTTTATTGCATGAGAGTTTAACAAATAATTCCGAATCGAGTGCAGCAGTGTCGAATATTCAATCAAGAGAAGCTGAATTATCAATTTATACCACCACCACTCGCTTAAGCAATTCCCTATTACCCACATCCTTGGTTTATGTTGCAGGTGGGTCACAAGGAAAGCAGTTACGTAGAGTAATGCTAGATTCTGGGTCGCAAGGGTCGTTTAGTCGTTTAGTCGTCAGTTAATGGATATACCAAAGGAGTATACGTCATGGAATAAAGTGCACCAATGTTTTCAGATTAATGCATATGTTTTCCCAGGTTGACATCCAAACAATCACCAATTTTCCAATGCATTGATTTTCAATGCTTCAAGCAGTACCAATTAGCTGCTCAGTACTTTTACAAAGGTGCGGAGATTGATATCATTTTTGTGCAGACATATTTTTTTAACTACCTTCGAATGGAAATATTGTCAACGACAAATTAATTATGCAGAAAACATTATTAGGCTGAGTAGTTGCAGGAAAATCCGATGAATCAAAGTGGAAGCAATCAATCGCATTAAATATTTTTTTTCCAGACGATCAGTCAGATAGTATGTTAAGAAAATTTTGGGAAATTTGAAGTTCGTCTGCCGTTCAAGCTTTCTTCGATATTTTGGGAAACAAATTTCGAACTTGTGGCGATAGCCACAATTAAAAACAAAAAAAAAATATCCCTAACCAATGTGCAATGCTCCCTTTTCAATGTATTAAGGTATTTTATGATTGACAATCGGTAATTGAAATAGGATAGAAGCAAGTAGATGATCTAGAAAGTGGTAGTAAAGCTGAGGTGGGCTACAACGATGTATTACCCCTAATGTTAGGCAAAATGCAGCAGTTTATCAAAATCAGTTGTCAAACGGCATGCCAACAGTCCGCTCTGTTTGGTTTGGGTCGAACGCATTTAGTTAAACATATCATTGATGTCAACGAGGCCAGACCCATCAAGCAGGCATATTATGCTGTGTCTCCGGCTGTGGAAGCTGAATTGAGTAAGGAACTCGATGGTATGCTCTCATTAGGTATTGTGGGGGAGAGTATCAGCTCGTGAAGTTATCCGATTCCCATGGTCCGCAAGGCGGATGGCAGAGTCCGATTGCATCTTCACGCCAGAAAAGTGAACGCGGTGACGGTAAAGGATGCTTATCTTTTACCCCTCATTGATGGTTTGCTAGGGCGTCTTAATAAAACAAGGTTTATATCTAGCCTTGACTTAAATGATGCATTTTGGCAAATACCATTGGATGAAGGGTCAAGGAATAAGACAGCCTTCACTGTCCCAGACCGCCATTTATACCAGTTCACCGTCATGCCTTTCGGCCTCTGCAATGCGCCGCAGGCTATGTACAGACTCATTCATCGAGTCATATCAGATGAGTTGCATAACCAGGTTTTCGTTTACCTCAACAACCTGCCGATAGCTGCTGAGACCTTTGACGAGCACATTGAAATATTGGATAGAGTGGCCAAATTATTAAAAGAAGCTGGGCTAACAACTAACGTGGAGAAGAGCAATTTTCTCCTCAAAGAAATCCGCTACCTGGGGTATATTGTCGGTGATGGTGTGCTTTAGCTTGATCCTGCTAAAATGTATGCCATTACTTCCTATCCTATTCCCAAAACAGTTCGACAACTCAGAAGGTTTTTGGGCATGTCGGGGTGGTACAGACGATCTGGCCACACCACTAACCAACCTATTAAAAAAGAACCATAAATTCGAGAGGATCGATATGACCCAGAGATCTTTTTAGAAATTAAAACTATCCCTTTCTACAGCTCCTGTCCTTTGTAACCCTGATTAGAGTAAGCCATTTTTTATCCAGTGTGACGTTTCTCGACTGCTATTGCTTTTGTTTCTTAAAAGCGGATGTCATTATGATTTGCTTGGACAATTAAATAACCTAGAAGACAATGAAGTTCAATTATCCAATCCTGATAGATTAATCCTTTTGCAGAAAACCGTACTTGCCAATCTACGTAAAGCTCATACTCAGCACTCAAACCCATACAACTTCCGAAGTCGTCATCGTCAATTCTGTGCTGGATAACACGAATTTGTGCGAAACTTTTGTCAAAGTTACGCAGCCCAAAAGTTTTCGGCAACATTAGCACCGAAGTTCAAAAAAGCTTTCATTAAAGAACCTGTAGGCAATGTGGCTTTTATGCTAGTTGATGAAAGTGGTAAACCGATCGGAATATATCATATGAGAGATCTGAAAACGTAAAACTTGGGAATATTTTAAAAACTCACAACGCTTTATGATTATGTTAATGCCCGGCTAAGAGACATCTCTCATGGGATGTGGGACGTCTCCACGATTTGTGGCGATAGCCACAATTAAAAACAAAAAAATATTCCTAACCACCAAAGTGGTGCAATACTCCCTTTCCAATGTATTAAGGTATTTTATGATTGATAATCGGTAATTGGAATAGGATAGCCGCAAGAGGATGATCTAGAATGTGATAGGTATAGCTGAGGTGTTTCGCTTTTTGTTAATTTTATTCTTTTTGATGCGGTCTAATACCGATGCAGGCAACTTAGGCAAACGCTACCCCCATTTCCCTGAGTCTTAGCCGAAATAGACTGACGACCCGAAAGCTCTGTCTGCATAATATTCTGTTAATTTACTAACCAGTTTAGTAACGTTACAAACTTGCGTAGCAATACAAACATATTATGGCAGAGTACCTTCAGTTGGGCCATATTAAAGAAATCCACGTAAATCGACCCCATCACGGAGTCGTCAAGAAGTCTAGCAGCGCAACGAAATTGAGAGTAGTTTTTAATAGTATCCTACAGTAAACATCTAGGAGGGAGAGCAATGAGCCCAGATAGTATGTATTACGTATCGGACGGCAGTATTATCAGGTTCATTAAGAGCCAGAATATTGACAGGACGGATAATTAAGTAGGGCTTGGAACACAAAAGATTTTTTAGGACGCAGTGCGAGGTGGGCTAAACGCCCACATGGCCCTACAAAACTAATTCTAATTCTAAAGTGGAGATCGAGTTAATTAGAGCCAAAAAGTACTATACCATCATCGAGCAGATTAAAATATTTAAAGCCATTTATCGATGAATCAGGTGTATTACGAGTTGGGGGAAAGCTTTCGAATGCATGCTTAACATATGATGTAAAACATCTTGTAATATTACCAGCAAATGATACCATAACTGAAATGATAGTACGAGAACATCACGATACTTACATACTGGGCAAACCCTTATGATGGCCGCACTACGTTACCGGTATTGAATTTTGTGAGGCAGAAATTTAATTCGAAAAATAACCCATAGTTGCCTAAAATGTGTGAAGTACAATCGAAAGGAACTGAACCAAGTCGTGGGTAACCTTCCAGACCCAACAATAGAATTAGTTAGACCATTTTTTAAAGTTGGTGTGGATTATGCAGGTCTTTTCCAAACAAACTTAATTATAGGAAGAGGGCAAACAACTTTTAAGAGTTATGCGGAGCGCGCAACCACTTATATGACCTATATGTACATTTCTTCGTCAGTCGGTACCAAATTTTGTAATTTGATAGTGGAACTCGACCCATTTGGTACAGATCAACATTTTTTCAATATCTAATTTTTTTAGGACATGGGAACTTATAGATTTAATGATCAGAATAAAATACGTCAGTTTTTCAAGCTTATTTAATTTTAGAGATAAAAACCATAAAAATCTTATGTACAAGTATTTCAATAAAAATATTTTAGCATCATTAAAAATTATTATTTAATCATAAATGACGACAACCAATAAATTTATTTTTATTCCGCACTATTTATTGTACCCCAGTTTAATATTTTCCAGCAAACAACAACAGCATCTTAATGACAATTTCTTATAGTATCACAGCATAAAAATACAGAAATAAAAAAGCTCATCAACTATAAAGGCAATATCATAAAAAAAAAATGTCTAAAAAATAAATTCACAGTATGGTTCTTTATTGTAATCGGAAAATGAACGAAAATGTTTTATTCGATTTTCTGAATAATGAAAATAGGTCGATTTCTATGTTGTTATCAAGAATGCTTTTCAAAAGCTTCTATTCTTGTTTTAATAATGCTGTCACAACATTTTGATTTATATTGGCAGTTTGATTTGATTTTTTTATTACTATACCACCGTCTATATTTTGAAACTGTATAGACAAAATTTTGTTTAGAAATCATAAACTAATAAAATATGTTTGAATTGTATTATGATTGCTTGTAACATAATATTCAACATAATTTAATGTTTTGCAAAAAAGCAAAAAACTTTTAAATTAGATTATTAAAATTTATGGTTGACATAATTCGCTAATTGGTTGTTATTTTAATTAAAACATGTGTAATGTGTATGCATAAAAATCTCGAAGCAAATCTTTGAAATAATATTTTTAAAACTTTTCGTAACTTTGTAGGGAAACGATCATAACACAATAAAATAAATGTAAAACCGAACTTGTTGGGGCAAAGGTTTCCTTGTGTGAATTGCTGCGGTAAATATTTTACGATTTACGAGGCTGCTGTTTTTGCTGACTTCTCCGTTGGTTTGCAGTGCTGATTATTCTTCATGATAGTATTTACGATGTTCGTTCTGGCAAAGTTTGTATAAAACATGAAAGATTTCTTTTCGACTTAAATAGACGCCGTCAATCCGTGACTCCGGGAGTTTTGTAGCATCGAAAAACGTAGCATATTACTCGTTGTAGTTGGCGGAACGAGGAATATCTAGAAATTATTTGATCATACCCTTCATCTGGTGGATTTATAGTGCTCGTAAGGGCGAACGCCTTTTCGCTTCTTTCTTTGAATTTACTATCCTGTATTAATTGAGGGGACCGGAATTTGACAGATTTACACAACCATGCAGATCCGTTCCACCAAAGGCTGTGTGATTCCAGTTCTCGAGGAGATAAGCCACGCGAATTGCAATCTGCAGGGTTTTCGGCCGAAAGTACATAAGGAAACGATGTTATAATTTCTGCAGTACGGTTACCGAAGAACGTATTCCAACCCTTAGAATGACTTCCTAACCAAACCAGAATTATTCGGGAGTCGGTCCAAGCGTAAAGTTGTCAATATTTGATTGGGTTTCTCGCATAATAACGTTGATTAGCTGAGATAACAAAACTGCGGCGCATAATTCCAGGCGAGGAAGCGTTTGTTGCTTGATGGGGAATACTTTAGTTTTTTCCGAGATCATAATTGATAAAAACATTTCCGTCTGGGTTGGTTCTTCAACTTGACATTTGAAGTTTGGAATTTGAAATTTGAAATCTAAAATTTGTAGTTTAAAATTTAGAAGTTGAGATTTTAAATTTGGAATTTGGAAATTGAAATTTGAAATTTGGAATTTGAAACTTGAAATTTGAAGTTTGGAATTTGAAATTTGAAATCTAAAATTTGTAGTTTAAAATTTAGAAGTTGAGATTTTAAATTTGGAATTTGAAATTTGAAATTTAAAATTTAAAATTTGAAATTTGGAATTTGGAATTTGGAATTGGAAATTTGGAATTTTAAATTTGAACTTAAAAGTTTGAAATTTGGAATTTGGGATTTAAAATTTGAAATTTGGAATATGAAATTTTGGGATTTTGAATTTGAAATTTAAAATTTGGAATGTGAGATTTGAAATTTGGAATTCGGAGTTTGGAATTTGAAACTTGAAGTGTGGAATTTAGAAGTTGAGATTTGAAATTTGGAATTTGAAATTTGAAATTTAAAATTTTAAATTTGAAATTTAGAACTGGAAACTTGGAATTTAAGATTTAGACTTAAAAGTTTAAAATTTGGAATTTGGGATTTAAAATTTGAAATTTGGAATATAAAATTTTGGAATTTGGAATTTAAAATTTAAAATTTGGAATTTGGAAATATGACATTAAAACAAATTTTTAAAATATTGGTTTAGGGCTCTTTTTATTTTAAAATACTTAATTACAGCTTTAGCTTTCGATTCCTATTCGGAATCATTCTCAAAAGCGTTATGAATGACTCCGAATAGGAATCGAAAGCTAAAGCTGTAATTAAGTATTTTAAAATAAAATGAGCCCTAAACCAATATTTTAAAAATTTGTTTTAATTTTAAATCATTGGCTAAATAAAATAAACTAATTGAAATATGACATTTGAAATTTGGAATTTAAAGTTTGGAATTTGAAATTTATATTTAAAATCCAAATTAAAGTTCCAAATTGAAATTTTAGATTTAAGAATTAAAATTTTGAATTTGGAATTTGAAATTTGGAATTGGAAATTTGAATTTGGAATTTGAAATTTGGAGTTTATGGTTGAAATTTAAAGTTTGGACATTGAAATTTGAAATCTAAAATTTAAAGTTTGGAATTTAGAAGTTGAGATTTGAAATTTGGAATTTGGAATTGGAAATTTGAAATTTAAGATTTGGACTTAAAAATTTGAAATTTGGAATTAGGGATTTAAAATTTGAAATTTGTGTTATGAAATTTTGAGATTTCGAATTTTAAATTTAAAATTTGGAAGTTGGAGTGTGAGATTTTAAATTTGGAATTTGCAGTTTGGAACTTGAAATTTATAATTAGAATTTTATTTTTCGTTTTATTCTAAAAAAAAAAAAAAAAAAAAATTTGAAATCTAAAATAGTTAAAAATTTAGAAGTTGAGATTTTAAATTTGGAAATTGAAATTTTTAATTTGGAATTTGAAATTTAAAATTTGAAATTTGGAATTGGAAATTGGAATTTTAAATATGAACTTAAAAGTTTGAAGTTTGGAATTTGGGATTTAAAATTTGAAATTTGTATTATGAAATTTTGGGATTTCGAATTTTCAATTTAAAATTTGGAATTTGGAGTATGAGATTTCAAATTTGGAATTTTCAAATTTATAATTAGAATTTTATTTTTCGTTTTATTCTAAAAAAAAAAAAAAAAAAATTGAAATCTAAAATAGTTTAAAATTTAGAAGTTGAGATTTTAAATTTGGAAATTGAAATTTTTAATTTGGAATTTGAAATTTAAAATTTGAAATTTGGAATTTGGAATTGGAAATTGGAATTTTAAATATGAACTTAAAAGTTTGAAGTTTGGAATTTGGGATTTAAAATTTGAAATTTGTATTATGAAATTTTGGGATTTCGAATTTTCAATTTAAAATTTGGAATTTGGAGTATGAGATATCAAATTTGGAATTTGAAATTTATAATTAGAATTTTATTTTTCGTTTTATTCTAAAAAAAAAAAAAAAAAAATTTGAAATCTAAAATAGTTTAAAATTTAGAAGTTGAGATATTAAATTTGGAATTTGGAAATTGAAATTTGGAATTTGAAATTTGAAATTTGAAATTTGAAATTGGAAATTTGGAATTTTAAATTTGAACTTAAAAGTTTGAAATTTGGAATTTGGCATTTAAAATGTGAAATTTGGAATATGACATTTTAGGATTTCGAATTTGAAATTTAAAATTTGGAATGTTAGATTTGAAAATTGGAATTCGGAGTTTGGAATTTGAAATTTGAAGTTTGGAATTTAGAAGTAGAGATTAGAAATTTGAAATTTGGAAACTGAAATTTGAAATTTGGAATTTGAAATTTAATATTAAGATTTTAAATTTGGAATTTAGAATTGGAAATTTGGAATTTAAGATTTGGACTTAAAAGTTTGAAATTTGGGATTTAAAATTTGAAATTTTGGATTTTAGGATTTGGAATTTGAAACTTTAAGTTTAGAATTTAAATTTGGAATTTGAAGTTTCAATTTTCAAATTTAAAATAAAAATCCAAATTGAAGTTTCAAATTAAAATTTAAGATTTATTTAAATATAATTTAAATTTAAATTTTTGAGTTTGGAATATGGAATTTGAAATTTGGAATTTGAATTTCTAAGATTACAATTTAGGATTTGAAATTTTGAATTTGAAATAGGAAATTAGGAATTTGAGATTTGGAGTTTGAAATTTGGAATTTGAAATTTAAAATTTGAAATTTTTAATGTGGAATTTGAAATTTGGAATTTAGATTTGGAATTAATTTAAAATTTGTAATATGAAATTTTTGATTTTGGGATAGGGATTATGAAATTTGAAATTTTTATTTTTTTTTATTCATTACCAATTTTATAAAAGAAAAATAAATCAAACAATATAATAATTGTATAAACTAACATGAAATTGGTAAGATAATTGCACCTTCAGTTTCAAAGAAACGTGTGTTAGGTACAATGGTTCTTCTAATAATATTACAATAAATTTAACATCTAACACTCAATGTTAACAAAATAATAAATTACAAAAATATATGTAAATAATTTTTTTTTATTTATTTTATAAACATTATACAAGTAAAGTAATAAAATAAGAGACAAAACTATAATACCACAAAAATCAGACGCTCAATTGCTTTGTTTAGTTTCAGTCAAGAAAGCGGAAAGCACACTCGTATTTCCAAGGGTAGGTTAGTGAAAGGTAATAGGTGAAGTCACACTGAAGAAACGTTCACGAAACTCTAAATTAACATTAAACGCGAAACTCTAAATTAACATTAAATTTAAAATTTGAAATTTAAAATTTGGAATATAAAATTTTGGATTTTGGGATTTGGAATTTGAAATTTGAAATTTGGAAAGTGGGATATGGAATTTAAAATTTGAAATTTGGAATTTGAAATTTGAAATTTAGAATTTGGAATTTTAAATTTGGAATTTAGGATTTGGAATTTGGATTTTGAAATTTGGAATTTAAAGTTTATAATTTGATATTTAAATTTAAAATTTGGACTTTAAAATTTGAAATTTAAGATTTAAATTATGAAATTTAAATTTAAAATTTATGAAATGAAATTTATGATATGAAATTTAAAATATGGAATTTGAAATTTGATGTTTTAAATTTAGAAATCAAAATTTGGAATTTGCAATTGGAAATTTGTAATTTGAGATTTTCAGTTTGAGATTTGAAATTTGGAATTTCATATTTAAAATTTGAAATTTAAAATTTGAAGTTTGAAATTTAAAATGTGGAATACGAAATTTTGCATTTTGGAAATTGGGATTTACATTTGCAATTTAACATTTGAAATTTGGAATGTGAGATTTGAAATTTTTAATTTGGAATTTGAAATTTGGAATTGTAAATTTAGAATTTGAAATTTGGAATTTAGAATTTGGAATTTAAAATTTAAAATTTGGGATATGAAATTAAGGATTTTGAAATTTGGGATAGGTATTATGAAATTCGAAATTTAAAATTTGGAGTCTAAAGTTTGAAATTGAAAATTTGAAATTTGAGATTTGTAGTCTGAAGTTTGAAATTTGGGATTTAAAATTTAAAATTTGAAATTTTAAATATGAAATTTTGCCTTTTAGAATTTTGGGTTTACATTTAAAATTTGAAATTTTGGATTTAGAATGTGGGATTTGAATTTTGGAATTTAGAATTTGAAATTTGAAATCTGGAATTTGGAATTTGGACTTTGGAATTTGGGATTTGGGATTTGGGATTTGGAATTTGGAATTTGGAAATTAAAATTTTGAATTTGAAGTTTGGAATTGAACATTTGGAATTTAGAATTTGAATTTGAAGATTTAATATTTAACATTTTTAATTTGGAATTTGAAATTTTGAATTTGAAATTTAGAATTTGGAAATTGAAATTTGGAATTTGAAATTTGAAATTTTGAATTTGAGATTTAAACTTTAGAATTTATTTTTCTAGTCGTCCAAGGTGAACAGTTTTTGGATTCAAATAGTTTGTTCATAACATTGTTGGTTGGGGCAATTTTAATAAAGTTGCAGATTTCTAAATCAAAATTATTCTGCATTTAAATTTCTATACCTTCTTCTAGTGGGAATTTTGTTTAGCAGATTGTGGGTTTAGTGGAAGCATTAATGTCATAATGCTAATATTGGTATGGATGTGGATATTGGTATTGGTGTTATTGTTAGTTTTAGTATTAGTATTGGTATTGGGTTTCACGTTGATATTGGTATTTATATTAAGATTAATAAATTAATAAATAATCGTTAAAATGCTTTTAGTTTGGAATCAACTGAGAAACCCGACCAAGCTGGCATTGGATGAGGCGATATTACGATGCACAGGATTGTAGTTGGTTTAATTATTACTATACAAACTATTTATGTTAATTTATTTGTAGTACATAAAGAATAATTTACAATTTATTGCAAAGAATTTAATTTATACTTAAAGGAATTATACAGATTTTAAATTGAGGAAATTTTTAAACAACCTGAAATAGCTTTCAAGGAACTAAGCAGTAAATGAAGTTGAAATTGTGTTTTATTGTGCTAAATAATTGACTATACTGACAAATTTATTAACTATCAACTACTTAGGTGTCTGGAACCGGATTGATTCTTTGGTACTAACATACCTTTCCTTTCCTTCAGTTTTGTTAAGTGTAACTGGTGTACGAAGGGCCTGATGTCATCCGGGAGTCTTGCTTAGGCTTGGTCGTACTTTCTGCCCAATCAATCAATCAATCTGGGTGTACCCAAAGTGGCCGGTACATTTTCTCTATATCACCCGATTATGACCTATTGGTGTGTGCAAAATCTTAGTAAAATGTCTAACAGCGATGACTGAATGGTTGGTCCTGTCATAAATCATTTAGAGATAATCCGTTTACATCCTTTGATGATGCATCATCTTCGTGGTTGTATTGGTATCTTTGATAGCTGCATGATGTGACAAAAGTAGTCATCCATGCTAATAGCTTCCATCTACCTCCATTGTGACGTTAAAATAAACCACATCGCTCTTGCCTTTATCCGCTGAGACGTGCTCCCCAATTTCACAACCAAACATTGTTTTTGTGCGACCCAACGTAGTGACAGCCTAAGTGCTCGTTTTCTACTATCGGGAAGAACACCTCAACGCCCAGCAGTAGATCAATGTTGCCATTTTTGTAAAAATTCCGATCAGACTACTTCGAACTTTCTTGTAATGATGTAACACGGCTGGATGCATTTACATGAGTAGCGTCCTCATGCAATAAACTGTGATATTATATCTAAAGTACCAAGATAGTAGCAAATGAATTATGTAAAACCGATGATTTTGTTTCTTTTCCAAATTTAAACTCACCACCACAAACAATCAATATAAAATTCCATTTGGAATTGTATACGTGAAAATGAATAATTGTACATAAAAGTTTATGTGGCTTGGTCGCATGTTTTCCTGAGATTGATTTGATAGAGGGATACCAAAAAATGTTTTTAAATATTTACCCTTCTCGCGCATGAAATGTATGAACACAAATTATTTGTATTCATTATTTAATATAAACACAAGCAAACCGAAAAGCTTTATAAACACAAAAAAAATGAATAACTGTTTGTATATCTATAAGTATATAAAGCCCAATAAACACACACACACAAAACTTTTTTCATTAAAGCTCAGCATACCAGATAGCCTTATATAATAGGAAATTATAATTTTTTCGTTTGTTTCCATATTTTTGTGTTGTTTGTTTAAACGAGTTCGTTTTGGAAAATGACTTCCGGTATGTACTGTATGTATTGTATATATGTACATAGTTATTGTACGAGTGAATAAAAGCTTTCTGTACATAAATACAATTCAAATGTACCTAAATTAATTAAAAACTTTTTTGTTCAAAAATAACAATAATTATATAAATTAAATGGATTTTTTTGTATACGCTTCCTAATGAAGAAGTTTATCAAAATACAATTTTTATTATAGGAAATCTAAATTACAAAAATGTTTTAAATGAAATGTCGCATATGTCAACATATTTCGGAAATCAATTTCAATTTACGAAAGTTATTATAAAATTGTGCTATTTCCAGGCATTTTGGCAACAAAACATAAAAAACATCAACACGATTAAAAATCAAGCAGATAACACTGCATCGACAATAAGCACTCTACAATATTTTGTAAACAAGTAAATAGTTACAATATACGGATAAGTAACTTCCTCTTATTTTATCTCTTGTTACACTCAGGCTGAATATTTTTTTAATACGTGCTAGATAAAATTACACATCGTGTACATTGTGGATAATTTAAGGAATTATCTAACATTTAAGTAGATACAGTACTATGTAGTTTGAGCTTGTCAAGGGATAACAATATATGAGTCAACATGATTAACGGTTATTAACACACAATAATATGAATGAATTTTATTTTATTTATTGCTTTTATCAACAATTATTTCCCAGTATTAAATACCGAAACAATTATTATGAGGTATATGGCAATTGTATCCAATAATTGTGCACAATTCACTAAATTTTCATATTTTACTGCTGTTTCCCGTTTCGAGTAATTATACCAGCAGTACACAAAATGCTCACTCTGAAATTGTTTGCAACTACAACCAATATCCGTAACCAATGGATCATATAGTGTTCGATTATCACCTAAAAATTGAAACGACGTGTACGGATAGTTTTGATTTTGTTTGACAATAAAAAATCGCGTATCTAAAAACTTTACTGATACCGCACAATATTTCGTATCATTATTTGGTGTTAGCATGGCAAAACTTTCTAGTTCACGATTCCACTGTAAATGTTTAACGCCATTCCTTACTCGTACATTTGTGACTGCTTTCATAAAATCATTGGCGCACGTGCTTATCGTATTACTGCAATTAACATTACGTAAATTTGCCTAAATAAAAAAATAAAAAAATAAAAAAATTGTAATAATATGGCATTTTTTGTACAGAATACTTCTAATTTCTGTTACCTCATTAAAACATGCTACATGCTCGAATTCCTTACAAAATATTTTCTGTATTTCACAATAATCTAGATTCACCGAATTGCTGACAAATTCGAATCCTTCAGAACACCAAGCACTGAATAACAATAGTATTAAATACAATTTTACGACCATTTTGTAACAAACAATTTACATGAATAAAATAACATGATATCTCTATTTAATGATAGTGACTTGATTGATAAATTGGATTTCATAATTCATTGGGAATTCGATATAGCTGCTGGAAATATAGCATGAATAATGAAGCTGTAATGATAAATTTCGACTACAATGGAAGTATTAGGAGAAAATAATTTTTCCTATTCTCTTCCTGCATGTAATTAATAAACTGTAAGAACCAATTAAGCTCAAATAACTACATTTTTTAAAATATATCCTACTGGTCATAAGTTTTAGCACAATTTAAGAAATAACCGAATGTCGATGAACAGGTGTCCCCACAGATGGGGCTTATGTTCCAGGAATGCTTGTGTTGCAATGTTTTTAAAGGTTTATAACAAAAACTTGATCAAAAACGGTTACCTTTACAAAATTTATTATGGCCTGAAATTGTTTAGTCCTTAAAACGGTTAGCTGAATATTTAAAATCAAGAGGGACAAACAGTCAATGCACAGTATTATTTGGGCGTATTGCAGCGTTTGAGGGAGAATATTCGTCGAAAAAGACCGAAATTGTGGCAAAACAACTCATAGTTTCTTCACCACGATAATGCGCTTGGTCACACATCCCGTCTTTTTCTTGATTATTTGACCAAAACCAACCTCAACATCATTCCGCAAGCCCCGTATTCACCTGATATGGCACCATATGATCTTTTTTTCTTCCCCAGACTCAAATTACTACTTCGAGGAAAACGTTTTGAGTCGATTGAGTTCATAAAAGAGAATTCGGTGAGGAAGCTAAAGGCCATACCTTTGCCGGCTTATGAAAAGTGTTTTGAAAAAACGTTGGCTTATATGTATCACATCCGATGGTGATTATTTTGAAGGGGACAAAATAAATATTAAAGAATAAATTAGCCGTTGTTGTTTTATTTTAAAATTCCGGGTTATATTTGAGCAGATGGCATGTTGGGTTAAGGCATTGCTTAAATTTTGGGATTTAACATTTAGAATTTGAAATTTAGAATTTGGAATTTGAAATTTAAAATTTTAAATTTGAAAATTGGAATTTGGGATTTTTTAATTTGGAATTTTACATTTGGAATTTAAAATTTGAAATTTGGAACTTGAAATTTTGGATTTTGGAATTTTGGATTTGGATTTTGAAATAAGTTTAAAATTTTGAATTTGGACTGTGGCATTGTGAAATTTGAAATTTGGGATTTTAGAATTTGAAATTTCGAATTTCAAATTTCTAATTTTAAGTTTGTAATTTGAAATTTAAAATTAAAATTTAAAACTTCTAATTTGTGATTTAAGATTTAAAATTTAAAATTTGGAATTTGAAATTTGGAATTTGGATTATACATTTAGAATTATTCGAGATTTTAAGTTTTGAGTGTGAAGTTCGAAATTTGGCATTTAGAATTTGAAATTTAAATTTGAAATTTGGAATATGAAATTTTGGATTGGGAAATTAAAATTTGGAATTGAAAATTTTAAATTCGGAATGTGGGATTTTAAATTTTAAATTTGGAATTTGAAATTTTAAGTTTTTAATTTACATTGACATTTTGGATTGGGAAATTAAAATTTGGAATTGAAAATTTTAAATTCTGAATGTGGGATTTTAAATTTTAAATTAGGAATTTAAAATATGAAATTTAGAATTTAGAATTTGGAATTTGAAATTTGGAATTTGAAATTTGGGATTTTAGAATTTGGAATTTGAAATTTCGAATTTCAAATTTCCAATTTTAAGTTTGTAATTTGAAATTTAAAATTAAAATTTAAAACTTCTAATTTGTGATTTAAGATTTAAAATTTAAAATTTGGAATTTGAAATTTGGAATTTGGATTGGAAATTAAGAATTATTCGAGATTTTAAGATTTGAGTGTGAAGTTCGAAATTTGGCATTTAGAATTTGAAATTTAAATTTGAAATTTGGAATATGAAATTTTGGATTGGGAAATTAAAATTTGGAATTGAAAATTTTAAATTCGGAATGTGGGATTTTAAATTTTAAATTTGGAATTTGAAATATGAAATTTAGAATTTAGAATTTGAAATTTGAAATTTGGAATTTGAAATTTTAAGTTTTTAATTTGAAATTTAAAATTAAAATTTAAAATTTGGAATTTCAAAAATGTATAAGAATTAAGATATAACATTTTGAATTTTGAGTTTGGGGTTTAAAATTTAGAATTTGGAATATGGAATTTGATGTTTGGTTTTAGGAATTTGATATTTGTGATTTGATATTTGGATTTTGCATTTTGGAATTTGAAATTTGGAATTTGAAATTTGGAATTTGGAATTTCGAATTTGAAATTTGAGATTTCGTATTTGAAATTTAAAATTTCCAATTTGAAATTTAAATTTGAAATTTAAAATTTGGAATTTTAAATTGGGAATTTAAAATTTGGAATATGAAATTTTGGATTGTGGATTTTGGAATTTTTGATTTGGATTTTGAAATAATAAAATTTTAAATTTGGACTGTGGGATCGTGAAATTCGAAATTTGGAATTGAAAATTGAAATTTAGAATTTAGAATTTGGGATTTTTGAATTTGGAATTGGAAATTTATATTTGGAATTTCGAATTTGAAGCTTGTAATTGAAATTTGGAATTTGGATTGGAAATTTGGAATTGGAGATTTTAAGTTTTGAGTGTGAAGTTTGAAATTTGGGATTTAGAATTTGAAATCTAAAATTTGAAATTTGGAATATGAAGTTTTGGATTTGGAAATAAAAATTTGGAATTGAAAATTTTAAATTTGGAATGTGGGATTTTAAATTTAAAATTTGGAATTTGAAATTTAGAATTTAGAATTTGAAATTTGAAATTTGGGATTCGAAATTTGGAATTTTAAATTTTAAGTTTTTAATTTGAAATTTAAAATTGAAATATGTATAATAATTAAGATATAACATTTTGAATTTGAAGTTTGGGGTTTGAAATTTGAAGATTGGAATTTGAAATTTGAAATTTGACGTTGGGTTTTAGGAATTTGAAATTTGTGATTTTTAATTTGGAATTTGGATTTTGAAATTTAAAATTTGAAATTTACAATTTGAAATTTAAATTTAAAATTTAAAATTGCGAATTTGGAATTTGAAATAACTTTAAAATTTTAAATTTGGACTGTGGTATTATTAAATTTGAAATTTGGAATTTGAAACTTGAAATTTAGAATTTGGAATTTGGGGTTTTGGAATTTGGAATTTTAAATTTGGAATTCGAAATTTGGAATTTAAAATTTCAAATTTGGAATATGAAATTTTGTATTTTGGAATTTTGGTTTGGATTTTGAAATAAATTTTAAATTTGGAATCGTGAAATTCAAAATTTGGAATTGAAAATTGAAATTTGGAATTTGGAATTTGGGATTTTGCAATTTAGAATTGGAAATTTGGAATTTCGAATTTAAAATTTAGAATTTGGAATTTGAAATTTGAAATTTGAAAATTGGAATTTGGGATTTTTTAATTTGGAATTTTAAGTTTGGAATTTAAAATTTGAAATTTGGAACATGAACCTTTGGATTTTGGAATTTTGGATTTGGATTTTGAAATAAGTTTAAAATTTTGAATTTGGACCGTGGGATTGTGAAATTTGAAATTTGGAATTGAAAATTGAAATTTAGAATTTGAAATTTGGGATTTTAGAATTTGGAATTTGAAATTTTGAATTTCAAATTTCCAATTTTAAGTTTGTAATTTGAAATTTAAAATTAAAATTTAAAACTTCTAATTTGTGTTTAAGATTTAAAATTTAAAATTTGGAATTATAAATTTGGAATTTGGATTGGAAATTTAGAATTATTCGAGATTTTAAGTTTTGAGTATGAAGTTCGAAATTTGGCATTTAGAATTTGAAATTTAAATTTGAAATTTGGAATATGAAATTTTGGATTGGGAAATTAAAATTTGGAATTGAAAATTTTAAATTCGGAATGTGGGATTTTAAATTTTAAATTTGGAATTTGAAATATGAAATTTAGAATTTAGAATTTGAAATTTGGAATTTGAAATTTTGGATTTTAGAATTTGGAATTTGAAATTTCGAATTTCAAATTTCCCAATTTTAAGTTTGTAATTTGAAATTTAAAATTAAAATTAAAAACTTCTAATTTGTGATTTAAGATTTAAAATTTAAAATTTAGAATTTGGATTGGAAATTTAGAATTATTCGAGATTTTAAGTTTTGAGTGTGAAGTTCGAAATTTGGCATTTAGAATTTGAAATTTAAATTTGAAATTTGGAATATGAAATTTTGGATTGGGAAATTAAAATTTGGAATTGAAAATTTTAAATTCGGAATGTGGGATTTTAAATTTTATATTTGGAATTTGAAATATGAAATTTAGAATTTAGAATTTGAAATTTGAAATTTGGAATTTAAAATTTTAAGTTTTTAATTTGAAATTTAAAATTAAATTTTAAAATTTGGAATTTAGAATTTGAAATAACTTTAAAACTTTAAATTTGGACTGTGGTATTGTTAAATTTGAAATTTGAAACTTGAAATTTAGAATTTGGAATTTGGGGTTTTGGAATTTGGAATTTTAAATTTGGAATTTAAAATTAATATGTTAAATTTGGAATTTGTGATTTATGGTTTAAAATTTTAATTTAAAAAATTTAGAATTTGAAATTTGGAATTGGAAATTTAGAATTCGAGATTTGGAGTTTTGAGTTTGAAGTTTGAAATTTGTAATTTGGGATTTAGAATTTTAAATTTTAAATTTGGAATTTGAAAATAGAAATTTTTGGAATTTAGAATTTTGGAATCTGGAATTTGGAATTTAAAATTAGGAATTTTAAATTTCGAAATTCAAATATCCAATTTAAAGTTTGTAATTTGAAATTTAAAATTAAAATTTGAAACTTCTAATTTGTGATTTAAGATTTAAAATTTCGAATTTGGAATTTGAAATTTGGAATTTCGATTGGAAATTTTGAATTCGAGATTTTATGTTTTGAGTGTGAAGTTTGAAATTTGGGATTTAGAATTAAAAATTTGAAATTTGGAATATGAAATTTTGGATTTGGGAATTAAAATTTGGAATTGAAAATATTAAATTTGGAATGTTGGATTTTGTATTTTGGAATTTTGGTTTGGATTTTGAAATAAATTTTAAATTTGGAATGTATGATCGTGAAATTCAAAATTTGGAATTGAAAATTAAAATTTAGAATTTGGAATTTGGGATTTTGCAATTTGGAATTGGAAATTTGGAATTTCGAATTTGAAGTTTGTAATTTGAAATTTGAAATTTAAAATTAAAATGTAAAATTTGGAATTTGTGATTTATAGTTTAAAATTTTGAATTTGAAATTTAAAAAATTTAGAATTTGCAATTTGGAATTGGAAATTTAGAATTCGAGATTTGGAGTTTTGAGTTTGAAGTTTGAATTTTGGAATTTGGGATTTAGAATTTTAAATTTAAAATTTGGAATTTGAAAATAGAAATTTTTGGAATTTAGGATTTTGGATTCTGGAACTTGGAATTTAAAATTAGGAATTTTAAATTTCGAAATTCAAATTTCCAATTTAAAGTTTGTAATTTGAAATTTAAAATTTAAATTTAAATCTTCTAATTTGTGATTTAAGATTTAAAATTTCGAATTTGGAATTTGAAATTTAAAATTTGGAAATTGGATTGGAAATTTGGAATTCGTGATTTTAGGTTTTGAGTGTGAAGTTTGAAATTTGGGATTTAGAATTTAAAATTTGAAATTTGGAATATGAAATTTTGGATTTGGAAATTAAAATTTGAAATTGAAAATTTTAAATTTGGAATGTGGGATTTTAAATTTTAAATTTGTAATTTGGAATTTGAAATTTGAAATTTGGAATATAGAATTTGATTTTTGAAATTTGGAATTTCAAATTTGAAATTTGGAATTTGAAATTTGAAATTTAGAATTTTAAGTTTTGAATTTGAAATTTAAAATTTGGAATTTAGGATTTGGAATTTGAAATATGTATAAGAATTAAGATATAACATTTTGAATTTGGAGTTTTGGGTTTGAAATTTGAAGTTTGGAATTTGAAATTTAGAATTTGGAATACGGAATTTGAAGTTTGGTTTTAGGAATTTCAAATTTGTGATTTGAAAGTTGGATTTTGGAATTTGAAATTTGGGATTTGAAATTTGGAATTTGGAATTTGAAATTTGTGATTTGGTATTTGAAATTTACAATTTGAAATTTTGAATTTAAAATTTGGAGTTTGAAATAAGTTTAAGATTTTAAATTTGGAATGTGGGATTTCAAATTTGAAATTTGAAAATTGAAATTTGGATATTCGAGGGATATTCGAGGGATACTCCCCTGGATATATTCCATTTGCATAAGATGATTATAATATAATTTTATGATTAATGAATTGTAAAACGATGATCTATATTATCTCTGAATTTTTATATTGTTTTTTTTTTTTTGGTATTCTCGCTAATCTGTGTATTATTTGATCGTTCGATTTTCATACTAACAATGATGTAGGGATTCCCATACACACAATTTTATTTGGATTTTTTTTTTGTTTGTACGTGACTAACCATTATTCTTATTTTCGATCGAAGTAAATAAGATAGATTTTAAAAAAAATTTGAAAATATATATTTGTGTATAACTGCAAATAGATTACGTCATCAGCTGGTTCTAGAGGACTAATTCACTGACGGTACATAAATATATTTTTCATAAACAAACTTAATCGTTGGAAATGCATTTGAAATTTAAAATTTGTTTTGAGAAAAATTTCATTAGCCTATAGCACTAATTAATATTGTGGAATTTTGTTATTGAATAATTCAACTCAGTGCTTTGGAAAAAATTAAATAAATTTTCATGTTTAGTGAAAAAAAAAATTGGAATTCATCTAAGGGCACGGTTACATAAAATTTTTTGCGATTTTCGGCAGTGCTTGGTACAGTTCCGGGTCGGTGTTCGTCGGCATTTCTTCCTGCATTCGTCTGGGTGTTAAACTGGTATGTGCTCGGGAATTTAGATGCCCAAGGTTTCGGAATTCCCTCATCGCGTTTTGCTCGTAAGAACTCCTGAAACCAGTAGATTGGCTTTTTAGTATACCTGGAGCCCCATATCCAAAACAAAACCTATGTCTGAACATGGTTTATAAAAATGTCGAATTAAAAAACGGTTCCAACAAGCATTGGGTGAGAGAGAGCATTGCAAACAAGGTTTCGCTTGTTTATTTTCATGCTATGTATATTGAACTCTCTGAAATCTGAAACGGCACACACAAAAAGGAAGTGTCGGTGCTGCTCAGCATGTCCGTTCCCAAATGCTCCTTCACCCTCATTCTCCCCGACCATATCGAATTTGTTGACTTGACGCATTTTTAACTGATGGTAAATTTCAGGAGTCAATCCCAGTCTATTCTAGAGGTATCTTCGACCATTACGCATTGCCTCACCATTTCCGCGGTACTTGGGAATTGGAATCCCACAAACTTTACCTGCAATCCTCAGCGCATATTTCGACATATCAAATTTATCAATTCGGTATCCAACATTGGTTTTAATAATGAAAGCGCCATACTTCGAATTGAATGATAAAAATCACGGTACAGTTTTCTGGGTTTTAGTTTCCTTCGCTCCATTACTTGTCTCACATCATCATTCGTTCTCATGGTTTTAAATCGTTCGATCATTGCATCACATAATTTATCCCATGCTACTACTCCCTACGTTTCCTGGTGCACCCAATACCAATTGAGTGCTCTTTCCTTTAGTAACACGAGGAAGCTCGTCCTTTTTATCGCGATGGTACACCGATTTCCA
Organism: Tipula helvola; assembly: GCA_963556165.1. Taxonomy (NCBI): domain Eukaryota; kingdom Metazoa; phylum Arthropoda; class Insecta; order Diptera; family Tipulidae; genus Tipula; species Tipula helvola. Next base: position 78,526,491 of record OY744482.1, on the reverse strand, counting down.
ATTATAGACCTCCAAGTACTGCTTGGGTATTCTTGAAGAATATTGGAGGCAGCACTGGGTTAAAATTACCGGGTATTACCATCAGGAATGTTCGGACTACTTGTGCGCTTAATCCTGTATTTTTCGAAGGCTGTTGGAAGGTCAGGAAGACCTAATTTTTTGTCGGCGATTAAATTCATCTTTTCATGTTCGGTCACCTCAGGATTTGCTTATCTGCGTATATGACATTATAAAATTCTTTTTAAGTTTTGCGCCGCGATGGTTCTCCTTTGCTTAGCATTACCTCACCATTAGACTCTTTTTCATCCGTTATTGTATCTCCAACCATCTCACCAAATATCTGTTTTAAGGGATTTTCCATATTGTTTGACACAATTTGTTCTATCCGAATGTCGCCATGATTTTTGGCAGACATCTATCATTTTTGAAGAAATCGTCGCTAAAGTTCTTAAGGTATTGATACGCTCTCGTCGATAACCAACATGTACAACTCTGGTTGTAAGCTCTAATATAATATCATTTTCAACATTGTGGTCTCTTAAAAGTGTTTGAAGATGATTTTTGATGTCTTTCAATTTATCACTGCAGAAGTTGATTTCTTGTTTCGGATCTTTTAATACTATTTGGTAGGCAAGTTTTGATGGTTCAAGGTCTTGAGGGGTTTCCTTTTCTGAAATTTCACGTCGTACTTCGCCATTTTACTTGAAATGTTCCCGGTTATATTGCGGACCTGGCATTCGATTGCCAATCATCGCAATTAATATTTCACTTCCATCTTGTTTATAGTTACTTTAATAAGTTTTGATTGACACTCTAAATTGCAATAATTCTGCTAAAAAAAAAAATAATAACAGAAACTATTTCTTAATGGCATAATATCACGATACACGGAATTATGTAGCAACGCCTCCCGACGGATTTCATGACTCATTTAAACAAAATGCCAAAGTATTCAAATATCGTCCGTAAATGTATCAGACACATCATCCAAGATAAACAAAAATACTGATCGTAGAAAGGCGAGAAATCCCTAGCCTAACAGGAACCAATGTTAAAAGTTGAACTATCAAACGTTGGTTTCACCCGAAGTCACAACAATGATGAACACAATCGATTGCTCTTAAAGATAGAGATATAATACATCGAAAATCATTTGATGTTAGAGATGGATCTTGTTTGATCTAACAATCAAATTCAGCAATGACATCCTTATAATATTCAACAGATTTCGTAACCAAACCCAATTGCGTTTCTACTGTTACGGTTTTAGTGATGGCATATACTTCGGACACACCCACCAAGTCACCTACAGTACAACGTATCAACCATGGAAAAAAGCATTATTACAATTATTTTAAATAATAATCGTCTGTATAATTCGAGGTGACGGTTAATCAATTATGGTCGAAAACAAAACCATTTATTCAGCTCTATAGCTTGAAGTTTGTTGATTTTCAACGAAACACTATCAAAATTGCTTATTAAATATGACAATCAAAATTCCTTCATGGTTAATATGGTTTAGTAACTATATCAGAATTTAGATAGCACATAAAATCGATTCAAATTTGACTGTAATGTTGAAAACATTCGGCGGCAAAGAAAATTTTATTCGATAAAATTTTCATTGTGTTTGTAACCACATAGTAAATTTACAAATTTAATTATTATTTTTGTATGTATAGCTACTTGTATCTGTGAACAAAAACAAACTTTTTTAATAATACAAGTTGTGCCAGCAGCATGTAAGAAAAACTTAAAAATTGGTCTCAAGGACTATTGAGAGGAAAATTGTTTACCACAATTATTTTTATTTTTATTTTTTGTACAAAAACACAGAAGTTATTTTTGGTTGATTTAGCAAATTATTTTTGTTTTCTTTTTTAATTAATTAAATTTTTCTATGAGGGCCACAATAAAGTGCGGTGAAATTTTCCACTTTGATGTTATCACATCGGTATGTTTGTAATAAAATTAAGAAATAACAAAAAAGGATAAGTTTTGTTTAAAATAAATAAATCCTTTTTGTATTTTGTCTGGACTAAAATTATTTAAATTTAGGAAAACGCCTCAAGGTAGAAAATGTAATGTTGTATAATTTTTAAGGGTCTGGTATACATAAATGGGGAATAATAAAAATTAATATGTTTCATAAAAATTTTATCAGTACCTATATACATTATAACAATAATAGTCCATGACTGTATGTATATTATGCGTGTGTTCACTCTAATGTGTTTTGATGAAAATAATTAATCATAGTAATCGTTAAGGGGTCTAGGTTGGACAGACGACATATTAGATTTTATGTTAAAAACGATTTGTATTTGTGTTATAATCAACAGGTATAATGTATGGGATACATATTTTCTCTATATTATACGTATTGTATTATGTGTATGTATAACAAAGGACGAAGGACCGCTATAAATATCCTTATTGTCGTTTGTCATTTTTTACAAGATAATGGAATACCCTGAAGCTTTTTTGTATTTTTATATCGAACAATTCATCCAAAGAAATCTTTATTTGACTTGTTCATGTTTAAGCACAATAGAAAGAAACTTGTAACTTCATAAATCATGTTATTACATAAAAATGTTGCAAATTGCATACATTAAAGATATAAATTTAGTTAACAAATTGTTTGTAAGGATTTAAGCCTTAAATAATCCATTTTTCAAAAAAGTTTATTATTGTTTCACGCCGTCTTAATCAAATAAAAAAGAAGCATAAAATTATCAAAAATTTTAAATCATCATTACAACATGAATGAAGCAACATAAAATTAAATTTATTTTTATCATCTTGTGCGCGCACACACGAGAGTACGCAAAAAAATGATAAAGTGATAATCATCAAATATAAAAATACATAAAAATAAAAATGTAATTTGCCATAATTTAAGCGATTCACAAAAAAAATAATTGAATTTGTATTTTATTATTTACATTTTCGTTTGATAAGTAAATATATTTCGCGTCTTTAATGTCAGGGTGTCGCACGATAATCAAGCGTAGAACCAACAACCATGAATTTAATCAAATTTTCAAAGTAATCAAATTATTTTTACTTAACGCATCATAGAATTTTATGAATAGACAAAAAAAAAGTGTTCAATTCCTTTGGAAGCACCGTATATCGATTTTGTTTTATAATTTAATTTAAGAAACCCTTAATTAATTTAATTATCAATTAAAAATTATACGATAGATATGTAACCGCACACTTAAAAAAGAATTTTTTTTTTTGGTTTTTGTCTCCCGAAAATACCTTTCTGGAATTTTGGGTATTTATTTGGGGTTTCTGCGGCTTAAATAAAATTTGTAAAATAAACCTTTTGTGTACGTTTATTTGTCAGTTGTATTACGCAATACTTTATACGTATATAGACATTATTATTTAATCCTCTAAATAATTTTTAGTGTATATTTGGTGAACCATATTATATTCTTAATGGACGTTAAAATAAATTTCTTACCAAATTGAAAATGTTGTAAATAAATTGATTGTCAGTAATTAAAAAAACTTTTATTTCATATTATACAAAAAGCTTTTTAGGTTCTCGTATATTCGTTATATATTTGTAAAAGTTTTACAGATTATTTGTATAAAAAAAAAAAAAAAAATAAATACAACGCAACTAAGTTAAACATGAGAAATAACTTGAGTTGAGATGCGGTTCATTGAATAATAATTTGTATGGCCTACACAAAAAAAATAGCAATAGGACAAAAACTTTGTCGACCTTAACGAGAAGTTGGGCAATAGCTTAATAACTCAATAAGATTTTTCGCAGCGAAAATTGAGAAGTTTTTAGTTGTGCCATGATTTTCTTGAAATTCATTAGCGCACCATTTTTTCAAAAGTAACTTCAATTGGATGGTAAGAATTATGCTGTGTCAAATATGTCAAATATTTTGATTCATTAATATGTGCTTAGCTTGAGAAATGAGTTACTTATAAAATCTGTTTGTAAGCAGACCTATAGTCAACAGATTAAAGAACTAAAAAAATTTGTTAAAATTACATAACAACAAACCTCTAAAATTGAAGGGTATAAACCCCTTAGAATAATAAAAAACAATTTTTATTCAGACGACTTAGAAATTGAGTGATTTTACATAAAGTTTGTCTTCGTTTCTCTCTTTATTTTTTGTGCCGGCTGATTACCTTAACTGATGTTGGTTGACTGTGACTGAGTACTTATCAATGCACCTCTTCTTCCCGATATGGCCGTTACTTTACTTCGGCGCCTGTTCGTGTTACCGCAAGAAGACGAGAATGAGAGGAAACAAAAAGTTCTCAAATAACTGACCAACAGCTAATCAAAGTGACGGCGTGACTCTCCCCCAAGTTAAGGTATGAAAATTCAAATTGGGCGCCACTTCAGCAAGCTGGAGAAAACTGCCGCGCGTTATGGGGTGTCTGACTTTAGCTATAAGTTCAGCAATCCACTCTGCGTGATTTATTTGGGAAAATCGGGGTCACGTAGGAATTATTCGCTGGAACACGCGGGTTGACTGTGGATTACTTTGTGAAGAAAAATCATATTTTTGTCGTAGGGTGAGGTATTTATTTATAATCGTACGGTTAATTTTTATGGATCATAGTCAATTTGGGCCACGAGTTTAAACAATTTGGCGTTAAATTGATTGTATCACAATCGAGGATCGACGCCTATTAGACACCGTTAGCCGGATCGCGTTAGGATTTTTACAAGGTATTCACTATAATTGGATTTTAGTCAACACCGGCAAGATGTCACAAAAAGAGCAGGACATATTAATAATTGTACCAGACGGCCTTGAGGATGAGGAATTAGAATACGAATTGGAGATCCGAAAGATTCCAGTGGCTGGTAAAAAATCACAACAGACCGAGATGTTGAGAGAAATTAAAGATAATTAAAAAACACGAGAAACTTGGAAAACCAAAATTAGTCGTTATAGAGGATGATGAATATGATTTTTGCATCATTTCGATTTCCCGGCTGAGACAAAACCTTAAGCTAACACTTCGCAGGAAGCTTGAAAATGCCACAAAACAACTACATATATTAAGATTGGCACATTATATAGAACAAGCTTATCGTCCATCTGATGACTCACGAAAATCGACCACTATCGATAATTTGAAGCATCGCGTTCTGAAAATATTGGAGGACCCAGAGGCTCCATTATCTAACAATGGCGGCAGCTTGGACAGTATAGGAAGCAGGTTGTTAACGATGAACGGGAGGCTGGGCCAAGTGGATTTCAGGGAAATTGATCAGATGATCAGACAGAGACACCAGCAAATACTAATAGGAATGATTTGGGTGGCCCCCGAAATTTTAATATAGAGACTGTTTCAAAGGTTTCGGTTATTCACAAGTGGAAAATTCAATTTACTGGCGGGGAAGGTACATCGTTAACGGACTTCTTATCACAAGTGCATCTATTTGCTCGTGCCGAAGGGATAACCTCAGAACACCTATTTCAATTTATGTATATTCCACTTGCTAAGGAGACATGCATACCGAACCAATTACACAATGTTTAATAATTACCTGGAATTATTAGGAGCAATGGAGTGGGAGTTCCTACCAACGAATTACGATTTTTTAATACGGGAAGAAATGATTTGCAGATTACAAGGAACAAAGGAATCCTACGCCACTTTCGTGAAGGACATGGAGAGGTTTTTCCAATATATTTATTCACCCAAGATGGTAAGCGAAAAATTCATCTTGTGCAAAGGAGCTTGTGTGCCGCCCCGGTGGCACAGTGGTCAGTATGCTTGCTTCAAGCTCCAGAGGTCCCGGGTTCGATTCCAATGTTCCAATGTTCTCGATACATGCATTTCGTCGTTCACAAATCGAAACTTGAATATAAAATCAAATAATCAAACTGTTCAACTTCACACGACTCAAGAAATAAATACAGGCAAATATATGTACAGGCAATTCATTGTACATCCAGATGAAAGGCGCTATAAGGATTACATCCGAAAACAGGAGATCAATAATTTCAGGAGTTCCAAATAACTACCGTAACCTATGGTTTATGTTTTTTTTGTTTCGCTGGCGCTACATCCCATAGAGGAATTTGGATGGAAGCTTCATTATGAAGTTTCGTAATCATTATTTTTAACCGATAATGAATGATTAATTCATTGATCCTATATTAACCAGCCGTAATTTTTTCATCACCCTCCAGGAATCGAACCCGGAACCTCCGGAGCTTAAAGCAAGCATGCTGACCACTGTGCCACCGGGGCGGCGGTTGGCTTATCTAGTATTCCTTTTTTGGCAATTCGAAGTTTGCATCAACTAGCCAAAGACTCTAAGGAGAGTTATCCTGATGCAGCACAATGTATCTCCGAAAAATTTTATGTGGATGAAATAATTACCATGCAAGATGCGAATATTATTATAAGATAAGTTCGCTACCTAGCACAGCCGGGTTCAAAATCGAAACTAGACCCTGAATGATCAACGTTTACTCAGAATAATATCTCATATTGATCGTGAGATAAAAATTCTTCCGTAAATGGGCAATCGACCATTAAAACATTGGGAATATGCTGGAATCCAAAAAAGGATTGCTTCCCATTTTAAGTAGCATCGTCAAATACAGAGAATTTAACAAAAAAAGTGTATTATCTGAAATTTGACATATCTTTGATGCTTTATAGCTCCACGGTTTCGCTGATACGTCAGAGAAAGTTAACTGCAGGCTGTTATTTATATGCGAATTAAAGACACAAACACAATAATGTCCAAATTCACATATAATCAATTGCAGCTAAATCAAAAGTAATACCCGTTTAGAATTGTGTGCTGCTGTACTACTTAGCCGGTTGTTTGTCTTATATGATCAAAACAGCTCAGCGGTTGCAATTCACTCAACGCATGTATGGTCGGATTCTGTAATCGTACTCTCTTGGTTATCAGACTATCCAAGGAAGTGGAGAAATTTCATTGGAAAACGGTCTCCGACTAAACACTTCCAATACAGATGTGGCACACGTTTGTGTTATACGTAATCCAGCTGGCTGCTGACTTGTGGTGTTAGTCCAGAAAAATTAATCAACAACGAGTTTTAATTTAAAGGTTCAGATTGGTCGTCAATGGATTCTAGTCACTAGCCAAGCTAAACGCACATTCTAACGCAGCCGGATGAATCTGTGCTTGAAGTACGCACATTACAAGAAACCATAGATTGAAGAAATTATTTTTCGATAATTCTGCCAGAACTCCATATGTTTGTCCTATTACTGATCGTTGATCGCCATATGAAGAATTTTTATCCCCAGTTAACTCTACTCATAAGCCTATTACGTCAGTGCTTTTGGATTATGGCTGTCGTAATTTATGTTGTATGCCGGCCAATGCTATTCACATCGAACTCGTGACTGATATGACCACACCAGCTTTAATATCCGCCTTGCAGAGGTTTATATCGCATAGAGGATAACCAGTTAAAATTCATTGCGACAATAATGAAAATCACAATAAGCTAATCCAATTTTTCTTATATCTCCTCAGGAAATCGATTACACTTTCAATCCAGCTGAAGCACCGTCCTTCGGAGGACTTTGGGAATCTAATACCAAATCGGTAAAGCAACATCTCCTAACTCACGAAGATACTGAAATCATGTTAATTTAAATTTAGGTCGTTTTAAATTGTATGTCACTCTCATAAGTGACATCTTCTGTATTATATAGATATTTCGGCTTAGGGGACTACCAAGATTGGCCTGTAAAATGAAACTGAGGGAGAAAATACACGAAAGACAACAACGAAGTAAATTTCTCAGAGAGGCAAGAGGGGGGGGGGGGCAAAATTAGGGGATTTCGATTGCTTCTTAAATTTACATGGAATCGAACCGGATGTATTCTTGAATTATGTCCAATTTATTATGCACCCGTGCGCATGTTTTGTTTTGCTGGTCAAAATTAAAATGATTTTAGAGATGGAAGAAGATTACCTAACTTTCAAACAAACTAGGTTAATCAATACACTTACACTTTTAGAAGACTATAATAAGAGAGAAATGTGCGATTTAAATGGTACTTTAGTTGAAAATGACAAAGCAAAATAGTTGGAAGCTTTAAAACGATCAAACCGCGACGATTGGAATCAGTCTATATCATTGAAGGGAATCGTCGATTTACACAGATTTCATGAGAAATGGCTGGCTTCAAGACATCCATAGAAGAAAGATAGTTTCGTTTTTGGCTGCATATATTCATGAACAATTTAGATTTAATCCATCGAAAGACGACCTAGTTTCCCCAATAGAAGCATGTGTGACGCTATTTCCCTGCTTTCAAGCTAGTTAGTGTTAATGTGATCAAATGAATTCGACTATTTGTGGTAGAAAAAATGGCGCTCCCAGTTCTGTAAAGAGCCGTATACAAAAAATTGATTTACTGATTATGTATTTCTAAATATATCGGCTTATCACCAATATACTTTTGAATTAAATGTGTATCACAATTACTTATATCCATCAGATTCAATTGAATTTATTTATGTTACAATAAAAATTTTCTACCAAATGTATATAAATAAAACGTTATTTAAAACTATGAAAATAACCAATTTACTAAAAAAAATTTTCGTTAATTGTTTATGCCAATAAACAGAAAAGGATGCGCAAATTTTTCCTATCATAAATACTGTTAAATCATTTTGTATTAGCTTAACAGATACGCAGCTTTAGTATTGGTTTGTCAGCTACATTACGGATAAACCCACAAATGAACAATACCTAAGTCGTTTTTAATTTGTTAGGCTGACACATTTTATACCGTTAACTAAACATCTAAGATACTCGTTTGTCGAATTTTGTTTCTTTTTTCATAGGATTTGCTGGTTTATTCCAACAATACAGGTTTTATGCAAGTAAAGCTTAAGAACGATAGGGTGAAAAAGCGCAAAATCGAAAAAGGATTTCAACCAGTATACCTACAACAAAAATTACGGAACAGGCTGATAATTCTATAGAAATTCTTAATATACAGAAAGATTTGTAGACATTAAAGACCTTATCATTCATTGCCAGAAGAAATTCTGTTAGGAAGAGACAAATTGAAAGCAACCTCATCGTATAGGAAGTCAACATTTAAGAAAGAACGGTTTATTATATTTTAGGGGGAGGTGGGCAATTGTAAGCACGGGGTAAATATAAACATACTCAAAATCTATCAAAATAACGGGATTAGAAAAACAAAAATACTAACAAGTATGCGCATGCTCATCCTCTTCATGGTAAAAAAAATGCACGCGGTTATTTTTCAGTTGATCTATTGTTTTACCAGCAGAAGGTTGTTTTTTTAAATAAAAGTAAATTTTTATGTCATTCGAAAAGGATCGGTTGTGTTATTAAAACAGTAAAATGTAAGTATGGTTATTTTGCATTAAAATTGTTATTGTGTGTATTTTTTTTAAACCTAGTTTAACCCTTAAATGACACACTTAAGAAAAATCACATAAATGCCACACTGGGGTCTTTTAGACCCCAGCATGAAAATTGCCTATTATTCCTTGAATTTTTCTATATCTAGCTTTAACAATTTTTTCCAATATAGTTTAAAGCTTATTAAAAGAGATCAAATTATTACATTATTAAAATTTTAATTTTATGATACCAAAAAAAAACAAGGTTTGTGAAAAAATTAAGAAAACGGCTTGTTTTACATAAAATAACCGTATTTTTTTAATTTTCAATATACTTAGCTAAAAGTTTAGCGGTATACCCTTGAGATAGTATCTTTTTAGATAAAAATAAGTCCGATATGAATCTTTAAAAAATGGTGGTGTGGCCAACACACGACTTTCTTTTACGAACAGCGAATTTTGAAAAACTTTTATAATTCAAATTTCCCGCAAACTTAATTAAGATTGTTTTTATTATTTCATGTTTTCTGTAAATTGTATATTTTTGAAATATTTGCAAAATAAATTTTCTGTTTTACGGAATCTGGGAGCTGGGAACTGGGACCCCAAAATTTATGTAAAAAGTTTAAACATGAAGTTGCAGTTTGATTGCTTAAACCATTTGGACTACAAATTGACAGTCATATGTATATACCAACAGACACCACTTCAAAACTCAATTTTTTGAACTCATTAGTACACACGTAAAAGAAATAAAAGGTGATATTTATGAATTTAAATTTTTTCTTTTAATTTTTTGGAATTTGTATTAGTGATTTTTTGTAAATCTTATACTTTTTAAAATATGTGCAAAACACATTTTCGGGCCGAGAGTGGCCACTTCCGGTTGACCGATTTGGCAATTTAACATACATGTAGGCTAAATATTTTTATAACATACAGTACGTCACTGAAGTGTGCAAATTAATTATAATTAGCATAATTGGGCTAATACACACAATAATTAAAATGACAAATGCAAGAACTGCTGTAACTCCCTGTAAAAAAGTGTGGGGGGGGGGGGGGGGGGGTAGGAGTTGCGAAATATTTTTGCAATTATAAAACGATATATATATACTTAAGTATTACAAACCCTAATAAGTCGTTAAAAAAGTTAAGAAACATGAAAAAATGATCCACATTCAATTATGTAATATTTGCATTAAAAACCGGAAGTATGTCACTGTAGTGTGCAAATTAATTATAATTAGCATAATTAGGCTATATATACACATATATTTATGTGTTGGCAAAACAATATTTAATTTTTTTTTTATAAAATTTTTAAATTTTTTTTAAATTTTTTTTTTTAATTTTTAATTTTAATTTTTTTAATTTTTAATTTGTTTATTTTTATTTTTTTTTGATTTTTGGAAACATTTTGTATTAGTAATTTTTTGTAAACCTTATACTTTTTAAGATATTTGCAAAACAAATTTTCTGGCCCAAGGGAGTGGCCACTTCCGGTGGACCGATTTGAAGTAAAATTCACTGGGACCTCCCAATTTATCCAAAAAGCTTAAATCTGAAGTTTCAGTTCGATTGGTTAAGCCATCTGGGCTGTAGAGAGGACACAGACTGACAGACAGACAGACGGACAGACAGACGGACAGACAGACGGACTGACAGACAGACATCATTTCGAAACCCACTTTTTCGGACTCAGGGGACCTCAAAACAGATAAATCTTCAATAATCTCAAGGTCGAAAATTTTCATGATTACTATACTTTATTTTACTTACGTAAAAGAAAGTAAAAAAGGTATTTATTTTGCAATATCAAAGTTGAATTTTTTCTTATCGTCGAAGATGGCTGACCAGGGCTCTGGCCAGCCGCTCGACGCTCTCCTAAATACAAATGCCGTTGATCCAAAGTACACTCACCCATATCTTTCTGGTCTACTTCCATGGCACTCTCTGGAGCACCGCACATCGAAAAGTTTGAATCATAGTCTTTACTGTCCTCAAACGCGTTATCTTGTCCTCCTGAAGATGCTTCGACGATGGGTTCTAGCACTTCTCGGACGGTTCGACTCTGCAAATTATACGCCATCTAATAATACGTCAAAATCAAAAGAAATATGATAAACTAAATAAATTTTAAAAACGAGCGCAGTCTTACCCGCGACCAAAAAGCAATAAAACAACAAAAAAACGGCAAAAACACCTAGAGATCTTAGTCATATCACATTTTTCTTGTCTGGTCAAGGTCTATTAGTATGTCTCTGTTTCTTGAAAATCGGATAAGTACCTTTCGAATTACTTTGTTTACAGATAGATATCAGCAGCCGGGATATAAGGCATCTCTCTTGCTCTAGCTCTACTAGAGTTGAGATGCCTAAAAATTATTTCGATTTTCACACAAATATACTTATATGACACACTGGGGTCCGTTGGATCCCACCGTGATTTTGGACATTCCTACACAGCTGCTAGCAGTCAACCGGCTTGCGCTGAGTATGTAAACAGGTAGTGCAATATCTCAACTTTAGCAAGGGAGGGGACACGAGATGCATATCTGGAGGAAACATTTAAATATGTACGATTGAAAAAGGTCTGGGGTCCATTGGACCCCATGTGTCATTTAAGGGTTAATTTTCAATAATTTCATTAGTTTTGCATTTTTTCTTTATTTTTATTAAAAAAAGCTGTGTGGGGTTGTTTTAAGCATGCGATGTGAGGCAAAATTAAGCGTGCTTATTTTGACCCCAAATCATTTAGTTAATTAATATTTAGTTCCATTTTAGAATGGTTCGAAATTATAAGAAAAAACGGCTGTATTGATGAGGATTCTATGGCTGCAGCAATTAGTGAGGTTCTAAAACAGAAAAGAAAAAATCCATTAGAGGCACCGCTCTAAAATACCAAATTAACCACAATACTCTATTTAAGAGAGTTAAATTTGTGAAAAATTCTAAGCCAGCATTACGTGAAGAAGATTCTGGCAATGAGAGCGAGAATGAAATAAGAATGTGCACGAATCTTATGCGACAAAAACATAAACAGGTTTTGTCTAACGAAGAAGAAATCGAATTAAAACATTACTTGTTATGTTCTTTAAAAATAAATTACGGCCTAACTTATGTGCAAACCAGAAATCTTTCGAATCAATATGCTAAATTGCTTCGAAAAAAGTATCCTGGAAGTTGGGATGTCCATGAAGCGGCCGGAAAAGACTGGATGTCTGGGTACATGAAACGGCATCCACAGTTAAGCTTAAGGAAACCGGAAAATACTAGTTTGGCTCGAGCTACTGCTGTTAATGCAACTAATGTTAAAGAATTTTTCAATAATTATGTTGAAGTGATGGATAGGTTTAAATTTGCATCGTACAATGTGTATAATTTAGACGAAACTGGAATAAGTACTGTGATGCAAGCACCAAAAGTAATAATGAAAAATCCTAAAGTAAATATATTAGATTTTAATTTTATCTGTAGGTAATTGCAGACAAGTCAAAGAGACAAGTGGGCCAAATCGTTTCAATCGTTTCTGTGGAATTATTAATGCCGCAGGCAATTCGATTGCTCCTGTATTTATGTTCCCTCGAGTTCACAACAAGGACCGATTTTTACATGGAGCTCCAAGTGGAAGTTTAGGTCTCGCATCTAGAACAGGGATGGATGACAGTAGAACTTTTCCCAGAAGTTTTAAAGCACATTCAGCTGCAGACACGTTGTTCCAAAGAAAACCGTATTTTGTTACTAATGGACAACCACAATAGCCATTGTTCTTTGCCTGCAATAAAATTTGCTCGAAAATGTGGAATAGTTCTTCTGTTATTTCCACCCCATTGCTCTCACAAATTGCAACCTCTGGACATAGAGGTTTTTGGCCCATTTAAAAGTGCACTAAAAATCGCATTTAATAACTTTATGCTAACTAATCCAGGGAAGTTAATTACAATCTACGATATACCGGAACTTGCAAATCGCGCCTTTGAAACAACCTTTACATCACGAAATATAACATCATCATTTGAAAAGCCTGGAATTTGGCCGATTAATCAACTTGCATTTACAGAAGTTGATTTTGCTGCGGCATTTGTAACCGATCGACCGTTCATTGAAAATTGTTCAAACAATGACGCACTGGCACATATTCCAAATATCGACAATCAGCCACAAATGCCATCCACTTCAAGTCAAGCTGCATATTATGTTACTCCTGAACATATAAGGCCATTCCCAAAGGCTGCTCCATGAAATAAAAAATCAAACGGTCGTGAACGAGGGAAATCCCGAATCTTTACCGATACGCCGGAAAAAAATAAAATCACTTCTTTGGAACAAGCCAGAAAATATAAACAGATAAATAAAATTAAACGTGCCAAACCTAAGCAGCCCGAACAGGTATACCTAATTGATTTCGTATCACTGTTCTATTAAAAATTAATATCATTTTTTTTCTTATAGACTAGCGAAATATCTGAACCTGAAGTCTCGTTTGATAAATTGCCCGAATCAGACGATTGTTCTATCATATCGCAAGAAAATGAAAATTTGCCAAATCTGTTAGTGGATGATGACATTCTAAATCAAGGAGACTTCGTTTTAGTAAGATTTGACCAAATTAAATAAAAACAAGTGTTCTTCATCCAAATCCAAACAGTTTTTGAAAAAACTGATTTCGACATAAAATTTTTAAGGAAACATAACCAATATTTTATATTTCCCATAATTGATGATATAGCCCAAATTAACAGAACCGACGTTATATCGAAATTGTCTGAGCCTACTGAAATTCCAGGAACTTTGCGCACTAAGGGTTATTATAGATTTGAAGTCGATTTAATTGATTATAGTATGAAATGAATTAATTAAATAATAAGAGTTAATATTATTTATTATTTTACAAACTGACTGAAATTGCCAAAGACGCAGCTTTTTATTTGAAAACTGTTTTATTTTTATTTTTGCAACAAATGAATATGTTTAAATTGAAATTTCTTTTAGTTTTGTTAAGTTTATATTTACCCCTTAAAAATTTTGATTTGCTTACTTTTACCCTACCATAAAGGTAAAAGTAAGCGGAAAACTCATTATTTTCTTTGATGTTTGTAGGGATATTAAGTGGAATTTTCTTAAATGAAAGTTGCTTATTTAATAGATAAGATACTTGAAATTAGTATACAAATCAAAATACTTCAAATGTTCAATTTTTTAATTTTTTATTAAGAAAAATTAAAAAATGCTTGCGTTTGCCCCACCTCCCCCTACATGAGAACTGTAAATATGTTTGCACATCTCCAGGACTGGTAAGTCTTAGAATATAGGATCATTATGTTTATTTATAGAAAAATAACATTTTTTTCATCTATTTTGTATGATTTTCAACTAAATTATGGCCCCACTCTAAATCTAAAATCCGAATGGGAGATTTACCTACGAAACATATTTACCTTGGTGAAAAGCGTTGAAAAACAAATTGTATACACCGAGTTTAAACAGAAGTCTGGTAAGTACCTATACCCTATTTATAGTTTTATTATAATTAAATATTACTCCATTATATGCATACTAAATTGGGATACCTGCACGTTGTCATTTATTAATTTAATACGTCTTTTACCCGCATCATCAGTCGGAACAAAGAAATTTAGTCGTTTGGCGGATGAGAAAGCCGTTCATCAACTGGTATTATTTAAATCGGTAAGACGTGCTTTTGTCATGTCATTTATTTGTTATTTAATGATGATTTATAATTACAGGAAGGACTTACAAATAAGGAATATCTAGCCAAAGCTTCAGAGAGAACGCCATATAATTTTGCGACCGGTACAACAAAATCGATTATAAATCAATACCTTATTGTATTAGATGGAAATTTAATACCGTTAGCCACGGCATTATGTTTTATTGACGTTGTAGACATCGTTTTCAAATTTCATTTTATATTTGATATTAAATATGACAACAATTTAAGATTTTTCTGGATTTGTCTCCAAAATTATGTGTACAAAATGGAATTAGTTAATTTACCCATTACACTAGTGGATCTATATGCATATAAAATTTGAGAAATTAGCTGAATTAAATTGATATTTCAATCTTACATATAAGAACCTAAATATGGTAATTTCAAATTTTGCTTAGATTTTTTAGTATCTCTGAATTAGAGGGTTACTAATGCATAACTCCGCCTAAAGGCGGACTTTACGTTATCTTATTGCCTAATTTGTTATTGCCTAACTTTACGTGATCATGAATATTTTTTTTTTCTTTAGTTTTTATATGAAATATTCTCTTTTAAGGTACTCTTGTCATAACGGTTTGGTTTTTGTTATTGTAATATGGACATTAATTCAACAACTTCGAGTTGAAGTCAAAATTTTGATAGAAAATCGTTAAAAATTCATGCATTAGAGGGTTAAACAATTTTATTTTGTGTTTTTTTAATAATTCTATTAGATTTAACATTTAAACTACATTGTTTATTATTATTACAATACATTAGAATTATCTTCTGAGTTATGCCAAAACCTATTGTATCTAATAATTACTTACAGATAAATATGCTAAAGGATGGTTCGCAGTCTGCGCTCTCAGAAAAAATTAATATAGTAAGCTCTCGACACAACATATACTTTAAAAATGTTACGGCGCAATATAAGAGAAAGATAAATTTAAAAAGCAATGTATATTTCGTTAAACCCAGTAAATTTCCACTGGTATTCTCTGGGATCGTAAATATTTTAAATTAAATAATGCTTAGTGCAGAAGAACTATCAGTAGATTTTTTTACTAGAAGGTTAGGTTAGGTTAGGTTTGGGTGGCGGTCCACTAGGACCAGGCATAGACACAAAAAAGGTCCGTAGCCATACCACAATTTAAAAATGTTCCTCCAACTCATTGAAACCACTTTGAGCTTGCTATAAAGCGCTGGATACTCCTGACGTCCATTCTTCTGAGCTCCGTCAGGCCGTTGAAAAGAGGTGCCCCTAGAAAATTCAGTCTGTTTCGTGCCAGACGAGGACAGGTGCAAAGAAGATGAAGTACTCCCTCTTCCTCCTCTTCTTTTTTTACTAGAAACTTTAAAAGCATTTTTTAAAAATAATTTTTTTTCTAAACATTTCTTTGAAAACCATCATTCTTATACACCACCTCAGCTTTCAAATTTTTGCTGAGCATCCAACTGCTATTCAGCTTCGTCTCTTTTATAATGATTTCGAGTGCACTAATCCTTTAAGAAGTCGAAAAACCATTCGCAAAATTGGAGCAATATACTTTTCGGTTCTAAATTTACCAAGAAAGTTATTATCACATTTAGAAAATATTCATTTACCGGCTTTATTTAATGTTAACGATTTTAAGTTTGGTTCCACTTACAACCAGATTTTAAGACCACTTCTAGACGATATTCTCGTTTTAGAGATATCTGGTATTAAAACTGATTCAGGAATAATTTACGGTACATTGACTTGTATTACTCATGATAATTTGGGGCTTATCAAATATTAGGGTTTTCAGGAAGTTTTAGTGCTCAATATTGAGGAAAGGTCCAAATTTGATGTTTTTTGGATTTGTCTCGAAAACGGTAAGTTTTATCAAAAAAAAAATTCAAACCAAAGTACAAGATCTTAAAATTCTCTACAAAAATGGTCTTCATGATTTTTTTCCTAAGAGTTACCATTCCTGAGATATCGCGATTCTAAGTCACATTATACATGATATGCACACATTTCCACGCCACCTGTGAGGTAGTGTATTCGGAGCGTTCGCGTTTTTTTTACCGTGGTTTCCCCTGTAGGTCTACTCCAATAACTGTCATGACAATTTTAGGATAATTTAAGGGAACAATACCCGTCAAGTTCTAGATATTACCTTATTAATTATTGATATTGATTATTAATATTGCTATTGATTATTGGGTTAACTATTGTTTTGATTTCTTTAGATATTTTAATCAGATTCATACTCTTGAAAGTCTACTTCAATAGTCATGTCTTCTTCGATTTCTTGTTCTTCCTCTTCCTCTTGCTGGATGTTCATAAATTGTTCAAATGTGGCTGAGTCATTCGTCTCTTCATTAAAATCACAGGAATCTTCCTCTATTGTACAGTACTCAACTGGACATTTGAGCAAGACTCACCTTGGCAATTGGTACACGCTGGAGAACACAGCAACCCGCCTTTTTTACAGCCACATTTGGCACTACAACCTTTTTTGCAATAGCAAAAAATAGTGTTGAGGAGTTTTTCTGGAGCAGGTGGGAGTAAAGTTTGAATCGGTTCCAGAGTATTATCTATCAATTTCCAACCCCAGTCTTCTGGGTTCAGTTGATTGCCTAGCCATGTTTGAACTTGATAGTATACTCGATACAAGTGCTGAATAGCAGATGCCGATGTTGGAGGTAGACATGATAGTTGTACTTGTTTCGGTATTATCAATGCAAGTAATTTTTTTGGACCTCCATAAACCGCAAGAAGAAAGAGAATTCCTTCCGTAATTATTGTTTGAAGTGTGGAATCAATTTCTGTAAATACTTTAGCGCAGTCAGTCAAATCTTTTTTTCGAATAATTTAAATACTGACGTTTTGCCCCTTCTGTACTTTGCTGACAAAGTGTCGCAGCCGGTTATCGCATGTAAAAATAAAAAATATAGTTTCGGCATTTGGGATAAGTATAGATAAACTTGTTGAAGAATATATTTCTGTTCGCTGTTGAGCCCTTCCAGGTTTCAGAAAATAAATAATTTTATCCATTGGAGTCCTTGTAGTAAGTAGTACTAACAAATCAACATCTTAACCAATTACAATTGTTGTGTTTGTTGCATTGAATTTTTCTATTGCTGTTTCAATTATGAGGACATCTGCGTCATTTTGAGCTTGTTTCACTGCAATATTCGCAGCTGTTAATTTATCACTTAACATGGAAATGAAACGAGATTTATTATTAATGTTAGCGAAAAATTGTTGTTGATTCGCTGCAACTGTCATAAATTCATGAAAGATAATCTCGGAACCCGATGATGTTTTTGTAGTTCAACGACGTTGTTCTGCAGCTTTAATATTCTTTGTCGAGTCACTGTAGCCGTCAAATACTACAGTCACTGTAAGCCCATAATGTCTGCGTACATACTGAACATATTTATCAAAAATAACGCTAAAGGTTTCTTCTCGATCCCACACAACGTGTGTAGTAGGTATCCTCCATCAATAATGTAAGTAGCGTTTGTACGATCAACCTCAGCATTGACTGATTGAAGGCAATCGTAAATTGCTGACTTTGTTGTTTTACGCATTCCAGCTACATCGAAGAGTGATAAGGGGTAAGGGGCTAATTCATACTCAAAAAATTTTCCAATCTCATCCTCAAAAGCTTTAGCGATACTCATGCGTTGAAATAATAATACAGGGTCTATAGCTATATGAGGTGGACGACTGAAAACTGCTGCTGATTCATAGTTAATTGTTTCACTGTAAGATGCGCATAAACCAAAAAAAACGAGGAAATTTGTATAAGACGTTTCGAACCAAATCGCCGATGAAAAAAAAACTGAAAGACCCAGCTGTAGTTTAGATTTAAAGGTTCTAGGCCGAACAGCAGTCATGATGCAGTGGCTAATATTCGTACAAACTAACTTTAGATGATCTAAATTATGACGCTTGTTTTTTAAAATGACTTGTTCCAAAAAATATGACAATGATTCGGGAATATCGTTATTTATATCCTCGAACATTCTACCTGGTGGGGGGTACATAGTATTATCGAAAACTCAAGATTGAATATCTTCACGAACAATTACTGCCGCAGCTTTCAAAGTTTTTAACCGCTTGTCGTTTTTTATCAGACCAGACTTGACTTAAAATATCTTGGTAATTGTCAATAAAACAAATAAATGTTAATTTTCCAGGCTTCTCTGTAAAATAATTCTACTGCCATATTTCAATTTCAATCGTATTTTTATAGTTCTGTCATCTAAAGTTCTATCTTGACAAACATTCTTCGATTCGTCCAACGAAAACTGGCAATCATCACTCGTTTCTATGAATTGAAAAATTTTCTCCAACGCAGAGTTTACAG
Source organism: Tipula helvola (assembly GCA_963556165.1). Classification (NCBI taxonomy): domain Eukaryota; kingdom Metazoa; phylum Arthropoda; class Insecta; order Diptera; family Tipulidae; genus Tipula; species Tipula helvola. The sequence goes on along the minus strand of OY744482.1, from coordinate 78,507,036 downwards.
TTTCATCTTGTGGACGGCCAATTTTACCACCAGTATTAGGTTTTAAGAAAGATTTGTAACAACTGTCATAGTATTTTGCATCAGCAGCGACTAAATCATACTCAAAATTAATACGTTCAAGAACAGCCTTTGAAACATCATCAGAACGATCTTTAGCTAATTTCAACAGGGATTCTTTGAATTTTAGTGTAGTCACATTATAAATTTTTTTTCGAAGATGCTGTGCTTTCTTTTTCTCAGTTTTTTCATTGGCTTCATTGCCACAAAATAAACAGTAGTTTTTAAAACAAAAATTTGATTCACTTACTCGCGTTCTAGTACGAGGTGGACTTTTTTTTTGAAGTACTAGCCTGTTCCTCCTCACGTTGTCTTTTTACTGCAGCGATTTAAGTTTTCCGGGTGTATGATTTTCTGCAATCCACGTGTATTATAACGGATTTTTGAGTTCTTAAATACTCAGTAAACTCATCACCTCTCGCGACACTAGCCTCGATTGAAGTTGGCATTCCACGATCAACCACAACTGTTTCATCTTCAGTTAAAAGTTTATTGCAAATAAAGCAAAACTGAGACATTTTCTCGAGCTATAAAATAGCACAAATAACTGTGGCGGCTCACTCATGTGTTCACTCACGAATTCATTCGCTCTCCACCACAATCCAACTCCCACGCGAACAGAATTTAAAATTCACAAAAACAATACACCTATTCGCAAGCAAACAAACGCACCTATTTTACGCAAGCATACCAACAGACAAACACAACAAAACTAAAACGATGATGACAAGACAAAATAAATAAAATAAAAATTCACAATCAGTCTCATCTCGGATTCGGTACGATGCGCACACGCGCTCTACTCGCGACTTATAAAATGGTGGTGTATAAATAAAATAATAAATTAAAATTAATAAAATAAATTTATGTAAATTAAAAATTTTATAAATTAAAAATAAATAAATAAATAAAAGTAATAACATTTATAATGGTGACCACCGACGTCCGTTTTTACGGACAGTAACACGCCACGCGTCAATAAAATAATAAAAATCGGCGCAACAATTTTTTTTGTTTTGTGTAAACATTTTGGAATACCTGCTACGATCCCGTAGCAGGTCAACGGTATGTACCTCATTTTTTTTGATAAAAAAAAAAACACGTGTCACGCTAATATTTATATTTTTTTGTTTGCTGTGTATTCATTTGTATGCAAAATTACCACGCACACGGAGTCACACTACAAACATGTGTCATGCCGACAAGGTCGCGCGCTCACATACACACACATACACGGAGACATACCACACGACCTAAAAATTTGGAGTCAGCAACGCTACAAGAAGTCACACCATATCGACACACACACACGTGCCCATGCAGTGCCACTAAATACAAAAAAATCGCATGCGCACATACAAGAAATATGGAATTAGTATCACTACGGTGCAACATCATACCATTGAGAGCTGCAGTATCACCATCACCACCATCATGGCCGCCGCCAACATCATCGCCACCTTCATGACGCAACAGCAATCACAACAACAGCAGTTTTAGCAGCAATAACAACACGCTTTACAAACAGATCAACACTAACCAAAAAAAGGGGCGAAACACTAACTTAATCGCACCAGCCGGCATAATTATGTCGCCGCTGCCATTGCCTTCGCCATTGTTATCATCGATCATCATGGCACTACCGACGAGACACCATAACTACCATCATTGCTATCATCATGACGACCATGTTCAGCAGCAACGTCGGCATCATCATCATGGTTTTCAGTGGAACGCCCAACACCGCCGTTATGAACAACAGAGACGCAACAGTAACAACAACAGCTTCATCGCCATCATCAACACCATCGTCATCATCACAGACGACAACAGCAACTCCAGTAACATCACCATCAACTCATTTTTTTTTTCTCATTTATTGTAAATTTTTTCACCACCATTTTAATTTTTCTTTTGGTAATTTTCAATTTCGTCTTTTTTTAACTGTTTTCAATCAATAAAATATTATTTTTGTTTTATTTCAAATGGCTCCATACAAGTGTCGCACGACAAAGCGACCACCCAGCCATTCCCAACCACGACCCCCCAGACGGACACGACACAACAGAAACTGACCTCACAACAGGTTACGTAGATTACAGAATATCCTTCTGGTCTACGCATGTTGTGAGGCCAGGCAGGGACCAAACAAAACTCAAGCAAGAAAACGCCATACATAAAAATGGCAAGCTGCGGTTTTTGCTTACGGTTCCCACTCACACACGCGAGCATCGCAAACACTTGCACATACACGCAAGAATCACACACACCCACGCGAGCATCACGCACACACTTGCACACGCACGCAAGCATCACATACTCACTCGCGCATAAACACTTGCACACACACGCAAGCATCACACAGACAACAACACAGATACAGAAGGGGAAAATTTACTCGTGGGGGCATCAACTGACGACATAATAGGCAACAATCTCCCCCTGTCACAACACACATCGGCTGACTAATGTTTTGGTAAAATCCAGAACCATTTCAGTCAGTCGATTTAGTCCACCCTATACTTCACACATTTTCAGGGCGGGGAAATTTTACTCGTGGGGGAGTCATGTGGCGGCTCACTCATGTGTTCACTCACGAATTCATTCGCTCTCCACCACAATCCAACTCCCACGCGAACAGAATTTAAAATTCACAAAAACAATACACCTATTCGCAAGCAAACAAACGCACCTATTTTACGCAAGCATACCAACAGACAAACACAACAAAACTAAAACGATGATGACAAGACAAAATAAATAAAATAAAAATTCACAATGAGTCTCGTCTCGGATTTGGTACGATGCACACGCGCGCTCTACTCTCGACTTATAAAATGGTGGTGTATAAATAAAATAATAAATTAAAATTAATAAAATAAATTTATGTAAATTAAAAATTTTATAAATTAAAAATAAATAAATAAATAAAAGTAATAACTTTTATATAACCTAAATGGTAGACGCTTGTATTAAGTACGTATATTCACTTTAACTGAACCTTTAGCACTAAAAGAAACAGGTATATGAACGAGACCTACGGACAATAGAATAGCCAGATGTTTTTCAAGGCCACGTGATAAATGTTTTCAGAGTAGTATAATAATATATTATATTAAAGAGACACAAATAGGAATTTATACTTGTCTTAAGTGCCTGATTATGTATATGTACGTGGCTTATATGTGCATATCATGTAAAATGTGACGCTTAGAATCGCGATATCTCAGGAATGGTAACTCTTAGGAAAAAATCATAAAGACCATTTTTGTAGAGAATTGTAAGATCGACAACTTTGGTTTGAGGTTTTTTTTTGATAAAACTTACCGTTTTCGAGAAAAATCCAAAAAACCTCAAATTTTGACCTTTGACCCCGAATAACTTTTGTAGCACACATAGGATCGATGGGGATTTTTAAAACTTTATTTTTAATGGTAAACCTCAGCTCTCCACCAATATTGGGCTCTCCGGGAATTTTTGTTATTTTAAATGTCTATATTGGCCGGACTATTATTTATTTGCAAAATTTTATAAGTTACCAAGAGATATTAAAAAAAAACAATTGTTAACAAGAAATTATTAAAATTCTACTTTAATTAAATAAAGCGTGCTTAAAATTAAATTTGTTAAATTTTTATTTTAATTATAATATTATTGTAAAACCTTCCCCAAATTGTATAAAAATTCGCCACTGCATTGTTGATACAGAGTGAGTATAAAATTGCATAAAATGGTATAGGTACAGAATACAATAATTCGATATTTATTATAAATCTAATAAGTTTTTCGTATAAAACGGTCATAGGAAAATCTTTATTAATTTAATAGGTTTGTTAATAGGTTTTTATATACAAGCCTTAATAATTTAATGGATCTTTCGCTTAAAATTATTTCTTGAATTAATTTATAAAATTTGTACTTATGCATTATATTAAAATGTTTTTTATATTTAAAATAAATAAAAATGTACCTAATAGCGTTGCTAGACTGTGGTTTAATAAATACGATTTAGCTAAACTGGTTCAGGCATTCTTTGAAACAAAACGCGATTAGCAAAAATTATGGTTGACACACTACGATTAAACTCGAATCATTTACTAAATCCGATTTATTAGATCGCAGTGTGTCAATGCTATTACACTTCTAATATTAATAATTTATATGTGAGTTTTTTTAAAGTAATCAACAATTAAAATAAAATTGATAGTATTATAATTTATTCAATTGAAACTATTTTCTAGAAGACCTATATGTGTACCAAAAATGTATTATAATTATCCCATTTTTTATATAGCCCTGTACTTTAGGTATTTTGAATTCTAAGAAGTTAGATAATTTTAAAATGCCGAGAGTTTAAGTATTTTAGAGTTGTAATTTTCAAAGACACTTTTCAATGGAAAATTTTAATTACAAATTTCGATAAAGTTTAAGAAATTTAAAAAATATCATTAATATTTTTAAAACTTACAAATTTAAAGAATGCCCACAAAATCGAAATTTTAAGTAATTTTAAGAATATAAATACATATTACGAAATATATCAAATTAAACATTTAAATTTATTTAATTTTAAGAATCTGGAGACTATACGATTTTTATTGGATACCTACAAGAAATCCGCAATACAAGACAAATTGAATCGTTTATTATTGAAAGGGCACATGTCCAATTTTTGTTAAAATTAGTATTATGATAGTATTGTAGCACGCAGAATTGTGAAAAATATTATTTTACATTTATTTCCTTGAGTTTCAATAATTTAATTTTTAAAAATTCAAAGAATTTTAAACTAAGGATTCTGTGAATTTTAGGAAGAGTAGGAAAAGGAACCGATTTCGTGAGACTGACAGGCAACATGAGGCTTTAGTATAGGGATTAGATTACAGTGTTATTGTTCTGTTACATCTACTAGAATTGTAAATTAAACATTATGCTCGGTTTATTGTGATGAATTGCAAGAAAATAGTTTACTTATAATTAAGTCCTATATAGAAAATTTAAAAAAATAACTGATACATAAAAATTTATGAGAGGATTTCAAGTGTGAACAAACATTTTAATTTTATTTCATTAGCATTTTGATCTAACATTTATTAAAGCAATTTATTAAATATTTGTTGCCAAATATTTGTGTAAGAAACAAAATGAAACTGTTACAATCTAACAGGCACAATTACATCATTATGTTCAGCTTTAAATATAAACAATTTATCCAAGTACGAAATAATACTTAGAATATATCGAATATGGTATTTTGAAGAACATCCCCATATACATAACAAAAAAGTAAATATTTGTGCAGATGCTCCCAAAATAAAATTCTATGTGTTTTTGTAATAAGAAAAATAAATAAAGTTATGTATGTATGTATATACGATACAGAATACAGTAATATACTGGCTCCATTTATTAATATAATATTAGGATAGCAAGTACTAATAAAATATGTTGTATCAGATTACATTTAAGCATAAAACTATCATTTAAATAGCGTTGGTATTCAACCGCAGTTGATCGTTTTGAATAGTTGTACCAACAGTAGATAAACGACCTAATTGTTTTACATGCGCATCCAATATCCGAAGCCTTTTCATTATCAATAACGTCGGCATCCGGATAAATTGTGTACGTGTTTGTTGTATTTATCAGCGTATCCTTTCTCGCAAAAAACAGTTTCACATCACGATATTTCATTGAAATTCCACAAGTTACCGGTGTATAACCCAAAGTTAAAGTTGCAAGCGTTTCTAGCTCTTGATTCCTATTTAACTTAACTAATCTCTTTTTTGTTCGTTTCCGATTAATCACGTTAATTAAATTTTTAATACATGTTTGTGGTTGATTGCCTACATATATTCCAGGAAGATCTAACTAAAAAAGAATATTTGTTAGTATTAAAACAAGATTACATATTTATTTAAAAATACATTACCTCATTCAAGCATGCCACATGATTGTGCTCATTACAAAAAGCCTTCTCAATATCACAGTAATTTAGGCTACTACAGAAACTCCAAAATATTACTACACAATAAATTACAGATTTCATTTTGAACTGAACCGCATGAAACTGATACCATAAATATTTGTGTATACAAAAATTTTATAAATTACGAACAACAAAAGCTTCCCAGAATATTAGTTTATCGCTTGTTATCGATATTATATATATATATATACAAATATGTATACTGTAATGTTATCCACTAAATTGGGTAAACATATAAAAAAATTAAAAAAATGGATGTGTGGACCACCACACGAAATTCTTTTACGAACGATTACTTCCGTAAACAATCAAAACAGATATATCCAATATGAAACAATATGTGAAATTCGCCAGAATGTATGCTGCCTAACCTAGACTAATCAATTAACGAAATTAAAGAAGAGCTTACTGCAAAAGGAGTAAGAGTAATAAATGTATACCCCACAAATACAATTGTTAAAGACATCAATGGAGCCGAGAAAAACATCAGAATCCCTGCCTTTACGATCACATTTGACGCTGCAACCACAAATTCGAAGATTCATTCTTTCATCGGATGCTGCAGATACAGGATTAGCTGGGAAACAAAAAGAAAACCATCGGTACAGTGCCGGAACTATCAAGCCTTCATTGTGTGAAGTGTTCAAACTCCCACACACCAGGGGATTGTTCAAGAAACAAGGGTACAAATATCCCCTATCAAATATTTGAATGAAATTTTGTGAGTGAGTTAAATAAGTGGAAGTTGGATTTTCTAACTTTCAAGGCGTGCCCGAAGTTGAAGAGTCTACTTCTGGTAGTAACGTCATGATTGAATTTTTATCCAAATCACAAGTACTATTCGGCATGAGACCCATCGTTCAAACTCTCATAGTCTATATGACAAAGGTTACTGTATATATACAGAACACACTCAAAATCCACGAAATCAGAAAGTACGGCTATCCTTTTACATAATAAGGTCAAACACTAAAGTCCCAGAGAGCTCATCCGAGAACACTTCACAATCATTTCCGTTTGCGTAGGCGAGGGGATTTATTTTTTCTCTGTAATTTCCATACACCTCTGAAAGTTGAAGAAAAGTGACCTAAACTTAGTCATGGGCACTCAAAATAGAATAACAGAATGTTGGGATTTTAAGAGCTACTCAAATGGAAACCCAAATGAGGCCAAACATTTTGCATTTTGCGAGACAAATAATGCCCACATAGGCTTCCCGGGAATAGGTACCCGTGGGATGCAGTCTTACACCTTATTATCGCTAATGATATAGCCATTGAAGATAGGTTCTTACCTATGAATGAATTTTGCTCTAATCACTTCCAGGTTCTGTTCCATATTGCTATGAACTTCGAAATACATATTCCAAAACATTGATGAAGTTTCAGCTCCTGACTGGCTGGCTTGGCTTTAGACGCTACGTTCATTATAAAATAATAAATAAATGAGCAACCAATTGAGTTATCTGCTGACATTAACGATAGAATTTTTCGACTCACCAATACTATGATCCTTGAATTTGATGGGTCCGTGCCAAGTCTTGAACCTAAAGCAAATGAACTAATGGCCGAGATTACACTTATGATAATAATTAGGAATTGTTTCAGAAATAAACGACGATTAGCGCCGTCCATATACAGCTCTATTCTGTACAGATCTATTTTGACAAAGGGCATTCATGAAAAAATCCGCCAACATTTCCAAGAACAATTCAGGAGTAAATTATCTCAAAGTGACCCTGACAAATCCAACTTGCACAAATGTATCAAATTAGTTAATCCCAATAAGAAAGGTAAATGATTGATCCTTACAAAATCGCAGAACTCAGATACTGGTCCCAGGGCATATGATTCTGCAAAAGAGGAAGTCCTATGAGTCCAGTCAATAGTTATTTTTTGGCCCATATGTCTCCGTTTAAAATCTAAAAGGGCATGGAAATTGACGCCCTTGAGATTAGAGGCATTGTAGGTAGGCTTAAAAATATGAAATGCACTAGAGTTTATGGAGTGCTTAATAGGGCCTATCTATTTGAGAAAATGCTCGTGCAAGTACTTAAACAATTCTGTATGTAAAAATTGTTCCTGATCAGCAATTCGGATTTAAAGAAAAACACGGAATCGTAGAACAAGTTCATAGAATCGTTTCTGAAATCAGGAATGTGTGCTAGAGCCACTTGATGTACAAATATAGCAGATCTATACCCACATCAAAATACGTAAAAGTTTCAACATTTACGGATGATACAGCAACCATGTCTACGCATCAAAACCCCATGATAGCATTAAGTAATCTACAAGATCATTTAGACGAAATAGAAAAATGGTCAACTAAATGGAGAACTAAGGTCAACAAGCGCAAATTGGCCCACATTACATTCACACTCCGCAAGCTTATCTGTCCGCCTGCGAGACTAAATAATTTCAGTCAACCATAACACAAAAATGTTAAACATCTAGGCTTATATTTAGATAGAAGGCTTACTTGGAAAAACTATATCGAAGCTAAATGTCAATAAATCAAGTTAATGTGTGTTAAAATGAGCTGGTTAATAGGGAAACATTCCAACTTAAGCCTAGACTGTAAGGTTTTTATATAAAATGGTAATTATACCCATATCTGGATGGGTATTCAATTATATGAGATTTCGCTTGTGCTTTCAAACTAGTATATACTTAACACAATCAAACATCGGGATCGGGACCTACACATCGAAACAGTAGCAGACATAATCAAGCAGTACAATAAAAAAGTACCAGTTGAAATTTGAACAACATCCCAACGATTTAGCCAGGGAAATTTTAAAAACGCCCAGATACAGGCGTCTTAGAAAAAGATCCTTTAGAGCTAGCGATCGAATTTAAAGTAATTTACTAATTGCAAGTTAATATTAAGGACTAATATTAATTAAGTCTTAATCAAAAGTCAAATGATTTTTGTCGGTAGTTGATGTAAAAATTTTCAAATGGCCGGTCTGTTGGCTCGGCATTATAAATAACAAGCAGTATATTCGAATCAAATGTTGTACGATTTTCCGCCGACAATCAAAAGTCCCAAAGTCAAATGGTTTTTCTCGAATATCCATAGTATGCACTTGATGAAAAATTCAAGAAATCGCCGGGCCCTGGAGTCGCGGCCATATAAATAACAAGCACGACCTCAGGGTCCGGCCATTTGATCATTTTTACATCAAGTGCACGGACATTCGAGAAAAATCATTTGACTTTCGGACTTTCGGATTTTTTTAATCACTTCCATCGTTTGTTCTACTACAGAAAAATCGCCTAAATGTATACTATAGTACACGTACTCCTACATTTTTTGCTATTTGCTAAGAATTTCATTTCGGTGAAAATTTGTATAAAATCAGACTCTAGAGTGTTACGTATGGAGATGGATTTTATTGATGTGACTTGCCAATAACTATTGCAGGAAAAAAATTCAGTTCAAGTTCCTCAGCCGACTTCATACAAATTTTCTAATAATTTTTGGAAAATCCAATTTTCCGAGATTTCCCACGGGAATCTTGAACTGACTTTTTGTTCCTCCGATAGCTATTGAGAAGTCACATCAATGTAATCCATCTCTAGATATAACACTATAGAGCTTGATTTTATTCCAATTTAAATTTTTTTTTTTCACTTTCGGCTAACTTTAACAGTATTGCTCCATGCTTGAATTATCCATTGAAGATCGAGAAATTGGTTTATATTTACCACCATCAAAATAATTCAATGAGAATCGTTTATAGAAGAATATCAGCACCTCAGCTGAGGCAAACAAGGACGAAAACGAGATCGTTCGGGTCGGACGCCGTTTATCTCATGCCACTCTTTCCTACTCAGTTAAACATCCTATTCATCTTACATCCGCTCATCCATTTACAATGCTATTAATCCAACATTTCCATATCAAATTTCTACATGCAGATCCACAAGCTCCTCTAACAGCAACTCGTTAACAAGTCTGGCCTTTAATTGGACGATACCTTAAACAGAAGGTTGTCAATCAATTCTTTTACTTGTCGACGAGAACATTCCCAGAATACTGTTCAATTCATGGAACAATTTCCGGCCCGCCGAATATCAATGTCACTACCATTTACCAATATCGGATTGACTGCTGTTCTATATCCATTAGAAGCTACGAGGAAAGAAGCCGACCAAAGCATTTTTATCCATATTTGTATGGTTTGCAACCAAAGCCGTACATTTAGAATTGGTGACCGAACTTAAAACATCAGCATTTATTGGAGCTTTGTAGAGTTTCGTTGCAACAAGAGCCATATGAAAGTACATATGGTCCGACAACACAACAAATTTCATTGATCAACTGTATAAACGTTTAGCAGCCAAAGTCATAAAAAAGAGATTCTTGGCATTTTGCTTCACCATATTCTCCCCGTATTGGTGAAATCTACATCCGGACATTTAATGAATTAAACATCTTAATCAAACAAGTTGAGGCCGTATTGAATTCCCGACCCCTCTACCTGATGTCGCACGATCCCAGTAATTTTTACAATTGATCTAGTATACAACTGCTACAATAACACTTTTGGACGGGGTGATCATTCGAATACTTGCTTCATCTTCAACAGCGTAAATCATAAACGAACGCAACAACCATTGTATCATGTAGTGACTTAGTCTTGATAAAGGACGACAATCTCCCTCCTCTAAAATGGAAAATAGGTCGCGTCAGTTGATTTCTTGCCGAGAGGAATTATATTTTTTACTAAAGTCGCAATCCAACCATTATTATTATATAAATTAAAATTTAAAATAAATTAAATTATTCGACAGCCATCCTGGCTTTAAATTTATATTTTTGTTTTCTACAATAAACGTAAGATCAAAAAGGCTTGGACGTCTTTATCAAGTGATATATGGTTAACAAGCCACTTCCGAAAGTTTAAATATGAGTTTTCAGGCCAATCTATTATTCGGTTTGTCCTGTCGAAATGAAACAAACCGACAAACAAGGCAGACAAACTGAAACCACTTCGAAAATAACTTTTTCTGACCCCAAAAAAAATGTGAATCCACCAAAAATTTGGAGTGTAGAAATGTTCTGATTACTAACTTTATTATACAAAAATAAACTAAATTTCAATCCCAATTTCTACCGATTTTACTATTTTGCTTGGCCACAGGTACAAATTAATTTACTTAGTATCTATGCAATTAGTAAGTTTTCGTGTTTCTAGTAAAATAATAATCCAATTAAAATGGAAAAAAATGTTTACGAAATTTGTTTACAAAATTCGAGATGGGTTGCTACGGGCGATTAATTAGAATTTAGTTTCTGGTTTCTGCAGAGTAATGTACAAATGGTATTTTCAAAATTAGATTCAATTAGCAAGTAATTTTCAGAACGAGTATAAAATTATGTATTTTTTGAAATACATTTTGTGCAGCTTTAATAAAATATGTACCTACATTTGGTGAATTAAAATTGGTATGTACATAATACAAATAAAAATTGGGGTTAAACGATGGCTGGATGGTATAGTGAATATGAAAATATATAAACATTTATTTAAAAAAAACTGTTGTTATTCATAAAAAAGTTAAATGCCACTTATGTGCGTAATAATTTGAGTGATTTGTATTGGTGGTGGTTGGGTAGTTACTGTACTTGATCATCGGATTGCAACCAATATTGTACTCCAACAATATTATAAAATAAAGAAATAAAGTTATCGGTAATTAAAGTAATCGAATATATAATTATTAATTATACCTAGTATTAGCGACAAGGTAAACCCGTAAGTTAACTTTTAACAGTATCTATATCAAAATATACAGGTGGTGTTCATCCTCGGGAAAATCTGAATGAAAATAGAATTAAATAATGCACAACACTTAAAATTAATTTGTTACTCATCTGTATTTGTTTGTTTACAATATTTTATTGTGACGTCCATAAATGTCAATACGAGATAAATTTACTATATCACAAGTGTTACCAGTGGTACGCGGCGAAGATTATGATCATCGACACGACATCTCTTAACAGAAATTTTGTTATGCAACGGTTTATTGCCGTTGTACCTTTTTCTATTTTTTTTTGTCATTACGATTGTTAAGCGGCTTGGTGCAAGTAATATAATTTTACGGTATACGCCATTTTATTACACAAAAAGTATAGCGAATCATATACTAAAATAAATTGGAATTATTTGGAATTACATATAAATTGATTGTGGTTTTTTTTGTGGCAACCGGAGAGGAAACTAAATTATACAGTCCACTGTTACTTCGTGGGAAATTCAACACAATTACACTTAATTGGATTGTGCCCCATCATTGGTCCTTCGAGCCGGATCTGCTCAAGATTAGTGAACCGTACTATATTTGTAAAATATAATTATCGAATTTAATAATTTTTTTGCGCTGCGTGTGTGTATTGTATATATTGAATTATGTCACAACTTGCCGCTATTAAGAAACGTTTAGCAACCATTAAGGGGCAAATGACGAAGATTGGAACATTCATCGAAACAATCACTGACAATACTTCCATTGATCTTATTAATGCCCGACTAGTACGTGCTCATGACATGCTGCAAGAGTTCATCAGTGCAGAAGATAAGCTTTTTCTGATCGAACCAACTGAAAATTCCGACATGGCTGCTTTTGAAGAAGGTTATTATATGGCAGTTGCAAAACTGAACGAATGTATTCGAAAAAGGAGCATATCAAATGGAAATAATGCAGACTCATCGTTCAACGCAAAGCATACTTCACCACATGGAGAAATGAAATTACCAAAAATGAACATTCCCGTATTTACTGGTGATTACATGGAATGGCAGTCGTTTTTTGATCCGTTTACGAAAACAATACATGAAAATGGTAATCTAAATGGAGCCCAAAAATTGCAATATTTGAAATCGCTTGTTCGAGGGGACGCGGCAGCTTTATTAAAGCACTTTAGCGTGACGGATGCGAATTATATCGAAGCATTGCAGTTGTTGAAAAAGAGGTTTGACCGTAAAAAATACACGATTAATGCCTTCGTAGGAGTATTTTTAAAGCAACCAAGGGTTACGCAAGCGGATCCATGTAATGTTCGTAAAATGTTGGATACCTCAGAGGAAGTGATTCGAGGTCTAAAGGCATTGGGTTCCAATGCAGAATCACGAGATCCATGGTTGATCTATATCCTGTTAGAGAAATTAGACTCTGAATCAAACCACATGTGGGCTCAAGAAACAACGTCAAAGGATAACCCCACTTTAGATGAATTTTTCGATTTCTTGGCTAAACGGAGCGACGCATTATATACATCTGGAATTAAGCCTGTGGGTAAAAAACTTCCTTCAAATTCACAGGCAACAAACAGTCTCATGGCCAGCAGCGAATCACCAAGCTGTCCGTTGTGCGAAGAGAAACATCATCCATTGTGGGAGTGCGCTAAATTTAATGAAATGCATACCGAAAACCGAAGGCAATTCATAAAAGAAAGTAATCGGTGTTTTAATTGCCTAAGCAATCTTCACAATGCATTTAATTGTCGGTCAAGGAGAAGATGTCAGACCTGTCGGAAGAAACATCATTCTTCGTTGCATATGGATGTACTAAATAACACGAAGATAACCACAAACAAGGCAGCAGGTATCAGTTCGTCAACTGTTCTACCAGAGGTTCTTGATCAGACATCAAACCAGACAAATACCATTGAAAATGCGCCAGCTGGGGAAATATCAGAAGCATCGAATGACATCAATAACATGAATTGTTTCCAGAATGTTAACGTTTCACCTAAACGCGCGTTATTGCCAACGGTGTTACTGCGCGCAAAGGATAAATCTGGAGGTTACAATTTTCTATTAAAAATATTTACTTGTTTACGAAATGTAAATGGTACGTATACGTTACGAAGAAGTAAATGTACGGTTACATGTTCCTATTAAAAGTGTTTACTCGTTTACTGTATGTAATTGCTATGTATACGATACGTAGAACGTAGAAGTATGTATGTGTACAGTTATATTTTCCTATTAAATTCGTGTACTTGTTTGTATTATGTAAGAGCTACGTACTATATAAAAAGCATTCAATTTTTGAAGTTTGTCGCATTTGTTATAAAAAAATTTATAATGGCAAATTTCAACACCATTTTCTAAAATATCTTGCATTGGATTCAAAAATTCCGAATGGTTGCTTATACATAAAAACTCCGTCTCTGCGCTGTTAAAAATGGGCAACCAATCAATGTTAAAAGTAACGGAAATATTAATTGAAAGATCTAGATCAAAAATTTTATTCAATTTTTTCTGGTATTACGGACTAAGACGTTGATGTTTAGTCCGTAATACCAGAGTTGCCCATTGAAAAAAAATCTATTCTTTGAGGTCTTTGTAACAAATTTCAAGAAGAAATTCCTTCGTCTGGTAAAAAATTCGATCCACTCAATTTTAATATTCCTTTATAAATTATCTGACGGTATAAATACATTAACATTGTAAATGTTCTGTAAATCTACGAGGTAGCTATATGATCTATTCAAAGTTAAAACTTTTACTCAGTATAAGACGTATAAATACATTAACAAAGTAAACGTTCTGTATAAATCATGAGGTAGCTATAAGCCCTCTTGAAATTTACAAAGTGTAATCATTTTATGACGGTATATATACATTTGCAAAGTAAATGATCAGTAAATCTACACCGTAGCTATAAGCTTTCATCGATTCTACAAAAAGTAAATATTTTGTAACTGTAACGATACAATGACCCAGTACATAAACAGTAACACTATACATTTGTAGCTATAAATTATCCTTTACAGTGTAACTTTACTGTGCAAGCTCTGAAACCAAATTTTTTACAAGTGTAGATACATCTACAAATGTTCACTAATGTAAATGTTCGGTAAATTGTACAAGAATAATTTGTAAGCATAATATATACGAAATGCTACTTGGGTAAGGTGCTGATTACTGGGTTAGGTCAGACGGGTACAGGAACAACGAGAGGTATTACAACAGTCACACTGTCCTCACTATCTACAAATGATGTTAGAATAACGCTGGACCCTTACATTGTGCCGAAGATAACATTGATGATCCCACGGACTGAATTGGATGTATAAGAATGGCATCATTTGCGTGGTCTTCAATTAGCGGATCCAAATTTCAACACACCTGGCAACATAGATATATTAATTGGCGCCGAATACGCATTGAGCCTGTTCACTAATGGAAAGGTCACCGGAAGAGATAATCAACCGATCGCAATCAATACACTGTTTGGATGGGTCGTCAGTGGAAAATTGAGCCAACCAGATAGCATCGAGGTCTGTCATACGGCTGTGGCTCTACACACTGAGATCGACATCAACAACTCGCTGCGCATGTTTTGGGAAACGGAGGAACTGAAATCTCCTACCAAACATTTCACGCAAGAACAAGTAGAATGCGAACAACACTTTGTGGGAAATACGGTACGCAATAACGATGGAAGATTTGTCGTACGTTTACCGTTCAAATCAGAACAAATATCTTTGGGAGATTCTTACCAAATTGCAGCAAAACGATTTCAATCATTGGAAAGAAGATTCCAAAGAGATCACGGATTCTATGCGTTATACAACCAGTTCATGAGAGAATATCTGTCATTGGGCCATATGGAGGAAGTTTCAGAAGACAAAATTATCGGTGAATCCTATTATCTTCCTCATCATGGCATATTAAAGGAAACGAGTACCACAACGAAATTGAGGGTTGTGTTTGATGCGTCATGCAAAACAACGAATGGAAATTCTTTAAATGATAAGCTGCTCGTTGGAGCTGTCGTTCAACAGAGTCTTTATCAAATCCTCGTAAGATTCCGAAAACACAAAATTGTATTGAATGGGGATATTGAGAAAATGTATCGACAGATACTGATAGCTCCTGAACACCAAAGATACCAAATGATCTTGTGGAGAGAAAACACAAATTTGCCGTTAAAACGATACCAACTCAAAACTATTACCTACGGCACATCTTCGGCGCCCTTCTTGGCAACACGAGTACTTCATCAAATAGCGAAGGATTCCAGAACTCAATTTCCTGATGCAGCAGGGCGGTTAGACAACGATGTATATGTCGATGATCTGATGACAGGGGCGGATAATTTTGTACAAGCCTTGCACTTTAAAGAGCAATTGGTATCCATGTTGTCTGGAGCTGGATTTCACTTACGAAAATGGACATCCAATCATCCAGCATTTTTAGAATCCATTCCAGCTGAGGAACGTGAGATAACGCTCAAGGAGATCACTGAGAATTCAAGGCCAGTGAAATTATTAGGACTGCATTGGAATCCAACTGATGACAGATTTGTCTTTAAGGTAAAACTTGATGATGAAGCAACACCAACGAAACGCCAAATACTGTTCGAATCTGCACGAATTGTTGATCCTTTAGGGTGGATCACTCCAGCTTCAGTACGTATCAAAATTTTATTTCAACGATTGTGGCTTGAAAAATTAGACTGGGATGATCCTTTGCCGAGCGATATTCGAGACGATTGGTTCATTTTGCGGAACGAGTTTAAACTTTTGGAACAAATTCAAATTCCAAGGTGGTTATCGACGAAGAGTAATTCTTCAATCCAACTCCATGGGTTCGCGGATGCTTCAAAAGATGCATATGCAGCGGTAGTTTATAGCAGAACGATGTCAGAAAACGGAAAATATATCACGACGCTGGTATCCTCGAAAAGCAGAGTTGCTCCATTAAAACAAGAATCGATCCCAAGATTGGAGTTGTGTGCAGCCGCACTCCTGACTGAGCTTCTCAAGGCTGTTCGAGATGCTTTGGATTTAGAAATAGAGAAGATCGTTGCATGGACTGACTCCATGATTGTTCTTGATTGGCTCTCTTCAACTCCCCGACGATGGGATACTTATGTTGCAAATAGGACTTCTCAGATCCTCTCAACATTAAGTAGGAATAATTGGAGACACGTTCCTTCATCACAAAATGCTGCGGATTGTGCATCGCGGGGTACATCTCCTAGAATATTGACTTCGTTGGATTTGTGGTGGAAGGGTCCTAACTGGTTGGCAGAAGATGAATGCAATTGGCCTGATCAACGTAGGGTGCAAGAAGACGTAATGACAATGAACGTTTTAACTGAACCTACATTTATCAAAAACCTCATCGCAAGGCAATTACGTTGGATAAACCTTCTAAAAATCGTATCATATGTCAAAAGATTCGCACACAATTCTAGAGTTCCATTAAAATTGAGGCGATTTGGAACCATTAACCCAACGGAATTAAACGATGCAAGAACTTGGGTCATCAAAGAATTCCAACAAGAATACCTTCAATTAGAGCTAAAGGAATTGATCAACAAAAAGTATATCTCAAAAAATAATACGCTGAAAACTTTAAATTGTTTTGTGGACCGTGATGGAATAATTCGAGTAGGAGGGCGAATAAAAAATGCAGCAATTCCTTACTCTGCAAAACATCCCATCGTCATTCCTGATTGTGATATCGCAAATTTAATTTTACATCATCTTCATATTGAGCATCACCACATCGGTTTAACCAGTTTAATTTTCCATTCCAGACAAGCCTATTGGATCGTAGGAGTTAGTCGACTAGCGCAACAAGTTGTTCGCAAATGTGTTATCTGCACCAGAAACAAGGCTGTCTGTGAAGAACAACTAATGGGCGAACTTCCATCAGCGCGATTGGAATTTGTTCGAGCGTTTCTGAAGGTAGGAGTTGATTATGCTGGTCCTTTTTTGATTCATTTGCGGAGAGGACGAGGGCAAAAAACATACAAGATGTACGTATGTGTATTTGTCCGTATGAGCACAAAGGCGGTTCATCTTGAAGTCGTAAGTGAATTAACAACTGATGCGTTTTTGGGCGCCCTCAAGAGATTCATGAACAAGCGAGGAATTTGTTCTGACATTTATTCGGATAATGGTACGAACTTTGTTGGAGCCGCTAGAAAGCTGTCGGAGCTATTTGATTTTATAAAGGCCAATTGTATACCAATTTCGGAATTTTTGCTGAAAAAATTTGTGACATGGTATTTTAATCCCCCTGGAGAACCACATGCCGGTGGTCTTTGGGAAGCTGCAGTCAGGGCAATGAAATATCACCTGAGGAGAATTATTGGCCAACGAATTTTGACGCTAGAAGAAATGATCACTCTGTTATCCGACGTGGAAGCAATATTGAATTCACGGCCAATTTCTGTATTATCGTCGCAAGATATCGACACACTGACAGCAGCACATTTTATTATATTCCAGCCATTAACACAGCTGCCTGAGGTAGATCTTACGGATGTGAAGGAAAATCGATTGAATCGTTGGCAGCTAGTTACACAGTTGTCCCAGCACTTTTGGACTCGTTGGTCAACAGAATATTTAACATCGCTTCAAAAACGTACGAAATGGCAAACTGTGAAAGAAAATATACAGATTGGTGATATTGTTATTATACGAGATGAACATTTACCTCAAACACATTGGTTACTGGGTAGAATAGAATTGGTACATCCTGGTGAAGATGGATTGGTACGAGTGGTTTCGATCAGAACAAAGGGAGGTGTTATCAAGCGACCTATTCAGAAAGTTTGCAAACTACCTGTTGAATCGAGTGATCCAAGGCCGGCGGGATGTTCATCATCGGGAAAATCTGAATGAAAATAGAATTAAATAATGCACAACACTTAAAATTAATTTGTTACTCATCTGTATTTGTTTGTTTACAATATTTTATTGTGACGTCCATAAATGTCAATACGAGATAAATTTACTATATCACAAGTGTTACCAGTGGTACGCGGCGAAGATTATGATCATCGACACGACATCTCTTAACAGAAATTTTGTTATGCAACGGTTTATTGCCGTTGTACCTTTTTCTATTTTTTTTTGTCATTACGATTGTTAAGCGGCTTGGTGCAAGTAATATAATTTTACGGTATACGCCATTTTATTACACAAAAAGTATAGCGAATCATTATACTAAAATAAATTGGAATTATTTGGAATTACATATAAATTGATTGTGGTTTTTTTTTTGTGGCAACCGGAGAGGAAACTAAATTATACAGTGCACTGTTCTGTTACTTCGTGGGAAATTCAACACAATTACAATTAATTGGATTGTGCCCCATCAGGTGGTATAAAAAACATGTTGAGATAGTGTAGTACCGATATCAATTATAAAATTTTTGCAGAAAAAATTCAAATCAAACTAGAGACCGCAATGAGTCAAAATATCAGTAATTGCCAAAATTAAGTACCAGGTTCATCAAAAAATCGTAGTCGAGAATGTACCAAAGAGCAAAGTCGCAACCGAAGTCCTACAAATAGATTGATAGATTCGAAATTAACATTCACAGAAGTCATAATGAAAACAAATGTCCTGCTAAATATTGGCAATGCTTTGCGTGCTCACAATATGGACATACATCAACATATGTCGAAACAAATATAACTGCAATACAATCAGAAGTCAGTACTCCAGTTAGATTCACAGTGGAGATTGAAGGTCACCCAATTTCGAAATAAGTAGATACAGGCGCTTGTGCTTCAGTCATCAGTATACATAGTTAAGTTTAAAGAAAAATTTAATCATTTAAAAATTGTTAATGCAAATACTTCATTTTCCACAGTAACCATTCAAAATATTTCAACTCTGGGGAAAATTGATGTTCGGGTGCGAGTAGCAGATCAAATGAGCGAAATTATCAGTCATTGTTGGGAAGAACTTGGTTGGATGTAATTTTACCGGCTTGGTAAACGGCTTTATCAACTGATTTACTGGTAAATAATATATCCATGTATTCTAGTAATATTTAAAAAGAGATAGAATTAGGATACCCTAACGTTGTAAGTCAGTCAACCAACCAAGCAACAGCGGATTATATAGCGGAGGTACTTATTAGAGATAATGTAACCTCTATATTTTTCAAGGCTTATACCGTCCCCTCTAAAATAAGGGATCTAGTAGAAATTGTATTGAGCAGATTATCTGAAAAGAAAATATTAGAGCCTGTTAAATACATTCAATGGGCAAGTCCGGTAGTAGCGGTACCGAAAGCTAATGGTGAACTTCTGTTGTGTATGGATTGCAAAGTGACAATCAATAAAGTGGTTGAAACTGAGCATTATCCCTTACCTAGAATCGACGATATTTTGGCAGGATTAGCAAATTTTACTGTGCTTTGTGTGCTCGATTTAACGGGAGCTTATCAACAAGTGTTAGTTTCGGAGAAGTTACGTGAATATTTGACCATTTTTTCAGTTTGTCATGGAAATTTTAATTGATTTAGATACTCGTAAGGTTTCTTATTATTTAGACGATCTTCTCATAGGAGGTGTCAATTATGAGGATTGCAAGAAAAAGTTATTTATGGTATTAGACAGGTTAAATACATTCAAGGTGAACATTAATTTAAATAAATGTCATATTCTAAAAGCAAAAGTAAATTATTTGGGCCATACAATTTCGACAAGGGATATGTAACCCAATGTTGAAAAGATTAAAGCAATTGCTGAAGCACCCTTTCCGAAAAATTTGCCTCAACTTCAGTGTTATTTAGCGTTATTAAATTATTGTAGTCGGTTTATTCGAAATTTGTCAACCGATTTAAAAGTATTGTACAAGTTACTGAAAAAAGAGGAAGAATTTAATTGGTCGCCGCAATGTCAAGGTTCGTTTGAAAAGTAAAATAGAGAAGCCAGTATTATTTATTTCAAGCTCTCTTTCTGCTGCGGAGAAACATTATTATTCGCTGCTTCACGGCGAAGCGTTAGCGATAATTGTTGGCCTTTGAAAATTTCATAAATATTTGTATGGCCATCATTTCACAATTTATACTGAACATCAAACACTGAAGGAAATTTTCAATCAAAAAAAGTCAACTCCACCCATTGCAACCGCAGGAATACAAAGATGGGCTGTTATTTTGTCTCTTCATAACTACAATATAGAATATAGACGAGGAAACCAGATGTGTAACGAAGATGCATTTTCGCGGTTACCCACGACAGTGTTATGTAATAATAAATTTGGATAGCAATATTTGGTATTTAGGGCAAAAATTTATTATCAAATTTGTAGTACTAAAATAAAATAAAAATAAAGGTAGTAAACCGAGATGTAACACATAAACCATAAAAAAAAACAACAAGAGATTGGGCAGTCAGATATGTAAAAAGCTAGGGCACACATCCGAAAAATGTTATCACAGGTATTCGAATTTAAATTCAAATCGTAGTCGTCCAAATATGCCTAACAGAAATTTTAACGTTGCACTATTGACTCAATTTTGCGCATATTGCAAAAATTCGGGCCACCACATTAGTGAATGTTTCAAAAAGAAAAATGCAGATGCAAGAAGACGAAATTTCGAAGTTCGTAAAGAAGTAAACCAACCGGGAAACTCCATTCAACCGGCGCAGACGAACACTTCTGCGCAAGTAGAGGATTTAAAGTAAAGTGTTCGAATGTCAACGAAATCGCAACTCCCATCATACTATCGTCATCATTATCTAACCCTGAAGAAGAATTCAATCGGAAGTTTGTGTATTTAAAAATCGATACATACTACAAGATACTGACCGATGTTTAATAGTAGACACCGGAGCTGATATTAGTTTATTAAAGAAAAACTATATTAAAATGGATACTTGTTGTCACCATAAGATCACGTATTCCATTCAAGGAATCTCTGAGTCAACGATATCTACTCTAGCCGCAGTTGAAGCAACATTATCTTTTGGGTTAGACAAACTCAATCACACTTTTCACATTGTCAATAATAATTTTCCAATTTTGGGTGCTGGGATTCTAGGAAAGGATTTCCTTACTAAATATAAGTGTAACCTTGATTTCTCAACTAATAAATTATCAATTTTAATTAGTAATCGATATATCTCGATTGACATCTTACCATTTAATCACATAGAAATCCCACCAAGAAGCGAGAAAATAGCTAAAATATTTATACCTAACCTACAAGAAACATCAGTAATAGTATGTCTGAATGAAGAATTATTACCTGGCGTATTCATAGCCAATTCATTAATTTCTCATTTAAATAATTCAGCGCTAGTTTGTTTGATTAACGCGAATGAGAATTCGGTGAATCCATCAAATTTCATTCCCAAAATTGACGCAATTATGTAATGATATCTTAAACTTTAATTTAAAAATTAATTCAACTGACACGAATCGAATATCAATTCTCAAAAAGGAGCTTAATCTTGAAGCGTTAAATAATGAAGAGACAAATTCAATTGTTTCTATATGTCGCAAGTCACAAAATAATCACTTTACCAGGGACAAATCCAATTTATATCAAGCCTTACCGGCTTCCAGAATCAACGAAAGCGGAAATTAACAAGCAGGTTTCCGATATGTTAAAAAATAACATTATTGAAAATTCCAAGAGTCCTTGCAACTTTCCCTTATTAATCGTTCCTAAAAAGTTACAAGATCTTGAGAAAAAATGGCGTGTCTTGGTAGATTTCAGGAGACTGAATGAGGTCACTGTTGGAGACGTGTTTCCTTTGCCCAATATCACGGAAATCCTGGACCAGCTGGGCAGATCAATGTATTTTACTATAATCGATCTGGCCACGGGTTATCACCAGGTTCCCATGGATGAGGCCGACAAAGAAAAAACATCGTTTAGTACCAACCTTGGCCACTACAAATTTACTAGGATGCCATTTGAAATGCCTAATGAATAATATTTTGATTGGATTGAACGGCATAAAGTGGTTCGTCTATCTTGATGACGTGGTAATCTATGCACATAATTTAAAAGCAGAAATTGCTTTTGCAGAAATTGCTAAGCCGTTGACCATGCTTTTGAAGAAAAATTCAAAATACATCTGGAATGATCTATATCAAAGCAACCTTGATTATACAAGCCATAATCTAAAAAACGAAGCTTTTATAAGGGAATTAGAAACGAGGAAAGAACCAAAATTTCCATAGTAAAACACATAAAACATATGGGAAATCACCTATTTTCCTAAGACAAATTTGTAAATGAAAATGTTGCAAATTCTTAATTATGATTTCTGAAATATTTTCATAAATGTTTGAATTTCAACATATATAAATCTCGTTTAAGTAAATCGTTTTTATTTTCTTGTAATAATTGATTTATTTAAACCAAAATATAAAAAAATGTTCATAACAACAGCTTTCTGGTCAAATTAAAAAGAAAAGCTTACTACAAATCGTGTGCATTAAGTCAATGTACATAGATGGCAGTGGGTAGTAAACATTTTGAAAAATCTTAGCAAAAATTGCGACATGGGGAAATTTGAGTTTAAAAATTGTAGGATAAGCAAAACAAATTCACAAAATATTAAGAACGTGTCATAATTGTGTGATTAAATAATTTTTTTCGTATTTCTTTGCCAACAATTATAGACATCTAACGTACACTAGTAAAACTAAAGATAAATTTAGCAAGTATTATTTTAATTTGTCAGAGCCAACTTTGATGTATTTTTCAAAATGAAATTTCGAAAAATATATTTTAGAAATAATTTAATTTTAAAATTTCTGCAATTAATATTTACTTAATACCAATATACCCTTCTTGTATATTGCTGCTAAAGATATGTAGAACACTTTTGTATAAATATTTTGTAACATTTTTTCTGTTTTCATTGAAAAACTTGAAGCTATCATAAAAAACACCATTTTTACTATGGATTCCTATGGAAATCAGTGAAAAGTTATACCACTAAAAAAGCTTCTGAAAAATACGTCATAATGATTATGGCTCTATACTCTAGAAGGATCTGTCTATATGCGACGAAGCTTTCTGTAAACTTAAAACCAGTTTAGTAAATGAACCAATATTAAAATACCCTGACTTCGAAAAAATCATTTAAATTAACGCAAAGGCGACACTTGCGGATTCAAGTGATGTTGCAATCGGATCAGTATTGCCCCAAAATTTTGATGGATATGATTTGCCAGTAGCATATGCGAGTAGAACGCTTAGGAAACCATAGAATTAAATTATTCCACTATACAAAAGGAACTTATTTCCGTAGTTTGGTCAATTCAAAAGTTTCGCCCTTATTTATACGGCCGAGAATTCGTTGTGGTTACTGATCATGAGCCATTGAAATTCTTAAGAAGTATATCCAATCCGTCATCCAAATTAATTCGGTGACGACTGGAACTCGAAGAGTATAATTTTATAATAAAGCATAAACCTGGCAAAGCGAACAAAAATGCTGATTCATTAAGTCGAATATGTCTAGAAACTCAGAAAGCCAAACTAGTGAACCTGAAGTCCGTGATATTTTTGTAATTACTAGATCACAAAGTAAAGTTAACCCAGAAAATCAGAAAATTACCAATTCCACTGGTAAAAGTTCAACTTTAACTGATCTTCACACATCCAAATCCAAAATTCAGTTAAATTCTTCGATTGGAAATTAGTCAACTATAACAAATTCTAATCAAATTATAACAACTCCTAATCTTGTTAATCCAGTTACAGTTTTAGATAACGAAACTGATATCATTAGAACGATCTCAGAATATCATTCGAGCCCTCTTGGTGGGCACCAAGGTATACAGAGAACCTACAAAAGATTAAAGCAATTCAGGTATTTCCCAAATATGCTAGCTGAAATAGAAAAATACATAAAACTCTGTCCGTCTTGTCAAAAAAACAAATCATCTAAATCCTTGAAAATGCCTATGGTCATCACTACAACTTCGGAAGCTGCATTTGATAAAATATTTTTAGATATAGTAGGGCCTTTTCTTTCTACACATTTAGGTAACAAATACCTCCTGACAATGCAGGATGATTTATCTAAATATTGGTTAGCAGTTCCTATCGTAGACCAAAAAGCCGATACTGTACCAGAAGCTTTTGTCAAAAGTTTAATTTGTGTTTTCGGTTACCCAAAATCCATACTTACTGACCAAGGTGCAAACTTCATGGGTGAAGTATTTACTAAAATTTGTAAAATGTTAATAATACAAAAAATCAACACATTCGCGTACCATCCAGAATCTAATGGAAGCCTAGAATGGTCCCATAGAACACTTGTTGAGTATATTCGGTCATTCATAGATCAGGATCCGATGTCGTGGGATCAACGTATAGTGTATTCAATGTTTGTTTACAACACAACTCCTCATACAGCTACTAAATTTATGCCATTTTATTTGTTGTTCGGTAGACAACCCCAAATGCCAAATAATCTTAAAAATGAGATTGGTATACATAGTGTACAATTACATTAAATCCGCTAAAGAAAATTTTATCATTGCGAAAGAAAAGTCAAAATGTTATTATGACCGAAACGCGAATCCTTGCACATTTATCATTGGTGATTATGTACTAAGAAAGAACGAAAATAAAAAAGGCAAAAGCGGTTTTTATGAATTTCGCATAAATCAGTAAATTTGGCGACTATTTAGATTGTATCAAATTTTGGTGTAAATCGCTTAAAAAATAAAACAATTATGAGGTAATGTAAATAATAACATTTTCTCAAAACTACTAAAATGCAGATAAGCGACTTTTGATTTTAGTACAGAATTATTTCAGAAAAAGTTTGTTTACCTGTTCAAAAGCGTTAATTTTAAGCGCGGCATTTTTTTAACTTCGAATCGTATAAACTTCATATATTTTCTTTAGATAGTAGTAACAACTTTAGTATAACAGAAAAGAAGCGAATACCTGTGTAGTTTTCAATATCGCATCTAGAGCCTGAGTTAAAAATTGCTTTAATAATTGAAGATTTCCTTACGGTAGGAAAGTTATCGACTTGAAAGTCTTTTATTTAATACGAATGTAATTGGTCTTGCGATTACGTTAGAAGTTTTTTTAATACAACTGGAGGAATAAAATTAGGGCCGGCACTCTGATTAATATTCAGTGTTAACAGTCCCAATAGTACGTCGTTCACATTCAGATAAAACATTGAGAAATTATCGGTACTACTAACATATCCACAGTACTAATCTGCACTACGCAACACTACGCCCCAACCTAAGCCTGCGTTCATCCCGAACAGGACCCAAATCACTTCCTCTGTTTAAGGCCAGCCTCTCTATAGATGAACCATTTTCGGTTAACCTCGATGTCCCCTCTTCATCCGATAAACCACATCGTTCATCCTTGTGATGGCAGTGTAAGGCCTTTCCCATGTTCGTTGCAGCTTCGGTATAATTCCTTCGTTCGTTGCGGGTTGTGAAGCCATACCAATTGCCCTTCCTGGAAACCTTGGTTATTTGCAAATATGTCATATCGATATTTCATCCGGTCACTGGACATTCGTATTTTCCCCCGTATAAATTGATGAATCTCATTATGTTTTTCTTTCAGCCGGTCTACATAACCCATGTCCAGATAAATCCGGTCGTGTCATGTACTGCTGATCGATAGGCCATCAGGCAGATCGGTATATGTCGATCCCGGTTGCGTTGGTTTTTCTGAACGACCTTCTCCACGACCATTGAATCTTTCCACCATACCGTCGGACTATGGATGCAAAGGCGTTGTTCTCATTTTATTTATACCGAGCACCTGGCATATATATTTCATGAAATAGTATGAATCTCCATTGGCACTCCAAATTGGCTAATCCAGTTGTTGACCACGGCATCAGCTATTGTTGTCGTCTCCTGATTAGGAATGGGGTACACCTCTGGCCATTTACGGAAATAATCCGTTACCACTAGCACGTGGGGAAATGGCCCAGCTAAATCCATTAGAATTCTCTCGAATAGTGCTCCGACGTTATATTGTTTCATGGGTTCACGACTTTGAGGTGCAGATTTTTTCTGTGCCACGGTAAGATCTTCTGTCCATTTCTTCATAAGTTGTTCTATAATTTCTTTCTGCCCTTTCATTTCGGCTTTTCTAATCGGACTATTCTGTTCACGATTTTCCTTTCTTGATGGTTCTTGTCTTATCCGAGAAACTTAGAGCCCTAATTGGTACACTATAGTCGTTGTCTGGTTTAACTAGGGCTTTTTCGATTATAATTTCCTTAGATCCGCTCTTCTATTCATTAGCTTCCACAACCCACAACCTGGATGACCCAGAACCTCCCTCCAATCTTCCCCATACGATCGTTTCTTAGTTTGGTGGCAGCTTCACCAAATGATCAACAATAATTCACCCGGTAGTTGCTCCTGTACTGTTAAATTGAAGTGGCAGCTCGTTGATATCGTAACTCAATGCTCCTCGCCCAACATCCACCACGAAGCCATTTGCCCTCATGAAGTCCATCCCCAAAAAGACACCATCCACAATATCTGCAATCAGCACGCCGTGTTGGAAAAGGGTTCTTCTGATGTTTATTTTCACGATTTTATTGCCTTTTATTATTGAACTGTCTCAAGGTGCCGTTTGTAACTTCCATCTATTTGCTGGTTGCTCCATAGATCAGGTCTTTAAGGACAATTGTGCGATTTGCTCCCATATCTAGGGTGATGATGAAAATTCCTGAAGCGATTCTCCTTCCTTTTGGCGGCTTTTGAGTTTCATGCGATAGATTTTCTACTTGTGGTCACTGCAGTAGTTCCGATCTAATGCCTTCATAATTTCAAGATAACGTCAATTTTCTGAATTCAATTTCTGTCTCGTCAATTTTCTAAGTTTGCTGTTCTGTTTTTCCTATCGGTTGTTCCATCTGGTGTTTTATTTCCTGATTTGACTGGTTTATTGCCTGCAACTGTCGCTCGTTTTGTGGTTCCATCTGGATTTTCATTTCTTGGCTTAACTAGTTTTGTTGTTCAATCATTTGGATTCATTGCTCAATTTTTTCCATATGATGTTTCATTGTTTGGTTTGACTGCTCTCCTTACTGCGCCATCTGAATTTTAATTTCTCCTATAGCAGCCATTAACTGCGACACATCGAAACTTTTCAACGTTTCGACCGACGGTTGTTTATCTCCTGTCTTCTCTACGGTTGCCGCATCGGTTACTTCCACACCAAAATCATGATGGTCAGCGTTTAACCCTTCGTTCTCCATGGCCTCCGGTAGTTGCACTTGTAAAGCTGCTTCAACACTATCAGTGGACAAACCCCGTTTCTCTTGTTCCTTGTTTAACTCTGGAACTTATAATTCGAAAGAATCATTTTCTTTGTTTTATTATTCACAATCCCACCGCTGTCACCAATTATTACGTTTTTGTCTTGTTAATCAAGGTTCGCATAATTCACAAAATCACTTTCTATTATTTTTGCACAATTCTACTGTTCACTTATATCTTTTATTTCGCACTAAAACTCTTTCCAAATCAATTTTTAATTTCCTTTTTAATATTCACTTTATCGCTTACCTTACTAAATACTAATGTTCTAATTCGAACTCGTTCGCTCCTTATATACCCAAACCAAAACTTCTCAAAATTTCATGATTGTTCCGATAAGAATAGTCCAAACACATTTAGGACCTTAGCCCATACAATAGAATGGACCGCTAGCGAAGTGACGTTTCCATATAAAATTGTAAAGTAGCCTGTCTCCAACATCTGCAGCGCAAAGTAGCCTCGTGACCGATAGGGTAACTATAACAAGTATAATCAAAATTTGTACCCACAGATGTCACTACAAAATTCAGTAGATACATTTAGTACCAACACAAGTCACTGTAAATTTAAATTTACATATAAATAAAATAAAAAACGATAATTCAAAAAAATTATTTTACTGACCCATAAATTGGATAATTACAAATTGGATAAAACATAAGATTTATTATTTAGATTTATAAGATTTACGATGGATGAAGTTGCAGTGGCATCTGTTGGTATAAACAAATCTACTTAATTTGGTAGCGACATCTGTGCGGGTACTAATTTTGATTATATGTACTTGCTACAGTTACACTATCGGTCACAAGGCTACTGTGCGCTGCAGATGTTGGAGACCATTATATTATATGGTCTAAGTTTAGGACAGTTTTATCATGGAAAATTCATTGTAAAACTTTCCGCTATCAATTAACTTATTTTACTTTATCACAGGTGTCACCATAACAATAATTTGGTGTTCGATTACATTTTCTGTGATCCAACCTGTTTTCGCTAGGTGTGAGTACACAGCACAAAGGATATTTTGTGTAATAACCCTATATTGTAGTGGTGAGCTAATGTGAATTGTATATTTAAAATGAGTGAGCCGCTACAGCCGAAATTAAAATGACCCAAACTATAAAATCAAACAGTATTTGACTTGATATTTGATTAGAATGTAAATACTGTACAGAAATTACCAATATTTCAACGAAATATTCAAGACTCCTCATATACCACGCAAAATAATACTGGACATCTACAAGGCGCTGATAACACCAGTTATCAGCTTTGGTTGCGACGGGCCATACTGATTTTTAAATGAAACTTTCGGCCCCTATAAGTGGATAGGTTAATAAGATGGGGGATTAGTGGCGCGAAATACAATGAGACAACCGGCCGATTCGCCATTAATTTGGCTGTTGGTATCAGTTGTTGATTTTTATTGATCTATACTTACCGATTTGTTATTGTTTAAAAAAAAATAAAAAATAAACCCAGATTATTTTTAAAGATTTATTTCTACTGGTTACAAGCTTATTACTTTCTGATCAGTGATCACCATTCAGTCATTTTCGGCCTATTTAATACAAATTTTGGGTGGCTTAAAAATCACTGAATTCCCCCCACCAATTTTACGCCGAATTTCAATTTTTTTTATAAATTCAGCTTATTCAATTTTTTCTACATGTCGGTGTCAATTACTTCAGGTAGTAATTTTTATTATTTTTAGTTATCTTGAAATTGGATCGTGTTTTAAATTACATGAGCAAAAAATGTATATAATTGCTAAAGCGCCTTTAATACTTACAGAAATTTGTAGAAGAAAATTGGACTGATTGGTATAAAAAGATATGTACTATATATAGCGAATATTGTAAAATACTTTGAAAACTGGAAAAATGGTTTGAAAACTGAATTTTAAACTGTCACCAATTATGTGTATGGAAAAATAACGAATGCCAATAACTATTCGTTACAGCGTGGGGAAACCCTAAACACTGAGATAAAGGAGATCTCGGCCATTCCTAGCGGGGACAGGTCGATATGTTAGCTTGGGCAGCCCAACGTAGCATATGCGCCACTACCTGAGATAGTCTCACTGCCAGGCAATCTTATTTCTTAATTCTAAATTATTACTGCTATAATACTAACATTTAGATAATTCTGCCCTATACTGATACTCTTATGAAGATTTGGTTTCACATTTGGTGTGGCTGATTGCGGACTGCTCCAATGCTGTCCCCTGTTCTTTCACACTCTTTTACTTGTACCGGACTACGGATAGGAGCAATTCTACTCAAACCTTCCTCCTGCAGATACCTGGTTTTATGAAGTATCTGGTTCCTGATTCGTTAAATACCTGGTTGTGAATGTTGTGATGTATGTACGTGTCCTCAGTTTCGATACCACACCGCTGTTCATGGCTTATGCTGAAAATATCCTGGTTGGGTTCATTCTTCCGGAATTTTCTCTGGTCGACTGATGAAGTCGATTCCTCAACATTGAATCCTGATAGCCCTTTCTTGCGTCCAGATTTCCACTAACCAGCCTATGGTTTTGAATAAGCGTTCGAACAGTTGCAAAATAAAATCTATCCCGACATTCCATATGTGAGAGTGCTACAACTGTTTGGTCTAAGTTAATCCCTGATCAAGGTATTCAACAATTTTTCTAACTTGAGCATTACTGGCAGAATACAGTTGATGATCTTTAATTTCGTTATTCCCTTCCCCATCTACAACTACTATAATCAACATCATGCCACTATTGTTTTAAATCGGTTATTATCGTGGCATCACGATATGGTCACACACCGTTTTCTACTACTTTTACCAGCATGGTTTGTTATGGTCCCTGCTACAGGATAATAAATTTCAGCTAGTTCTCCAATTATCCTACGGCTCAGTTAAGTATAACCGTCAATATTTAAAGGTTTGACTAAGCATGGTTCAACTTAGTTCATCAGGCATTGAAAACTGGCATAATCCGTGATTACTACACTTATATCCACCGACGTAAGCGCAGAATTTTGTTATGCTGAGGACAGCCGCCAGACACTCCAGTTCGGTGTCTTTGACGCATCTACTTTTATGTCGAATGAACGTGTGAAATCAGAGTGAGGTAGCATAGGAACACTGGTCATTAGAGATTTGAGTTTGTCAAATGTCTCCTACGCTTGTGCCGTCCAGACTATTTTCCATTTTGTATTGAGGAAGTCCGAAAGTGGCGCCGGATACTGTTGAAAAATTTGGAATAAATTTTCGTTACTTACACTCCGTGAAGGAAGCGGATGCCACCAATAGATCATACACATTAACAATCACACTTTCATGCAGCCTTTGTGGAATTACTTTATGCATCAGGCAACACATAGTCTGAGCTGCATCGCACAGACCGAAAGGCATTACATATAATGGCACGGTAAATGGGGTTTTGGGACGGGATGCTGCTTGCAGCGGAATTTGGTCAAAACGCATACTTCAAGTCTAGACTTAATACCTACCGAGTATTTTTAAATAGACTAATTAAACCTTCTATGATTGGTAGGGGCTATGCTTCCTTTACAGTCACTGCGCTTACCTTTCGAGCGTCTAAGCACAAAATTATCTTGCCATTACTCTTTGATACTACTCTCATTGGCGAATTCCATCCGATCTAGCTTATGGTCCATTTCTTCTTGTTATGCCGATGAAGTAGCATAGTAGCGTTGCTTGATCGGTTTCGCATCTCCCGTGTCAATTTCATGTTCCAAGAGAATTGTTTTAGCAAACCCGAGCTGTAGTGAGCTTGGGAATTTAACCTTAGCTCGATCAAGCATACGTGTACGTTGTTATGGCTCGATCTGGTCACGTGTTGTCACTACTTCTCCTTCTGTAGCGGTGTAGAAACTGTCAGTTCAGAAACAGAGATATGTAACCCGAATGCTTTCCAGGAATCTGTACCAAGATATAGAGGATGGAACTATTTGCAGTATGAACCTTGGTTTTTATCTGATGCTTATCTAAGCCATACATACTTAGAAATTGTTAACACCTGTAACCCAATACGCTAATGTTGGCTCCCAAGTTTAGTAATCCCTCGAATCTTTTACCACCTATTTTAATCATATCATAGGGTCGATTTTCTAGTTTGGAGTGGATAGCCGTCGAAATTATGGATCGAATTATGGATCCGTTCAGCAAGAAGTTGAATGGCAGACTTTGAATTTTGGAAGCTTTAGCGACGAGAAGCTTGAATTTTGGAAGCTTTAGCCAACTCGATGTAGCGCTGGGACGGTGTTGCTTGCTGCTTCCTCTGTCGACTGATAGAGTTTGGAATCCAGGTCCTCTCCGTTCACACCTACAACAAAACACGCCTTTTATGGGTTGTCGACAGTCCTGGTGGCTTATCGCTAGGTGTGGAACTTGAGGGATTGGTCCTTTGTGGCGTATTATACGTATCATGTAACGGCTGTGTTATCTTTGGGAATTCAAGAGGTTGTGCCTTCGCTTTAAACTGTTGTGTAATAGTGCATATCTGTTGGACATAATTATCGGAATCCTCCTCGTATTCCAAAGGTCCAAATTCTTCTTTTGGGGAAAACTGATCTTTAAATTACGGCTCTTGTTCCGTATATGAAGAGGTTAGCTCGTGTACATTTGGAGGTTGGAGATTATCCCTCGTTATGGTCTTGCTAGATGCCTGAAACCACGGTACGGATATGACTTTTGTGGTGTTGCGAGCCCAGTTTTTGGGGTACACCCGAAACGATGCCGCAAATCCTCTGCCAGTGGCACTATATATTATCTGACACTTTGCTGTCTGCCACTCTATCTGCTCTAGAAAAAATCTTTTATTATGAGGTCACTATATGGAGTCGGGAGAAGCGCACTCTCCAGGTACTCACTTTCCGCTGTAGTTAATCCTCCTTCACATGACCGATTATCCTACTCATTCAGTAGTTTCTAGATGCCGATCTCTGATTTTCTTGTCCCAACGTCAGATTATCTAAGCGGTCGTAGAACTCTTTCTCTTTAACCAACACGGATGTATCTTTAACATCAGCCAACTACCAAGCTAATAAGAAAACTGTTTTCACCATTTAAAAATCGTTTCTTCTAATTTGGTAAAACTTTTACCGGGTAAAATAAATATTTAATAAATATTACCCTGATAACCTTGCAGAGAGGTACAAGATAAAAAATTTACCATTTTTAATTTAATCTTTAAGTTATTTTATTAATAAACTACACGTAATATTGAAAATTGTATTTACGAATTAAATACAAATTTTCTCTAAGGAAGGCCACACCAACATCCAATTTGGCGCTCATGTCACGTATCCGTAGAATATTGTTGTACAAAAAAAAAAAGAAGAATGTTACAGCGGTTGTTGAAATTGTTTTGTCTGTAAATTTTCATTCGTTCTAGAGGGGTCTATCCCAAACCAGTATTTATTTATTGTAAGTCCTTTATTCAAGACACCGTAAAAACAAGTTATGCTAATTTTTTATATGCGCGATAAATTTTCAATTTTATGTTTTACCATTTTCGTGAAAATATTTCATAATTTCGGTCTGTCACAATCACACTGTCTTTGCATCTTGTTTTCATTATCATAGAGGAGGCTTCTTAAAAAAAAAAATTAAAATTATTTTCAATTTATTTGTTTTTTTAAAATCGCGACCGTATAAACTGTGAAATGGACGATCCGTTTCCTGGCCACAAATGTCAATTATCTGACCTTCGATCGGAAAACTACTTTACCCCACTATTACCAACAGCGTCATGGATACAAAAATTAGTTCATTATCTACAAGCAAGTATTATTGTATCACGAAAAAATCCAATCACAGCACGAAATTTTTTTTCACATGCCGCAATAGCGAAAGAAAATCGAAAACTGGCCAAATTACCATATACCATCATACATCCGTGTAGCCGTTTTTCGGCTATCTGGTGCATGTTTGTTTTATTGGCGTATGCAATTTATCTACCAATAATTCCATATCTTTGCGTATTCTTCATTCATACATCTTTATCCTCAGTATACATTGCGTCCTTTTTGGAAGTATTCACCAGCATCATATTATATCTAGAAGTACTGGTAAAATTGAATTCGGGCTATTACGATAATCAAAATGAGGTATTTGTCTTAAATAGATTGAAGATTAGAAAAAAATATTTAAAGTCGACACTGTTTCCGGATATAATCTCTGCATTTCCGATGCCAGTGTGTATAAGATTGTTTAAGCCATCACTCTTTTTGAGAAATAGATTATTGGTTTTCTTTTGTGTCTGCTTTTTACTCAACTTTTTAAATATACCAAAAATTTTACGATATTATCACGTTATATCGGTATATTTTGATTTTACAACCCGAATGGATTTAATGATAAAACTTGGATTTAGTTCGTTTTATATAATACATATTATGGCATTGATAGGCATACTCATACCTGATATTCTAATGAGTAATCAGGAATGGAAAGACTCTGCCTGCAAGAAGTGGAACTGTAACGATTCATTTGGGATATATGCAAAAGCACTTTTAGACACAGTAGAATCATTTTTTGGATGTGGAATCTCCGAAGCGGCCCAATTGTCAATTTATTCAAATTCCGTGACAATTTTTATTTTATTTTGGGGATGGATATGTAAAGCTACAATGTTCATAGTACTAATAAAAGTGGTTATGTCGCATGATAGATCGGAATCAATATATTACGGATTTATAAATGAAGTGAAGGACTTTTGCAGAAAATACAATTTGCCAGATGATTTAACGGAAAATGTTTATATGTATATTGAGCATAAATTTCGGCATAATTATTTCAATGAGGATCAAATTGGCAATACACTGAGCACCAACTTAAAAACCGAGATAACAATGGACCGTTGTAAGAAGTTGATGGAGGAATTGGACATTTTTCAAAATTTACCCGTATCGGTCAAAAAAAACATTATGCAACATTTTAAAAGAGAAATTTATATGGCCGGCGAAATAATTATAGAGAAAAATACAGAAGTCAACAAAATGTTTTTCCTAGCTACTGGATCGGCTATAGCTGTTTCACGTTCGGGCGGACAAATTGATAAGTTTGAAGATGGTACGTATTTTGGTGAAATGGCCTTGTTGCTGGATGATGCATCGATAAATGTGTCGATTATTGCGACGGAATATTGTGAAATGTTTATACTGTCGAAAACCGATTTATTAACGGCGATTAAATCAAATTCTACCCTACTGAAAGAAATGCAAAATATTGCACTGGATCGAATCAAACAAAATCGAATGAAACAAATGAAACATAGGTCGGAAACGCTCCACGAACATTTTTAAACAAAATTTATTTATTGGGAGCGTATAGTGAAATCCCAGAAAAATATATCCCATGAATACAAAATTTCAAATGAAAAATAAATCCCAAAAAGTATAATCCACAAAATGAAAATCCCATAAATTCGAAAACAGCGAAAATCCCAAATTTGACAATCCCAACATTTCAAAAACTACACAAAAATTTAATAAAGAGCAGAAATTAAAAATGTATTCGTTCGGAATTAATTTTTTCAATATTTGTTTTAGAAACAATAATTTCTTTTCCAAGATGAGATGTCATTTGGTACAGCTCACTGATGTTCTGCTTTCCCATAATGTTACTTTGAGTCAGGGGGAAATTACTTTTTGCTGCGTTTTCGACAGACCAAAAACAAGGGCCAAAATCCCGCTTTTGCAATCCCGTTTCCAAAATCCCGTATTCCAAAATCCCGTATTCTATCATGATATACATCGGCTTAGATTAGGTTAAAAATCGTGCGATTTTCAACCTCCCGCAACCGTACTTACCGACGTGTGGGATTTTTACCCACTAAACCACCTCCTCTCGCCGGACCGTTGTTCCCCCCGGAACCACCGCAAGGTACTACTTCGGGGGGCGGCCTTAGTATTTCTACTCACACGTTTCGGGCCGCTTCTAGTCGCCTTAGCTCCTTCTGCACCTTAGTTATGGTAGCGAAGCACGCATCCCATACTTGCTGCGATTTTAACATCTCATCCACTATATTGTCCGGACCTAAATTTGTGTTTGAGGTAGTACACAGGTCCATTCTCTCATTCTCAAATCGCGGACACTCGAATAATACGTGTTCCTGGTCTTCTATTTTATTGCACGTTGGACAAAGAGGAGTGTGGTCATGCCCAAACCGATGGAGATAGCTTCGGTAGCCCCCGTGTCCAGTTAGGAATTGGGTTAAATGGTAGTTCACCTCACCGTGTTTACGATTCAGCCAGGGTTTAATGTTCGGAATCAACCTGTGTGTCTAACGTCCTTTCATCGCATTATCCCAACGTTCCTGCCAACTTTGCACGGATTTGGCTCTCTCTGTCCTTTGGATAGCCTGACCAACTGTAGAGCTATGTTTTTTAGCCTCAAATATTCTCTTCGCCTCGTCCGCCATGATGTCAATCGGTACCATACCGGCTATAACGCATGCTGCCTCATCTGAGGTGGTTCTATATGCACTGATGACCCTAAGGGTGCTTAGCCTATGGACTTGTGCCAGCCGTCTCCTGTTGCATTTTACATCCAGTGCCCCTGACCAGATCGGAGCCCCGTACAGTAGCACTGAGCTTACCACTCTAGACAGAAGAAGGCGTCTACTGCTTCTTGGGCCACCAACATTCGGTAGCATATTGGATAGCGCCGAATACACTCTCGATGCTTTCCCGCACGTATAATCTATGTGGCTCTTGAAGTTTAGTCTGTCATCCAGCATAATCCCCAAATATTTTACCGCTTCTTTTGACTTTATGACGTGGTTTCCAACCTTAAACGATACCGTTTCTCTTTTCTTGCGGCTGCTAATCAGCACTGCTTCTGTTTTGTGCTCCGCCAGTTCCAAGCAAACGGATCCCAGCCAGTCCTTTATTATTGAAATTACCTCGTTAGCGACCATCTCGATTTCATACAGGTGCTTTGCAGAAACCACTATCGCGATGTCATCAGCAAAGCCTATAACTTCTGCTCCATCTGGGATGCGCAGCTTTAGGATACTGTCGTACATAACATTCCACAAGATTGGTCCTAGGACAGAACCTTGTGGGACTCCAGCTGTTATCTTATATTCTCTTGGACCATCCTCAGTGTCGTACTCTAACACTCTATCCTCAAAGTAGCTATCCAGGATCCTCAAGAGGTAGGCCGGGACGTTCAACCTTCGTAGGGCATTCATAATGTGGGCCCAGTTAGCCGTGTTGAAAGCGTTTTTAACGTCAAGTGTGACCACCGCACAGTACTGTTTGGTTCCTCCTTTCCATCTTTTTCCCTGTAAGGCTTCCTTGGCCTTGGATATCACTGCATTAACGGCATCCAATGTGGATCGTGCCTTGCGAAATCCGAATTGTTGAGATGAGAGACCGCCATCACCTTCTGTAATCGGAAGCAACCTATTTTGAATAATGCGCTCCAGTAATTTCCCTCCTGTATCTAGAAGGCAGATCGGGCGATACGAGGATGGTTCACCTGGTGGTTTTCCCGCTTTTGGCAAGAGTACAAATCTCTGCCTCTTCCATATCCTAGGAAACACTCCTTCTTCTAAGCAAGACTGCGCTATATTAACGAAGAGATTAGGATTACTTCGTATAGCTACTTTAAACGCTTTGTTGGGTACAGAGTCGGGACCAGGGGCCTTGTTTACACCCACTTTATTGCACGCGCCCAATGTCTCTTCTACCGTCACTTCGGGTATTTCTTCCATATATTCTTGTGTATGATTTTCCTCGCGATTACACGGGTTGGGAAGGTGTTGCGGGAAAAGCGCCTTGACGATCATTTGCAGCATCTCTGGACATCTTTCATGAGGGGTTCTTTGGCTTTTTATCCTGGACATGACCACTCATGCAAAAGCATAACATTTCTAGATATATGCCGCACACTTCCAGCGACTGCCCTTGTGACTTAATTATGGTCATCGCAAATGCAAGTTTCACTGGGAACTGAATGCGTTTGAACTGGAACATCAAATAGGTTGAAGTGAAGGGAATTTGCGGAATTAGGCATTCTTCTCTTTTGAACGGCCCTTTCAAAATCTTGGTCACAATAGGTCGGGTTTCACTGCACAGTTTCGGGGCATGAAGATTTCGATTTACTGTCAATTGATTGTAAACAATTGATCGTACAACAATTGACCGTGGAAACAATTTATCGTGGATACAGTTGATCGTATGAACAATTGATCGTGGATCAGTTGATCGTCTTGGCAATTGATCGTGGATCAGTTGATTGTGGTTCAGTTGATCGTTGGAATATCGCTGTTTTTTGACCGATTATGATGAAATTTGACATGGGCGGTGATAATGGGATTCTAAAATGATTTTTGGATAAAGTTCTGAAATATGGCCAATTAAGGTCGAACTTCACTGTCGCACAATACAAAATCTTTCAACTACAAACTTCTATTTTGTTTAAATCATGCAAATCAAAATCTGGTCAACCCAAAATCTTTCAGTACAAAATCTTGCATATAGGGCGCCGCATTATTAGGGCGCCACCAAACGTCCAAGACCAAGTCAATTTTAGAGAACATCTTTTTATTTTAATTTCATTTTTCACTTCAAAGAAAATGCAAACCGTTTTATTATAATAAATTTATCCTATTTGTCGCTTGGAATGCACGAGTCGCGATAGTTATTAATATTTGTTATTAGAAGTCTCGTAGTTCACAATTGTCCGCTAGAGCACACCATACCATCAAATGTAAACCATCCCAAATTTAGAAACTTGTTTTCTGCTACAGGTATCAATCATCGAAATCGGAGCACATTTGCAGATTTTCGATTTTTGTGGCTCTGAATTTGTGGGCTGTAGTTCAGTTGATTTTCAAAAAAATTGAATTTTCCACGAAACGTGTAGAAATATTCGACCGATCCAAATGGCCGTTTGTATGACAATTACAGGTCTCAACGCCTATTGATAGAGCATAGAGGTATCAATCATCGAAATCGGAGCACATTTGCAGATTTTCGATTTTTGTGGCTCTGAATTTGTGGGCTATAGTTCAGTTGATTTTCAAAAAAATTGAATTTTCCACGAAACGTGTAGAAATATTCGACCGATCCAAATGGCCGTTTGTACGACAATTACAGGTCTCAACGCCTATTGATAGAGGAGGTATCAATCATCGAAATCGGAACACATTTACAGATTTTCGATTTTTGTAGCTTTGAATTTGTGGGCTATAGTTCAGTTGATTTTCAAAAAAATTGAATTTTCCACGAAACGTGTAGAAATATTCGACCGATCCAAATGGCCGTTTGTATGACAATTACAGGTCTCAACGCCTATTGATAGAGCATAGAGGTATCAATCATCCAAATCGGAGCACATTTACAGATTTTCGATTTTTGTAGCTCTGAATTTGTGGGCTATGGTTCAGTTGATTTTCAAAAAAATTGAATTTTCCACGAAACGTGTAGAAATATTCGACCGATCCAAATGGCCATTTGTATGACAATTACAGGTCTCAACGCTTATTGATAGAGGTATCAATCATCGAAATCGGAACACATTTGCAGATTTTCGATTTTTGTGGCTTTGAATTTGTGGGCTATAGGTAGTTCAGTTGATTTTCAAAAAAATTGAATTTTCCACGAAACGTGTAGAAATATTCGACCGATCCAAATGGCCGTTTGTATGACAATTACAGGTCTCAACGCTTATTGATAGAGGTATCAATCTTCGAAATCAGGACACATTTACAGATTTTCGATTTTTGTAGCTTTGAATTTGTGGGCTATAGTTCAGTTGATTTTCAAAAAAATTGAATTTTCCACGAAACGTGTAGAAATATTCGACCGATCCAAATGGCCGTTTGTATGACAATTACAGGTCTCAACGCCTATTGATGGAGGTATCAATCATCGAAATCGGAGCACATTTGCAGATTTTCGATTTTTGGGGCTCTGAATTTGTGGGCTATAGTTCAGTTGATTTTCAAAAAAATTGAATTTTCCACGAAACGTGTAGAAATATTCGACCGATCCAAATGGCCGTTTGTATGACAATTACAGGTCTCAACGCTTATTGATAGAGGTATCAATCATCGAAATCGGAACAGATTTGCAGATTTTCAATTTTTGTAGCTTTGAATTTGTGGGCTATAGGTAGTTCAGTTGATTTTCAAAAAAATTGAATTTTCCACGAAACGTGTAGAAATATTCGGCCGATCCAAATGGCCGTTTGTATGACAATTACAGGTCTCAACGCCTATTGATGGAGGTATCAATCATCGAAATCGGAGCACATTTGCAGATTTTCGATTTTTGTGGCTCTGAATTTGTGGGCTATAGTTCAGTTGATTTTCAAAAAAATTGAATTTTCCACGAAACGTGTAGAAATATTCGACCGATCCAAATGGCCGTTTGTATGACAATTACAGGTCTCAACGCTTATTGATAGAGGTATCAATCATCGAAATCGGAACAGATTTGCAGATTTTCAATTTTTGTAGCTTTGAATTTGTGGGCTATAGGTAGTTCAGTTGATTTTCAAAAAAATTGAATTTTCCACGAAACGTGTAGAAATATTCGACCGATCCAAAGGGCCGTTTGTATGACAATTACAGGTCTCAACGCTTATTGATAGAGGTATCAATCATCGAAATCGGAACACATTTACAGATTTTCGATTTTTGTAGCTTTGAATTTGTGGGCTATAGTTCAGTTGATTTTCAAAAAAATTGAATTTTCCACGAAACGTGTAGAAATATTCGACCGATCCAAATGGCCGTTTGTATGACAATTACAGGTCTCAACGCCTATTGATGGAGGTATCAATCATCGAAATCGGAGCACATTTGCAGATTTTCGATTTTTGTGGCTCTGAATTTGTGGGCTATAGTTCAGTTGATTTTCAAAAAAACTGAATTTTCCACGAAACGTGTAGAAATATTCGACCGATCCAAATGGCCGTTTGTATGACAATTACAGGTCTCAACGCTTATTGATAGAGGTATCAATCATCGAAATCAGGACACATTTACAGATTTTCGATTTTTGTAGCTTTGAATTTGTGGGCTATAGTTCAGTTGATTTTCAAAAAAATTGAATTTTCCACGAAACGTGTAGAAATATTCGACCGATCCAAATGGCCGTTTGTATGACAATTACATGTCTCAACGCCTATTGATGGAGGTATCAATCATCGAAATCGGAGCACATTTGCAGATTTTCGATTTTTGTGGCTCTGAATTTGT
This sequence comes from Tipula helvola, assembly GCA_963556165.1. Lineage (NCBI taxonomy): Eukaryota > Metazoa > Arthropoda > Insecta > Diptera > Tipulidae > Tipula > Tipula helvola. The sequence goes on along the minus strand of OY744482.1, from coordinate 78,465,694 downwards.
GGGCTATAGTTCAGTTGATTTTCAAAAAAATTGAATTTTCCACGAAACGTGTAGAAATATTCGACCGATCCAAATGGCCGTTTGTATGACAATTACAGGTCTCAACGCTTATTGATAGAGGTATCAATCATCGAAATCGGAACAGATTTGCAGATTTTCAATTTTTGTAGCTTTGAATTTGTGGGCTATAGGTAGTTCAGTTGATTTTCAAAAAAATTGAATTTTCCACGAAACGTGTAGAAATATTCGACCGATCCAAAGGGCCGTTTGTATGACAATTACATGTCTCAACGCCTATTGATGGAGGTATCAATCATCGAAATCGGAGCACATTTGCAGATTTTCGATTTTTGTGGCTCTGAATTTGTGGGCTATAGTTCAGTTGATTTTCAAAAAAATTGAATTTTCCACGAAACGTGTAGAAATATTCGACCGATCCAAATGGCCGTTTGTATGACAATTACAGGTCTCAACGCTTATTGATAGAGGTATCAATCATCGAAATCGGAGCACATTTGCAGATTTTCAATTTTTGTGGCTTTGAATTTGTGGGCTATAGGTAGTTCAGTTGATTTTCAAAAAAATTAAATTTTTCACGAAACGTGTAGAAATATTCGACCGATCCAAATGGCCGTTTGTATGACAATTACAGGTCTCAACGCTTATTGATAGAGGTATCAATCATCGAAATCGGAGCACATTTGCAGATTTTCAATTTTTGTGGCTCTGAATTTGTGGGCTATAGTTCAGTTGATTTTCAAAAAAATTGAATTTTCCACGAAACGTGTAGAAATATTCGACCGATCCAAATGGCCGTTTGTATGACAATTACAGGTCTCAACGCTTATTGATAGAGGTATCAATCATCGAAATCGGAACACATTTACAGATTTTCGATTTTTGTAGCTTTGAATTTGTGGGCTATAGTTCAGTTGATTTTCAAAAAAATTGAATTTTCCTCGAAACGTGTAGAAATATTCGACCGATCCAAATGGCCGTTTGTATGACAACTACAGGTCTCAACGCCTATTGATAGAGCATAGAGGTATCAATCATCGAAATCGGAGCACATTTGCAGATTTTCGATTTTTGTGGCTCTGAATTTGTGGGCTATAGTTCAGTTGATTTTCAAAAAAATTGAATTTTCCACGAAACGTGTAGAAATATTCGACCGATCCAAATGGCCGTTTGTATGACAATTACAGGTCTCAACGCTTATTGATAGAGGTATCAATCATCGAAATCGGAACACATTTGCAGATTTTCAATTTTTGTAGCTTTGAATTTGTGGGCTATAGGTAGTTCAGTTGATTTTCAAAAAAATTGAATTTTCCACGAAACGTGTAGAAATATTCGACCGATCCAAATGGCCGTTTGTATGACAATTACAGGTCTCAACGCCTATTGATAGAGGTATCAATCATCGAAATCGGAGCACATTTGTAGATTTTCGATTTTTGTGGCTCTGAATTTGTGGGCTATAGTTCAGTTGATTTTCAAAAAAATTGAATTTTCCACGAAACGTGTAGAAATATTCGACCGATCCAAATGGCCGTTTGTATGACAATTACAGGTCTCAACGCCTATTGATAGAGGTATCAATCATCGAAATCGGAGCACATTTGTAGATTTTCGATTTTTATGGCTCTGAATTTGTGGGCTATAGTTCAGTTGATTTTCAAAAAAATTGAATTTTCCACGAAACGTGTAGAAATATTCGACCGATCCAAATGGCCGTTTGTATGACAATTACAGGTCTCAACGCTTATTGATAGAGGTATCAATCATCGAAATCGGAACACATTTACAGATTTTCGATTTTTGTAGCTTTGAATTTGTGGGCTATAGTTCAGTTGATTTTCAAAAAAATTGAATTTTCCACGAAACGTGTAGAAATATTCGACCGATCCAAATGGCCGTTTGTATGACAATTACAGGTCTCAACGCCTATTGATAGAGCATAGAGGTATCAATCATCGAAATCGGAGCACATTTGCAGATTTTCGATTTTTGTGGCTCTGAATTTGTGGGCTATAGTTCAGTTGATTTTCAAAAAAATTTAATTTTCCACGAAACGTGTAGAAATATTCGACCGATCCAAATGGCCGTTTGTATGACAATTACAGGTCTCAACGCTTATTGATAGAGGTATCAATCTTCGAAATCGGAACACATTTGCAGATTTTCAATTTTTGTAGCTTTGAATTTGTGGGCTATAGGTAGTTCAGTTGATTTTCAAAAAAATTGAATTTTCCACGAAACGTGTAGAAATATTCGACCGATCCAAATGGCCGTTTGTATGACAATTACAGGTCTCAACGCCTATTGATAGAGGTATCAATCATCGAAATCGGAGCACATTTGTAGATTTTCGATTATTGTGGCTCTGAATTTGTGGGCTATAGGTAGTTCAGTTGATTTTCAAAAAAATTGAATTTTCCACGAAACGTGTAGAAATATTCGACCGATCCAAATGGCCGTTTGTATGACAATTACAGGTCTCAACGCCTATTGATGGAGGTATCAATCATCGAAATCGGAACACATTTGCAGATTTTCAATTTTTGTAGCTTTGAATTTGTGGGCTATAGGTAGTTCAGTTGATTTTCAAAAAAATTGAATTTTCCACGAAACGTGTAGAAATATTCGACCGATCCAAATGGCCGTTTGTATGACAATTACAGGTCTCAACGCCTATTGATGGAGGTATCAATCATCGATATCGGAGCACATTTGCAGATTTTCGATTTTTGTGGCTCTGAATTTGTGGGCTATAGTTCATTTGATTTTCAAAAAAAATGAATTTTCCACGAAACGTGTAGAAATATTCGACCGATCCAAATGGCCGTTTGTATGACAATTATAGGTCTCAACGCTTATTGATAGAGGTATCAATCATCGAAATCGGAACACATTTGCAGATTTTCAATTTTCTTAGCTTTGAATTTGTGGGCTATAGGTAGTTCAGTTGATTTTCAAAAAAATTGAATTTTCCACGAAACGTGTAGAAATATTCGACCGATCCAAATGGCCGTTTGTATGACAATTACAGGTCTCAACGCCTATTGATAGAGGTATCAATCATCGAAATCGGAACACATTTGTAGATTTTTGATTTTTGTGGCTCTGAATTTGTGGGCTATAGTTCAGTTGATTTTCAAAAAAATTGAATTTTCCACGAAACGTGTAGAAATATTCGACCGATCCAAATGGCCGTTTGTATGACAATTACAGGTCTCAACGCCTATTGATGGAGGTATCAATCATCGAAATCGGAGCACATTTGCAGATTTTCGATTTTTGTGGCTCTGAATTTGTGGGCTATAGTTCAGTTGATTTTCAAAAAAATTGAATTTTCCACGAAACGTGTAGACATATTCGACCGATCCAAATGGCCGTTTGTATGACAATTACAGGTCTCAACGCTTATTGACAGAGGTATCAATCATCGAAATCGGAGCACATTTGCAGATTTTCAATTTTTGTAGCTTTGAATTTGTGGGCTATAGGTAGTTCAGTTGATTTTCAAAAAAATTGAATTTTCCACGAAACGTGTAGAAATATTCGACCGATCCAAATGGGCGTTTGTATGACAATTACAGGTCTCAACGCCTATTGATAGAGCATAGAGGTATCAATCATCGAAATCGGAGCACATTTGTAGATTTTCGATTTTTGTGGCTCTGAATTTGTGGGCTATAGTTCAGTTGATTTTCAAAAAAATTGAATTTTCCACGAAACGTGTAGAAATATTCGACCGATCCAAATGGCCGTTTGTATGACAATTACAGGTCTCAACGCCTATTGATGGAGGTATCAATCATCGAAATCGGAGCACATTTGCAGATTTTCGATTTTTGTGGCTCTGAATTTGTGGGCTATAGTTCAGTTGATTTTCAAAAAAATTGAATTTTCCACGAAACGTGTAGAAATATTCGACCGATCCAAATGGCCGTTTGTATGACAATTACAGGTCTCAACGCTTATTGATAGAGGTATCAATCATCGAAATCGGAACACATTTGCAGATTTTCAATTTTCTTAGCTTTGAATTTGTGGGCTATAGGTAGTTCAGTTGATTTTCAAAAAAATTGAATTTTCTACGAAACGTGTAGAAATATTCGACCGATCCAAATGGCCGTTTGTATGACAATTACAGGTCTCAACGCCTATTGATAGAGGTATCAATCATCGAAATCGGAACACATTTGTAGATTTTCGATTTTTGTGGCTCTGAATTTGTGGGCTATAGTTCAGTTGATTTTCAAAAAACTTGAATTTTCCACGAAACGTGTAGAAATATTCGACCGATCCAAATGGCCGTTTGTATGACAATTACAGGTCTCAACGCTTATTGATAGAGGTATCAATCATCGAAATCGGAGCACATTTGCAGATTTTCAATTTTTGTAGCTTTGAATTTGTGGGCTATAGGTAGTTCAGTTGATTTTCAAAAAAATTGAATTTTCCACGAAACGTGTAGAAATATTCGACCGATCCAAATGGCCGTTTGTATGACAATTACAGGTCTCAACGCCTATTGATGGAGGTATCAATCATCGATATCGGAGCACATTTGCAGATTTTCGATTTTTTGTGGCTCTGAATTTGTGGGCTATAGTTCAGTTGATTTTCAAAAAAAATGAATTTTCCACGAAACGTGTAGAAATATTCGACCGATCCAAATGGCCGTTTGTATGACAATTACAGGTCTCAACGCCTATTGATAGAGGTATCAATCATCGAAATCGGAACACATTTGCAGATTTTCAATTTTCTTAGCTTTGAATTTGTGGGCTATAGGTAGTTCAGTTGATTTTCAAAAAACTTGAATTTTCCACGAAACGTGTAGAAATATTCGACCGATCCAAATGGCCGTTTGTATGACAATTACAGGTCTCAACGCTTATTGATAGAGGTATCAATCATCGAAATCGGAACACATTTGCAGATTTTCAATTTTTGTAGCTTTGAATTTGTGGGCTATAGGTAGTTCAGTTGATTTTCAAAAAACTTGAATTTTCCACGAAACGTGTAGAAATATTCGACCGATCCAAATGGCCGTTTGTATGACAATTACAGGTCTCAACGCTTATTGATAGAGGTATCAATCATCGAAATCGGAGCACATTTGCAGATTTTCAATTTTTGTAGCTTTGAATTTGTGGGCTATAGGTAGTTCAGTTGATTTTCAAAAAAATTGAATTTTCCACGAAACGTGTAGAAATATTCGACCGATCCAAATGGCCGTTTGTATGACAATTACAGGTCTCAACGCCTATTGATGGAGGTATCAATCATCGATATCGGAGCACATTTGCAGATTTTCGATATTTGTGGCTCTGAATTTGTGGGCTATAGTTCAGTTGATTTTCAAAAAAAATGAATTTTCCACGAAACGTGTAGAAATATTCGACCGATCCAAATGGCCGTTTGTATGACAATTACAGGTCTCAACGCCTATTGATAGAGGTATCAATCATCGAAATCGGAGCACATTTGTAGATTTTCGATTTTTGTGGCTCTGAATTTGTGGGCTATAGTTCAGTTGATTTTCAAAAAAAATGAATTTTCCACGAAACGTGTAGAAATATTCGACCGATCCAAAGGGCCGTTTGTATGACAATTACAGGTCTCAACGCTTATTGATAGAGGTATCAATCATCGAAATCGGAACACATTTACAGATTTTCTTTTTTTGTAGCTTTGAATTTGTGGGCTATAGTTCAGTTGATTTTCAAAAAAATTGAATTTTTCACGAAACGTGTAGAAATATTCGACCGATCCAAATGGCCGTTTGTACGACAATTACAGGTATCAACGCCTATTGATAGAGGAGGTATCAATCATCGAAATCGGAACACATTTACAGATTTTCGATTTTTGTAGCTTTGAATTTGTGGGCTATAGTTCAGTTGATTTTCAAAAAAATTGAATTTTCCACGAAACGTGTAGAAATATTCGACCGATCTAAATGGCCGTTTGTATGACAATTACAGGTCTCAACGCTTATTGATAGAGGTATCAATCTTCGAAATCGGAACACATTTGCAGATTTTCAATTTTTGTAGCTTTGAATTTGTGGGCTATAGGTAGTTCAGTTGATTTTCAAAAAAATTGAATTTTCCACGAAACGTGTAGAAATATTCGACCGATCCAAATGGCCGTTTGTATGACAATTACAGGTCTCAACGCCTATTGATGGAGGTATCAATCATCGATATCGGAACACATTTGCAGATTTTCGATTTTTGTGGCTCTGAATTTGTGGGCTATAGTTCAGTTGATTTTCAAAAAAAATGAATTTTCCACGAAACGTGTAGAAATATTCGACCGATCCAAATGGCCGTTTGTATGACAATTACAGGTCTCAACGCCTATTGATAGAGGTATCAATCATCGAAATCGGAGCACATTTGTAGATTTTCGATTTTTGTGGCTCTGAATTTGTGGGCTATAGTTCAGTTGATTTTCAAAAAAATTGAATTTTCCACGAAACGTGTAGAAATATTCGACCGATCCAAATGGCCGTTTGTATGACAATTACAGGTCTCAACGCCTATTGATGGAGGTATCAATCATCGATATCGGAGCACATTTGCAGATTTTCGATTTTTGTGGCTCTGAATTTGTGGGCTATAGTTCAGTTGATTTTCAAAAAAATTGAATTTTCCACGAAACGTGTAGAAATATTCGACCGATCCAAATGGCCGTTTGTATGACAATTACAGGTCTCAACGCCTATTGATAGAGCATAGATGTATCAATCATCGAAATCGGAGCACATTTGCAGATTTTCGATTTTTGTGGCTCTGAATTTGTGGGCTATAGTTCAGTTGATTTTCAAAAAAATTGAATTTTCCACGAAACGTGTAGAAATATTCGACCGATCCAAATGGCCGTTTGTATGACAATTACAGGTCTCAACGCTTATTGATAGAGGTATCAATCTTCGAAATCGGAACACATTTGCAGATTTTCAATTTTTGTAGCTTTGAATTTGTGGGCTATAGGTAGTTCAGTTGATTTTCAAAAAAATTGAATTTTCCACGAAACGTGTAGAAATATTCGACCGATCCAAATGGCCGTTTGTATGACAATTACAGGTCTCAACGCCTATTGATGGAGGTATCAATCATCGATATCGGAGCACATTTGCAGATTTTCGATTTTTGTGGCTCTGAATTTGTGGGCTATAGTTCAGTTGATTTTCAAAAAAATTGAATTTTCCACGAAACGTGTAGAAATATTCGACCGATCCAAATGGCCGTTTGTATGACAATTACAGGTCTCAACGCCTATTGATAGAGCATAGATGTATCAATCATCGAAATCGGAGCACATTTGCAGATTTTCGATTTTTGTGGCTCTGAATTTGTGGGCTATAGTTCAGTTGATTTTCAAAAAAATTGAATTTTCCACGAAACGTGTAGAAATATTCGACCGATCCAAATGGCCGTTTGTATGACAATTACAGGTCTCAACGCCTATTGATGGAGGTATCAATCATCGATATCGGAGCACATTTGCAGATTTTCGATTTTTGTGGCTCTGAATTTGTGGGCTATAGTTCAGTTGATTTTCAAAAAAATTGAATTTTCCACGAAACGTGTAGAAATATTCGACCGATCCAAATGGCCGTTTGTATGACAATTACAGGTCTCAACGCCTATTGATAGAGCATAGAGGTATCAATCATCGAAATCGGAGCACATTTGCAGATTTTCGATTTTTGTGGCTCTGAATTTGTGGGCTATAGTTCAGTTGATTTTCAAAAAAATTGAATTTTCCACGAAACGTGTAGAAATATTCGACCGATCCAAATGGCCGTTTGTATGACAATTACAGGTCTCAACGCTTATTGATAGAGGTATCAATCTTCGAAATCGGAACACATTTGCAGATTTTCAATTTTTGTAGCTTTGAATTTGTGGGCTATAGGTAGTTCAGTTGATTTTCAAAAAAATTGAATTTTCCACGAAACGTGTAGAAATATTCGACCGATCCAAATGGCCGTTTGTATGACAATTACAGGTCTCAACGCCTATTGATGGAGGTATCAATCATCGATATCGGAGCACATTTGCAGATTTTCGATTTTTGTGGCTCTGAATTTGTGGGCTATAGTTCAGTTGATTTTCAAAAAAATTGAATTTTCCACGAAACGTGTAGAATTATTCGACCGATCCAAATGGCCGTTTGTATGACAATTACAGGTCTCAACGCCTATTGATAGAGCATAGATGTATCAATCATCGAAATCGGAGCACATTTGCAGATTTTCGATTTTTGTGGCTCTGAATTTGTGGGCTATAGTTCAGTTGATTTTCAAAAAAATTGAATTTTCCACGAAACGTGTAGAAATATTTGACCGATCCAAATGGCCGTTTGTATGACAATTACAGGTCTCAACGCCTATTGATAGAGCATAGAGGTATCAATCATCGAAATCGGAGCACATTTGTAGATTTTCGATTTTTGTGGCTCTGAATTTGTGGGCTATAGTTCAGTTGATTTTCAAAAAAAATGAATTTTCCACGAAACGTGTAGAAATATTCGACCGATCCAAATGGCCGTTTGTATGACAATTACAGGTCTCAACGCTTATTGATAGAGGTATCAATCATCGAAATCGGAACACATTTGCAGATTTTCAATTTTCTTAGCTTTGAATTTGTGGGCTATAGGTAGTTCAGTTGATTTTCAAAAAAATTGAATTTTCCACGAAACGTGTAGAAATATTCGACCGATCCAAATGGCCGTTTGTATGACAATTACAGGTCTCAACGCCTATTGATAGAGGTATCAATCATCGAAATCGGAGCACATTTGTAGATTTTCGATTTTTGTGGCTCTGAATTTGTGGGCTATAGTTCAGTTGATTTTCAAAAAACTTGAATTTTCCACGAAACGTGTAGAAATATTCGACCGATCCAAATGGCCGTTTGTATGACAATTACAGGTCTCAACGCTTATTGATAGAGGTATCAATCATCGAAATCGGAACACATTTGCAGATTTTCAATTTTTGTAGCTTTGAATTTGTGGGCTATAGGTAGTTCAGTTGATTTTCAAAAAAATTGAATTTTCCACGAAACGTGTAGAAATATTTGACCGATCCAAATGGCCGTTTGTATGACAATTACAGGTCTCAACGCCTATTGATAGAGGTATCAATCATCGAAATCGGAGCACATTTGTAGATTTTCGATTTTTGTGGCTCTGAATTTGTGGCCTATAGTTCAGTTGATTTTCAAAAAAATTGAATTTTCCACGAAACGTGTAGAAATATTCGACCGATCCAAATGGCCGTTTGTATGACAATTACAGGTCTCAACGCTTATTGATAGAGGTATGAATCATCGAAATCGGAACACATTTACAGATTTTCGATTTTTGTAGCTTTGAATTTGTGGGCTATAGTTCAGTTGATTTTCAAAAAAATTGAATTTTCCACGAAACGTGTAGAAATATTCGACCGATCCAAATGGCCGTTTGTATGACAATTACAGGTCTCAACGCCTATTGATAGAGCATAGAGGTATCAATCATCGAAATCGGAGCACATTTGCAGATTTTCGATTTTTGTGGCTCTGAATTTGTGGGCTATAGTTCAGTTGATTTTCAAAAAAATTGAATTTTCCACGAAACGTGTAGAAATATTCGACCGATCCAAAGGGCCGTTTGTATGACAATTACAGGTCTCAACGCCTATTGATAGAGGTATCAATCATCGAAATCGGAGCACATTTGAAGATTTTCGTTTTTTGTGGCTCATAATTTGTGGGCTATAGTTCAGTTGATTTTCAAAAAAATTGAATTTTCCACGAAACGTGTAGAAATATTCGACCGATCCAAATGGCCGTTTGTATGACAATTACAGGTCTCAAGGCCTATTGATGGAGGTATCAATCATCGAAATCGGAGCACATTTGCAGATTTTCGATTTTTGTAGCTCTGAATTTGTGGGCTATAGTTCAGTTGATTTTCAAAAAAATTGAATTTTCCACGAAACGTGTAGAAATATTCGACCGATCCAAATGGCCGTTTGTATGACAATTACAGGTCTCAACGCTTATTGATAGAGGTATCAATCATCGAAATCGGAACACATTTACAGATTTTCGATTTTTGTAGCTTTGAATTTGTGGGCTATAGTTCAGTTGATTTTCAAAAAAATTGAATTTTCCACGAAACGTGTAGAAATATTCGAACGATCCAAATGGCCGTTTGTACGACAATTACAGGTCTCAACGTCTATTGATAGAGGAGGTATCAATCATCGAAATCGGAACACATTTACAGATTTTCGATTTTTGTAGCTTTGAATTTGTGGGCTATAGTTCAGTTGATTTTCAAAAAAAATGAATTTTCCACGAAACGTGTAGAAATATTCGACCGATCCAAATGGCCGTTTGTATGACAATTACAGGTCTCAACGCCTATTGATAGAGCATAGAGGTATCAATCATCGAAATCGGAGCACATTTACAGATTTTCGATTTTTGTAGCTCTGAATTTGTGGGCTATAGTTCAGTTGATTTTCAAAAAAATTGAATTTTCCACGAAACGTGTAGAAATATTCGACCGATCCAAATGGCCGTTTGTACGACAATTACAGGTCTCAACGCCTATTGATAGAGGAGGTATCAATCATCGAAATCGGAACACATTTACAGATTTTCGATTTTTGTAGCTTTGAATTTGTGGGCTATAGTTCAGTTGATTTTCAAAAAAAATGAATTTTCCACGAAACGTGTAGAAATATTCGACCGATCCAAATGGCCGTTTGTATGACAATTACAGGTCTCAACGCCTATTGATAGAGCATAGAAGTATCAATCATCGAAATCGGAGCACATTTACAGATTTTCGATTTTTGTAGCTCTGAATTTGTGGGCTATAGTTCAGTTGATTTTCAAAAAAATTGAATTTTCCACGAAACGTGTAGAAATATTCGACCGATCCAAATGGCCGTTTGTACGACAATTACAGGTCTCAACGCCTATTGATAGAGGAGGTATCAATCATCGAAATCGGAACACATTTACAGATTTTCGATTTTTGTAGCTTTGAATTTGTGGGCTATAGTTCAGTTGATTTTCAAAAAAAATGAATTTTCCACGAAACGTGTAGAAATATTCGACCGATCCAAATGGCCGTTTGTATGACAATTACAGGTCTCAACGCCTATTGATAGAGCATAGAGGTATCAATCATCGAAATCGGAGCACATTTACAGATTTTCGATTTTTGTAGCTCTGAATTTGTGGGCTATAGTTCAGTTGATTTTCAAAAAAATTGAATTTTCCACGAAACGTGTAGAAATATTCGACCGATCCAAATGGCCGTTTGTACGACAATTACAGGTCTCAACGCCTATTGATAGAGGAGGTATCAATCATCGAAATCGGAACACGTTTACAGATTTTCGATTTTTGTAGCTTTGAATTTATGGGCTATAGTTCAGTTGATTTTCAAAAAAAATGAATTTTCCACGAAACGTGTAGAAATATTCGACCGATCCAAATGGCCGTTTGTATGACAATTACAGGTCTCAACGCCTATTGATAGAGCATAGAGGTATCAATCATCGAAATCGGAGCACATTTGCAGATTTTCGATTTTTGTGGCTCTGAATTTGTGGGCTATAGTTCAGTTGATTTTCAAAAAAATTGAATTTTCCACGAAACGTGTAGAAATATTCGACCGATCCAAATGGCCGTTTGTATGACAATTACAGGTCTCAACGCTTATTGATAGAGGTATCAATCATCGAAATCGGAACACATTTACAGATTTTCGATTTTTGTAGCTTTGAATTTGTGGGCTATAGTTCAGTTGATTTTCAAAAAAATTGAATTTTCCACGAAACGTGTAGAAATATTCGACCGATCCAAATGGCCGTTTGTACGACAATTACAGGTCTCAACGCCTATTGATAGAGGAGGTATCAATCATCGAAATCGGAACACATTTACAGATTTTCGATTTTTGTAGCTTTGAATTTGTGGGCTATAGTTCAGTTGATTTTCAAAAAAATTGAATTTTCCACGAAACGTGTAGAAATATTCGACCGATCCAAATGGCCGTTTGTATGACAATTACAGGTCTCAACGCTTATTGATAGAGGTATCAATCATCGAAATCGGAACACATTTGCAGATTTTCGATTTTTGTAGCTTTGAATTTGTGGGCTATAGTTCAGTTGATTTTCAAAAAAATTGAATTTTCCACGAAACGTGTAGAAATATTCGACCGATCCAAAGGGCCGTTTGTATGACAATTACAGGTATCAACGCCTATTGATAGATTTATCAATCATCGAAATCGGAACAGATTTGCAGATTTTCGATTTTTGTGGCTCTGAATTTGTGGGCTATAGTTCAGTTGATTTTCAAAAAAATTGAATTTTCCACGAAACGTGTAGAAATATTCGACCGATCCAAATGGCCGTTTGTATGACAATTACAGGTCTCAACGCTTATTGATAGAGGTATTAATCATCGAAATCGGAACACATTTGCAGATTTTCGATTTTTGTAGCTTTGAATTTGTGGGCTATAGTTCAGTTGATTTTCAAAAAAATTGAATTTTCCACGAAACGTGTAGAAATATTCGACCGATCCAAATGGCCGTTTGTATGACAATTACAGGTCTCAACGCCTATTGATAGAGCATAGATGTATCAATCATCGAAATCGGAGCACATTTGCAGATTTTCGATTTTTGTGGCTCTGAATTTGTGGGCTATAGTTCAGTTGATTTTCAAAAAAATTGAATTTTCCACGAAACGTGTAGAAATATTCGACCGATCCAAATGGCCGTTTGTATGACAATTACTGAGGATTGAGACTATCTGTCGTTCAGCAGTCTTATACTCATGTTCCGTCGCAATATAAAATAAAAGTCTGCATCAGGGAGCGGCGTACTGTGGGTTAGAGTCGAGTCTATTACCCTTGTATAAAATCCATAAAACTTTCATTATTCTTCTGTCTGATGGAACTAATAAGTTGTTTGATTTCGGCATCCGTTATACGATCTTTAAATCTTCCTAATTGTTCTTGCTTTAATTCTTCCCAGTTAACATTGCCACGTCGCTCTAGAAAGGACCAGTACCACTCCAGTGCACTTTTTCTTAACAATAAGTATAAATAATTAACGAGTCTTTCTGCCGAGATTTTGTTAGCGATGGCCAAACTTTCAACTCAGTATAAAAACCGCTCAACATCTGGTCCACTTGGTGACCCATCGAACGTAATGTTCCACTTGTGAGTACCTAGTAATGAGCCATCGAATTTACCACCATTAGTTGTATTGAAGTTTGAACCCAAATAAATAACGGAGGTGAGGTGGGCAAATTCTTGCCGATTTAAATTAATGGCCCAGGATGGAACATGTTTAAATGTAGTGTGGTTTTGAGAAGTACTCATACTTGTGCGTTTGTCAACATTCACAGCATCACTATTTTGGTTATCTTGGGGTGATTCTGCAACATTGTTACCAATGGTTAGTTTGCTGACTATCTCCTTTAAATTCTTGTATTCTTCTATTGTTAAATTGGTCGGAATAGGTAACGGTGGTTTTTGTTTTAAGTAATCTTGACCCGAGGAACTAAGTAAATTTGTATTTTGTCTAGCGTTAATTTCAGATTGCTATAGCTTTCGGAGCTTTCGGAGGTGAAAAATCAAACATTTCAAGGCATACACGCATTCACCTCTCGCGGTACATAATTAATTGTATGGCGACGCTTTCCTTAAATTCAGCTCGACATCATTGGTCCATTACATTAATACTGCCTCGGTTGCTTTCGCTGTGTATTCTGTCTGGATAACCAGATTCGGCATCCCTGATTTCATTGTAACTGACTAAGGAGCACAGTTCGACTCTCTTTTGTTTGCTGAGTTATCGAAACTATTGGGATTTCTTCGCAAGCGTACAACAAGCTACAACCATAAATGTAACGGAATGATACAACGGTGGAATGAAGTGTTAAAATCCGCAAAACTGTGTTACAGCAGAACGGACTGGAGTAGCATACTTCCGCTAATTCTACTGTGATTACGGACTAGGTATAATACTGAACTGAAGATCAGACCAGCAGAACCAGTTTACGGAAGCGCACTACGAATACCAGGACAGTTTTACGACCATCACTTCGATGAAATTAAACCGACTCCAGCTTCCAGACATTGCACCGAGAAAATCTTTATTTCGAAAAATTGAACGGATACAACCCATGTTTTTCTACGAACGGACGCGGTACGGAAATCATTGGAGTCACTATACACTGGACCATACAGAGTAATAAACAGGAACGGAAAAACATTTACCATCTAAATAACGGCAAGCACAACGGGGTGTCAATCGATAGACTTAAACCATGCCATTCGGAAAACACCTTTGAAAAAACTAACACTACTCAAGACAACGGATCAACTTTGAATGGACAGGGCGACAACATAAGCAAAGTTTTCTTCGGCTTACCGGACGAAACCCCAATAATTGTAAAAGCAACAGCTAATTTTCGTGAAAACATCTTTTTTAAAAATTACTCAAAAGATGTTCGCCAATAAGTTTTTGATGTTGCGAAAATACCAAAAAAATTACTGTTGATATAGTTTTCGAATATGTTCCCGCCTTCACACTAGTCTTATTTAAACTTTTACCTTTTATTTTCACAAAGCAGGCTTATTAAAGAGAAAACAAATGTTTTAAATTTAATTTGTTTTAAAATCGCGACCATATTAAAATGGGTGAATCATTTCCTGGCCACAAATGTCAATTATTTAACCTTCGATCGGACACCTACCTTCCCCGGCTATTACCAACAGCATCATGGACACAAAAACTAGTTCATTATCTACAAGCAAGTATTATTGTATCACGAAAAAATCCAATCACAGCACGAAATTTTTTTTCACATGCCGCAATCGCGAAAGAAAATCGAAGGTTGGCTAAATTACCATATTACATCATACATCCATGTAGCTGTTTTTCGGCTATCTGGTACATAATTATTTTATTTACGTATGCAATTTGTCTAATAATAGTTCCATATGCTTGCGTATTCTACGTTGACAACTCCATATACTCAAAACGCATTGCGCCCACTGTGGGTATTTTCGGCAGCTGTGTATTTTACCTAGAAATCCTGATAAAATTGAATTCAGGCTATTACGATAATCAAAATGAGATGTTTGAGTTAAATCGATCGAAGATTAGAAAAAATTATTTAAAGTCGACACTGTTTCCGGATATAATAGCGGCTTTTCCAACGCCACTGATAATAACATTTCAAGTTCAACCGCTTTCACCTCAATTTATAAATAACTTGTTGATTAGCTTTTGCTTCACCTTTCTATTCCACTTTTTAAATATACCAAAAATGATACGATATTATCACATTATATCGGTATATTTTGATTTTACAACCCGAACCGATTTAATGATAGAACTTTTCTTCGGTTCGACTTACGCAATGCATATTTTGACATTGGCACGCATACTCATACCAGATTTGATATTTCCTAAGCACAACCGGCCGGCAATACTATGCAATGAATGGAACTGTGGTAATGCATTAGAGAAATATTCAAAAGAACTTTTATACACAGCACAAGCATTTCTTGGATGTGGATTCACCCAAATGCACGAAATGTCGATTTATGAAAGTGGCGTGACAATTTTTATTTTATTTTTCGGATGGATATGTACAGCTGCAATGCTCATAATAATAATAAAAGGGGTTATGTCACATAATAGGTCAGAATCAAGATATTACGAATTTTTAGAAGAGGCAAAGGAGTATTGCAGAAAAAACAATTTGCCAGATAATTTAACGGCAAATGTTTATACGTACATTGAACATAAGTTTGAGAATAACTACTTCAATGAGGATAAAATATGCAATACACTGAGTGTTAAGCTTAAAACGGAGATTATTGCGGACAGTTGTAAAGAGTTGATCGATCAGGTGGATATTTTTATAAATTTACCGCAATCGGACAAAAAACAAATTATGAGATGTTTAAAAAGAGAAATTTATTTAACCGGTGATATAATTATTAAGGAACATGATAAAGCCAACTATATGTTTTTTCTGCGAAGGGGATCGGCTACGGCTGTTTCACATTCGGGCAAACAAGTTGATACATTTGAAGATGGTTCGTATTTTGGTGAAATTGCATTATTGCTTGGTGATGAAATGCAAAACTTGTCGATTGTTGCTAATGATTATTGCGAAACGTATGTCCTGTCGAAAGCTGATTTATTAACGGTGATTAAGCCAAATTCTGATTTACTGAAGGAAATGCAAAATATTGCTCTGGATCGAATTCAAAAGATAAAACGTGTGCCGGAAACGTTCCTCGAGAAACTTTGAAGCAAATAATTTATTTTGAATTTTTATTTTGTAATGATTTATTTAAATAATATTTTAAAAATGTAATGCACAATTTCAATTGTTTTTCGGAAGACTACGTAGTTCTCTTTATTTTTGAATGCCTTTTCATAACTGTAAAAATATTTTTCATTTGAATGCAAAACGTTTTTGATTTCAATTTTTATTCTACAACCTCATTTCAAAGCATCACTTATTTGTTGCAGCACAGTCAAAAATGCAATTTGTAACTTTAAAGGAGTAAAATTCACCAAGAGCAGCGCATCGGCAGCGAATTTAAGTATACTGTACATATTATGTTGATTTGCTTATGTATTCATAGATAAATAGAAAATCTATCAAGTAGAATGTGTATGACATGCCGCGCTACTCTTGGTATATTTCAGCCATGTAATTTCGAAACAAAATAACTTGATGGAAACAAATTTTGAAAAAATATGAGGACAAATTATTTCCGTCACTGATTGGCGTACGAAACATTGACTTTTCGTTCAAATTGGGTTGCAAACTGGTCGGTTTAGAACCGGTTTCACATAAATAAATCATTGAAATTCAGTTTTCATTGAAATTCAGTTAAATCCATAAACAATAAAAATAAGAAAATTTGATTTATTATTTTGTACCCGTAAAATCAAAATTTTTCGAAGTCAGAATAAAAATGTCTTTAGTACTAGAAAAAATATGTTTATTTAATTTCACCAAAATTTAATTTTCTACCTCCTCTAGACATCTTGGCTATCCAGACTCCAGAGTGGCCAGCTTGTAATGCCATACGACTAAAATCCACTTTAATGTGGACCTGCAACAATACAGAGCACTCATCTATACTTTTTAACAAAGGGCTTCCCAATTCCACCGATTAAACTGTCCCGTCACTATCTTTTGAAAGAAAGTTCCAGGCTATTATCCCATCCAGAGAGGACTGGATGAACCAGGAGTTTTAAGCTTCTTTACTGATGGTTCAAAACGGAATGGAAAATTCGGGGCAGGGGTGTTCTGCGAGGAACTTATGTTGAACCTCTCCTCCCTAAAGGAAATCACTAAAGTTTCGAGGGGCACTCCTCTTCAATGACCTGACGAAACTAAAAGTGGTTTTTAAGTTGAAAAGAAGAAGTTTAAGAACAAATTTTAAGTTGTGGTACGGCTAGGGACCTTTTTATAAAGGTGTCTATGCCTGGTCCTAGTGGACCGCCACCCAAACCTAATCTAACCTAATTTCACCAACAAGATCTTGAGAAAGCAAAATAAATGCTAAATTGACTAAATGTATTGAAGATCCATGATCTGTTGATTAAAAAGCAATATTAAGCCATGGTGCACAATACATTACCTATCTGTTTGTGTTCATAATATTTAAACATTACCTGCAAAAAAACCCAAGAACACTGTAAGAGATCATATCACACGTCCCAATACAATATACAACTCAACATAAAGCAAGTATACTGCATTCTAGTAAATTTTCAAATAATTTCGAATAATTTTTAATAATATCAAAAGAGCTCCTCGAATCTCCAAACTTACAAAAAATCTTCAGGAATTACAATCAAGATCAACAAAAATTTTGATATAACTGTAACATTATGCTAGCCCTGCTGGGAGGAGAGTCTCAGGAAACTGGGGAGTGGTTAACCTCAGTTTAATAAATTCTGAGTGCCTATGATACCCGGTATGGAATGGCGAACTGGCAAACTGAGCGTCATATCTTCCGGGGTCTCCAGGTAGTGAGTGAGGGGCCCCTTTAAACGGGTTACCCCCTTGAATGGAATGGGTCCTATTGGTTTGGGATATCCATATGGATGGGTGAATGGTTGAGTGAAAGATGAATGGGGGCGGGGGTACTGGGATGGGATGCTTGGTGAGCCAAAGGGCTGGATTAAGGTGTTATGCGACCCGAGCTGATGATCAGCTAGGCTGGGGGCCCATTTAACAAAGCCCAGTCGTTAACGGAGCCCTCTGGATACCTGGTTACCTCCACTTGTATTTAGCCTTACCTGCGTATACGGATCTCGGCGCAGGTGGACCAGTATTTCTCCGACACTCGTGGGAATACTATGGATGATTTAACAAATAAAAATAAGAGAGCCGGTAGCCTTGAAAAACCGGAAAAATTGAAGGAAGAAAGTGGCTCTTACCTTAAAGGTGGAGCTACCTCATCAGTGGCAGGGGTAAGTAGTACCATGGCACCAAAGCCAGGAGTCAGCGATACCAATGCCAGGCAAGAGAGTGGGGGATCGGGAAGGATCCCTCCTGCAATGCGACGATACAGGGAGAAACGGTCGGCGCATAAAATTCTGGATAAACTGGCTGCAACCCCTGAGGGGCAGCTTACAGTAGAACAGAAGCAATCTGTGGCTTGGGCGAGGGAGATTGTCGGCTGCGACAGCTCGGATAGGGTCCTTGTGCCTAAAAGGCAGAGGTCCCAGGATGAGCTCGAAGTGGGCGACAGCAAACGAGCCAAGACCGTCACTGAAGCGATATCGGGAGATCCAAAGGAAAAACCGAAATTGTTCAGTGAAATAGTAAAGGAGAACGTACTGGCGCATCACGGCAGAAAAGTGGAGGGAAGTGTATAATGCACTAAACTCCATTTTTATCAAGGTCCTGAGAGAAAATCCAGGACCCCCTCCGTTCTGTAGAGATGCGGGATGGCATCAAGGGCGCGTAAAGTTAACTGCGTGCTCGGATCAAAGATCGGTGGATCTTTATAAAAAGGCAATAGCCGAAGTAGGTGAGGTATGGATAGACGCGAGGCTTGAGGCAGTTCGAAAGGAAGAAATTCCGAGTAGACCAAGGGCACGCGTCTGGTTACCAACCAAACCAGACAAGCCAGAAGAGATCCTTGAGATTATTCGGGCAAGTAGTCCAAATCTTCCAACGAAAGATTGGAAGATTGTCAAACAGGAGGAGGCTAAAGGGGACTTCAGAATGGCAATCATGCTGCTCAATAGGGAGTCCCTTACTCCCCTGTCAGAGACAAAGGGGGTGATCAGCTTCGGTTTCGGGTCGATCACTCTCAACGTTTTTAAGAAAGATGAGGTAGGCATGCGCTCGGAGGACGGGCCGGAGGTGGACGTCGGACGGACCCAGCGGCAGACAGTCGAGAAAGCGCATGGGGTTATAACAGACGATGACGTGGAGCTGCTATTGGAGAGAGGCGGCCTTCTCTCGCTTGGATCCGATGGGGACACCCTGTCGGAATCTGAACGAAGAGAGGCTGGGAATTCTCAATGCAGCGAAGCATTAATTATGGGTGGTGACACGGCGGATACTAGCGGCCCCCCGGAGGAAGGTAGCATTAGCCTGAAACAAGGAATGCATGAAGAGGTAAGTGAGAAAATGCATGATGATTAATATTGTGCAGATTAATCTTCACCATACGAAGGCTGATTCGGCGGCTCTCGTTCTCAGACTGACTAGATCAGGAGAGGAGCTAGTGTTAATCCAGGAACCTTGGATTAACAAAAACAGGATCTGTGGCCTTAAGGTGAAAGGGTATACAACTTTGTACTCATGTAACTCTGAGAAGATAAGATCTTGCATTTTAGTGAAAAATACTTTAAAAATTTTTCTACTTTCTCAATACAGTAGTGGTGACGTTACTGCGATCAGTATGGAGGTTGGCAGAGACAAGTTTTGGCTGGTCTCTGCTTATATGGATCGGGAGAAGGAGATCCCGCCGGATAACCTGGGGGACCTGATCCGAGAAGCAAGGAGAAATAGGATTGGTGTGATACTCGGATCCCCCAAATTGTGTGATGCGCGTTTGCATCACACGCGCATCACACAATTTGGGGGAGCACTGATATTAATGAGAGGGGTGAGGTTTTTTTTGATTACTTATTAAATACTAACCTTTCAGTTTGCAATGTTGGGCAAGAACCAACATTTATCATTAGTAATCGGCAGGAGGTTCTAGACGTGACCCTCGCCTCGGATACTATTTTTTAGTTGATTAGGGGATGGAGAGTGGCGAAGGAGCACTCATTCTCTGATCATCAATATATAACTTATAACCTTAACATTCACCCGGGTACCCAGAAGCCGTTCAGGAATCCTAGAAGGACAAACTGGGAGAAATATGGGAAGGTGTTGGAGGAACTATTGCCGGAGGTCCCTGGATTTCCGGAGACAGTGGAAGAATTGAATTGCAATGTGGATGTTGTCACAAAAGCATGCAATTTTTCCTTTAATGCTTCTTGCCCCCTGATAAAGCCAAGGGGCAGGCAGAAACCGACATGGTGGTCCATGGAGTTGGAGACCTTTCGGAAGGCGTGTAGGATAGCCTTTAATAAGGCAAAGAGCACGAGGCATGTACGGGACTGGGACTCCTATAAGGAGGACCTAAGAAAGTACAAAAAAGAATTGAGGAAGGCACAGAGGGGATTTTGGAGACTCTTCTGTGGTAGAATGGAAGAAGAGAGACTTCCCGCCTTAGGAAGATTCTATCTACTAACCCAACTAGTCCTAGTTAGTTAATTAGACCAGACGGGTCATGGACAGATTCAAGTGCGGAATCGTTGGAGCTCCTCATCGATACTCACTTTCCGGGAAGCTTTGATGACGCGATGGAGCCTAGAGCTCATCGAGGAACACCTCCAATAGTTATGGAGGGCCTATTGAATAGAGAGCGGATCCGGTGAGCGCTGTAGGGTTTTAAGCCTTATAAATCGGCGGGTTCGGATCGGATTATACCAGCAGAGATCCAAAAGAACTCTGCAGCCATCCTCCCCTGGCTAGAGGTTATCTTCAGGGGATGTCTGAAACTAGTCTATATTCCTAGGAATTGGGCAGAGGTCAAAGTAGTCTTTATTCCGAAATCGGGAAAGAGCTCACATGCTCATCCAAAGGACCTGAGGCCTATAACTCTATCATCCTTTCTGCTGAAAACCCTGGAAAGGTTGATAGATGTATTTATTCGATCAAGAATTGAACCCAGGAATTGGGCAATGTCGCAGCATGCGTACTGTAAGGGAAAGTCGGTGGACACAGCTCTGCACGATCTAGTACGCACAATTGAGAAATCAATTTACTTGCAAGAGTTTTGCATGGTAGCATTTCTCGATATTGAGGGTGCTTTTAATAATGTAAAAACGGAGGCGATCATGGAAGGATTGTCTTTTTTGAAGGTGGACTGCCTACCTACTTATAGGTTAATAAATCAGATGCTGGTAAGCAGAACTATTACCTCGGAGCTGGGAGAGTCCAAGATTAGAAGACGGGTGGTTAGAGGAACCCCACAAGGAGGTGTATTGTCCCCCATTCTCTGGAGTGCAGTGATTAATGGATTGCTGCTGGAACTAGAGAGAGAGGGGATTGGGGTTGTAGCATATGCTGATGATGTAGCGATAGCTGTCTCAAGCAAATATTTAGATACGATTAGGGATATTATGCAGAATGCACTCCTGATCATTACGAAATGGGCCAGCAAGTGTGGACTGTGGATTAACCCTTCCAAAACAGAGCTGGTACCATAGTATTTACTAGGAAATATAAAATTCCGGTGGTTAGCCCTCCTATCATAAACGGCAGCGGACTAGTTTTTGCTGACCGAGCGAGGTTTCTGGGCATAATCTTTGATAGTAAGCTCAGCTGGAAGCCTAACACTTTGGAAAGGGTGAATAAGGCTATTGTAGCCTTATACTCGTGTAGGAACGCTATAAAAGGTGCAAAGAACGGCCTGTATGCTTATAAGCGGGGCGCTTAGGACAACACCTACACGCGCTTTAGAGGTTATGTTCCACCTTATTCCAATCGACCTTCATGGCAAACAGATGGCAGCCAACGTGGCTACGAGCCTCTCGGCTGTCTCTCAGTGGAAGTCTCTTCAGGTGGGACACTCGACTATAGGTAGATTCGCTGCCGAAGAACTGGCGAATCTGGATTATATTACACCAACTTTGTGCTTCGATAAGGGTTTCCGGACCATCTTTCCCTCAAGGGAATCCTGGAGAGACGGATCAATACTGGAAAACGAGGCAGTGCAATTTTTCACGGACGGCTCGAAGCTAGACGATAAGGTAGGAGCTGGAGTCTTCTGTGATAAACTTAATGTTAATATTTCTGTTCGTCTCCCTGACTACTGCAGCGTGTACCAGGCTGAAGTGGTGGCTCACTCACTTGGGTCAGTTTGTCTGAAGTCGCGAGTGGCGCTGGATTGCCGATCATCTCTTAACGATGAGCGAGTATTTCAGCATCCAGATAATCTGGGTCCCGGGTCACTCGAACGTCACGGGGAACTGCAGGGCTGACGAACTAGCTAGGTACGGTACTACTCTCCAGATGCAGCCGGAAATGGCAGGTCTGGGGAGGCCTATGGCAGTGCTAAAATGGGCGCTTAGTAAAAAGGCAATCGCCTTGACAAATGATAGGTGGATCAACACTCTCACGTGCAGGGTATCAAATCAGGTTTGGCCAAAACTGGACTTGCGGCGCCCCAAAGTATTAATATCCCTGTGAAGACAAGAAATAGGATGGGTCATGGGGATAATGACAGGTCACTGCCTTTTTGGGGAGCATGCGAGAAGGCTGGGGATACAGACGAATGACTTTTGTAGACGTTGCATGGACGAAGAGGAGGAGGAGACTTTGGAATACTTCGTATGTCCGGCGCTATCTTACAGAAGGCATAAGTACTTAGGTGTGTACGGTATGGACAGCCTTTCGGAACTCGCGAACTGTGGAGTGCGAGATTTGTTACGCTATATAAATAGCTCTGGTTGGTTTCAACGGGAGTAATGGGGAGATGGGATCCTGTTGTATCACAACGGGCCACTGCTGGCCTAAGTGTGCGATAGCAGCCACTTAACCTAACCTAACCTAACCTAACATTATGCTAGTAACATCAACGAGCAGGTAATCTTGAAAATCTCAAAAATTTCGATGACACCTACCGGCGAAAAGTAGAAAAATCACTCCTCTCCTCTAATTTTCTTAAATACATAGTTGCAGTAGTTAATTTCAGGGGTACTATATATTCCCAAGCTGATTGCTGTGCATGGTTTACAAATTTGCGAACTTCTTTGTCTAATTGCTTCTCGGTCTTTAATGGAACCATTAAGTTAATTTTTCTTCTAGCGGTAGTCTAAAGCATTCCCAATTAGTGTGATTATTCACATTTTCACTTAACGTTAAAAGTATCGGTGAATGATCAGAGTTTTAAGTTGTGGCTTTTATGTACTTGTGCATAATTTACAGATATGTTCTTTATTATGAAGAAATCAATCAGATCGGGTACTTTGTTTGGAGCAGTCGGCCAGTAGGTTGGTTTTCCAGTTGGGCTTCACAACTACATTTCCTTATTGCTTTTAGAAGTTCTTTACCCTTAGTAGTTGTTAATCTGGAGCCCCAGTGAACATTTTTTGCATTAAATCCTCCTCCAAGTACAAACCGTTTTCCTACAGTTTACTGAGAAGCAACAAATCCAAACTTGATCTTATATCTCGGTTGAACATGCCCATGGTTAGCGATTTCCCCGTTCGTCGAATCGAGAGAAGAATCAAGATGATGGACCGGCAACAACGGACCAGATCACGAGGCATATCGCAAAATCATCAGCAATCGCGAAGTCAATCACGAACGCCGAGCCATCGAACCTACGGAGACAAAGCAGCTAAATGTCGAGAGCCTTGTTCTAAAAGACAGGCGCCTAACGTAACCATTCCAAAAAACTATTAAGCCAGTCGCCTAATACAGGCAACGCGGGTCGTACAATAGCGCGATTTGTCGCTACTGATAACTTAACCAAGTCGAAATTCTTAGTTGACACAGGCGCGGATATTTCCGTGCTTCCACCAACGATCAGCGAACGACAAAAACCTCCAGCAGCGACAAAACTATTTGCAGCTAACGGTAGCGAAATTAAAACATATGGCACCAAACGTCTGACCCTCTCATTGGGTCTACGAAGGAGTTTCACTTGGGATTTCATTATAGCAAACGTTACTACAGCGATCATCGGAGCTGATTTTTGACGCCATTTCGAACTGTTGGTCGACATCAAAAACGGTCAGCTGATCGACAGTCTGACCAAATTGTCAGTCAAGGCAGTTCAACAAAAGACAAATGCAGATTTATTGCACGAACGCAGATTTATTGCACGAACTCCGCGACGTAACTGTCTTAACGAATAGTAAGAAACGTAAGGTTAGTACGACGACTCACCACATCACAACCACAGGTCAGCCAGTCGGTGCCAAAGCACGAAAGCTGTCGCCCGAAAAACTTAAGGCTGCCCAAAATGAATTTCAATTTCTAATGGATCAGGGAATAATTCGTCCTTCCAAAAGTAATTGATCAAGTCCTCTGCATATGGTCCCGAAAAAGAACGGCGAGTTAAGAGCTTGCGGAAATTACAGGGCGTTGAACGCGAGAACGATACGAGATAACTATACCCCCATAAGTTTTATACAGGATTTTACTCATTTCCTCGATGGCACCGAAATTAACACGGTACTTGACTTACAGCGTGCCTACCAACAAATCCCGATCGAGCCAAACGACATACCGAAAACGGTCATAATTACACATTTCGGACTATATGAATATGTTTACATGACTTTTGGATTATGTAATGCGGGCCAGACCTTTCAAAGGGTTATTTATGAAGTTCTACGAGGACTGAATTTCGTTTTTTCTCGTACTTGGACGATATTTTTATTGCTTCAAAAATACCGGCGGAGAATAGATGTCACGTCAAGATGGTACTTCAGCGATTATCAGAATGCGGCTTATGCATCAATACAGCGAAATGTCAATGGGGTAAAACTGAGGTGCAGTTCCTAGGACATCTGGTGAAGTCTACCGGCATTAAGCCATTACCAGAAAAAATACTAGCTATTGACAACTTCCCGAAACCGAAGACAGCGCAACAGCTGAAAAGATTCTTGGCCATGATAAATTTTTATAGAAGATTTATACCACATGCCGTTAAGAATCAAATGGCACTGCAGAAACTGATAGTTGGCAACAAAAAGAATGACAAGACCAAGGTTCCATGGACAAACGAATCAACAACCGCATTGCAGAATTGCAAAAGCGATCTACGGAACGTAAGATTTCTTGCACATCCGAAACCAGATTCCAAATTATCGCTTTACGTCGACGCATCAGATGTGGCAGCAGGCGCTGTCCTTAATCAACAAGATGAAGCAGGAGTTATCGAACCGTTGGGTTTCTACTCAAAAAAGTTAACAGAGTGTCAGCAGAGATATTCTACGTATCAAGCAGTGAAACACATGTAGCCATATCGACTACATCGGGCAGTTCACTAACAAAATTTTGCACGTCGCTGGCAAAGATAATGCAGTAGCGGATCTCCTGTCACGAATCGAGATGATTGATAATAACCATAACGATATTATCGATTTCAACGCAATATCAAAGGAGCAAAAAAAGATTCCGAATTAAAAAGCTTATTGGCAGGTAATAATTCTAATCTTGTTCTAAAGTATTTTGTCATTCCAGGATCTAAAGAAATACTGTGCTGTGATGCAACCCACCAGTTAATCAGACCATTTGAACCCAAAAAGATGGTTTGTAAGAGCTTGTCTAGCGTGTCAGCGAGCTAAAGTTCATCGATACAAAACGTCAGTGTCCAATTTCATCGTACCGGATAGCCGGTTTCAACACGTCAATATGGATATCGTTGGCCCACTACCGTTCAGTTCAGACAAGCATTACATTTTGACATGTATCGACCGTTATTCGCAATGGCCAGAGGCTTATCCGATGTCTGACATGACAGCTGAAACGATTGCACGAGAATTTGTATCAAACTGGGTATCACGATTTGATACTCCATCGCGAATCACCACAGATTTGGGTCGACAATTTGAGTCCGAAATCTTCAGAGAGTTAACGAGACGTTTGGGAATTAACCTTCTTAAGACGACGCCTTACCATCCCCAGTCGAATGGGATGATCGAGAGATGGCATCGAACGCTAAAAAGCGCATTCAAAGGCTACCAAAGTAACGACTGGATCGATGCATTACCTACAATACTACTAGGGTTGAAGTTAACGTTCAGAGAAGACATCAAGGCGACGCCATCAGAGTTGGTATATGGGATGTCACTGCGGCTATCCGGCGAATTCTTTCACGAAGTTTCAGTGACAGAAAACGAAGCTGAGTTTCTAAAAAATCTAAGGCGAACGATGAACAAACTTAGACCGAAACCCGCGAGCCATCACGATTGGTCGAAGTTCTTTGTGCAGAAGCAGATAACAGATTGTACTCACGTTTTTGTGCGAAACGATGCGGTGACCATACGAGGTCGTGCAACGATACGACAAGTATTTCAAGGTCCGGATCCATAACCAGGCAAGAAAAGTCTCCATTGACCGATTAAAAGCAGCGTTTTTGCCCTTAGACGATCAGCCTATCGAAGTGCCAGTGGAGAAATTACACGACAACGAGCAACCTACCCAACCTATCGAGGTTCCAGTGGAGAAACCGCCCGATGGTAAAAAAACAAGTGCAACCACATCGTGATCTGAACGTCGTGTTCAGATTCCTTTCCGTTACCGATAACCTGAACACTACGAGGGGAGTAGTGTGGCAGCACCATCGGGAAATTACCAAGCCACCAATATCGAAATATACAACGGGTAACACCAATATGGAAAGGTACAACAGGTAACACAAAAACTTTTGACAGTTAGTTTTTGTCTTATGTGTGTCCGTGTTTTAACCCAAAAAATATATATCGACGAACAAAAAAAGTGAATTAAATTAAAAAAGGAGTATTGAATTACGAGTCTCGCACCATTGTCGACGACGATCATCATTGCTAAATTATTCCAAATAAATCATTAAACTGTGAATAATTAGAAATATAACTGCACGTACACACTACCGCAGGATTCTTGACGTCGCGTCTGCATTACAATGTTCTTTCGTGTTACTATCTCTAATACTGAATGTAAAATTGCGAAAAAACAATTCATAATGCTGCATGTGTAATGCAGAAAATGTTGGCAATTCTTTATGTAGCGAAAAGATTTAATTTATTGGAGGCTATTGTCCACATATAAAATAAGCTTCCTACCGAACAAATATTGCGAAAAATTCAGGATGCCAAGTATTATAGCGTAAGCTTCTGCCTATTTTTTGTTGTGTACTTTACAACGTTTGTGATGCGTATTGGATAGTATTGGATGCATATTGAATGCCGGTGTCATTTATTTTCCAACAGGATAATGATCCTAACGAGACTGCAAACTTGACGTGCGAATCCCCTAGTTCAACTCTATTGAAATAACTTATGGGGAGAAGTATTAAACAGTAAATAATCTAGGTCAGAAGAGCTGTCCATCATATCAAAACATTCCATCTGAAAAACATTCTGGAATAATGGCTACCCACTAATGCTGCACGAAATTTAAGGGCCACCTCCCCCCACAAGGGGTGCCTAGGCGTTAATCCGCTCCTAAGGAAGAACGACAATCGTAATTGAGGTCAATGGAGCAAAATTTCCAAATTCTAACAAAACCACTTTGAGTTCATTATACATTGTGTTGGACAGCGAATCGAAGTTGTATACTGTAATATAATTATAGCACATTGTGAATAGCCATGCCTTGCGGCAGGGTCCAAAACTAATCTATCTGAGAGCTGTCAAACAGATGGTACACTCGTTTTTCTGTTTCCTTTATTGACGATTGGAGCATCACGGATTCCACCTAGTGGAACATTTTTAAACTGAGCTGCCTGATAAATAATTCCAATTTTGATCCGTAAACTCAATTTTTACTTACGGGATTGCTAGTGATTGTAAATAATTCCAATTTTGGACTATAAAACAATTTTTAATTACCGCATTGCTAAATTTTCTTTCGTCGCATTTGTGACAAATGTCATTTTATCAGGTGCATCATTTTAACTATTGCCCTCGAGAGGCGCTTTCTTTACTTTTACAATCGTCAATAAAATAAATAAATTATTATATTCGGTGAATATTAAAAACATCGTAGTTTTTATTTATCTTGTTTACCCATCATCGAACGCGGTAACAATTGGCGACGAGGATAACGGTCATATATTTTATAAATCAATTTCATTATTGTTAATAATAAAAAAAAAAAAAATTAACATCGAAATGACCGAAATGGAAAATTTGGTGCTCGCGTTGACGGAGCTAGTAAAAAAACTTGGTGCACCTGAGAATACACCAAGTAGTGTACAACGAATGGAAAGCCTTGCCAACAGCATGCAGACGAGGGACACACATTCGAGGCGTGGTATCGACGATACGAGGAAATATTCCAAGAAGACGCCAAATCCCTCAACGATGCAGAAAGAATCCGATTGGTTTTGCGCAAGCTGGGCGCAAATTCTCATGACAGATTCAAAGATATGCTGCTTCCGAAATCTCCGAAAGATTTTTCATTTGTTGAAGTCGTGAAGAAATTGAAAGACGCTTTTGGACGACAAGAATCGTTGTTCAATACTCGGTACAAGTGTCTTCCAGCCACAAAGAGTGGGAATACAGATTTTGTCACATATGCAGCACAAGTAAACCGTCAATGCGAAAAATTTAAGTTGAAAGAGCTAGACGATAATCAATTTAAATGTCTAATGTTCGTGCGTGGACTGCAATCTTCACAAGACGCTGAAATTCGAACACGCCTTCTCGCAAAATTGGACGGGGAGGATGCAAACGAACAATCACTGGAGAAACTAATCGCCGAAACTCAACGCATTTTGAGTCTAAAGCGCGACATTGGTGGAAGTTCCAAATCTCAACCAGCCATCAACGCCATGAAGCAGACACAACCACGTTTTTCAACGCCATCGGAATAATTTAAAAATAAAACGAAAGATTCAGCCCCGGTTAAAAAACAAACAACTGGGCCATCCAGACCATGTTGACTCTGCGGTGATATACACTTCGTTCGAAACTGCAAATTTGCGACGCACAAGTGCAATCAATGACATAACGTAGGGCATAAGGATGGTTATTGTCAACTAAATAAACCGCGAGTTCCGATACTCAACAAGCCGAGTAATCAGCCACGAATTCAGGTTCTACGTGTCAATGGAATCATCAACGGAAATAACCATGGCGATATAACATCCCGACGAAAATACATAAATGTCGAGATTAATGGAACCAGCGTGAAACTACAGATCGACACGGCGTCCGATTTGACCATAATATCAGAGCAAACATGGCAAACTCTGGGATCACCTGGAACCACATACAGCCCCATGGGAATAAAATCGGCTTCAAAGGATGTGCCGAAAGTCACAACAAATCCTGACCGCCGCAGGGTTAAGTTGTTTTTTTTTTTAAATCGCGTATAACGTTGTAACATCCCTGCATGGGGAAGACAAGAAAAATGATTGAACGAAATGTTTTTGGGTTTGGATGTTGAAAAAAAAAAAAAATGATAAGCTAGTCAGTGATGAAGATGAATTAAATATGGTCGGAACCAACAAAATTATTAAAAAATTAAGTAATAAAAATTAGAAACAGAAAATTTAATTAGTGAAGTTGTGAAAAAAAAAACAACTTGTTAAATTTTGAACTTTTAAGACAAAAAAAAAAAAAATAAGATAAAATTGGGTTTAGTTGTTAAGTGTCTTGTAAATATTTAAGTGATCAAAAACTATTGATAAATAAAATCTAATGTTAATTAATAAAAAAAAAGTAGAACAAAATTAAAAATAAAATTATATTTAAGAATAAAGAAAACGCACACGAGATGATAGCGTTTCCTCGAACTGTAAATGGAGGAATACAGTGAATCCGCATGCTCGTACTTATGAAATTGTGCTTAGTGCTAAATTAATAAAATAAACTGATAATAATATGATAATGATGATAATACAGTTTCTAATACATAATTAATAAAACATAACATAAATAATAATTAATAGTTTATTAATATTAGTGCTAAGCTAATTCAATACGAAAATCATTAATGCTAATGAATGATTCGTAGCTTGAGCCAAGACTAGTTTTAGTTTAGTGTTCGTGGGTTAAGTTTTGGGTGTAAAATATTGCCGTTTTGCCGTTATACCAAATCAACCAAAAAAATAGTTAAAATGTTGGTATTGAATTTATAGCAATGAACCCAACAACACCAAATAATTTAAAAAAAAACGGTGACATTCTCAAATGAAATTACCGTGCTTCAAACATTCCATAAAATTAACGTATACACAAGTACGTCATAATCTGGAGAATATTGGATGTTTACACCAGGGGAAACCAACATTTGTTTTTTTTTGGGTCTAATTTAAGATAAGTTTTTATGTATTATAATTATATTCTACTATATTGTTTAATTTTTTGTTCAAATTTAAAAACTATTCCAAATATTTCGATAACTAGGATTAGGGTAGTAGGGTTTAGGTTAGGTAATCTAGTTTGTAATTTGTAAACCAAATTTATTTTATTTTATTTGCTATATTTGATTAATTTCCATTTAAATAAATTATGAATTATAGAGGCGATTGTAATTCAATAGTTAAATTTCTGTCTGTTAAAATGTTGTGTGTGAGATAGACGCAGTCGAATAGTGGGATGGAACTAGGGTAAGTCATGTCATTGGGGTAAGTTGCATTGTCATTGTCGGTTCAATTTTCATTTTTATTTTTGTTTCCTTTTCTGTCCTTTAGCGGTCTTGCACGGAGCAATCAAGCTGTCAGAAATCCCACACCCATTTCTCCTGAGCTCTAGCCGGCCAAGATGACCGCCTGACAGCCTCTGATTGTTCAGAATTTCTGTAGCGGTAACGTTACAGTGGCGCCCAAATTTCGGTACAATAGTGAATTTTTTTTTATCCTAACTAAATTTCAAGTTTTTATAATTTTAGTAAAGTAATGGTTTGGTGAAGTTGTTACATTTTCATCTGCATCTAATTTTATAAAATTGTTATGAGTCAGATATTGGTGTACCAGCTTACCAAATTTTTATTTTAACGTGAAGATACGAGAAGATTGTTTTGCTCTAACATTTCCGTAAAATTGATTGATTGTTACGTTTTAGATTTTGTTGTTGCATTGCAATTTGAACATATTTTTTTTTGTATTTTTTTTTTTTTTTTTTTTACCGTTCATTTAGAAACATTGTGTCCCCGTTTAAGGGTTTCGAATTCAATGTGTGACTGAAATGTTCGGTAGATTATTTCCAATTTTTGTTAATAGTAATTTTGTCAGATCGCCCGAAATATATCCAGCATTGCTGTTTGAGTTATTGTATGGGTTTTGTATTTGACAAAGTTAATGTTTATTAGTAGCTTCCAATTTTACATCTCCTAGAACGACAAAGAACAGTGCGGCTTGCCTGGTGGCATGATTTCTCTGGTTTCATCCCCTATTTTTTTTTTGGTATTCGATTATATTTATTGAGAAATATTCATATTTACATTTTAAAAGGTAAATGGTATTTAGCTTATTACAAGTACATTGGATTTAAATTAAATTAGCATCATAAATTTTCATTCTTGCTAACTGACTATAGCTTTAAAACATTTGAAGTTTTAAAACATTTGAATTATAATACATTTGAAGTTATTTTATCTTTAGGTTATTATTTGTTTCACATTTTTTTTTCCAAACCTACATACATACTTAAATTGGTTTTCGCGTCGTATTGTTACAACTTTGCAATAATTACGTTCATTTTATTACTTTAAGCATACAAATATTACAATTGAACAAAAATGAATCCTGATCACTTGGCTAACGACGAGTTTGAATTGGAATGTGCGGTACGTGATATTAACGGTGATAACCCACTGTCCAATTTAAATGAACTTTTAAAGCGTCTAGAAGATGAGAAAACTCATGCAGTATTAATTCCGAACCGGCCTCTGCGCTCGGCACGAAAAAATCCACGAGTCGAGGTTAATAAAATTTCTCTAAAATTCAGACAAATTTATGCTGAAATTCAAAACGCTATTGAATTGAAAAAGTCTAATATCAGCATAAAGTTTGATATATTTCATTCTAGACTATTGCATATTAGTGGTCGTTTATATAGAATTAAATATTCCACAGTGGTGGCAGCAGCAGTGACTGAGCTCAACGAGAAGTGTGATCAGTTAATTGCGTTTGTTAAGGATGTTAACGTTGAAGTCCCGGCTCAAGTCACAAATGTGTCTACGAAACCGATTATCGAACAAGGCAATTTTCCAAGATTGAACTCGGTTACAGTAAACCCTCCGATATTGAATCCACCACCGAATGCACCAACAGTTAATCTTGCACCAAACGTTTATCCTCCTAATTACTTTGTTCCGAACCAAAATCCATTTTACCATCCGCAGCAATTCCAACCTTTAATTCGAGATCCAACAAAATGGTGTATCTCTTTCGATGGCACACCTCAGGGTACGCCAGTCAAAAAGTTCATTCGCATGGTCGAGCATCAAGCAATGACCAACTATATCCATTTGCAGCAAATTGCAAATGACATGAGCTACTTTCTTAAAGGTGTTGCAGCGGATTGGTATTGGGATTTTATCCAGCGGAATGGCAATATAGAATGGTCGTTTCTTAAATCCGAGTTTATAAAAAGATTTTCTGACAGACGAACTGATTTAGAAATACGTCGAGTGATTGAGTCCAAGAAGCAACGTCCGCACGAAAAGTTTATTGATTTTTACAACGCAATTTTATCGATGACTCTACAAATGGAAAAACAGATGCCGGATTCAGACCTTATATTTATATTAACTCAAAACATGCGCCCAGGGTTACAAGATCGATTGGCGGTTGCACGATTTAATACACTAGATGAGCTAGTTCGCCAATGCGTAGCATATGAAGATACCTGGAGTCGAAACCGTATCGTTCCGGAATTATTTTGTGAGTCTCGCAGACAAATTAATGAAATTGAAATACCACCAGATTCACAAGGAACTGTTGATAGATACCCCAAGAATACCAATGACTCTCAACTCAATTCGACACTTTATCAGTACTCCAATCCTCAAGTAATCAGTCAAAATCTACCAAGCTATCAAAACCTACCATATAATTCCATGCAGCCCATACAACCTTTTAGCTATCACAGTAATAATTCAGATTTTCACCATAGCTTGCAATATTCACCGCAGCAATTTAGTATTACTCATAATCCGACGTCATATCAACCAACGCTTAACGCAGTTTCCTCAAATACGAATACTCAGACTATTAATCCGACACCTTCTTCAAGTGAAACACAAATTATTAGGCAATGTTGGAATTGTGGACGGTCTGGTCATTATTTTAAAAATTGCACATACAAAATTTTGCACATATTCTGTTTTGGGTGTGGTACTCCCGAAGTGATTAAGCCCCATTGTCCACATTGTCAAGTAGTTTGGGGAAACTTGAAGGAGGGGGCGAACATCCCAAAGATGATTCCCCCCGGACCACCAATCAATCAGCAAAGAAACGTCGGGTATCGTTCAATCCTGAAGCGTCACTAAACAATAAATATAGCCTCTTAAAATTTTCTAGCTCCAAATCCAAATATCAAAAATATTGTAATAGAACAAATCGCATTTTCCGGTCAATCGCCTATTTTCGAAGGAGAAAATCTTTCAAAACACAATTAATAGAGTCCCTCATATCAGATTCCACGGATGGTCGACCTTACGCCGAAATAGAAATATTAGGTAGAAAAGTACGAGGATTGTTGGATTCGGGTGCCAATGTTTCTCTACTAGGAAAGAATTGTGAAAATGTCCTTAAAGACCCGAATGTTCATTTTAGGCATTTTCCTTCTTCAGTTAAAACCGCCAACGGCAATGTAGAGCAAATAATTGGTCATATTACAGTTCCGATTAATTTTGCTGGGCAAACATTTTAACTCTACATTTGGCCCCTAATCTTAAACAAGAATTGTACCTTGGCATCGATTTTTGGCGATTGTTTCATTTAAGAATCGCTTATCATTCTAAAGTTTTTGATTTTTCATCTCCGTGTTTATTCTCTTCATCTAATGAAGCATTTGAAATGACTCTAGCTGATACAGATCCTCTTTTACATAAATTGTCACCTACGCAGCAGCAACAGTTAGAAGCAGTCAAGCAACAATTTCCGTCTTCCGCCCTGCTTGGTCTGGGTCGAACGCACTTGGTGAAACACGTCATTGACGTTAGCGAAGCCAAACCCATCAAGCAGCGATTCTATGCTGTGTCACCGGCTGTCGAAGCAGAAATTGGGCAAGAATTGGATCGTATGCTCTCCTTAGGTGTTATAGAAGAAAGTGTCAGCTCGTGGAGTTCCCCGATGGCTAGGGTCCGCAAAGCAGATGGTAAGTTCCGATTGTGCCTGGACGCAAGAAAGGTGAATTCGGTAACAGTGAAGGATGCTTATCCTTTACCTCTCATCGATGGGTTGCTTGGGCGTTTAAATAAGACAAAGTTTATTTCAAGCATTGACTTAAAAGACGCCTTTTGGCAAATCCCATTAGATGAGGGGTCAAGGGATAAAACAGCCTTCACTGTTGCAGGACGACCGCTTTACCAATTTACTGTAATGCCTTTCGGCCTCTGCAATGCGCCGCAGACGATGTGTCGTCTCATGCATCGGGTGATACCTCACGAGCTGCACACACAAGTTTTCGTCTACCTAGACGATCTCTTGATAGCTGCTGAAACGTTTGAAGAACATCTTAACCTATTGAGTAGAGTAGCTGAATTATTAAAAAGAGCTGGCTTGACGATCAATGTGCTTAAAAGTAAGTTCCTTCTTAAGGAGATTCGTTATCTAGGATACGTTGTCGGTGATGGTGTTCTCAAATTAGATCCTGCTAAAGTATCTGCCATTACATCTTACCCTGTACCTAAAACTGTCCGACAACTCCGAAGGTTTCTGGGCATATCCGGATGGTATCGGCGGTTCATTCACCGTTATGCCGAAATAGCAACACCTCTTACAAATTTACTCCGGAAAAACCGAAAATTTGAGTGGAATGACATGGCTCAGGTATCTTTTGATGAATTAAAAACCGCTCTTTCTACCGCTCCTGTGTTATCCAATCCCGATTGGACTCAGCCATTTTTTATTCAGTGTGATGCTTCTTCGACTGGCGTGGGAGCTGTCTTATTCCAAAGATCTTCCAGCGGCGATGAACGTCCTATTGCATATATTTCTCAAAAACTCAATGCAGCACAACGCAATTACAGTGTTACCGAACTGGAATGCTATGCGGCTGTATTGAGTGTTGAGAAATTTAGGCAATACGTAGAGGGCTTCTCTTTTACCATTATCACGGATCACGCAAGTTTGAAGTGGTTAATGGGACAAAGAGAGCTCTCTGGACGTCTCGCTCGCTGGAGCCTTAAACTGCAGGGGTTCAATTTTAATATTGAGTACCGTAAAGGAAAGGATAACCTCGTGCCAGATGCTCTTTCACGGCAGGCAGAGGCATTTACACTGAATGAAAACCTGGTTGATGATCCTTTATCTTTTGATCGTGATTGCGATTACTTCCAAGATCCTGATTATCTTAAGCAGAAAAACTTCATTCAATCTAATCCCGAACTAAAAGCTAACCTCCGTATTTCTAATGATAAAATACTTATCCTTCCGAAACCTGAAATCGATGTAGCCTCTGACATTCCTGCCTGGAAAATTCTTGTTCCAAACAATCTGGTCCCTATTTTACTGGAAAGGGCTCACTCTCCACCGAACGCTGCTCACTTGGGAATACGCAAAACTTTAGAAATTTTAAGAAGATTATATCATTGGCCGAAAATGGCTCACGATGTGCACAAATTAGTTGTAAATTGTCAGACGTGCAAATTAAGTAAAGCATCGAACGTTATAACTCGCCCCCCAATGGGTCAATATACCGAAATCTCCCGCAGTTTTCAACGTCTGTACATCGATTTCATGGGACCATATCCTCGTTCAAAGTTGGGGAATACATACCTTTTTGTAGTTTTAGACCACTTCAGTCGTTTTGTAATTCTTGAGCCAATGCGAGATGCGACTAGTTTAAATGTAATTAAATTCTTAGAAAATCGAGTTTTAAATGTGTATTCAGTACCGGAACAGATCCTTAGCGATAATGGTAAACAATTTACCTCGAAGATATTTCGTGAATTCTTGAATAAATACGGCATTAAACAAATTTTGACTCCAAAATATTCTCCACAAGCAAACGCTTCGGAACGAGTTAATCGTAGTATTCTGGCTGCAATCCGCTCATACATTCACAATGATCATACCACCTGGGATTCCAATATACATTCAATTGCTTCAGCATTGCGGAATGTCGTGCATGGAAGTACCAATTATGCGCCCTTTTTCTTGCTGTTTGGACAACATTATATTTCCCATGGATCTCAATATCAAATACTTCGTGAGTTAAGTAGCCTCGATGATCATGAAGTTCAATTGTCAAACGCAGATAAATTGACTGTAGCACAAAAAACCGTTCTGGATAATTTACGAAAAGCCCATAAGCAACACTCTCACGTGTATAATTTACGAACTAGACAGCGAAAATTTTCGAATGGCCAAAAAGTGTTCGTTAGAAATTTTTGCCAGAGCGCGGCCGCAGAAAAATTTTCGGCGAAACTCGCTCCTAAATTTAAGGTAGCATATATAAAAGAACCGGTTGGTTTCGTAGCGTTTAAACTTGTTGATGAAAATGGCCAGCCGCTTGGTACTTATCATATTAAAGACATTAAAACCTAAAATTATTGCCAAGGGTGATCGTAGTATTTATGCTTGTTTAGTTGTGTACGAACTGTTAAGGGTAATGCCCGGCTTTGAGACATCTCTCATGGGTTGTGGGACGTCCCCACGATTTGTGCCGAAAGTCACAACAAATCCTGACCGCCGCAGGGTTAAGTTGTTTTTTTTTTTAAATCGCGTATAACGTTGTAACATCCCTGCATGGGGAAGACAAGAAAAATGATTGAACGAAATGTTTTTGGGTTTGGATGTTGAAAAAAAAAAAAAATGATAAGCTAGTCAGTGATGAAGATGAATTAAATATGGTCGGAACCAACAAAATTATTAAAAAATTAAGTAATAAAAATTAGAAACAGAAAATTTAATTAGTGAAGTTGTGAAAAAAAAAACAACTTGTTAAATTTTGAACTTTTAAGACAAAAAAAAAAAAAATAAGATAAAATTGGGTTTAGTTGTTAAGTGTCTTGTAAATATTTAAGTGATCAAAAACTATTGATAAATAAAATCTAATGTTAATTAATAAAAAAAAAGTAGAACAAAATTAAAAATAAAATTATATTTAAGAATAAAGAAAACGCACACGAGATGATAGCGTTTCCTCGAACTGTAAATGGAGGAATACAGTGAATCCGCATGCTCGTACTTATGAAATTGTGCTTAGTGCTAAATTAATAAAATAAACTGATAATAATATGATAATGATGATAATACAGTTTCTAATACATAATTAATAAAACATAACATAAATAATAATTAATAGTTTATTAATATTAGTGCTAAGCTAATTCAATACGAAAATCATTAATGCTAATGAATGATTCGTAGCTTGAGCCAAGACTAGTTTTAGTTTAGTGTTCGTGGGTTAAGTTTTGGGTGTAAAATATTGCCGTTTTGCCGTTATACCAAATCAACCAAAAAAATAGTTAAAATGTTGGTATTGAATTTATAGCAATGAACCCAACAACACCAAATAATTTAAAAAAAAACGGTGACATTCTCAAATGAAATTACCGTGCTTCAAACATTCCATAAAATTAACGTATACACAAGTACGTCATAATCTGGAGAATATTGGATGTTTACACCAGGGGAAACCAACATTTGTTTTTTTTTGGGTCTAATTTAAGATAAGTTTTTATGTATTATAATTATATTCTACTATATTGTTTAATTTTTTGTTCAAATTTAAAAACTATTCCAAATATTTCGATAACTAGGATTAGGGTAGTAGGGTTTAGGTTAGGTAATCTAGTTTGTAATTTGTAAACCAAATTTATTTTATTTTATTTGCTATATTTGATTAATTTCCATTTAAATAAATTATGAATTATAGAGGCGATTGTAATTCAATAGTTAAATTTCTGTCTGTTAAAATGTTGTGTGTGAGATAGACGCAGTCGAATAGTGGGATGGAACTAGGGTAAGTCATGTCATTGGGGTAAGTTGCATTGTCATTGTCGGTTCAATTTTCATTTTTATTTTTGTTTCCTTTTCTGTCCTTTAGCGGTCTTGCACGGAGCAATCAAGCTGTCAGAAATCCCACACCCATTTCTCCTGAGCTCTAGCCGGCCAAGATGACCGCCTGACAGCCTCTGATTGTTCAGAATTTCTGTAGCGGTAACGTTACAAGGACAGCGTCCCCCTTATCGCAGAATTTGACTGTGAAATGGGGATTAAAAGCATCGGGCAAGTATATTTTGGTAAATGTTTAGTCACAAATATTACAGAGCTTGATGTTTTAGGCATAGATTGGATCGAGCGTTTTGGTATTTGGGACCGTTCGATAAACCAAATATGCAATGTCATCCATGCGACAAAATCAGAACATGATGTGTTCATTACGGAATTGAAAAATGAATCACAAATCATATTCAGCGAAACACCAGGGAAGTGTTTAAAGGCTAAAGCGGTTATCCACATGAAGCCAGACGTCCGTCCTATATACCGACCGAAGCGACCGGTGTCATTCGCTGCATTGGAAGGAGTTGAATGCGAACTTGATCGTCTTCAAAAACTCTATTGAGTACTCAGATTGGGCAGCACCCGTCGTCGCAGTCAAACGCCCCAACGGTCGCATACGCATATGCGCCGACTACTCAACTGGACTAAATTCATGCATAGAGACAAATGCATATCCACTTCCAAGTCCAGAAGAAATGTTCGCGCAGCTCGCTGGCAGTAAAGTATTCAGCAAAATCGATTTGTCGGATGCTTACTTACAAATCGAAGTTGACGACAAATCAAAGCGATTCCTGACAATCAACACGCACAAGGGACTTTTCACATTCAATCGTCTGCCTTTCGGAGTGAAGTCTGCCCCCGGCATTTTCCAGCAAATCATTTGTGAGACTCACAAAACAATCCTCAAACGACTGTTTAAACGGTTAGAAGAATACGGATTCCGAGTGAAATTGATGAAATGTAATTTTTTTTGCAACGAAATCAATTATTTGGGAACAATCATAAATAGCAAGGGCATCACTACAGATCCATCAAAAATTTCTGCAATAACATCAATGCCGGCACCTGAAAACGTTCCACAGTTGCGATCGTTCTTATAGGAGCAATAAACTTCTACGGAAAATTTGTCCGACAAATGCATGAATTACGAGCTCCATTAGACCGGTTGTTGAATACAAATGTGAAATGGGAATGGTCAATCGAATGTCAACAATCATTTGACAAATTCAAACGCATCCTCACTTCCGAGTTGCTTCTCACACACTACGATCGAACAATTCCTGTAAAAATCTACGCTGATGTTAGCAACACGGGAGTCGGCGCGTCGATTGCTCACGTCTATTCAGACGGAATGGAGAAGATGATTTCGCATGCATCACGAATGCTAACAAAGGCTGAGAAAAATTACAGCCAAGTGGAAAAAGAAGGTCTTACCCTTGTCTACGCAGTTAAGAAATTCCATCGGTACATCTACGGAAGAAAATTTACACTAGTAACGGACCACAAACCACTTCTCAGCATTTTCGGATCGAAAAATGGGATTCCCGTGAATACCGCAAATCGGCTCCAACGATATACGATTTCGATATATCATACATGTCGACAAATGATTTTGGAACAGCTGATATCCTTTCACGACTCATCGCCTCAAACCGAGTTGACGATGAAGATTACGTGATTGCCTGTCTCCACCTCGAAGAAGAAATAATTAATCAAATTGAGGGAATCATCGATGTATTACCCATTACTCGAAAAATTATTGAAACTGAAACGAAGCGCGACCAAACTCTTACAATAATCGTTCAGTATCTGAATTCAGAATGGCCGATTTCGAAAGCGGAAATTCCGGACGACGACGAACTGGCGCAGTTTTATAACCGACGGGGATCACTATCGTTTGCATCAGGTTGTATTATGTTTGGCGACAGACTCGTCATTCCGCAACGATACCGAAAACTGATGTTACGACAATTACACAAAGCACATTTGGGTACTGAGGCAATGAAAATACTCGCCCGAGCCTATGTGTATTGGCCTAAAATTGATTACGACATCACAGATCTCGCGC
Source organism: Tipula helvola (assembly GCA_963556165.1). NCBI lineage: Eukaryota > Metazoa > Arthropoda > Insecta > Diptera > Tipulidae > Tipula > Tipula helvola. Next base: position 78,425,113 of record OY744482.1, on the reverse strand, counting down.
GATCCTGCAGTAAATGCGCCGAGAATGCCAAATCACCCGTCAAGACTCTTCTGCAATCATGGCCACGAGCAATCCGTCCTATGGAACGAGTTCATACCGACATCGCCGGACCAATTGACGGAAAGTGGTATCTGGTCACTGTTGATTCATATTCAATGTTTCCCGATGTACAAGTATGCACTAACATCACGTCAACGACTTGCATCGAGGAGATGAGTGAATTTTTTTCACATAACGGCAATCCGGAAACATTAGTAACCGATAACGGGACTCAATTCGTCAGTAAACAATTCAGTGATTTCTGTCGTGCTCGAGGAATTAATCACATCTTAACGCCGCCCTACCACCCAATGTCAAACGGGCGAGCCGAGCGATTTGTCGACACACTAAAGAGAGCCTTGAATAAAGCAAAGGGGGAGGGGACAAACAAGGAAATACTCACCAAATTCCTCCATGCATATCGATCAACACCAAACCGAAACACACAAAATACTAAGTCACCAGCAGAACTATTTTTGGGTCATCCGATTAGAATGGAACTCGATTTGTTGAAACCTACGCCAGAACACGGCACCGATCGCGATATTCAACAAGAGCAACAATTTAATCAACACCACGGAGCCCGATATAGTAGTTTCTCTCCAGGCGACAATGTCTACGCAAAAGTGTACCGCCACAATGAACAATTTTGGGAATGCGGTGTCATCGAAAAAAAGATTGGTCGTGTCATTTATTCAATACGTCTTATTGAAACGAATCGCTCGTCACGGTATTCTGCCAATCAGTTAAGACATCGCTACACCGAGAATAATCATACCGGATCCGATCAGTTACCATTAGATTTGATTATGGCATCTGATCCGAAATCAGCAGTTGATGTTGAGACACCATCGAACACAACGGATAATTCATCAGTCGATATACGCAACAATATCACGGAACTTCAGGATTCTTTACAAAATAGGTCACCACGGAACAATACTGCGGATACTCGACCACAACGACAACGACACCCACCTGCTCGTTTAGCAGAATACGTTTGCGAATAAGGGGGGAAGATGTTGGACAGCGAATCGAAGTTGTACTATAATATAATTATAGCACATTGTGAATAGCCATGCCTTGCGGCAGGGTCCAAAACTAATCTATCTGAGAGCTGCCCAAACAGATGGTACACTCGTTTTTCTGTTTCCTTTATAAAATAAATAGAATTATTATATTCGGTGAATATTAAAAACATCGTAGTTTTTATTTATCTTGTTTACCCATCATCGAACGCGGTAACACATTGTAAACAATCTGGAAAGTAAACGGAAATATTGGGCGTATCATTTTCTCGTTTCTGAAACCAAGTAGTTTTCCAAATTTCGCATTTTTTCGCTATAATCTAGTCATCAAAGAACGCAAAAAAAATAAAAAAAAATTCAATTGTTTGGTTGGCCTTGTTTAGTTCAAAACTAACCAGATTCCAGTATGGAGCAATTTCCTGGGCACAAATGCCAATTAAACCTTGGTTCGAAAACGTATCTACCTAAAATTTTACCAACGGCACCATTGTGGCAAAAGTTAATAAGGGGATTTCAAAAAAGTTTAATTGTGTCAAATAAAAATCCAATAACATCACGGTACTTTAAGTCACAAGGTGCGATCGCACGTGAACATCGAAGACAGGCAAAATTACCATATTTAGTGATACATCCGTGCAGCTATTTTTCGGTAGTTTGGCGTATCATTTCACTTATAAATTTTGGTTTTTTCCTATTTTTAACACCATCATATATTGCTTACTACCGCAGAATAACCAATCTAGGAATTTATGGAATAATCTTTCATATAACCATCATTAGTATTATGATCATCGAAATAATTACAAAACTATTTTCGGGTTATTATGATAAAGAGAACGAAAAGTTTGTCTTATATAGGAGGCAGATTCAAATGCGGTATTTAAAGACAACATTATTTCCGGATATAATATCAGCATTTCCTGCATTACTAATCATGAGGATTAGCTGTAACCATCCAAGTTTGGAAACAGCTGAAAAGATTGTTTTGTACATTGCGTTTTTTAGATTCCTGCTTTGTTTTTTAAATATACCAAAATATCATGAATACTTTCAGATCATAACGGTATATTATGATTTCACAGCGCGGACCGAATTAATGGTACAGCTTAGCTTATGTTCTTTATACATAATTCATTTTACATCGCTTTTAAGTTTAATTATACCGGCAATGGGTGCATTTATGGAGAAAAAATTGGATACATTTTCGAACGAAACTCTGGCAACTCATAGTACTCCTCTAATCAGCAATAAACAAAAAAATGCTCTGCATACCTATTCTAAAGCCGTTTTAACCACAGTGGAAGCATTTATTGCAAGTGGTTATGAAAGTTTTACTACAATAAAAAATATTTATAATGAATATTTGTACACTGGTGTAATTCTGCTTGGTTGGATTTGCAGAGCATTTTTTATCATACTACTAAAGCAAATGCTTATGTCGCATGATCGATCGGCTGTGCTATATGATAGTTTAATGCGTGACGTTAACGAATATTGTACGAAATTTAAATGGTCGCCAGAGTTAACAAGAAATATTCATAAGTATATGGAGTATAAATTTCGACATAATTATTTTAACGAGGATCATATATTTCGAACGCTGAGCAATCGATTATTATTGCAAATAACTATGGACCAGTGTAAACAGTTGGTGGAAGAAGTGGACATATTTCAAAATTTACCAAGCTCAATGTTAAAAAACATTATGAGCTGTTTAAAATTGGAAATATATTTACCCGGTGAATATATTATAAGGGCGGCTGATGCGGACACAAGCATGTACTTCCTTGAAACGGGATCGGCAGAAGTAGTCTCCAAAGAGGGCAAAGTACTTAGCTATTTAGAAGATGGATCATATTTTGGTGAAGTTTCCTTGTTGCTGGATAATCAGTCACAGACGGTTTCTGTAATTGCGATTGAGTTATGCGAAGTGTATACTTTGTCGAAAACTGATTTTTTAAATGTGATCAAATCGAATAGTGAATTACTTGAACAAATGCGGCAAATTATATTGCAGCGGATTCAGTTGATTACTGAGAGTGTTTAACTATATTTTGAACTTAAATACAATTAATCAAATAAAATATTTGTTCGTGTAATAAGTTTTGTTTCATTACTCCCCCCTCCATCCCCCACCATTATGTTATTTGGTGCTATTACGAAACCTTTTATTAGTTAATTAATTTCATTCAATTCATTCGCAATTTCAGAAACCGTCCCAGACTCTTTGGCAATAATATGAACCACCTTCTAAACAGTGGAGTTTTTTACCTGCCCCGGTCACGACCACAGCAGATTTAGTTTCGAGGAAGTAAATACTTGCCAGGATAAGCCACCCAGTTTTCCAATTTCAAATAGCTCATGTTTTTCGTCATTGCGCTTGGTAAACTTTTAAATATCTTCACGGATTCCACCAACTGTTCCCACTTGTCCGAAGTTAACTGCGAGTTTAGCCGACCGCTCCTCATTGAAAAATGATCACGAAATTTATATTCCACAAAATATTCATAAATATACTATGACATCACACATCAAACATAAAGCGCATCCGACCGATGATCATCCGAGATAATCATTTACTACAGTATTATGATGAAAAAGGCGTTACAAATCAAGCCAAATAGTATTTTATAAAGGCGAACAAATATTTCGTATAAATATTTTGAATTTAATTTAAATCATCAAACCAACTTGCATTAAAAGCTTCCAATTAGTATTCAAATATTGTGACAAAACCTTAGTTTTTTTTACAGACGATTTGGTTTCATTAGGATTCCAATTTGCCAGGATTATAATCATATAATAGAATTGTGTACGTATAGAACGTATGCCAAGCTGTATTCAAACCTAATATATAATCTGAAAGTAATGTTTAAATGTTGGTATAATTAAAAATTAGAAAAGCAATTTGAAATTCTCTTGGGTTTACGGTGACTGCTTTTTCTCAAGATGATATTGCTGGATATTATTGTACATCCGGAAAAAATGTTGTCTTTAAATACTGTCGTTGAAACTGCTTCCTGAATAGAACAACCTAATGGAAAGCACGTTGGTTTTTGTAGTATGAACATGATAAATGAAACTAGTGTAATACGCCAAAATACCAGAAAATAGCTGCACTGATGTACCAATATAAGTATGGTAATTTAGCCAGTTTTTGATGTTCTCATACCTTAATGAGACTTAAAATATTGTGAATTAGCCGGATTTTTGAAATGCGGGAGTGCCCCGAAATCTTGCATTACGAAATCTTGCAAGTACAAAATCTTGCATTTTTTAAAAATCATGCAAATCAAAATCTTGCCAACCCAAAATCTTGCAGTTACAAAATCTTGCAAGTACAAAATCTTGCAAGTACAAAATCTTGCAAATGCAAAATCTTGCAAATACAATATCTTGTATTTAAAATATTTTGCAGTTTTAGTATCTGTACCTGTCTTTAGTATCTAGCATAATATTAATTGCGTATTCATAAAAGTTCAATAAAATTAAAAAAATAAAAATAAAAAAAATTGTGCAAATAGCGATCCGGATAACTATGCGTCAAGAAATACGGCTAATATTAGAATTAGAATAGAAATCTCCAATTTTCAAAATATTTCAACAAAATATTCTGGATAAGGAAGATTTAATCTTCATTTTCCAGCTTTAAATTTTCGTTTCTGATTAATGAAGATTTAATATTAAAATTAAAATGGACATCTCTATTTTCCAGAATATCTCAACATAATATTCTGGTTAAGAATATTTAATCGTGGACATTTGATTTTTAATATCTCAAGCAAAATTCTACTGTATAATTTTCATTATACAGTAGAATTTTGTCAATGCGATTTGTTATCTTGCATAACAATTTCCCGTACATACCATAAATGTACGGGAAATTGCTATGCAAGATGTTGTACTTGCAAGATTTTGTAATGCAAGATTTTGTAATGCAAGATTTTGTAATGCAAGATTTTGTAATGCAAGATTTTGTACTTGCAAGATTTTGTAATGCAAGGTATTGTAATGCAAGATTTTGTAATGCAAGATTTTGAAATGCAACATTTTGTAATGCAAGATTAAGGGGCTAACCCAGTTCTCGTACCTTAATGAGACTTGAAATATTGTAAATTAGCCGGATTTTTGAAATGCAAATAAACTTTCATGATGTTCTCGATATAACTTCTTCTACAATGATGCCGTTGGTAAAAAATTGGTTATATAGACAAATACATTCTTGAGACAAGGGTTAATTAGTATTTGCACCAAGAAAATAGTTCCATACTTGATTCTGGTTGGTTTTGAACTAAACAATGGGAACGAAAAAATTATTTTTTATGTAATTGCCACGGATGTCTTGATTCATAATAAAGAAAATGTACTGCATTTCAGAAACGAGAACTTTCCTTGATAGAGCCTACAATTGGATTTATTAAGCATTTGATAGGGCGGGATGCGCCGATTTTACAAGCTCCTCGCGCTCACCCTGGATAACGCTAAAAGTAAATATAACCACGCGAGTATTGCCTTGAGGAGGAAATACCTATTAGATATCCTGAAGCGTCTGTTCCCCATTTTAGGGGCGGCTTCAACCAGCGTCTGTTTCTCCATGTTAGGAGCGGCTGTACTAAAAACCTGGCAGTAGGTATAAAATGATAAGGAAAGGAACATAATGGTTAATACCACGAAAAACACTCTACGGTGCAGCGAATCGGAAGCCCAGTACCGGCGGCTCTCGGGAGTGAGCAAGCGGGCTCCCAGTCGCCGAAATCCAGTGACCGCAGTTACTACATTATATACATCTACAAGCAATGTCTCCACCGATTGAAAAACCGATTTGAAATATTCGCCGATAAGAATAGGCGACTCGAAAATACAAGCCACCTCCAATCTACTTGCGTGAAGTTGATACACACAAGGTGGGCAAGAACTTAATCAAGCGTGCTAACGAATGGAAAACCATTTCATGTAACAAATTTACTTCATGGCAAAATACACGAAGTCAACGACTATAGAGAAGTCATTAATTATTACGATATACACAATAGAAACACTTATACCTATCGTTTGAAATCTTCAAAGGGTCTTTCAGTCTTTATTAAAGGCATCGATGTCCAAGTTTAAGCAACTGAAATCCAGGCCGCGCTTGTTGAAGTTGGATTTAAAATACAGAATGTATATAGGATAATGAACCGCTTGAAGCAACCACAACAAATGGTCAAAGATGAGCTGTGTCCGTCCGAAAGCACTTTGAAAAAGGGAGAAAATCATCCAATATATAAAATAAAGTGCCTCATGAATAGACGCATAACTGTTAAAGAACCAAATAAAAGTTGATATCCGTTTGCGTTGCATGCAGTGAACTACACCCTACCAATAGTTGCCCGAAACCAAAAAATTCCTTAACAGTAAAGAAATGCGGTAACTGCGGCGGAAACCACACTGCAAACTACCGGGGATGCCCAGTCTACAGAAATATTATTCAAATGTTACGTCCCAGGCAGCAGTATAAAACAACACCGGATGCGCAGAATAATACACCTTCGTATACGCAGAATTAAATACCTCCGGATGCGCCGAATGAATTTCGTTCGCCCAGAACATCAGCAGGGAAACCAACATAAGCAAGAGTTCTCAGTGGTAAATCCCCAAATGCTGAACCTAACCTTAATAACTGTATGCAACGGATGATGCAGTTAATGACAACAATGCAAAATATACTACAAGCAATGCTGTAAAATCAAATCATTATCATCCAGAAACTTGAATGTCTCCGATAAATTATCTAAAGATGTCACTGGAATGCAAACGGTCTAAACCAACACAAATTAGAATTACAACATTTTCTTGCGAAACACAAAATTGATCTTATGCTGGTTTCTGAAACCCATTTAACCGATAAACATAATTTTAGAATAAATGGTTACGAAGTCTATGATACTAAACATCCCTTGGGCAGAAAAACCGGATTTGGCATTATGTTCTGAATAAGTATAGCACTGAAGAAATTCAAGCAACCTCTGTATGTGTTGACCTTGATAAAGAAAGTTTAGTCATATAGCTTCAATATATTGCCCAGAAAATAAAAACATTTGGGCAGATATCTATAAAACATTTTTTGCAACTCTGGGTCAACGCTTTATAGTCGCCGGATACTTTAATGCCAAACATACTTACCGGGGTTCAAGAATGACTACTACAAGGGGACGTCAATTAATGAATGTTATTCAGGTAAATTATTACGATATTGCATCGTGTGGCCATCCAACTTATTGACCTACTGATCGTAAAAAAATTCCTGACATCCTTGATTTTGCTGTCACTGGTAAAATAAACCGAGAAATGATCGAGGCCAAACCACTCTGGGCTGACCAAAATCCATATCCTACAATCAACTTCCTAACGAATACCTTCACTAACTGGTTGAAATTCAAGATGTACATCAGTTCGCATATCGACTTGACATCTACACTGGAGACGGCAAACGATATAAATATGGCAATGGAAAACTTTAATATGTTACTGATCAACGCAGCTATCTCAGCCTCGCCTAAACAAAACAGCAAATATACAAGGCACACCCGCTGAAATAGAAAAATTGTTATCAGAGAAACGTCGTTTAGGACCCATTATGGCAAACAAATTGATCGCCTGATGCAAAATACAACTTTAACCATGCCAAAAAAAAACTGCAAAGCCTACTCCAAAAAAACAAAATAGATTTTTTGGAAAACTACTTTAAGCAGCTATCTCCCCACTCTGACACAAACTATTCATTATGGAAGGCCACTAAATACCTTAAACGGCCTCAGCAACCAAACCAGCCAATTTGTCTGCCCAACGGTGACTGGGCTAGAAGTGGCGAGGAAAAATCTAAATCATTGGCTGATCATTTTGAAGGTGTTTTCACTCCCAGCTGTAGCAATCGAACCTGAGAGGAAATTCAAAATAAAGAAGCCATTAGTTAAGTTTATTATTGCTCACCAAACTCGATTATAGAAAGCCCTTGGGTATGATCAAATTAGAGGTGAAATGCTTAAAGAATTGCCTAAGTGTGCTTTTGGTCGACTAGCTCAAATATTCAATTCAATCTAGAATTAGGATGCATTCCTGAGTGCTGCGGAAACTGTCAAGAATCAAAATAATCCCAAAGCCGGGCAAGGATCCTACCAAGTTCTCGTCGTGTAGACCAATAAGCCTACTACCAATCATCTCGAAAGTCTTCGAAAACACAATTATCGAAAAGATTAAATCGGAACTCCGAAATATCATCCCTAATCATCAATTTGGTTTTAGAGCCGAGCATGGAACCATTGAGCAAGTGCACCGAGTAGCTTCAGAAATAAATCAGCACACGAGGAAAAGAAGTAATGCTCTGCATTTTCCTTAGATGTTGCTCAGGCATTTGAACAAGTTTGGCACGAGGGTTTGCTTTATAAAATTAATTTTAAATTGCCAGAAATTTACCAACTTATGAAGTCATATTTGTTAAATAGCAGATTTTATGTAAAACACAATACAATGGCAGGAGTACCACAAGGCAGTGTGCTTGGCCCAACTATTTAATTTTCACTTCTGATCTACCAACATCCTCAAAAATTATGACGTTTACTTTCGCTGATGACACAGCAATCGTATGTACTCATAAAAATACACAAACAGCTTCTAAAACCCTGCAACAACATATAGATAACATCGAAATCTGGCTAAAAAAATGGAGGATAAAGGTCAATGAAGAAAAATCGACTCACATAACATTTAGCTTTAAATAAGCGTATACGTGTCCGCCGGTCACAATGAACAGAATACAAATGCCTCAGGCAAACGAAGCAAAACACCTAGGCGTCCATCTAGACCGACGATTAACGTGGCAAAAACATATTGAAATGAAACGAGGCCATATCAAATTAAAAATGGATAAAATGCACTGGTTGATTGGAAAATATTCAACCCTTGATCTAGAATACAAGCTTCTCCTGTATAACACAATAATTAAACCAATCTGGTCGTATGGCTGTCAATTATGGCAATCAACTTATAATTCAAATAACTGATGTGGGAAATTTGCGTTTTATCACAATCGGTTGAGCAATTGGCTTAGTGCGAATCAGCTTGCAACTTTTTCCAGAACTACACTCGGAACTAAAATTGGCGTACCTTGTGCATCATAAAAATCGCGTTTCACCACAATCGGTTGAAAAATGACTTCATTCCTTTCAAATGGACCATTTTATTAGACCATATTCCGGGCCGCATGTTGGAATCCCATTTTCATCATTCAAACCGCGTTTCATCTCAACCTGTTATCAATTGCTTGTAATGATTTTAAAGGAGGATAAATGCTCATTTTGGTTTGGCACCGATTACCAAAGGAGTTATGTGACGTTTCATGTGAGGGGCCCAACATAAAATTTAAAAATTTCTATAATAAATTCAACCTATAAAGGGTCATGTCTGGAAAATGTTTCAAGAAGAGTTCCTTGCCTATTGTTATTCCTAGAAAAATTATCAGGTTAACTTTCGTCTGGAAAGTCCGGGAAAATTCGTTTGAACGCAAGGCCCACATAAAATTTGGAAATTTGTAAAAATTCAACCTTTAAAGTGTGGCTGGAAAGTAATTCAGAAAAAAATGATCTAGGTAAGCAGTGACAAGTAGTATGTGGAGATAGCCAAGACACTATCTGCATTATCGATATTTTTCTTTTGCCTGAAAAGTTTTAACTAACTTTAATAGTAAGAATGTATATATTAGCTGTTTTCACAACCACATGCAAAGCAATGCATGCGGTGTGAGATTACCTACAAAATAAGTACCTGAGCGGAACCGTTACCTACATTTTGAACGTGAGTAATCCTGCCTCCGTTGATTCAATATACAAAAACACTTTATTCACTTTGCACAACACAAACACTTACTAATCTTCAAGTTAATTAGGTAATTGTTTCCATTCACTAACAATACGCGTGTAAAATATGTTTTAAAATACGTGTAGTAACTATTTACTAGTCACACAGTTTTAGGTGTATTAATGCACTGCATGAAAGTTTATATTGAAGTATAGCTGTTTATTATTATTCTAAAAAAAAATATTTTCATAATACATATTTTCAAATTAGACAATAAATAATATGACATTTATATAGTAACAGGCTTACACACCCAACTGATTATAACGTTTCTGCGTGCACATTTAACATCAAGGTCTAAATTAAACAATTCAAATAATTCTAAATCTGAGGTTGAACTTTATTTTTATTTCATAGTTTTTTAAATGCCTATTCATTAATATGCTTTTAGTGATAAACAATTGTCCATGAGAATAAGCTATTACGGCCACGGACCTTTTTGTGTTTATGCCTGATCCTAGTGGGCCGCCACCCAATACCCAAAGCTACTACTTGTAAAAGTTATTCGGTTTCAAATCCTAGATTTTTTTATTTGTGACGTTGGTGTTGTCAATTCTGTGGAAATTTTAATTACTTGTGTCTTTTGAGGTTGAATTTGATTTTCATTAGAGATTTGTTTAAAATTTTGATATGCCATTGGGGTCAAAATCTTAAATATATTGCTATTGATAAATCTATTAGAAATTCAAATTAGAGGTTGCTCTTTAATTTTCTGTAATGATTTTTCAATATTTGGCCTATTAAAATTGTTTAGAATAGATTGAGAATTTCCGCATCCTAGCATGTCGTCGATAACGTCGAATTTTCTCCCACTCGTCCTCTCGTGAAAACCTGAATTGGAACCAGAATCAACGAGTACACTGAAATCTCTTCCAAAAAAGCTCGAATAGCATTCCCTGATTTTATATTTTCAATGCGATAAGTTTGAAAAATGGTTTCAATTATGAAAATTGGATACAAAACAAATTACGTTAAAAAAGTTCGGAAATGGGATCGAACTGGGGACATAAATTGGTTTACTAAAAAAATGTTGACAAGTTTTTGAGGAAAATGTGATTTAGGAATGGATAATCACATCACAAAAAGAGGGGTTTTCTAAGAGGAAAGAAGATGGTTTATATTCCGTGAAGAAATTTTTAGATCAAGATAAGAGGAAACATCCGTTTGGCCTCAAAAATATGCCAGGAAACGGCTGATTTCGGGCATTCTTAGCTAGATATCTGTGTATTTCGTTAAGGACACCAGATCCGGTAGCCTCTGCTAGTGCACCCGTAGGTGCTAACGATATGAAAGCTTGGATTAGTTCAATTCAAATTTTTCTGACAGAATCCAACTGTCTTGATTTTTTGGAGGACCCAACAAACATTTTCAATGGGGACGAAACAAATTTTTTACTTTGCCCCAAAATTAAAACGGTACTTACACTAAAACGTTCTCGTGATATTTACGTGGTGGGCCAAGGTATGGCAGAAGCAAACTATGCTGTATACCCCCGATGACTATATATCCGTACAAAAGGAACCTGATGATACTTACTAAAAGACAGGGGGTTTGGGCATCAGCGATAATGGGTGGATGTCGAAGGAGGTGTTCTATGAATACATTTCAAAAGTCCTCTGTCCATATCTTGTCAAGATTGGGACATAATTTCCGATTATAGTTTTTGTTGACGGCCATACCACTCATCCAACATTAGCTGTCAGTAAACTGTGATATACATACATTTTACAATTTAACTAAAATTGTTTAGTGTCTGAATTAATACAGATCCGATGTCTATCTGTCTGTCTGTGTTTGTCTGTGTGGTATAAACAAGTTTCGAACTGAGTCAGGCGAATGCCTGAACCTAACATAGCGCGCCTTGAAATTAATGCAGCAAAACACCGCTTTCAGCGACAAAATGAGACTTCCGATGAAAATTTAGCACGACTTATCAGTCAACTTGCAAGACAATGTTCTCAGCGAGAGAATGAAACTTTCGAGAAAAATTTGGCACAACTTGATGGTGATGCAGCTCGACATTGATTTCAGCGAGAGAATGAATCTACCGAAGAACATCTTTCACGAGTTCCAGAGGACTATCTTAATAAAATGGACAAAAACTTTGCTTGAAATGCTTTTTACTCAACTGGGTAAGGAACGGGAAACGACAAAGATATGTTGTTACACTTCATAATAACGGCCAACACGATTAATACGGGTAGCAATCAGTGGGCTATGCCAGATTCATTGCCGTTACCTTTAAATATGAAGCCACAAAAAATATTCGTGTTGATGAACAAATTACAGCAAATATGGTTCGAACACCCCATCACCAAATCGTAATAAATTAATTCTTCATTATAGTTTAACTAATTTTATTGAATAATTCTAATTAAAAATAAATAATAATACTAACGAAATTTTGCTATACCCAAGCAACAAACAATTTAACTATTATAGAAAAAATATGCAATCTTAATTTTGAATTGAACTTAGTAGGTTGGAAACTAATTATGGTAAAATAAATAAAATAACAAATATTGTTTATTAAAAAAACTCACCCATATCGCCGCCAAAGAGTACTCTGTAGCGTCTGCAAATGGTTGCTGAAATGTATCTGAAAATTTAAATTGGTTTCCAACAATACGCGTTCGGATTTACACTTAAACTGATTTTACTTTAGATTTAAATATTTTAATGAAATAAGATAACTAAACAAAACTGATTCTTAGGCAATTAGCGTAAACAAGAATTTTATGATAAGATTATAGATTTCCACAACAATAATTTTTAATTAAGCACTAGTGTTTCCATACGATAATTCATCCGTATGTAAAGATATGACTCCTTCAAAATGTATTGCCAAATAGCTCCTGATTGTGTATCAGATGCTCTGGTTGCGGAATTGCATACCCTCTATCTTGCAACTGTATTGTTTTGGTTTCACCGAAGTATCAAATCCGTAACTTAGTGACCATGCAATTGAGTAAATCCAACGGAGTAACTATCCAATTGTTGAACTATCCAATTGTTCAACTGTTTAACTCGAAATTTTAATTGTTTAAATATCCAATTTTCTAGTTATATAATTTTCTTGCTATACGATTTTTCAGCTATGCAATTTTTATGCTATGCAATTTTTATGCTATGCAATTTTTTTATCCATGCAATTTTTTTATCCAACTATGCAATTTTTCATCCATGCAATTTTTTTATCCAACCCGGAATTTTAATATTGAGGCCCCGCTTTGTGAACGCTCGTTATTAAAATCTTCAATACCGTACAATAATTATAACACGGTTCATACAGGAAAACTCCGGAAAAAACTGTACGCTGTAGCACCGTTGACCAATTTCACGCAATTCTCTAAAGTAGAACGGGTCAATTAGCTCAAACAAATTGCACACAAACAATTATCACTTACGAAAAGAAATCTTACCGATAATAATAAAAGAAAATCTCATTAGAGTTTCCACGTACGATATCACTAGGCTTGACTTAAACACTTAGCCCGATAAATTATAAAAATAATTAATAAATTTATTTTTCACTTTTGAAGAGACAAGAAACGTTCGCGGTGACCTCACTAGATATTATGAATAATTGTTACCATGCACAAAATGAAATGTAATCTTCCGTTTTCGGATTTATTTGTATTTATGTATCAAATACCTCATTACATAGATAACGCAACAACCATACATTCGTATTTCCAAATTCAGTCCATATATATTTCTACCACGAATTTTTAATACAACTCTAATTGTTAAGTGGAGTAAGATATACACGTCACGGTATGTCCAAATTACAATCACAAGAAGACAACAGAAATGAATTATGAATTAGGGGAAAAAATACCATAGCGTTATCACTACATATTTGGATGGTATTCTATATAAATTTGCGTATACTACCAACTCATTTTAGTACATACATAATATACACAAAATTAAACAAAGTGATTAATCCTAAAGAAGTAGTACATATACTTGTACCATGAAATGTGCACCTATATAACATTTTATCATTATACAGTAGCACCCACTCGTACTGATCATCTTCTACAGATTGCCAGTGAAATAAATTATCAGACAGCCGTAACAGCACAGGTTCAACATACCTGTTCGACTAGACATGGTAGGATGAAGCTGCAAGATTGGCTGGTAAATTATATTGTAGTTACGAACAGCTATAGCGCTCACGATTTTATATCTTTTGCATGAAAGATGCCTAAAATGTTTCCTATTTTATCCTTCACTTCATAGTTCACCGTTCCCACTTTCTTTACGATGAATCCTTCAATGAATAAAGGCGCAAACTTAGCACAGAATTTTTCTGATGCCTTGCTTTGAGGGTGCGTTCGGACGTAAACTTTTTGGCCAATATTAAAGTTCTTTGGTCTTGCACGTAAATTATATCGCTTGGAACTTTTTTCAAACGCCTTATTTATGTTTTCTTTTACTTTATTATGCAAAAGCGCCAATTTTGTAGGAAGATTTAAGTATACCTCGCCTTCGGAGACATCACCTAATTGGCGTAGCATTTTATAATCGTCACCATGATTAATTTTATGGTAACCAAATAGTGCATAGTGTGGAGTATTTGATATAGACTCGTGAAACCCGTTTCTTAGTGCTGACGCTATCGTATCTAAATGTTGATCCCACTTGGTATGATTTTCACCAACGTACGCTCTAATTGCTGCTAATACAGATCGGTTTACCCGTTCCGCTGCATTGGATTGCGGGGAGTAAATGGCAGTTTTTGAATCGATAATACCAAATTCACTTAAAAGATTTTTATATTCCTTACTTTTGAATTGTGCTCCATTATCACTATGAATAACCTCGGGAACATTAAAAAGGAAGAAAACTTCATTACGCAGATATTCGATTATTTGTTTGGTAGTTCCCTTGCTAAGAGCTTTTAACAGGACAAATTTCGTGAAATGGTCAAGAACGATAAAGATTAAAGTGTTACCCTTGGTGGATCTAGGGTAAGGACCCAATAAATCTATATAAATCCTTTGCCAAGGGCGTTCAACAGAGTGTTGTAAACCCATTAATGGAGTCATGCTAACATTAGGACTTTTAGTAGTACTACATATTATGCAATTACTAATGTATCTTCTAACATCTTTCGTCATTGCTGGCCAAAAATAAAATCTCCGAATTTTTTCGAGCGTCTTTAAAATACCCCCATGTGATGAGAGAGGATCATCATGCTCATCCTTTATAATAGTTTCTCGTAATCCAGTCGGAATCCACAATTTCCACAGCGATACTTCGGAAAGTGCTTGTTGCTTGCGTGGTTCTAAACGAATGAAAATATAATCGTTATTTGTTTTAAAAGCTGGATAATTTTCTGGGGCAGTCATAATTTTATTCCGAAGATCGATGTAATTTTTTTCTTTAAAGAATACTGGATCAAACAGATGTTGTTGTAAAACTTTAGGCACACTATCTTTGAATTCAGCAATTTCATCACAATATACACGTGAAAGCATATCGGGAACGACGTTTTCTCTACCTTTTACATGTTTTATTTGAAACTTATACCCCTGGAGTTTTAGACTCCATCGAGCCAGGCGACCACTCAGATCCCGCTGATCCATCAACCATTTGAGTGAAGCGTGATCTGTAATCAGCACAAAATCGTGCCCCTCGATATAAGGTCTGTACTTCTTTATGGCAAGAATGGCAGCAAGGCATTCCAACTCAGTGGTTGAATAGTTCCTTTGTGCCCCATTAAGCTTTTGTGACATAAAAGCCAGCGGCCGCTCATATCCATCTTCGTCTAATTGGTACAGTACCGCTCCAACTCCTTCATTACTTGCATCACACCGAATAAAAAATGGAAGATCGTAATTCGGATTGCAAAGTACTGGTGCTGAAGATAATTTTGTTTTAAGGATCTCAAAAGACCGCTGTGCCTCAGAAGTCCAATTAAACTTCCCTTTCTTTAGGCAGTCAGTAATCGGTGCGGTTAAAGCAGCGAAATTGTCAATAAAACGCCGGTACCAACCAGCAGAACCTAATAGGCGACGTGTTTGCTTGACCGTAGTAGGAGGTTGCAAATTTAGAATTGCCGATATTTTCATTGGATCTGGTCTTAAACCTTTTTCTCCTACCAAGTATCCCAGATATCTGATCTCCTTCATCACAAAGCTACTCTTTTCTATATTAATTGTCAGACCAGCATTTCGAAGATGTTTGGCGACCACTACTAACAACTCAAGGTGCTCCATCAATGTGCCGCCCGTAATCAACAAATCGTCGAGATATACAAACACTTTATCGTGAAGTTCGTGTGGTATAACTTGATGCATCAAGCGACACATTGACTGGGCTGCATTACACAGCCCAAACGGCATCACCTTGAATTGGTAGAGTGGCCGTCCCGGAACCGTAAATGCGGTTTTTTCTTTAGCTGATTCCGTCAAAGGAATCTGCCAAAAGGCATCTTTAAGATCCAGCGTTGTAATGAACTTTGTGTCAGTTAACCTTCCTAATAAACCATCTATAATTGGAAGGGGGTATGCATCCTTCTTTGTCACCCTATTTAATTTTCTTGCATCAAGACAAAGACGAGATTTACCATTAGCTTTTTTTACGATTGTCACGGGGGAACTCCAAGGACCTTTGCTCACCTCTATGACACCCAAGCTTAACATCCTATCTATCTCTTCGTAAAGATCTTTTTGCACTGCTGGCGACACCGGATAGTATCGTTGCTTAATAGGTTTACATCCCTCTTCAACCTCTATATCATGGTAATGTAAATTTGTTCGCCCCAGACCTTCTTTTGAAAAGGATGGAAATAAATTGATTATTTTATCAAGCTCTTGTTTCTGTAAGTCATTCAAGAAATGTTTATTTGCGGGAGTCGTGTCATCATCATCACCTAATTCGGATATTTGATTACGTTCTTCAGAAGGCATTCGAATTTGTGGTAGCAAGCCAAATTTCCTCCAAAAATTGATTCCCAAATAGATAGGTGATTGTAAACTAGGTACGATACAAAATTTTATGTTATGTGTCGTATTACCAAACGTAACTGGAAGCCATACGTATCCTTCGATAGTATTTTTCGTACCATCCGCAGTTGTAATGCTTGACTGTAATTTATTATACTTTATTTCCAGCTCGTTCAATAATTCTGCCGCGCCACAACCTAAAACGCTTACGGTTGCACCACTATCCAAAAGGGCACTTACTGTTTTTGTACTAATTTTAATTGTGGCGTAGGGACGTGGATCACCTACGTTGGAACATTTTATTAAAGATGAAATGCATTGCTTAATAAATTTTCGTTTATATCTAAAATAAGTGATGGCACGCTTAATTTTATTTTTTCGATGACAACACGACAAACCCAACCTTCTTTCAGGTTGCAATTCGCCTATGACAGACTCAGGTATATGTGTTACGTCTGTAGACTCCGAAGAATTAATTTTTTTAGGCGGTATTTGAACTGGTTCAGGCATTACTTTCCCTCCAGTTGTTTGGTATCTGTCTGATTCTGGTTTGGGTTCCTCGTAACTTGATTCATTTGATTCGATGCTGGGTGTGAATTCCTTTGAATATTCACACCCGCTTTCAAGTTTTCCGGATGTTTAGTTTTACAATAAAGACAGTTTATCTTCTTGACTTTTGGTGCTCCGCAACCCAGGCAGTATAATTTTTGCCAAGGAGCAGGACACATATCATGATGGTGGCTTGGTTGCCAACAATTCCAACACCTATCCACAGGCCCTGGTTTAGGAATTTGTTGTTGGTAGTAATTGTTCTTAAACCTATTGTTATTATTATTATTGAATGCTTCGATCTGCGCAGCAGCGTTATAGTAACCAAAATTGTCAGGTTCATAATCCATGTCAAAATAATGTGTAGGCATAAAAGTATTTGTTGATGTTTGTTGGTATGACAGATTAGGAACTGTATCCATGCCACCTGTATTGTTTTGAATTTCATTCACGGTGGGTCGTTTTCTATTTATTTCAAACGGCTTCCTTGGATCATGTCCTGTCTGCTCCCACATGCGTTCATAGCGTTGGCAAAGAATTCTCAATTCGTCTATTGTTCGAATTGAATTTTGACATGCAAATGTGACATTCTTCAGAGCAGGTGTCATATTTTGAAAAAGGCGATAGAGAAGTTCATTCTCAGACAGCCGACGTTGAAGTCTTGAATTTAATTTTTGTACGCTAAGCGCAAATTCTGAAAATGTCTCTCTAGGTGACTGATGTTTCCTAATTATCTGCTCCAAAATCTCATTTTCGTAGTCTGCACTACTGAAATAGGATAGCACTGCGTTTTTCAGAATGTTCCAACTTACGTTACGGTTATCTTTTTTATAAATCCAAAACCAATCCTCTGCTCGCTTGGAAAGAAACAAATGAAGGATGGAAGGCAAATTATCTTCTGGGTAACCATCATTATGAGCCATTTGCTCGAGTCTATACAAAAAATCGTGAATATTACTGGACTCAGTCCCATCGAAAGACACATTCCAGTTCTGCTTTAATTTGTAAGCATAACCAGACATGGTATAGAAATTATTCTGTTTTACATTATTTTGCGTTTGACCTGAATTATTAATAAATGATGCATTTTGATCACGATGTGGTTCTTCTTCTCTTCTTATTGACTTAGCAAAATTACTCTTAAATTGTGGTTCAATAAAGGACAAGTCATGAAGTTGAGTGGGCTCATGTCTAGAACTATTAGATTGCTGGACTCTGATGTTAGCGAAGAAATCATTAACAGAATTTTTTTGTATTTCAGGAGCGCCCACTAACGTGTTTTTACTCGCTTCTGTTACTTTCGCAAGAGAATTATCACCGAGGATTACGTCCTCCAATATTTGAACATTTGGAACTTGATTCCTATTTGAAACACTCACAGCTGGTATTGATGACTGCTGAGTTTGACTGATTGTAATGTAAGAAGGTCTTGTTTGTGAGGTGGAGGAAGTTGCGATAGGCCTGGAAGAAGCTTCAACCTCCGATATTGAAACTTTATCTTTATATAATTTCAAAATCCAATTGAAATTCCGCCTCCAATTAGACAACAAGTTCAAAAAATTTGGGTGCTGTCCAAAACTATTAATCAATCTTTCCACTCGTTCTTTATAGTGTATACATTGTGATAGAATGGGGATTATTGATTCCAATGAAGAGGACACTCCCATTGTCGGTAATATCTGACCCAATTCTTCTGCTTTAGATTGACAAAGGTTAAACTCTGTTGCTGAGTCTTCCCCAGCATGAGATTTACCTAATTTGAAATTTTTCTCTAATCGTTCTGAAGACAGTGCATTTATTAATAAATTGCCTGCGTCTTGTGATTGTATTGGAATACCTCTCACTAGACATTCTACTTCACATTCTTCAGAAGTTAAGTTCTCAATGTATATTTCTGGATCCATTATAGAAAAATTAAGAAAAAAAAAACACTAAAATATGGTTTTGATAAAAAAAAAACACTTTTTACACCAAAACAATTAAATAAATTATATTTTTACCACTTATACAATACGATTTGATAATTTTAGTACGGTGACGGGTTTTCCGACCAATTTGCTGTTAACTATAGTGAGTATAAACGTTACGACATGTGATAAAAAAATTAATGAAAAGAGAAAAAAAAAACTCTATGTCAGTCAGGTATCTCTTAATGCGATCTCAAACTAACTTTCAAAGTGATAGCAAATGAATTCTTCACCGAATCAGAACCTTGACAGCCAGAATGAACTCCAACATTAGTTAATCCTTGCTGAAAATAGACTAATTATTAATACCAATACCAATGAACTCTTATGTAGACTACATTAATGATATAACTAACAAGAATCATGAAATCATCATGTATCAATTGCCAGCTAATCACCATGGCTCAATACATATTTTCATCTCTTGGTTGGGCTATGGATTTCAATAACTGCAACCTCCCGCTTAAAAAAGAAAATTCGAACCGCTCTAGATTATATCAAAAAAAAAAAAATTTAAATGTGTTAAAATGCGGTTCCACCGGTTGAGTTAGTTAAGCAGTTAAGCTGCTTGGATGTCTTATTGAGACGACCTTGAACCTAATTAAGGTTGAAGTAAAGATAAATTTTAAATCATATCACATGCGATTTTTTATTTTTTTTTGTTTTTGTTTAATGATAATAAACCATACAATTAATTATATGGCCACTCACTTTTCATTTTATTGTTAGACCGAAATGTGTAATGTCACATTGTTTTTTTTTTCGGTCCCTGTTTCGGCGCCATTTTGTTACACTTCATAATAACGGCCAACACGATTAATACGGGTAGCAATCAGTGGGCTATGCCAGATTCATTGCCGTTACCTTTAAATATGAAGCCACAAAAAATATTCGTGTTGATGAACAAATTACAGCAAATATGGTTCGAACACCCCATCACCAAATCGTAATAAATTAATTCTTCATTATAGTTTAACTAATTTTATTGAATAATTCTAATTAAAAATAAATAATAATACTAACGAAATTTTGCTATACCCAAGCAACAAACAATTTAACTATTATAGAAAAAATATGCAATCTTAATTTTGAATTGAACTTAGTAGGTTGGAAACTAATTATGGTAAAATAAATAAAATAACAAATATTGTTTATTAAAAAAACTCACCCATATCGCCGCCAAAGAGTACTCTGTAGCGTCTGCAAATGGTTGCTGAAATGTATCTGAAAATTTAAATTGGTTTCCAACAATACGCGTTCGGATTTACACTTAAACTGATTTTACTTTAGATTTAAATATTTTAATGAAATAAGATAACTAAACAAAACTGATTCTTAGGCAATTAGCGTAAACAAGAATTTTATGATAAGATTATAGATTTCCACAACAATAATTTTTAATTAAGCACTAGTGTTTCCATACGATAATTCATCCGTATGTAAAGATATGACTCCTTCAAAATGTATTGCCAAATAGCTCCTGATTGTGTATCAGATGCTCTGGTTGCGGAATTGCATACCCTCTATCTTGCAACTGTATTGTTTTGGTTTCACCGAAGTATCAAATCCGTAACTTAGTGACCATGCAATTGAGTAAATCCAACGGAGTAACTATCCAATTGTTGAACTATCCAATTGTTCAACTGTTTAACTCGAAATTTTAATTGTTTAAATATCCAATTTTCTAGTTATACAATTTTCTTGCTATACGATTTTTCAGCTATGCAATTTTTATGCTATGCAATTTTTATGCTATGCAATTTTTTTATCCATGCAATTTTTTTATCCAACTATGCAATTTTTCATCCATGCAATTTTTTTATCCAACCCGGAATTTTAATATTGAGGCCCCGCTTTGTGAACGCTCGTTATTAAAATCTTCAATACCGTACAATAATTATAACACGGTTCATACAGGAAAACTCCGGAAAAAACTGTACGCTGTAGCACCGTTGACCAATTTCACGCAATTCTCTAAAGTAGAACGGGTCAATTAGCTCAAACAAATTGCACACAAACAATTATCACTTACGAAAAGAAATCTTACCGATAATAATAAAAGAAAATCTCATTAGAGTTTCCACGTACGATATCACTAGGCTTGACTTAAACACTTAGCCCGATAAATTATAAAAATAATTAATAAATTTATTTTTCACTTTTGAAGAGACAAGAAACGTTCGCGGTGACCTCACTAGATATTATGAATAATTGTTACCATGCACAAAATGAAATGTAATCTTCCGTTTTCGGATTTATTTGTATTTATGTATCAAATACCTCATTACATAGATAACGCAACAACCATACATTCGTATTTCCAAATTCAGTCCATATATATTTCTACCACGAATTTTTAATACAACTCTAATTGTTAAGTGGAGTAAGATATACACGTCACGGTATGTCCAAATTACAATCACAAGAAGACAACAGAAATGAATTATGAATTAGGGGAAAAAATACCATAGCGTTATCACTACATATTTGGATGGTATTCTATATAAATTTGCGTATACTACCAACTCATTTTAGTACATACATAATATACACAAAATTAAACAAAGTGATTAATCCTAAAGAAGTAGTACATATACTTGTACCATGAAATGTGCACCTATATAACATTTTATCATTATACAGTAGCACCCACTCGTACTGATCATCTTCTACAGATTGCCAGTGAAATAAATTATCAGACAGCCGTAACAATGTTTACCCGATGCTGCGAAAAGGGCCAGGTGAGGCTGGAACCTTTACAAGAATATCCTTACTCTCTAAAGTCCTTAATGAAGAAAGAGCAGCCAGAGAGTTCAAATTTCATGAAATATATGCGTGCTTACAATATTTCATTTGCCTTTGCATCGACCGGAGCAAGCATTAAACCGCCGCCTGAATTTGGGCCGTATTGTTTACGAATCTGTCGTCAAGTTGTTTATTTACCAGGCACTTTACATCCTCCAGAAGGTGAACCAAGAAAATTTGCACAAATTTACTGAAAACAAAGATTGTACGAAACGTTTGATGAGATTGTTGAGGCAAATAATGAGTGCCAATCCATTTGCTCGCACGCATTCAAGATGATGCACGAGGTAGAACAGCAGGCAATTGTTGCAGCTGAGCGAGCTGGAATATAAATTCCTCAGATTATGCTTGCAATGACGAGTAATAAGAATAAAGATCACAGGTAGGCGTTACAATTTGCTCGTATCCAACGAAGTTACAGTCTTCTTTTAAAGTGAGGATGGAGAACCACCTTTTCGATATATTGAATCCAGATTTAGATCCCATGACTTATCCCATCTTCTTTCCCCCTGGCCAACGAGGATGGCATCGAGACATTACCAGATTTCTTACTGGCAGAAATCCCCCGACTGAAAAATTTAGGAATAGCGTTACTATAAGGGAGTACTTTTACATCGTCTATCTCGGCGCAGGCAATTCAATCCCATACTTATTGGCGGTAAGTTGACTCAGCAATATATTCTGAATGCCTACGTTCATGCCTAAAGAAATTCTGAATGCCTAAGACACTCTGCGTGCTGAAAATTACAAGGGATTGTGAACAATGGAACAGGAAACGCTGGCAAAGTAGGAAAGGCAATAATTTTACCGAGTACCTTTCAGGGGAACCCAAGAAACCTTGACAAAAGGCGGAAAATATCTGTGATAAGGATACATTTTTGAATGGGCGGGTAATTACTAAAATTCATGTTATCGGGTTTTAGAAGCGGGGGCTGCCTCGCGCTCACATTTTGGTTATTTTGAACCCCAGCGACAAGTTCAAAACAGAGCAGACCATTGAAAATGTCATGAAAGCTAAAATTGATGATCGAAATAAATCACCGAGACTGTACGAAGTAGTAACACGGCACATAATACACAATCCATGCGGGGAAGCTCACCAAAATCCGAACAGTCGATGCTTGGTTGATAAAAGCTGTTCAAAAGGATTCCCGAAGCCTTTCCAAAATGCAACGCTTGGATGTGTTGACGATTACCCAAAGTATAGACGACGAAAATTTTTACATGTACCAATTGGAAACCTTGTGATTGACAATAGCTGAGTTATTCCTTACAAACCCTACCTGCTCCTTAAATTTAATTACCATATTAACGTAGAGATTTGTTCGTCAGCGAAATCTAGTAAATATCTTTTCAAATACGTCTACAAGGGACTGTGCTAACCTTGCAATTGAGGACATAGCCAGGAATCAGCCACAAAAGTTTGTAGACTCGAGATATGTGAGTGCCCCGGAAGCTATTTGGCGAATTTTTAGCATGCGAATGCACGACCAAAACCATCCTATTTATCAGTTGCCTTTACATATTGAAAATGACCAATCTGTTTGCTTCAGAGCAGGTGCAGAACAAGCTGCTATGTGGAACGCGCTGCCTCGAGGGATATAAAGCGTACTGCATGGTGTAAACTGAATTAACAAGATGTGAATGTGCGACAGTATAAATATACTCAAATTTGTGTACATTATGTGTGGGACCAAGAAAAAACTCGATAGAAAGTTCGAAAAATGGGGTTCGATAAGGTAATTGCAAGAATGTATACGGTGAGTCTCAAGGATCCTAAAAGACATTATCTTAGACTGTAGAAATTCATTTTTACATGAACATTTTAACTGGAGAGTTACGGAGAATTCATAATGAAAAAACTTTTTACTTACAGGTTTGTATAAATTTCGAACTAAACAGACCCAAATTGTTGCTTGTTATGTTGAAAATTTATACAAACCTGTAAGTAAAAAGTTTTTTATTGTGAATGTTCTGTTATAAATTTGTCTGCCCATTTTCGTTCAGCTAAATATTTAGGTGAACGATAAAAAATTGATCATAATACGTAACTTGAAAGCAATTAAGTTATGTATTATGAAACAATTCAGGATTATTTTAAATAAAGTTATAAGTTTATAGTTAGCTAAGTTATTTATATGCGCCCATAATACTCAAATATTGGTTACGGTTGAATCTTTAATTTTTAATTTCATTTCACATCAGCCTAATTATAATCTCATATAATACCTAAAAAGCTCATGAGACAAACTTTTTTTTATTTCATATTTATTTACTGATAAAACAGTAATTATTTCATTGAAATAGGTATTAACAACACTTTAGGGTATTTGTATATCCTTACCTAAATTATATTTTTTGCTTCTATTTACAGTGTTCCCATAACCAAAACACATAATAATCTAAAAAAAAAACAAATTTTTTAAGAGCTAGTAAACATATTTTTGTAGAAGAATTTTAATTTTTATTTTGGGTTACTTATTTTGATAGACCAAAAAATTTGTTTCCCCAAAATTTAAACATGAATAATAATAATAATAATAATAATGAATATTTTAATATTTCTGAACATAAAAATAAAGTAATAAAATTAATTTTTAATTTATGGGTTTGTGGTTTAAGATTTTTCTTTAAATTTAACAATAAATTATGATTATAGCCGATAATTGAAAAAAATTCGATTGCGTATGTCAATTAGCAGTAAGCAGGGATAAATTGCGTTTTGTTTCATAATACAAATTCAATGCAAGTTGATTAAATTTTTTTGTTCGTAGAAATATTTAGCCTCCAGCTAAATATTTAGCTGGGCGAAATTGGGCAGTTAACGATTTAGCGCTCCAGTTAAAATGTTCATGTAAAAAATAAATAAAATTAGTATGCTTTTAATTTCTAACAATATTCGAGTTTGTGCAGTCAAACAGTGTGAAGGTGCATTTGAATAGGCAGTAAAATTCAAATGAATATAATTATACAATTCTCAAAAATTAAATCAAAAAAAGTTGTTGATTATATTTACTGTATATAAAACAAACGTTTCTTATTTAAAAAATATGTCATTTAATCAACCAATAACTGCTAAAGCGGCTAACACAAGAATGCTAAATAAACACACCGTAAAACGAGCCACAAGCCATCACGCCGTGGACCAAAATATAACAATATCTGCAGCTAACGAGTTTGAAGCTTTGGATGACGTTAACCTTAATGAGATTCCGCAAGCATAGCAACTAAAAATCAACAAAAAGCATAAAGATTTTATTCCGCCGATAGTTGTTTACGGAATAAAAAGTTATAAAATTGTGTCAATTATCAAACAATTATTTTCAAAGTACAAAGTTAAAAATATTAGTGTTGGTGAGAAACTAATCATTCCTGATACAGTTAATCTTGATAAAGTAAAGACAGAATTAACTACACAAAATCTAGAATTAAAGTGGATTTACATATCCGACGATTTTCCTGCGCCGAACGTCACGTGACACATTCAACCAAACAGAAACAACTTCTTCGCCGAATTTTCGGCAATAGGATGGCAAAGGCATGAACAAAATTTATCTTTTCGGCGCGACGACACAGATACATACATACAATAAAACGTTTTTTTATATCCTCTGTTTTTTTTTTGTTTTCGTTTTTCGATTTGACATTGTGTGCCATATTTAATTATTATTCCTACAATTAGCTTGTGTTCTTAATAAAAATAATAATGAATGAAGAAAATCTAATTCGCGCTGTCGAGAGACGCGCCGTATTGTACGATTTGTCCCACAAATTGTACAAAAACAACGGGTATCGAAGAAAAATTTGGAAGGAGGTTTCGGGATGAGTTAGGGGTTCAGAGTAAGCCAATTATTAAGCGTTTTTGTTGTAATATGTTTGTTATTTAATCTAATTTATAAATTATATTTCTCAGTTGATGAGTGCCAAAAGATGTAGAAACGTCTTCGAAAAAAATTTACAAAACACAGTCGAAAACCTAAAAGTGGAAGTGCCGTAGTACGAAAAGGTATTTCGCCTTGCATTAAAAGCATGGAGTTTTTAAAACCATTTTTGGCTGACCCTAAAGAGTAAGTTGTAATATTTAGTTTGTTTGGGATTGAATTAATAAAAGTAAATTTAATCTTATACATAATTGGTAATTTTATAACTTTAGATATATTGCGAACAGTTTCACATCTGTACCAGAACAAATAACGTCGGATGATTCAACTCTGCAATCCTTTTTGAGCAGCATGGACTTGATGATTGATTGATTTGAGTGTACGATCAAGACTAAGCAAGGTTCCCGGTAAGACGCCGGGTCCACCGTACACCCTTTTTACATATAACAAAACCGAAGGAAAGGAAAGGTATGTTAGTGACAAAGAATCGACCCATTTCCAGACACCTAAGTAGTCGATATTTAGTATGTTTTTGTTAGTAATATAAACAATAAAATAGTTAGCACAAGACACCACAATTTATAAACTACATGTTCGCTGCAAGCTGAGCTAAGTTGTTCCGGTACTTCTAAAAATCCAAATCGAAACTTATTAATTATCACTATCTACTACTTTAAAAATAAACTAAAGAATTATTTAACCTCTGAAACCCTCATTTAATTGTCTGAAATAAATTATAAGTTAATCTTTATGTACTTGATTGATTAGACTGGTCGACCAAACTTTAAGCAAGACCTCCCGGAGATGGCCAGGCCTCACCGAATACCTGGTTATACACAACATAAAGAGAATTTGGATAGGTTTTGTTAGTAATGATAGAAATTGACCCGGTTACATCTAAGTATAGCCAATAGTTAGTAACACAATGACAACATTGACAACACATTTCAAATTTAATTTTATGTTTTATTAAAATTAAAACTGCATTCTGAAATAACATTTATTAGTTTGTTGGGTCAGATGTCTGGACACTTCTGAAAATCGTAATCTTTATTAATTTAAATTTACTCAAAACGTATAAAAGAGCAGCTTAGAGACAACCTAACATAATAAATATAATTAGTATCTGTTACTTATTCAAGTGATTTCCGCCTTACTTATCACTGTCGTAATTTAAAACTACAATTCAGCTCAAATGACTATAGAAGTTTAATCTGCGATGGACGCTGTCCTGTAATGAATTAGAATTAATGCCACCAGTACCCAAAATCAAAATCATAAGGCGCTAATTAGTTTCAAAAGTATGAATTCAGAACTGAAGTTCCTGTAAATTAAGAAGACAAAAATCACGACAACACAATTTGTAAACTACACATCAGTTGAATATTTGAAATTTTTGGGATTTAAATCAAATTTCTCAGGAATCTCTGAAAACAAAATCAAAATTTAACCATTTTTACCAAATATTGACTATTTAATTCATAATATTTAACTTATAAAAATCAAAACCACGGCATTCGATTACAACATAGATTACAACTTTTACTTAAATTTCACTAAATCTTTTTGATATTTATATTTGATGAATTAGTTAGCACAAAACCACTCAATTTCTGAATACACATCGTTGGATGCTTGATGTTTCCGGAAATCCGGTCAGGTTTCTCAGGTGTCTAAACTAGGCATCCTATTTAATAACCAACTGGTTCGTTCCCTATTCTAAGAAACCCAAATCCTAATTTACTTTAAAATTAAATATTAATTTAAAAATCAACCCCCTCCACACCGTAAAACTAAGTTAAATTAATCATCTAAAGAGTAAAGCCAATCGAATCAGGACCAAGTCATTTCTTGTAGAATCATCTGGCAATCTAAATTAGTAAATTTAACAAACCTTAAAATAATAGATCTGTAATTTACACAAAATGTGTGTGTTAAGCCTAATTCCATTGCGAACAAAAGCCCACCAGACAAAACAAAATGGGACCAAAATATAGAATATAAAACCGACGAGACATCATTCTAAAAAATATATCTCATTACATTGTTTTGTCCTTTATATGATTTGCTATGAAATCAAAAATCAAATTCGTGTCATCGGACCACTACCACTACTAACAAAAGTATCAAATCGAAATCACTCCATAGCAGCTCTCATAGAAACACACCCCCGGCACACGCCAACAATTCTAACCGCATGACCATTTTATGGTAGAGGTTCTTTAAATTTTTTCACTCTATAACGGAAACCATCCGAAAAAAATAATAAATTCCGATATGAGCACCAATAACAATTAATCCCCCTAACAACTCCCGGCTATCCAGCCCGCACAAAATCCTGATACAAAAAAAATTAAAAGAAGATGTGCTATCCCCATCACTCATATGGATTAGCTCTTCCCATCCTACTCCGACTCTAAGTCAGCTCAGTCAATCAATCAAAGCGGAATACGGTCATTATGCCCGAGCCGACCGGAAGTGGGAAGAAGGCCGAACAAATAAAATAAAATAAAATAATCCACTGGAGTGACAAAGACAAAGCATTTCCCCTTCCCCACCTTCCTCTACATCAAGATCCTATGGGTAAACCTCGATCGCAAACAACAAAACACATTCAAGAATTATCAAAAAAATTAAGTATTAGTGTCAATTTGACCATTTATACGTCTCCAAATTATCCAGAAACCCAATTATCATTAACGAAAAATATTCCGCGTCATACACAAGATCTATGCAGATAACTCGTTGAACCGCCCTAAAATGAACTCCACTAACTAAAATATACCAGTCCACTAACCAGGCACACCCTCCCTGCAAGCAAAATACGGACCGACCTCGTTGAGTGTCTCGTTCTCACGACCACCGATTTCACATATCAATCCCATTCCATTCTAACCGTTTAGCTCTCGCAATGGAAGTGGGACTAAAGTGGAGAAAACGTCCAGCTTTCAAAAGTAAAAATAAAATAATTTTGTTGTTGTATCACGATTAGTCCAAACCAACATCAAAACTCCTGACGAAACCAATACTGTGCATGCAACATACGCAATGCAACACATAAACACTCACTTATATTTTCGCCGTCTTACTTAGGTAACTGAAATAGTAATTGGCATAAAAATAAAATTTCAAATCATGCTTAAAATAAATGTCGTCTATTTTGGTAATTGGAACAGTTATTGGTATAAAAATAAAACTGCAAATCAAATATGCACAAAATAAAAACCGAAAATAATTTTCTTTTTACTTTTATCAGCTGATATTAAAAATTAAATAAAATTTTTCCAAATTATTGTTAGAATGATTCTATACCAACAAAAACTTGGTTTGAAACTATTCGCTCCGGAACGAAAATAAATTGCACCGCTGTTACAAAATTTCCAAAGAAGGACTAATTTATTTCAAGGTTATGTTACAAAATATAAAAGTTTAGGTACCGCTTATATGAGGTTAGGAAAAATGATGAACAAAAATTATTTCAATATCTATTATTTATAACCAAATTACTACATACATAATTACATATTCATATTCACTTAGGTTCCCAACTCCACAACCATTCACAAAAGCCATGTACCTTCCGCGATCAAAAATGATGTGAAATTGTGAATATAGAAACCGAAAATAATAAATAAACTGATAAGCGATATACATAGGTACATTACACGCAGATTTAAGATTTAAGGTGGATTTACATTATCCGCTCCTTTCTGCTCCTACACGAACCGACACAGACAAATATTGTTCAAAAAGTGGATGTCTGACGGAATATAGTATAAATTAATTGTTTTATGTCTGACACGATACATGCAGGAACTGAAAGGAACGGATAATATAAATCCACCTTTATTTTATTCGTATATTTGTGTTCAGCCACACAATATTTTATTTTTAATAAAACTGAATGCACGAATATTAATAATAATATTTTATTTATTATGCATATTGATTTGTCATTTCGATCCAGAAACAATTGCTATTTTTAGACACCAAACTAATTACATATTTGTTTAACCTTTTTTTTTAATTTTCCCACACTTCTACAAACAGATTTTCTTCAAACTAAACACACCAAAATAATAAATAGGTGTATAATATTAATGCATTCACAATGATTACTATTATATCTGTTCGATAAATAAAATTACACTAAATTATAAATTATAAAAAAATATAAAAACCAGAAACTACTTATCTTTTTGTTTGAAGGTTATCCAGCATGTTATCCAGAAGGTTAAGGCAGCATGGACTTGATGAGATACAAAATAAATTAAATAATAATAGGGCTTTTTCATCCATACTATAAGCGGCGTCTAATGAAACACCAATTCCCGGTTCATCGACGCCTATTGAACCATCTCTACCACAGCCGGCTTTCTCTATAGAAGAAACAGCATGTAGTACTAGCTCGTCGACACCGAGGATCAACAAACGGTCTAGTTATTATTCAGCTAGATCGACTATACGTGCTCGTCACGAAGAAAGTAAGTAAAGTTTAGTACATTGTGTTTATTTTAAATAATTCACTTGTTTAAGCTTTTTTTTGTTATAATAAAATAATTTTCTTTGGTTTTTAACTTAATATTTTATTGTTTTATTAATTATTTAATAAAAACCCGACGTTTCGAGTTTCGACCACATTCCGTACGTACATTCCGTCATTCTCAGGGGCATAATTTTTACTACAATTTGAAAGAAAATTTTTATTTTTTAATAACGAATGTTTTCCTAATGTAACTAGAATTTAAATTAAAATTTACAAATTACTCAGTTTAACCGAAAAAATTGAAAGTTATACAATTTAAGTGACAAAATTTTTTTTAAGAAAATCTGCAAAATGTTGTCGTAGTAATTTAACAAATATTTTGAAACTTCCTGGATATTTAATACATTTTGAGATAAATTTTGTTGTTTTTTGATGTAATTGCTTTCCAAAATTAACCTTTTATTAAGATTCTGCTCCTGATCCAAGCTCCAGTACAAGAATACGACGAAGTTGACCTGTTTTGTCTTTCCGCGGCCAAAGACATTAAAAAAATGATCCCCAACGAACAGAGACGAATCCGTTTTGAAATCTCGAAATTATTATTGAACACTTCATACGAGCAGTGATTATAATGTGATTAAATTTAATTAAAATGAAAATTTGATGCATGATGTGATAAAAAATAATTTTTCTTTTTTGATAAACTTCTTATAAAAATAAATAATAAAAATTGAATTCGAATTAATTTATATTTTGTTTTTTATTTTAAATTAAAATATATAATTTATAAAATTTATTTTAGAGAAAATTAATTTTATATGATGATAATTATGCGGTATACTATGCATTATCTGTACATGGCAACACATCCACTTCTACGAAATAACATTTAAAATTATTTCGTATATGAAGGGCATTTTCCGAGGAATTGTTTGCTCCCGACCGACCTATAGAAATTAATCCACCATCTTCTGTTGAGATTTCTTGTCTCCAGCTTCCAGTGGATATTTGTCCATTAGCTCCTTCTCAGTCTATATATCCTTCCGGGCAATAAAATGAATTTTTCTTTTTGATCCAATTGTGTAGACAAATTGTAGATTTGACAATTCGAACCACAGTTTCTCTTTTCGCTAGTATTGGCCTTCGGTAAATCCGTCATTTTACGGCCAATACTCTGAAACTATTCTCAATTACTCGTCTAGCACGCGATTACCGGTAATTGTAGGTTGATTCGTCTACGGGTAAACCTACAGATCGATTTCTACCAAAAAAAGGTCGCATCAAATTTTTTAAGAGGGGGAAATCTTCAACCCCTACAATCACAAATGGTGCCTTGATAGTTGATGCCGATAAATAGTCATCGTTTGGAATATTTAGGGTTGTACTATCTCCAAATAGCGCCTTCCCAAAAGAAATATTTTTAAATACTCCACTGTCACTAAATCGCCCGGAAGCTCCAATGTCCACAAGCAAAAAGTTATAATCTGCATCGCAAACCGCCATTAAGATGATGCTGTGCGACCCCTTGTAATTAAAATAAGCAGACCCACTATTCGGAAAAGCCTAAAAAATCTTTAAATTAATTAAGCTAAAATTAGAATTATAGTAAAAATTGTACCTGTACAACACAATGCTTCCCATCAAGCGCTCCAATACAATTGGAGAAGTTCCATTTTTCGTAGAAATCTTTCGCCACTCTCTCCTATTTTTCCTCGGTTAATCTTTCGAACGCTGATGTAAATAAAGAGTCCCATATTGCTTGACAGGTCTCTGAAATTATTTGACTAGTAGAGCTTGGTGATACTCTATAATTGTATGATAGCGATTTCATTGAGTCGCCACTTGCGAGATACCTAAAACAGAAATATCAATCACATGGTATGTTTTAAAAATCTTATTTAAAGTTGTTTACCTTAATGCTAATGACAAGCGTGCCCCAGCGGATATTAGTTTTCTGAATAGTGTTAGTTTTTCGATTGCTGACTCAACTTTATGTAGCAGCTCGTCAAAAAGATCCACACTCATCCGGTGATAATTAAAAAATTGGAAGTTTTCATAAAGTCGCATCTGTTGTACCAAATTGTCGTAGTACCCTTGCTGCTCTCTACCTTTTAGTAAGTGATTAACCCAACATCTGGGAGGCCTTTTGTTTAACTTTTTGAAGTATACCCATAATAATAACAACTTCAATTTTTTAATTCTAACCAAATTCGATTGTCGGGTTAATTTAAGCATTTTCTGTAATGGCTTATCTCTTTTAACAATGTTATATATTCACTTAAAAAATGCCTAATCTCTAACAATAAATCACAAAAAATCACAAAATGGCTATATGTTCTTTAACAATTTATATTAGCCTACAAAACAAAAAAATTATGTGTCAAAATATTATTTTTATATGTATGTGTGAAAAAACTGCGCCGAAAATTCGTCGAATATATAAATCATCGATAATACAGCGTTCGCCGAATTTCCTGCGGCAGGCAGCCGCGCCGAAAAATCGTCGGATATCTAAATCCACCTTTATACACCTTTAGTACACTATGGCGCGAACTCCTTAAAGCTGTAATAACTGGTTTATCACATGAAACCAGCAAAAACATATTATACAAGGCCTTGTGGTCGTGGATAACGGGATGGCGAAGCAATATACAATCGATCTATGACAAAAGAAAAGATCGTAAAATCGGGTTTTATCTAATATGGGGCAATCGGAACAATGTAACCATGCAGAAATTACAAAAGAAACATTTAAACTATGTCATCATTGTTTCCAAATATTTCACATTTTCGAATAAACCGACTCAATGCAGGCGTTGTCAATTCTATGGCCACGGAACCTCTCACTGTTCAATGAAATATAAAAGTATGCATTGCGCCGGACAACATAACACTGCCGATTGCACAGCTACTGCCGAACCATAAAGCTAACGACAAAAGTTGCCCCAAACTATAGGAATATTCCTTGATAATCGAACAACTGTCGAAAATCAACAAGTCGTTTACAATGGATAAAACACCATTTCCTGGATTAAATCAACCGAAAGAGAAAATCATGCACTGTCAATGCGACTCTCTATTCTCAACCAAACAACGTATAAATTCCATTTCTGGTAGTAATTTGAGCAAAGCCAACCCTATAATGAAGTAATAAACAATAAAAATAATTTAAATCTTTTTACACAAGATGAAATCCTTAATCTTATAAAGGAAATTGTAATTAATTTAACACAGTGTAAATCAAGAAACGAACAATTTTTAGTAATTACTAATTTATCAGTTAAGTATACTTAAGCAAATTTAATTGACATGAAGCTTTTGCATTCTTATGTGAAAATAACATTCATATAGCCTTGGTATCTGAAACTTAGCTAAAACTTAAACATTAATTTCAGCATATTTTCCAGGTGGTAGGGATAATCATACACTTACAAAATTTAAAAATGACTTACTAATACTTAAGTACAAATCAACCTCACCATTCAGATAACCCGACATATTTCCCTTCAAATTCAAGAACATTCTCAAAAATAGATATTGTGCTAACAAACGTTGACGATATGACGCAAATAGTTACCTTACAAAAACTATCCTCCGACCATTTACCCATATATTTCGAAATAATTAATACACATTTTAAGACAAAAATGGCTAATAAAACATATCTAGATTTCAAGTGCGCTGATTGGTCTAGACCCAAATGCCCAATCAATTAACTAATTGATTTAAGCCCTAAATCTGAATTTCAAAAAATCAATCCTAACAATGAAATTGACAACTGTATTAAATTACTTAATCGTATTATTCATGAAGCAAAAGTTACATCTGTTCCTAGAAAGTCTATTAAAATGAATGTAGCAGATCCAATAGTAATAACCGACGAAATTAAGCTTCTTCAAAGGCTAAGAAATATAAGAAGCAGGCAATGGCAATCTTACATGAAAACGGTTGTCAATCAGGTTTTTCAAGTTTCCTGTGGGAAATCTGCGAAAATTTGAAAAAATTTCCAGCCGAAACTAAGAAATGAATGAATAAAATCAGCCTCTGGTGTGTTATATCTAGAAATGGATTATATTAATGTGATTTGTCAATAAGTATCGCAGGAAAAAAATTCAGCACAATTTCCCGTGGGAAATCTCGAAAAGTTCGATTATACAAAAATCATTAGAAAATTGATATAAAATGAACCTCTAAAGTGTTATGTCTGGAAATGGATTGCATTGGTGTGACTTGTCAATGGCTATCGCAGGAAAAGATTTAGTTTAATATTCCCGTGGGAAATCTCGGAAAATTTGGACTGGACTTGAGGCTGGAAACTTTTTCCAATTTTCCGAGATTTCCCACGGGAAACTTGAACTGAATGTTTTTCCTATGATTGCTATTAACAAGTCACATACATAACACTCGAGGGTGATTTTATTCCAATTAAAATATTTTTTTGGGTTTCGCGAGTTTTCCACAATTTTCCACGGGGAACTGGAGCTTGGTTTTGCTATTTAAGAATATTAACAAAGGTATTCGTGCTATTTATGTATCCTTAGTAATTTTTAGACTAAACATTACCGATTGGTATCGACATCTTTTTTAATTTTCGGCTGTGATAGCCCAATCTGCTTTGCCGTGTTTAATTGTTGGCTGAAGTAATTCAATCTGCATTATCGACTTTTCACTTTCGGATGGCAACTTTCGGTTAATGTTTGGTTGGTTTTAGCTGCGACCATATAGATATTTTCACAATAAAATAAATTAAAGAAGACGTTTTTGGATGATCTTGAATACTGTATGCGTAGAATTTGTCTAGATTGTAGGTTGTATTTATTTTTTTTCTGATCGACATTCACATATACATTCAATTTTTTTGATCAGCACAGATGTTTTCATAACAAGATTTCTATACAATTTTTTACTTACTCCTGCTGCTAACGATATTTCCACATCAAATATTTCGTTTCTATTACACTCGAATACAATTAGAATTTTGGACCTAAGTACTAAGCTACTCAGATACTCATTAGCATTCTTTTATTAATTAGCTATAGTTTGACATTTTATAGATTTTATTTTTTTACACAAAATGGCGATAACAAAGACAAAACCTTTCCACGCAATAGCCGGGCTGTTTGCTTGTATGTAAGTATACTATATACTTTAAATAAAATAAAATATTTATTTAACCACGAACTAATCAATATTCATTAGGTGAGCACCAAATTTCCCTGTAAATAATTTCCTTTTAGATCCCCTTAT
This sequence comes from Tipula helvola, assembly GCA_963556165.1. Classification (NCBI taxonomy): domain Eukaryota; kingdom Metazoa; phylum Arthropoda; class Insecta; order Diptera; family Tipulidae; genus Tipula; species Tipula helvola. Next base: position 78,389,260 of record OY744482.1, on the reverse strand, counting down.
ATCTCGTTGTACATTTAAAATCGTCTTCGTCAAAAATTTAATTAAAAAGAAAAAGGAATAATTTGGTCATTGTCTCTCTGCTCTTAATTGGTCACAATAAATATAAAAAGAAATCCAGAAAAAGAATAAAAAAACTATATTAAGCAACCAAGGCAACGTATTTTCATTTTAAATGGAAATTAAATCTCTTAACCGTGTTGTTGTTGTCGTGTGTTGGTTGTACCCAGAAAATGATTTAAGTCAATTTGTTCATTAAGATAAATTGTCAGGATATTATACGCAAATGATAATTGGGTTCTAAATTAAATTAGATGAGATATATTTCTGTATGAAGAAGTTCGACCTACGTAGTTAATGTAGTTGAACGTAGATTATTTAGGTTTACGTAAATTTGTTAGGAATAACCTTTCAAAATATACGATGTTATCAAGAACCTTCAACCTTGTTGAAGATAATTTTTTTTGCACTTCTAAAACAATTAAAGAGTCTCAATCTCTTTCAAAGAATTTTATTATACCAAGAATTTACCATGTTTGTTAATTTATGCATAAACAGTTATAAACTGTAATGATGTTATTACGTTTTTTTTTATAGTTACGATTTTCATTTAAGTGAACATCATCGTTACGCAAATTTCTGTAACTTCTATGATCAACGTCTATGGAAATTTTCAGTTCTCGAAATATGCTGGCTTTTAAATGACATTAGATCTGTCACGTTTCCTTCAATTTTTCAAGAAATCAATTGCATTCAAGAAACAACAACAATATTTAGGATTTATCACAACAACAACGCACGTTATGCTTCATTTAAATTTTTTTGTAAAATGGATAATCGGTACTAAAACTCGGTACATACTTTTATAAATAAAATCATTTCTGTAGTTTAACATAAATATGGAAAGATAATTATCAGCTTAAAATTATTATTTTGATAATCGGGATTTCGGGAAATTTAGTAAACAATTTTTATACGATATAAGCCAACATATTACCCATTGACGGGATACCTATGTGAATGATCACAGTTGGGCATATTCGTGTAAAAAACAATTTTTACATTTTTCAAGTAAAAAATGTGCAAATCTACGTTAATTACATTAAAATGTAAATTGTATGTAAACAAATGTACATTTTAGAAATAACAAATCAGAGGCTCAGAACGATAGTGGCCTAATCCACATTTTGAAACATTTTCGTTTAATTCGCCATAAATGTTCTTGGAAAAGAAATATTACACTGGCCTCTAATTCCAGAAACAATTATTTTTGGGTTACTTATTGCAAAATGTATTTTTTAATAAATTACCATTTCAATGGATATTTATGACCGATTAAATGAAAAAAACTTAAAATTTTAACTTACGATTTTAATTTTCAAACAATTTAAAAGTGAAGACTTTTTACGATATCAAAATAGAGCCATGATATACTTTTAACCCCGAACCCGGAAATTCAAAAAATTATGAAACTTTGGGAACATGTACATCACATATAGGTGTGTACTAAGTAATTTTTTTTTCTGCGGAAAAACACTCTGACGGGCTGAAATGGATTTTTGAAAATTGGAAATTTCCATTCCTATGCATATGTAACTCGGTAACGGTAATAGATACAAATTAAAACAAAAATTGTTTGTTTGGATTAGGTTTATCAAGCAGAAAGGAAAAAAACATTTACTATATTTTCTTCATTATAGTAGATTGTTTATTATCCAAAACATGTAGCGTAACGAAGGAAGCTACCCGTATATTAGACCAGTAAATAGTAAACATGTTTTGTAAAGAAAATAGTCTGACATTGAATATATAACTATGAATATACGACAATGAACTCATCATTGAAATTTAAAATAGTTGTTGTTTGTTATATAGTAGACCTCTAATGTTGAAAATGGCTTCCATAAGTATTATAAATGTAATTCGTTTACTGATGATAACGATCGAAGTTTCCCGACATAATAAATCAAATTGCACGACATAATAAAACATATCCTTCGTTGCTCAAAGAAAAACATCGTTTTTACTGGAAACTGATATAACTCAAGAATTTTTGCAACCACACAGACCGCACATCCCCTAGAATTTGTAGTTGAGGTATATGCAAGGCAAGAAGTGGTAGAAGCAATAGCAGCTGAAAAAGAAGAGTGTACACCGGAAGAAGGAGGTATTGTAATTTTAGAATATAAAACCAATGTTGTTACGTATTGGAAAAGTGGGAAGGAAAAACGACTTGCTTTGAGTACTGTCCAGCAAAAGTTTGGCAAAGTTTCATCTATGCAACAATTGTACAAGTATGAAGTAATATTATGACATAGCAACGATTTGTTCCAACTTGTAGTAGTCTATAGTATTATTCTATTTTTTTTTCTAGGTGGGAAGAACCAAGAGGTGGTGTACGACGAGCAAAGTTACTAAAAATTTCTCAATTCCTATATAATGAATTTGTAAATAGTATCGTCCAGCGAACAAAGTAGAAATTTCTGTCCACGCGTATCAACGTCTTTGCTTCGAACTTGGAATGTTCATTTAACAGCATCCATATCTGGAAAGCCAACAAAAGCACTATTTCAGCAATATTAACGATCTAGAGGAAAACTACATCAATGATACAACCTCTCAAACCAGTAGGCAGTTCTTAGAGTATTTTTCATACACATCACTACATATCCAATTAACTTTTGAAAATTGGGTTAATGTTAACGTTAGTTTTAATTCTAATGAGTCTTTCAACTTTAAAAAGGGAGACTATCATGCTTTAAATGAGTTTCTGGACAATATTAATTGGAATCGATATAAAATAGGTAGTTTGGACACTTATGTCGTTTTCATTTCATATGTCGTTTGTAGTATGTATAATAAAATAATGTTTTTTTTTCCGCTGGCGCTACATCCCATAGAGGGACTTGGCCGCTTCATAGTGAAGTTTCGTAATCATTTTTATAACGGATAATGAGTGATTAGTTCATTGATCCTTACATTAACCAGCCGTGATTTTTTCATCACCCGCCGGGAACCGAACCCGGGACCTCCGGAGCTTGAGCAAGCATGCTAACAACTGGGCCACCGGGGCGGTTACGTTTAAAACAATAAAATAATGTTCTGAGGGTCAAATATTTTTGCTCGAGAACACTTTTCAGAAATCTCGATTTTTCCGTAGATTACCCCTCTTTTACATAAATATGTTTGTAGGTTTATTCTGGTTCTGTCATTTGGCTGATTGGCTGCAATTTTCTAGTTTTTTATATTTTGACAGATAACCCACAAACATAAAATAAATTGAGATTGCTTTTCATAGAGGGGCAAAAAATCAATCGAAAACGACATTATATTGATCAGTTTTATAAAATAATGAACTCTGCAATTGAACAATTTATTCCTCAGTCGCCTGTAGTTTTGTCAGCGCGTGACCCGTGGTATATTCATCGCCTGTCAGGCTTAAAATATCGGGAAATTAAAGCTCATAAAAGTTGTATATCCATCCGTCGTAAATTATGAAGTATTTAGTGCCGTTAAACTTTTAAATCGCTTCTTGTATAATTCATGTATTGTTGAGATTGAATCGAAAATTTAAATCAATCCTAAATATTTCTGGACCTATGTTGATTCCAAGCGGAACTGTAGAGGTATTCCCTCCCAAATGTCTCTTAATTCTGTGACTGTTTGTGAACCACCCCCTGACATATTTGCAGCATTTTTTGAAAATGTGTATGTTCCCTTTCTTCGAATAATGATTTCGACTTTGATTTTAGTAAAAATTCTAACATTTAAATTCAGTTTGCCACCGATGACGTTCTGCATGCATTATTGAATGTTAATGTGGGTATGAGTAGTGGCCCGGGCAAAATTCACCCTATTATGTTAAAATAGTGTGCTTAAGGTTTGGTTCAACCGCTAACATACCTCTTCAATTTGTGTTTGGCGAATGGAGTATTTCCTTCAATTTGGAAATCCAGTTTCATTAAGCAATTTTCAACAGTGGACGGAGATCAGATATTGAAAATTACCGAGGTTTTTCTATTTTATCGGCTATTCCTAAATTATTTGAATCGATGGTCAAAGACAGTATCTTTTACTTAATAAAAAATTTCATTTCTGAAAACCAGCATGGGTTTTACCCGGGACAACCAACTGTGACTAATCTCGTTTTGTTCACAAATTTTTTGACTAGAATTAGAAGGTGGTGACAGTATTGAAGTAGTGTTTACTTATTTCAGTAAGGTATTCGACAAAATTGACCATGTCTCACTTGTAAAGAAAGGGTGTCCCACATGATAGCCATCTAGGAAGGACCTCTTTCATTTATTACATTCATAGACGATGTGAAGCGGTGCTTCAAACATTGTGAGTTTTTGATTTATGTTATTGAAGTGAAAGTATTTTGTAAGATTAAAAATGAGGGCGATCTGTTAAATCTGCAGCAGGAATTAAATATTTTCTGTGAATGATGTAACTTAAATAAGCTTTGTCGTCGTTTCTAAATGTAAAGTTATGAACTTTTCAAGAAGATCTGTGATAATATCTTATTTTGATTGATCGAGTCCATTCTTTTCTAGATTTAGTTGTCTTATTTTCTCGAAATTTATCGTTTATAGACCAAATTGAGAGATGCATCAGCAAGGCTAATTTAATGTTAGAGTTTTTATTGCATTCTTCAAGATTTTCATGATCTGTATTCTCTAAAAGTCCTCTTTGTGTTATTGGTTCGTTCGCACTTGGAATATGCCTGAATTGTCTGGAATCGGTACTATAACAATTCCTCTAGCTGTGTAGAATCAATTTAGAAGCGATTACTGATGTTCGTCTTAAAGCGACTCCCTCGGGAATCAAACGCTCTTAGGTATGTGGGTTCTAGTGCCATATTTAGATCGTTGCTTGTTACTGAATAATTGAACCGATTGTTCGTCCGTTGACAAGTTTTATTCACACTTTCGTGAGCGACGTTATAATGGTCGATTGATAGTTCACAAATACTGTCGTTGTATTCATTACGTACTTTCGTGCAATCACTCAGGCACTGAGGCCTTGAGATTAGTTTCCGCTTCCATCGGTCGAATTTTGGTATGTCAGATCCAAGCTTTAATTCAAGTCGTCTATTTAATAATGTTTCTGCCGTGTTTGATTTTAGTTTGTCTAGAAACGAATTTAAAAGTATGGTTGAGAAATTTTTATTAAGCTAATTTGAATTATATAAATTGTATTGATTTTACGTTTTCCTTTTTTATAAATACCAGATGTACAATCACACTGTTGGCTAATAAATAAATAAATAATTGGCCATATTCCAGAACTTCATCTAAATTCATATAAGAATCGCATTTCCATCGCACATGTCGGATTTCTTCCAAATCGGTTAAGAATTATCCAAGTTCCATCCTGAATTCGCTCGCACACGTTGGACTTCATCCAAATTGGGTAAGAATTAACCAAGTTATATCCTCTCGCCCTTATTTTTTCGAATAAACATAGCTACCGTGTATGAGAATGATTCAGTAAAAGGAGTCCAAATTAATAGGGTTCATCCTTGGCTGCGTCCACAAAATCAACAAAAATTTATTGCCAGATATATAATTATATATAATGTATCCAAGTTACCACCATTCAATAAATTATATCAGAAATCGACATAACAGAATTCGAGTAATTATGGTATGGCAGAATTAGAATCTTTGGTGTTAAAATTCGATATCTGATGTCAGAATTCCATACTTCATGTCCGAATTAAATTTACAATATCAGTATTTGCATTAATGATATCAGAATTCTATATCTTATGTCAGAATTCGACATACCACGCCAGAATTAGCCGTGTTGCATATTCGATATTATGCCAGAATCCCATTCATATCAGAATTTGAATTTTTAATGCCAGACAAATGATGTAAGAATTAGATTTGCATTATAAGAATTTGTATTTATGATGTCTGACATCATAAATCGATAAAATATGTCTGAATTTGATATGGCATGTAAGGATTCGAAAAATCACAAGCAATGTCTAATCAAAATATAAATCTTTGATGTAAAAATTCCATATCTCATATCAGAATTTGAATTTTTGATGCCAGAATTCGAGTTGTCATGTAGAATTCCATACTTTATCATTCCAAAACTTGGTTAAGCTAGAATTCAATTTGTCCTGTAAAAATTAGAGTTAATGCTGTCTGTCAGAATTGGAATTTTTGGTGTCCGAATTCTATCAGAATTCTACATACGACGTTAAAATTCGGTATCACATATCAGAGTATGAATTTATAATGACAGAATTGTATATCTTATGTCAATATTAGATAAATGATAACAGAATTCGATATGGCAAACCAGTATTTGATTAATGTCTTCATTTCAGAATCATCTCAAAATTCGATATGTTATGTCAGAATTCGATATGTTATGTCCAAATTCGATAGATTATATCAGAATTTCAATTTTTGGTTTTATGACGTAATAATTCGATATCACAAGGCAAATTTTATATGACACGTCAGTCAATACAAAAATTCGACATGTCTTGTCAGATTTGGAAAGATCTTATCAGAATTTATTGGGGCCTAGCTGTTTTTTGTAGAAATTAATGCTTTATTTAAAGTATAAAGAATATGTCACTCAAAATATTGCCCATCACATGCCACGACACGTCTTTAGAGGCTATCCAAGAATCAACCCATTTTTTAGTATCATCTTAAGAATGAAAGCCCTGCTCAGCCAGGCCATGTGCCATCGAACGGAATAAGTGATAGTCCTAAGGAGCTATGTCCGGTGAATACGGCGGGTGGGTAGGACTCCCATTTAAGCGTTTTCAAATAAGTTTTCACCGGTTTTGCAACTTGTGGTCTAGCATTGTCATGTTGTTACATGAAAATGACCTTATCGTGTCTCTGCTCGTATACACTGAAAAAAATTATTGTTAAAATTCCCTATTTTTTACGTACTTTCTAACAATAGTTATAGGCGTTTTTGGGACAACAAGAAATTCTAGTTATATGCCCTATATTTTTCCAAACAATCGAATCGGCGAAACTCTTAATTGTATAGGAAATTAAACTAATTCAAAAAATGTAATGGACCGCATTTTATGGAATTTTAACTAAACAGTATTGGCGATTCTACTTCAGCATTCGAAAGAAAAGCAGTTTACATAGAGGAAAATTATCAATAATATAAATGAAACCCCCATATGTATGGCAATTAATCAAACATTTGGGCAATAAAGCTACAATAATTATTGATAAAAATCCCATTATACTGTCACCAAGGTTTATCAAAAAAGGAAAATTGCACATTAATATTGCATGTTTACAATCCAATTTGGGAAAATCGCTATAATACTACGGAATGAACCAGATAATATTGGCGTTCAGCCTCGATAAGGTGATGGTATTACTATAATCTTAGGAATAGTATAGGTAGTATGCTAATACTTTTGAATGATTACCTTTAAATTAGTAAGCGTAGGGCCCTATTTACCTATAGAGATAGGCACATATGCGTTGAAATAAAAACTAAATACATTTATTTTATTATTATTGTTTTATTAAACTCACTTGAACAAAATACAAAAACCATTTCACACAAACTAAATTAGTTATGAAACCCATATGAATCAAATATTGTATCCCAAATTTAAATCATTTAACTGTTTGTATGTTAATTGTATGCTAAGATTTATTTTAAGATTCTCCTCGTATCCAATTAATAAACGGTTTTTATATAGGCGTACAAATGACTTCAAGAACTATCGTTTCACATAAGTTGCACAAAAGTTGAGCTGGTGTAGAGACTAGTGATAGCTACATCAGAACTGCTGACTTCCAATTCCAATGATGTTACTGTAATATATAGTAGATAACCAAAAAAATTAAAAAGTAAGATTAAGAAATTGTATTTATGCATTTGGTTTTTATGCAAACAAAATCAGTGCGCAAACCGCTCTTAACAATAGGACTTTCCTCCTAAATTTTGCTAAAAAAACTTCAACAACTTTGCTCTGGGATCCGCTTTATTGATAATAATGCCATAATATACAGTTTTTTTAGTATAATATAACAAATGAGGCAGCATCTGCTTCTTTATCTGTAAATAAATAGTAAAGCAAACAAACAAAAACAGGAAGGAAAGGAGTGAGGAAAAATTTGTTAAAAAATTAGGCAAGCTAATATATAAGCCGAGCTAATGAAATCGGAACCATATTCTTCGTATATCAAGGTGAAAAATATGACTAAATTAAGTTAGATTACATGTACCAAGTGATTATCTTGACTTTTCGCGAAGTTTTGATTTTAATTAATTTAAATATTTGTTTATTGAATTTTAAATCTTAATATTTAAGGCACACGACTAATTTGAAAAAAATCAACCAAAAAAGACTATATAGTGCACCTGTTCGATCGAAAATCACAACTAGAACTGCTGCAACAAGCATTATTTTCCAATACAACAAAAAACTTTACAATATTTGCCTACGTTATAGGAAAAATACAAATAATTATTGAAAAATTACTTTAATTATTATTATTTTTGACGTTAACTCTGGAAATATGGAGTTAATCCAATGTAAATTGTTAATATACCCATAATACATGATGACTCAATGGCGTCTTATATTTTTATTAATTATCTTGAAAATAGAGCACTTGATTAATATTTAGAAATATATAAACTATAATTTTATTTATTGCTATTTATACTTACTCGTACCTGTAGAATATAACTTCCTAAGCGCATATAATGCATTCATATCTTGATGAGATTCATTTAGATCTTTTATGATTTTCTTAACTTGCACTGGTTAATTTAACACAAGCATCACTCAATAACATAACCAACATTAAAATAACTTATTATTTCAATAATTATAAAATACTCTAACAGAGAGTTGGCAGAACTATATGTATAGGTAAAATTTCTATCCATTTAGTCATGCTTATTAAATATTCTGAACTTGCTATGTTTATTGGGTGACAACCAATATCATATAGGGCTTTGATCTAAATAATGTAATACCAATCCAAAACAAAATGTTATCTAGAACATCCAATATATATTGGAAACTTTTCTGTACACTATATCAATTTTAACAATTTGGCTAGAAATTATTTCTTATAACTTGGGAAAATTACTTTAAGTTCAGGAAAAACTCCTAAATCTTAGTTTTCTATATTTTATGTGCTTAACCCCAATACACATTTTTCTCAGTGTAGCTTTCCTATAGCTTTGTATAGCTTCATACAGTTTTCCTATAGCTTCGTATAGTTTCCTTTAGGCTCTACTCAAACAGATCAATTGTCGTCGATAGCAATCTCCCATGATAATTTCGTTCGGTTTGAGCAGTTCATAAAAAATTACACCCTGCTGATCCTACCAAATGCAGAGGAGAAGCTTCAAACCATGAATATCTGGCTTTGCAGACGATGTTGAAGTATGACCGGGCTTACCTCAAGACCTTTTACACTTAGGGTTATAGTACCGTATCCATTTTTCCTCGCCAGTCACGATACGAGGCATAAAACTTTCCCTTCTCTGCCGTTCAAGCAACAGTGCACACTTGAGAAAAATGCGTTTGCCGTCTCTGGGCTTTAACTTATGCGGCACCCAATGCCCTTGCTTCTGGATCATTCGTAATGCTTTCAAACGCTTCGAAACTGTTGTGTCATCGACTCGTAACGATTTTGCAGGTTCAGCTAGCATTTGACATGAGCCTTGATTAAGTAATTCCTCCATTTCTTCGTCTTCAAACTTTTTTGGTGCGCCAGAGCGTTCTTTATCTCCAAGATTAAAATCACAATTTTTGAAGCGTCGAAACCAATCTCTGCATGTCGTTTCCGATAGAGCATGCTCACCGTAAGTCTCAACAAGAATTTTGTGTGCTCGAGCTGCAGACTTCGTAAATACTCTTTACTTGGCACAAAACTCGTCATTTTTAGAATTTTTTAAAAAAAAGTTGTTTACACTGTAGCGAACTAACATACACTGAAGTTCAAGCTCATCGACACTACTTCCTTGCATTACCACATGAAATGACATGCACGTAGATCTGATAATGCTATCTGTTAGGAAACAGCGAGAACTTATGCAAGTTCCTAATAATATAACATCTCATAACTTCAGAATTCGATACATCATCTCAAAATTCGAAATGTCATATCAGAATTGGATACATCATCCCAGAATTCAGCACAATTTATTGTATATTGGTATGGTATATCGAATTCTGAAGTCTATTGATATTTTATTGAAAATAGTTGTAGGTCGCTAAACAAATCCTTTTACGTTAGGGGAGTTTCTCTTTGGAATTCAATTCCATTGGAAATTAAGTGTTTAGGATCGGTCAAATTATTTAAGTCAAAATTTTTGGAGTGGCGTGATTGATGGGCAATACGTAGTTTTCTAAATTTATTTTTAATATTATTGTTATTGTTATTATTGTTAATTTTTAATATTATTTCACCTCTTGCTGTACATTTTATTGTAAATGAGCTATTGCTCAAAATAGAATGTGTATGCATGAGATGGAAATTGTTTGAAAAAATTTAAAAGGTTTTTCTGCCTAATGGAAGCAGCTTCATCATTTTATTTTTGTTCTTTTGTTCCGTTTACTCTGTTTCCATCTGTGCTTTTCCTTTTAATACTAAATTATTGTTAAAGTACAATAAATAAATAAATAAATAAATCTAATATCTCATGTCAGAATTCGATAAATTTCTTCAGCGTATACGTCGTATCAGAAATTAATTTTGTGACATCAGAATTTGAGTTATTGATGTCAAAATTCGATATATTGTATCTAAATTCGATTTGCATTCCAGAATTTCTATTTTGTTGACAGAATTCTACAACAGGACATGTCAAAGTTCAATAAGTCATTAGATAAATATATCCGAATTTGAACTTACGATGTCAGATCATGCGCCAAAACTCGATAAATTATGTATGAATTCCATATGTCATAATTTGGGTTCTTCTGGGGTCAAGACAGGTGTTTCTAAGAAAATACCTAATATAGCGACAGGAACCACTTTTCAACTTTAATTTGAACATATAGGTGCCTATTACAACAAAAATTAAAGTTTGGTTTACATTTCTTTATTAAAATACTAATAATGGACATACATATCTCCTATTTAGAGTTAGGTGGGATTCGTTCTCATTAGGATATACTTAAGCATGACGCTAACATAAGTATTTTAAGACTAGTAGCTATACAAAAAAAGTAAGTAGCTGGCATTGGATAGATCTAAGAAAAGCACTCCCAAAGTTCAAGTAATTTCATGTACATGTGCTTATTTAACAGTCATCTACAAGTCCCTTTGACATTACAATATCCCCTCCCCCAAGTTTACATATGTTGACATACAATATTTCGTCAAATTTTTCAATTTCAAGCGTTGTTGTGCGGGTATAGATATTTATCCCAAACATTTCTGCCTATTAAATTACCATTTCGTTATAAGTCACTCTGAGATATTGATCCTTATACCGACACACGTTGTCAGTCAGTCAAGCTTTATTAAATACACAAAATAATCAACCGGTAAAAATAAATGAAACGTTCATACCAACATGACATAAAATTTAATTTCATACCTTTTCTTTACCATTCTGATTCTTCTATTGAATCCAGACAAAAATCTCGTCCTTTTTGTATATATGTGTGAGTTACCTTCCTATATTTTGAGATACACGCACATATGTACATACAAAATATACAAGAACATTATGCTTGTGTAATAAAATAAACTTAGACATATTAAATTTTTTTAAGGATTTTTTTGACATTCACCGAAAGGAATAAAATGATACATGGGATGGATCAAAATAAAAATTGTTATCCTTTATATTTGGTTATTATTTTTTGGTTCTTTTAAAGAAAAACTTATAATATAATTGAAAGGGGTTTGTTCCGTGCGTACGATAAGAAAATTAAACTTTTTTTTATTTTTTTTTATTGGTTTAGTGTATAGTACATGGTATGTCTTCTTAAATGTCGTATCCTCTAAATCTGGATCCAAAATCTAAAATAACACATTTCGTTATCAGTTTTGGTTATAAATATGGGAAATTCCGAAAAAAGCACCGTACTGAACTTTATCATTATTTAATGTAGAACAAAGTAGCAAACCCGTATATAAAAAAAAAATTATTTTCCAGATGCTTAAATTTAAATATCTAGAGATACATTTTATCTTGTGTCTCTTATCTTTATACATTTTTTATTTTTATTGATTTTTGGGGTATAAGGTAATTGAATGTTAAAAAAAACATTTGTGTAAACTTTTGATAATAAACTTGATTGTATGTTCCTCTAAATTTTTTAAGTTAAATTATGGATACCTTACATAAACCCGTATACGAAAAGGATATTGAGCAAAAATTATTATTCCGACAGCAGTTCCCCAGTTTCCATCCACAAATGTAATTTTTATATAATTCATGTACAAAAAGAAAATTTATAAAACTTTAGAACAAGTTTTTAATGTTTTTTTTGGAAGTAAAATCAATTTATTCGAAACCAAATAAAAATAGTTCATTGTTTACGAGATAGAAAAATTTAACTTAGGTATTTGATAATTCACTAACAACTTCGATTACCGACATTTGCAAATAGACGTGTTAATGTTACTCTCGGTTTCGGTAGATTCTCCATAATCTGTTCACTCTGTTCAATGAATACATCTATTGGACATTTTTTAATAATATCTCTCGCTCCAAATGATCCAATACTTTGTCCGCGTAATGAGGAGTAGTGTTGATGGATTCGGGTGTAGATGTTTTATATGTAGGCAATTTACCAGTTTGTCGATTAACTATAGGACAGCTGGATCTTTCATGGTGTATCCGACGGTTGAATTCTGAAGTCGTCCACCTACTCGTAATATGCCGATTTCATCAACAAATGGGTGAAGCGATCTTAATTTGTTGTTTTGCTCGATTGATTTATTATTCCGAAGCTGTTGTATTTCTTCGTGAAATGCATCATGCTGCGCCCATTTTATTATATGATCTTCGCTTTTCTTGAGATATTGACTTGTTATAAAATGTACCTCTCATTTTCGGTATTTTCCCGCAAATCTAAAATACTTGCTTAAAATTGAATGGGCATGTAGCTTCAAAATTTATTCACAACATATTCGATCGGCAATATTGGTTTGGTGTTGTTATGGATGTTTACTATATAAATAAAGCAAATGGTCTTCTTTCAGTATGTTCAACTGAAGTACCTTTGGGATTCGGCCAGGATGATGCTTGTTGTTGAAAAAATTCTGGACTATTCCACCCAATTTTATTATTTAATAATTCTTCTGGTGATAACCCACGACTTGCACAATCAGCTGGATTTAACTTAGTGGCACGTGTTGGGAATGATTATGTGGCAACTTGTCTATATTAAAGCTGGTTCTGTTGACTTCAAAGCACAACAAAGAGCCATGTTAAATCAATATTGGAGTCAGTTCAAGCGTGTAACGTGTGTACGAGTGCTTTAAAGATACCAGCAACCTTGTGAAGCAAGTTAGTCAAGATTACGGCTCCACAAGCTCCAGACGTGGAATAGATAACTATTTTAATGGAGAAACCTTTGTTTTTGCAGCTATTTAATGAAAAAATATATCCCCGTTAAGATTGGTGAATCTCGAGTTAACTACAGCTGAATACGCTTTCTCAGAGGCATCACAAAATCCGGTATATTGGTCGCTATGAATCGACTGGATGTGTAGGAATCGCGGGATACGTATAGTCGTTATAGACAGGTAGGTTTTTTTCTGGCGGCGGTCCAAGTTCGGAAAATGTCATCATGTAATATGGATCGTTCCATTCAATTTTGGTCAACCAGAGTAATTGCAGCAATATTATTGTATAAATAAGATGGTGGTCGGTGAAAGCCATCCAATTGGATTGAATATTTTGCCACATTCTGATAATAAACGTCGTTTAGTCAGTTGGTTGGCATTTAATTTCGGTACGCTGAACGTGAGTGCGCCTTCTTTTGTCAACCAACAATCCCAGCGTCTTGACATAAATCTCTGGATCTTCAAATAAAATGGAATCTCGTCCTTGCTTGTTTTTAACTCTATTGCCTTAATGAAAATTCTGCTTTTGATACACTGGTTGATACTCCTCTATATGTTTCAGTAGCCTCTTTTACAGAATCACCACCTGTCAGCAAGTCATCTACATAAAAATCATGATATATTCAAGATCAAGCCATACGTGACAATCTTTAATTTAAAGTACTGCATTTCTTCATGAGGATTTTCACACCACGATTCTCTGAAAGTTTTAATGCTCAGGATGAACTATTTCCTGGCGATACATCTTCTCAATGTCAGCGACAATTGCTACTTTGTGCTTACGAAACCTAGTTAAAATGGTAAACAAATCCTATTGAATGGTTGGATCTGTTTTTAGTACGTCGTTTAGAGATAGTCCTGTACTTGATTTGCAAGATACATCCAATATGTACAACATAGAAGAAACTACTTCGTAACACTGCTTTGCTTGATCACTACGTGATACGGTAAGTTATAGAAATTGCTGTTTTTTATAAACACTTCTTCTCTGTTAATACGCGACATATGACTAAGTTCTTGTTATTCCTTCATGATGTATTGCACTTTGCGATTTTCGCTTTTCTGGAATTTCCGTTCCATTGCAATCATTCTGGATCTGGCTTTGAATCCCTTTGATTTAGTATAATTGCATATGTAAATATGTCGTTAGGCTGTTTAACATCAGTGCATCGACTACCACAAAAAGTTTATGATCATGTCCGGAGAATAATTTAATATTTATTAGCCCTCTGTTCTTACCTGCAGAAATTGAAGACAGCCCATTAACAGCTATACAAGCATGCTTACATTTTAACCCCAACTTTTTTGTAAGAACTTCAGTTATAAGTTGGTTCCATCTTTTACCTAAAAATGTGAAAATGCTTCCATCTGCGCAGAAGCATAAATTTAACAGGGAAATTCGGACTTGGTTACTTGACATCGATGATATCGAGCAATATTTTTAGTATAAATGTTAAATTACATTATGTTCTAATGTCCCGTCGTGTAGTTAAATATATCTATTTTAATAACTGAGCTTATATTTTGTTGAAGATTATTGTTAATTATGTAAACAAAGAATATTATATAAATTTTAATTAAAATTTGTTTCAAATTGCTCCACACAGACATAATGTCTATAAGAGCTGTACTTTATTTCATATTTTAGAAATAAAGATAATAATAATAATAATAATAAAGGTGGATTCTGAACCTGTGTCTAGAAGCGCACGAATGTTGTGGCTTTTACCATACGCATCCACATGACTACAATTATTGGTAATATCGTTTGTTTGTTCGTCTCAACTTTTGCCTTTGTGATCGTGTAGGAATTTGATTCGAAGTTCACTGATTGAACAGCTTTTGTAGACTACGAACTAGCCGCCCCATTGACATTATCTTTCGTCGGTTCCACTTTATTCGTGTCCTCTTGAAAAAGTGGGTGATGTTTCTTCTTACATTTAAAGCATGTATTTAGCAAAGGGCAGTCATTGGCAGAGTGTCCAAGTCTCAAACAATTAACGCACAATTGTTTTTTTAGCAAAGCCCTTACGAAACTCGACTGCTGGGTTTCTTGTTAAAAATTATGAAGTTGAAATTTTATTTTTTTTTTGCTAAAAGTAATTTGATCAAACTATCATTTGCGAAACGATTTTTTTGCTAAAAGACGAGTACCCATTCCAAAACTTCATCTAAAAATTATTTGACAATTTCATCAAAATCGGATAAGAAATGGCCAAGTTTCTTCCTAACTAGCCATATTCCAGAACTTTATCTAAAATTCATTTTAGAATCCCATTTCGAGCGTGCATGCTGAATTTTATCAAGATCGGATTTGTCTGGCTTAGTGATCCATCAATTTATGTTGGATTGTTGCTGCCAAATGATTGGCCTGTGCTTTTGTACTATTATATTTTAATTCCACTTTTATTATTAAGTTGGTTGCTGTTTTGCCTTTTTGTTTGGTTGTGCTATTTTTGTGAGGAACTTATATTTATTGTATAGATCCTTAATTTTTACCATTTATTTGTTGTTTTATTTTTAGGCTATTTCTATGTTTGTTGGTGTAATCCTATCTGCGAATTTTGTTCTAGTTTAAATTATGGCTTTGTAGATATTTAACATGTTGTAAGAATGGGCTCCTCCGTTATTTTGATTAAATTTGTTTCACTGACAAATTCTTTTCCAGGTTTTTGTACTGAGGTGCCTAGTAATTTTAACACCTTTTCTTCTTTCAAAGTTGTTTTGTCTATATATTCAGTAAGAAGCTTGCAGGTTTCTTTTTATGTGCAGTCTCATGTACCTACATTTTTCTGGATTTAGTTTTAGATCCAATTTGATTAGCTTCTCGTTCAATTTGTGTAGTTTGCTGGTAGCTGTGTGATGTACCGCTCTCTCATTTTTTCCTTTTACAAGTATTGCTACATCGTCTGCAAACTGGTATATTGACACTTTGTATATATGTTAAATAAGCAACGGCTCTAGCAAACTTTTTGTGGTCTCTATTTTTATTAGCCCGACCATTTAAATTTTTTTATTTACGTTATCGAAGGCTTTTGATATGTCTGTAATTAATAATGTTTGGTTTTTATTATTAGCCTTTTATGCTGAAATTTCGCAGAATAAGTTTACGAAGTAGTCCATGATGTTATATCCTTGCCTGAATTCGAATGAGTTATTTGGCACCGTTTTTTATTCTTTAATGTGTTGATTTAATTCTTCTAGTATTAATTTATTGATGATTTTGGAAAATATGTTTTGGAGGCAAATCGGCCTATAGCTTACCGTCTCGTTTTAATTTTTATTTGATTTTTTAATTGGTATTATTTTTTTCGGTTATATTGTTTAAATAATTAGCAAGTGCTTTTATTATATTTGGATTATTTTCTATTATGATTTTTAGTGTTTTATAAGAGATTTTATTTTCTCCGAGTACTGTATTTTCTTTTTATTTATTACATATATCTATTATTTATTATATCTATTATTATTTATCTCCATTAGTATTATTATTTTGTGTATGGTTTCTGGGAAATTTTCATTTAGAAATTTTTTATCGCTATAGATTTCAACAATTCCGTGGCCGTGTAAAAGATTTTGTATCTATTATAGCATTTTTGTTTTTCCACCATGGTTTCGGGTTATTTTTATTATTGACTGATTATTTTTGTGTTTTGTACTTGTTTCCAGTTCACTGTTTCTTTCCTTGTGTCTTTATTTATGTTCATATTGATTATTATGGGTAGATGGTCTGGACCCTAAGATGGTGTATCTAGAGTTGATGTTGTATGATTTCTCAGATCTTGTCTTGTTGATTTTCCATTGTTAAGTAGTTGTAGATTGCTATTTTCTATTAATTCCACTATTTTTTTGCCTGTGATATATTCTTAAGCTGTATTTCCCCACATACTGCAGTGTGCATACTGCATTTATGTCACCGGCTATTATTGTGTTGGGGTATTTTCGGCTTTCTCTAATATTTCCTTAAATTCTTTTATTTGTGTGTTAACTATTCCATTTGGTGGATTTTAAAATGCTATTATGGGTATTTATATACATATTTAAGTTTTATTTGTATAGTAGCCTCTATGTGGTTCAAGTTTAGGTTTATGTACATTGGCTTTATTGCTATTATTTTGTGTACATAGAATCCTACTCCCCCATATCCATCCTCCCTAATTTTTATTATTGAATTATAATTCGCGTGTGCCCAAGTTTCATTTGAGATGGCTATGTCTATATTTTGGGTGTTCATGAATGTATGTATAGTAGGTTTAAATTGCTCCTGAGGCTTCGAATGTTTATTTATATCATTTTGATGCTGCTTTCCATATTTATTTAATTTTCAGATGTTGGACTAGATCTTTTAGATCGATTGTTAATAAATCTGGAACGTTCTTATTGCTGATTTTTATGAATTGCTTTATTGCGATTTGTTGTTGGTCGATTTTTCTCGTTTCTCTTTGATTATTTGATCATTTCTGTTTGCTCTCATTATCCATGCATTTGGTGTTGATGTCTCATTTTTATTGAAATTAGGATAATTTTTGGGAATATTTTTATTTTGCTTATTTTCTTCCTCCCTTTTTGAGTCCTCCATTTTGTTGTCTATATTTTGTTCATTAAGCTTCTTCCTATCTTTTGGTTTATTATCATTTCATTTCTCGCCCACTGTCACTATTATTATTATTTATTTTCCTTTTTTTTTGTTTAACTCATTTCTTCGTATCCGTAGAAATCCTCGTCTGAATTATTTTCATCTATTAGACTATTTGGTCGGCTTAGGTTGCCGCCATTTTGGTTTCCGTTACCAATTCCTATTTTTTTTTTTTTTAATAATTTTCCCTTTCGAAACGCTTTTTGAAATGTTTCGTATTTTTATTGTTTTTTCCCCTATATTTTATTCACTTTCACTTTCAGAAAAATCTTTTTTTTTTGCACGTATTAACACTTACAAGTTCATAAGGTGACTGTGTGAAACCAAAGTCATTTAGAAATAGTTTTTTATATGTTCCACTTAAAATGTCAAAAGTCTGTCTTTTTGACACCTCTTTCTTCTCCTTTTCTACTGTTTTACTATGCTTTTTTGTAACTGGAAAACGATAAAAAAGCTTCTAAAAATTACGTCATGATGATTATGGTTCTACACTCTAGAATGATCTTAGCGTTCTCGTAGAAATAATAACATAATAAAATAAAATACAAGTAGAAAACTAATAATTTAAAGTTTTTGAAGTTTGGGATTGGTATCCATTTTGAACTTTTGAAATTTTACAAAATGACAAATTTAAACCATTTTAATAGATATTTTCAAATTCAAATTTAGAAATATTTTTGAATTTTATTTTATTAAAATTATTAAGTTTATTAAGTTGGTCTAAACCCCGCGCCTATATTATGAATAAAGATGTCTGTCCATTGGTAATAAAAGCTAAATAAGGCGGGACGGTAAATTCTTAAATTGGCATTGTGCTAATTATAATCACAAAAACGACTAAATTAACATTCAATGGAAACTCATCCCCACATCAAGTACGTATTTATACGCATAATCACTGGTGACAGATGAAAAATATAACGATTTGAACCGCATCGAAAATACAAAATTAACAATAATTCTGGGAATCATTAAAAAAGTTTTTTTGTACGTGATTCCTGGAAATCGAATGGAAAATTAATTAAATAAAGTTTTTGTTTTATTTAAATTGTAATTTTTTGATTTTATGGTTTTAAGGTTTTATAACATAAATTTTGTAATATTAATTGGTGCCCTCACACCATACTATACTTTCGTGTAATATTGCGAATTGTAATAAAATATCGCAATAAAATAAAAACCCTATCCCACGAAACTAAAATAAAATAAAATAAAAAAATATTTCAATCGATCGTGTTTCTTTAAATGTTTTAAGGATTTTATTACAAATTCACTTAAATCACTTAAGAATCGTTAAATAGAATAACAGCCAGCAAAAAGAATTATTTTTCCATAAATTTTCCTTCTAGATATTGTTTTGTATATACATATTGTGCTATGTGTGTATTGTAAACATTCCATTTCGATTTTCACATTTTTTTGCGTCTCCTTCATCACCGTTTTGGTGTTGTTATATGTGCTTCCTTTTTCATGTGGCTCTCTAAATAAGCGCAAGTATACAGGTGTAGTTTGTAATGTGTAATGTTACATTTAAGAGCAGCATTAGGTACATATAGTTGATGTCAATGAACAATCACATATCTAAAAATATTGAAAAAGATTGACGTATCTAAAAACGTTTAAAATTGGTCGTACATGACCAATGTCCATGAAAGTGACCAATAGTACTAGTAACTTATTACCCATACAATATAATTTTACTATTGGTCATTGTCATCATAGTATAAATACATATAGTACTTCCGTGTGATGTTCAGCGGTGAAGTATTAGACGGCGATACTGATATCGTTTTGAATTTTTCAAAATATTTTTATATTTTAAGATTCGGCTAAATATATGTACGAATAAATACGCCCAAATGTCGTCGTTTCTTTCTTTACGTTGATTGAAGAGCTATATACATACAGGGTGAGGAAAAAGTATGGAAACCCCTAAAATTCTCAAGGATTTCGGTAAATAAAAAAAATGAGCAAAGTGTATTCTTAGTTAATTTTCAACAAGGAATTTATTGGTGTGCGTAGTTGTGACCTTGACCTTCATCTTCAAGGTCATTTGGAGGTCAGGGTAATTTTTATAAATAAAAATCCCTATTTTTGATGGCAGAATCGAAAAGAGCGATCAATTTTACGTCCGAATAAGCATTTTCCATGACCTCCCAAGATCATCTGAAGGAATTTACATTGCGAGGTAAAAGTATGGAAACTCCTATAAATCTCGCGGAGTACGTCAAAAAAAAATGAGCAAGGTTTAGTCTTAGGTAATTTTCAACAAGGAATTTAATGGTAAGCTTGATTGTGACCTTGACCTTCATATTTAAGGTCATTTTGAAGTCAAGATCATTTTTTATAGGAAACCGCAGTTTCTGCCATCGGATTCGAACAAAGCGATCAATTGTACATCCGAATATGTATTTTCTATGATCTCCCAAGGTCACCTGAAGACGCGTGTGAAGTACTTCCTAAATCTTTCCTAAATACAAAAATGTTTGAAAGTATTAGTAACCAATCAACATTGAAATGTTTTATCGAGAAATTGAAGGTAAAGTTTGAGAAGTACGCGCGTTACTAAATAATCTTTGATATTTTGTCCGGAAATCAGAGAATGTTGATAAAATAAATAATGGTCCATTCCAGGTTTGTGCAAAATTTGGGGATATTCTCTTGGAGATGAGTGGGGTTAATATGACAAAATCACGATATAGCGCATATTGCAATCAAATTGAACGGTGATTGTTGGACATTTTACTTTACTAAACCACTTTTCATGTTTTGTCCGGAAATCGGAGTATGTTGATAAAATAAATAATGGTCGATTCCAGGTTTGTGCAAAATTTGGGGATATTCTCTTGGAGATGAGTGGGGTTAATATGACAAAATCACGATCTAGCGCATATTGCAATCAAATT
This sequence comes from Tipula helvola, assembly GCA_963556165.1. Taxonomy (NCBI): domain Eukaryota; kingdom Metazoa; phylum Arthropoda; class Insecta; order Diptera; family Tipulidae; genus Tipula; species Tipula helvola. The sequence goes on along the minus strand of OY744482.1, from coordinate 78,368,156 downwards.
GAACGGTGATTGTTGGACATTTTACTTTACTAAACCACTTTTAATGTTTTGTCCGGAAATCGGAGTATGTTGATAAAATAAATAATGGTCGATTCCAGGTTTGTGCAAAATTTGGGGATATTCTCTTGGATATGAGTGGGGTTAATATGACAAAATCACGATCTAGCGCATATTGAAATCAAATTAAACGGTGATTGTTGGACATTTTACTTTACTAAACCACTTTTCATGTTTTGTCCGGAAATCGGAGTATGTTGATAAAATAAATAATGGTCCATTCCAGGTTTGTGCAAAATTTGGGGATATTCTCTTGGAGATGAGTGGGGTTAATATGACAAAATCACGATATAGCGCATATTGCAATCAAATTGAACGGTGATTGTTGGACATTTTACTTTACTAAACCACTTTTCATGTTTTGTCCGGAAATCGGAGTATGTTGATAAAATAAATAATGATCCATTCCAGGTTTGTGCAAAATTTGGGGATATTCTCTTGGAGATGAGTGGGGATAATATGACAAAATCACGATCTAGCGCTTATTGCAATCAAATTGAACGGTGATTGTTGGACATTTTACTTTACTAAACCACTTTTCATATTTTGTCCGGAAATCGGAGTACTTATGTTTTATTGTGTGTCATTAATAGGTTCTATATAATCCGCTCCTACGTGCGGCTCGCAGTGCGACATGTTTGATGATCACGGCACCTACGTCCCCCGAAGTTGAAATCTAAAGCCTCTCGGAGGTCTAATCTTGTGGGGGGGGGATAAAGGGAGCGCAGCGACCTTGCGCGTGCCCGTGAGTATTAAATTAGGTTCTAACCTAAGTTAAATTAGGGTTTGGCCGTTATGATCTAAATGCCGCATTTATAGAAGTGGATTATTTTAAAATCTATTTATCTCCAAGATAATATCCCCAAATTTTGCACAAACCTGGAATGGACCATTATTTATTTTATCAACATACTCCGATTTCCGGACAAAACATTAAAAGTGGTTTAGTAAAGTAAAATGTCCAACAATCACCGTTCAATTTGATTGCAATATGCGCTAGATCGTGATTTTGTCATATTAACCCCACTCATCTCCAAGAGAATATCCCCAAATTTTGCACAAACCTGGAATCGACCATTATTTATTTTATCAACATACTCCGATTTCCGGACAAAACATGAAAAGTGGTTTAGTAAAGTAAAATGTCCAACAATCACCGTTCAATTTGATTGCAATATGCGCTAGATCGTGATTTTGTCATATTAACCCCACTCATCTCCAAGAGAATATCCCCAAATTTTGCACAAACCTGGAATGGACCATTATTTATTTTATCAACATTCTCTGATTTCATGACAAAATATCAAAGATTTTTTAGTAACGCGCGTACTTCTCAAACTTTACCTTCAATTTCTCGATAAAACATTACAATATTGATTGGTTACTAATACTGTCAAACATTTTTGTATTTAGGAAAAATTTAGGAAGTACTTCACACGCGTCACCTGAAGTAATATATTTTAATTGTAATGTTTATTATTGGCTATGAACATTTTAAAAAAATAAAAAAAAATTAATTTTGAAAATAAAGAATTCATTTTTTAATTTTTATTTTTTTTTTTTTAATTTTCGTAATAAATCATAAGCAATATAACTAAAATTGATTCCTTCAGATGACCTTGGGAGGTCATGGAAAATACATATTCGGACGTACAATTGATCGCCCTTTTCGAATCCGATGTCAAAAACAGGATTTTCCCTATAAAAAAATGATCCTGACCTCAATATGACCTTAAGATGAAGGTCAAGGTCATAACCAGGCTCACCATTAAATTCCTTGTTGAAAACTAAACCTTGCTTATTTTTTTTTGACGTACTCCGTGAAATTTCTAGGAGTTCCCATCCTTTTACCTCGCAATGTAAATTCCTTCATATGATTTTGGGAGGTCATGAAAATGCATATTCGGACGTAAAATTGATTGCTCTTTGCGATTCTGTCATCAAAAATAGGGGTTCTAATTTTAAAAAATGACCTTGACCTTAAAATGACCTTGAAGATGACGGCCTAGGTCACAACCAAGCTCACCATTAAATTCCTTGTTGAAAATTACCTAAGAATAAACCTTACTCATTTTTCTTTTTGACCGAAATCCGTGAGATTTTTAGGGGTTTCCATATTTTTCCTCACCCTGTATAGTAGTCATACATACACAGATATTTTTTTATTTTGTTTTAGTTTAAGCAACACTAAGACAATTCGATTTTTAAAAATATTCTTGAAATCAAATTTTTTTAATTTTTCATTTGCGTAGTAGATGTCTGTACATCAGTAAATGTTACTGCTGATCTACAAAATGTATTTTTTATTACAGATTCGAATAATGGATTTCAAACAAAGTCACTCCTAAATTATTTTTTTGATGCAGAGTGCCACCTGAATGTTTCATTTTGCTTATAAATCGCCACTCGTATAACATGAAGATATGCTCTAGTTCTAAATACCTCTGTGATTATCTGTAAATAAAAATCAAGGATTCATTCCTTGTGTGCAAAAATGTTGTATCGTATCTGAATTCTCATATAAGGTTTTCAACTTTTTCTCGTGATTGTCCTTCAAAACCTCACCTAATTTTTTTTTTTTTCAGATTAGAGGAATTTCGTAAAATCAAGAACCCATTCTCTGAAGACCTTGCAAATATCTTTGCCGTATATAATGATACTCTTCTCGGAAAGCCTGAGTAACACTTAACAACATGCAACTCAGCGTCAAGCACTAATCACCACGGAACATTATACAACACAAACTCAGTTCTCTAATAATTTTGAAAGTTGCATAATATGTATATGTGACATTAAGCAAGCACCTCCACTTTAGAACTGGAATATATTGAATCACAGGGAAGCCATGCAATATATCGATACCTTAGAGCACACAAGTGCTATGTCCATTTTTACAATTTGAAGTAAATACAAATTTAGGCTTTCAGAAAGGCATTCTTTATCGTTTATGGTTCTGTTATGTGGTAATAGCACAATTTCCAAGGCATATTCCAAATATTTTCGAATTTAGAAACATTCTTGTGGACAATCAAAATATGGACATAGCACTTGTGTGCTCTAAGGACAAATAAAACCGTCATTCCCAAAAATCTCGATAAGTCCCAAATAATCTGGTAACCTCGAAACGAGTCCAAACATCTTGAAAGTCCTGGAAAATTTCTTCCTGTTAGAAAAATTTAACATATAGTAAACCAAAGTCAAGCAACCCAAAGCAATATTAAAAAATGTTCAACCTTTATTGGCTAGCCCTAAAATAGGGGATCTAAAAGAAAAAAAAATTTAAATACCGAAAAATAAATATATTTTTCCGTGTAGAAACAGATAAAACTGTAACGTAGAAACGTATAAAATTTGTATTACCTGTGGACACTACACATTTCGTGAATAAACATCGAAGCTCGATTTACGTTGCCTCTTTTACCATAATAATTGTTATGTATGTATGTGTCGACAAAACCACATCGAAACACTTTTGGAGGCATAAAGCGAAAAATTGAGTGAACATTTTCTTTAAAATTTCTAATAAACATCAAAAATAAATAATTCCTGTAATTATTTGCCGCGATCTTACCTGTTACTTACCCTTCTCTAACACCACCTAATACTTTACAAGCTAGTTCCGACAGAATCTTCTTAACCGTTGAGCTAAAAGAACTAAGCCCTAGAGCGCCACCACTTTTGGAGGCGCCTTTTTCAGTTGAAAACTTCTAAATGCCTTCAAGCGACAATATTATATTCTAAACACCCAGATGATCTAGAATAAGGTTTAATTGAATTAGGTTTGCATTTCAAACTTGTTCATATATAGGGTATTTCACAACCCACGAACAAACGGCTCATAGCTGCCGTATGCTATGCCCTCTGAATTTAAATTCGTAGAGATTTAATAAATCATTAACGGACTGTGAACGTCCAACTTTTTTTTTGACTGAATTATTTTGTTTGTCTGCTTCCAATTCTCTGCAACATTATTTTCCAAAATAGGCCATTTCTGATTTTTAGCTCGTCCCAAATGTATCATTTATAATTGTCCCCAATTCTTGACTGTTGGAGTAATTTTATTAACGAAGCAACACCTGCATTTCTTCTAATGGCTAAGTTTTATTTTAGAAATTTTAATGACTGTGATAGTTCCCTGTTCTTTTAAATTTGAAATCAGTAATGCCGTTGCCCGAAGTCGCTTCAGCTTTGGGTATGTCAATGTCTTGATTTCGTAACGCATCTGAAGGTATATTAAGCGGTTAAGAATATTTTGTAGCTGGACAGCATTGCTTAATATTCGTTAATCCCACATTTCACATATTTTCAGTTCTTGAAGTGCTATTTTTACTAAGGAAGCATTCCAGCATACTCGGATGTGGCTACTTAACATATTATTCAGCTGCGTTGCACGTTGTATTTTTGATTCACGGGAAATATTTACAACATTCCCGGGAAACGGGAATTCCTTTAATTTATTAAACACCCAGAAAATTCTGGGACGCAAGCCCTAAGCCCAAGGAGCTCAAATTTGCTAAGACTGCCCTGAGCTCCAATAATAGCTGGAAGAACCCCAACCGTTGAGACCACCACTGCGGGTTTCGCTTGAATCGATCGGTGATTTAACTAACCTCGTCATCAGTAAGGCACAAGCGCTTAAAGTATAAGCTCAGAGCAATGCAAGGTTGGTTTCTTAGATTTCTTTTGCTTGCCCCAGCATCCAACTGGTGTGGTGGATGGCGTCACTTTCTTTCCTCATACATTAAATGTTACTAATATGTATTTAACTTGAATTATTTTGAAATGTACATGTACAAAATACAACAGGTCAATGGCCGTGCGATCCGCAAAAATAAAAATTATCTTTTCTCACTCCTCAACATTTTTTTTTGCTCAGTAGAAATTACATACATCTGTACATAATCAATCATTTACTAAATTATAAAAATAAAATTAATAAGATAATATCCTCTACAAGTGCCCTATCCGGCAACCTGATGGTAAAATTCCTCCGACAGTCGATTGTCCTTACCATCAAATCTGATAGTTGGATCAATTCCTCCTTAAGATTTAATTTATGTAGGGTGCTGTTGTCCTGGCCTTATGGTTTTAATTTTAGCAGTAATTTTTAAGCTCAGACCTCTTGAACGGGCTACTTTTTTAAAGTGTAGGTACAGTAGTGGGAGCCCAGTATTCTCTCAAGGGCAGCTGTTAGACAAGTCCTCATTGTTCCAGTTGCACCCACACAAATTAACCTCTGGATCTTGTCCAGTATTCTCCGTGCACCAGTCTGCTCCGTCTTTGGCAACCACACAAACGCCGCGTAAGAGACCATAGGTCTTATGGCGGCCCGGTAAAGCCAAGCCAACATTTGTGGGCTCACTCAGATATTTAACCTCCTTCGATAATTGGGGAGTTACCCCCGGTTCATCCGGTTAGTAAAGAGAGTGCAGTTGACCTTGTTAGGATTTACCGTAAGGTCCACCAATCATTTACTACCTTTAGGGCTTGTTGCATTCTTTCTCCTACTGCATTTGCGAATCCGCCCCCTAACCATCAATACTAGGTTGTCCGCATAGGTAATTGATCCATCACAATCAGCCATAATAAGGGAGAGAGGACACCTCCCTGGGGGCAATCCCTGGTGGCCGCCATGGTGATGGTTTTGTCTCTAAATGGGGCCGTAATCCTCCTATTTTTTAGCATTTTTATTATCCACCTTACGGTGGAGGGGTCTATGCCCCTTGTTAGTGATTGTTTCTGAATTACCTCGAAACTAGTATTATCAAAAGCTCCCTGGATATCAATGAAGGAGCATAGTAATAATTCTATATTCCGGAGCGTATCTTCGATTTCCAATGTCAGTTCGTGTAGAGCTGCTTCTGTTGATTTCAATGTAGGCAGAGGGTATCTTTGGAGAGTGTTGGATCTAATACAAAATCCCAGTAATTCTCCATGATTTTCAATAGAAATGATGTGAGGCTGATAGGTCTATAATACCTAATCTGCTCTGAGGATCTTTTTCCCGCTTTTGTGATAAAAATCACCCGATCCTCTCTCCAGCGTTTTGGAACATATTCCAAACTGTAACTGGCTCTGAAGAGTATAGTAAGATATGGCAGCAAAGTCTGCAGGCCTTGTTGTAAAAACGCGGGGTATACGCAGTCCCCTCCCGGTGATTTGAAAGGTGTAAAAGATTTGACTACCCGGCGTAAAAAACTGCCTCGAGAACTTCTGAGCCCCCATTGGAACTAGATACGGATGTACAATACATTCTGGGAAATGAACTCTCACTAGACATTCCAGAGTCTCCTCCCTGGTTGTGGTTGTCTCTCCACCTGGTTTCCTTACAGACCCCAAGGGATTCCTGTGCTCCAAGGAGAGTGCCTTCTGGAGTCGACATGCCGTAGGACAAAAACTAATTCTAAATCCAATTTTTCTAAATCAGGGGACCCCAAAATGAAAATATCCCCAAAATATTCAAAGTTGAAATTTTTTTTGATTACTTAGCTTTATTCTAATAACGTAAAGGTAAGTAAAAAGAAAAGCTGTTATTTAAATTATTTCAAACAATTTTTTGTTAAATTGAATTTCATACTTGTTAGATAAGCATTTCTTCAAATGTTTCTTATCCTAAAGTTAAATACGTTTCTTAATTTTACTTTAATTTTGAATGTTAATTAATTAATTCTTGTAATTTCTAACAGGGAAAGAGAAATACGGCTGTGCGAATGTTGTGAAGAAGAAAAATTGTTAGAGAATTTGGCTGTATTAGTAAAATTCGCTAATACAACCTGCATAGTATATTCTGCAGAATAAGGTGCAATCAGTCTAGTCGCTGCGGCCTGATGAGAAGATGATTTTTTCATAATCATAAACATATCAGTTCGAAATTGGATTAAATTTTCTTACAATCTTCGGAACATATTAAAATCATATACATTAAAATTATTTTAACTTTATTTTATTAAATTCATAAATGTAAGCATACAGAATAAAATAATCGTCTGGCCTATTAGCATAATGATTTGCCCAAAACAGCATTAGAAACCATTGACTGCGACTTGTCGAGCGCGTTTCACTCGTGTGCACTATTGGCCTGAAAATGACACATACCACTCATAATAATTGAGGCTAACTCCCTTTGCAGTTCAGCTATTAGTAAGATGAACGTATCGGACAAAAAAAAAGTGCCAAACATATATTCGGTGTAATTTTCCTGTGAAAATTTCATTTTCTGTGCCGCTTATATTTGAAAGCTGATTGTAAAAACAATTCTGTATAAAAATAATAATTCACGAACTAGATGTTTTATCTGTTGAAGGATCGGCCATGAATCGAGACATTGTCGGAGCGGCCTTAAATGCTTTAATGTAATAATTTTGGTTAATCAATGGTGGTATAAAATAATTTAAATTCGACGTAACTTGAAGAAAGATGTTAAAGTGGACGGAATATCTATTAAGGCATTAATAGATACTGGTAGCATCATCACTTGCGTGAAGTTTCCAATTTATATAAAACGTGGTTTGCCTGGATCAATAAAATGTGAATCAGTGATTACAGGAATAGGTGGAGCACCTGTTGAGACGCATGGACACTTTGAAACTATCTTCATATCGATGAGTTTAGTTATAAAGTAAAGATTTATGTACTTAGCGACTATACTCTTTAGGAGAATTGGAGAGGTTAGTTGGGAATGATGTTGTTTAATTAACCAAAATTATCTTGTCGAAAGGCAGTGTCATAGTACATAAACTATTTGACAACTATGTGTCGTACTTTTATGAATTTAAAAATACGAGACATGAATTAAATATCGCAATAAAACCTTGTTTCAACGTATTCACCAGCACCAGTTATAGAAGGTCCAGTTGAGCTGAAAATTATCCTAAAAAGCGAGGCGCCTCTCTATTAAAAGCCGAAGGCCACTTCCTCCTGTAGAGAATAATTGGTAGATCAACAAATATAGCCGAATGGTTAAAGGACTCCATAAACCTATCAAGTTACTCAGATTTTGCCAGCCCAGTCGTATTGGTAAATAAAAAGGACGGTGGAAAAAGACTCTGCATCGACTACAGCCGGCTGAATAAATAAGTTATTATGGACCGATACCCTCTGCTTGTGATCGAATATCAAATCGGTCAATCGTATAATGCTGTGGAGAAAAAATCTATTTTTCCATGTTCCAGTCTCAGAAAAAAGCCACAATTAGAATTTTTTCGCATGTCATTTTGGCTTAGTTCAGCACCAGCCGTATTTTCTCGGTACATAAGCGAGAACGATAACCTTAGCACGGAAAATATTAATTTAGTTGGATGTTATCATCATACCTTCTGAAAACAAAGATTGTAATTTAAAAGTTTTAAGAAATGTTTCTACAGTAGCCGGCGAATATAACCTACAAATAAAACTTAGGCTATGAGATTACTAAGGGAACAATTATACCTTCTAAATCTAAAACGGAAGCGGTGAAAAAATTTCCAGAACCAAAGAAATTGAAAAACGTACAGAGCGATTTGGGATTAACTGGATATTTTCGTAAATTTGTAAAAAATGATGCCGAAATAGCAAGACCATTGACCAACTTGCTGTGGAAAGATCTTCAGCTTGAATTTGGACATATTCAAAAAGAAGCCTTCCAATTGGGAAATTAAAGGAATGTTTAATTGAATACCCAGTACTACGTATTTTTTATCCGAATGGTGAAACACATACAGATGCGTCCAAAAGGGAGTTTGGAGCAATCCTAATGCAAAAGGATAGTGATGACCAACAATTTCACCGGATTTATTATTTCAGCAGAAAAATTATACCGGCCTAAGAAAGATAATATCATAGTTACGAGCTATAAGTACTGGTGATAGTGGCAGCTTTAAAGAAATTTCGAATTTATTTATTAGGATTACACTTTACTATCGTTACAGATTGCGCCGTGTTTCAAGCAACAAAATAAGAAACCTGTTACCCCGAATTACTGGGTGGGCAATATTTTTCCAAGATTTAGCATAGAAGTGGAAGACGAATGCAGCATTCCGATGCTTTGAGTAGAAATCCTATATTGTGCATTACTGGAGAATGGTTTAATCCAGAGGATTAGTAATTCTCAACAGACAGATTACAGGTTACGAATCATCAAGGAATCGTTGGCGAAAAGTTCCTTTATATCCGTATTATTTAAGAATAGTGAAGAGGCGAAGATGGGCATTCATTCATTTCACGGGAAATAAAAACAATGCATGAAAAGGATCATTTTTGATGAAAGAAGACTGTTGAATTATTAAAAAGAGATTACTACATTCCTCATCTGAAGGAGAAAATAGAAATCTGCATTGGCGAAAAGAAAGACTGAATAAAAGGAATTCCTGCTAAATCCAATACCGAAAGATGATTACCCATTAAAAACCTATCACTTGGAGCACTTAGGGCCCCTAACAACTACAAACAAGAAATACAAATACATACTGATGATAATTAATGCATTTTTCAAATTTGTTGGGTTGCACGATGTGAAAACGCTAACTACAAATGAAGTGATTTCAACGCTGGAGACTCAAAAAACTGTTTTTCACAGGAGGTGAATTCCAAAATTATTTACAAATGGAAAGTATTAAACAAGTTTTCATAACTAGCGGCGTACCAAGAGATAATGGGCAAGTCGAAAGGATACATCGTATATCGTTATTCCAGCGCTTACAAAATTGTCGTTGAAGAAATTTAATAATAAATTTGCAACGAGTTTTAAATTCAAGTTGACAGTGAAGCATAGCGAGAAGTCCTTTCGAATTGCTATTCGGTGAAAAGAGGCGAAATCGAAAAGATGTACGAGTTGCAGAGTTGTTGGAAGAAGCTATTATAGAAACATATATTCGAAAACAAGAGGCAGAAATGTAGGGAAGAAGCTACATAAACAACAAATTCTAAGGGTACAAGAAATAGGAAAATTGCATTCAAATACCAAAATGGTGACATTGTGGCTATTAAGAAGACACAGTTTGGAAGCGGTCAGAAAATTCAGCCAAAATTCTTGGGTTCATATACCAAATTGTGGAAGTGAGACCAAACGATCATTATTAATTAGAAAAATTGGTGAAACTGAAAACGAAGGCCCGAAGAAAAAATTTATTACTGCAGATAATATAAAAAATTGGAGAAACTGTATTCGATCTGAAGAGTATTTACTTACCGATGATGATACCGAGCATATATTTTTCGAATATCCACGGTTTGCAGAAGTAAGGTACGTGATTGACAGAAGTATGGGAGAGTAAGTTACTCCTTAAAATATATTGCAGAGGATGTTAGATTATGAGGAGACATGGATTGCAGTGAATGGAAGCATTTTTGTATTTAGGAAACTCGAAAGAGAAAGGTTCGGTAATCCATCCGAGCTATAACCGTCAAAGCATAGAAATAATTTTAATCAGCATCAATTGTGCTATATAAGTACATACAGAAAACTTGGGTTTTGTAAAATCGAATTTCTGGGATTTAGTACACATCTAATACCCATATAGAGAGATGAACAGTTAAAATAATTTTTATTTTAACAATTTATTTTGTCAATTTTTATTGAACTGGGGCTCCTCCGTTACACGTAGTTCGCCTGTGTATATTGTAAACGAAACACGTTTTTTACTTTTAAATTTAATTCAAATTTGATGGATGAAAGCGGTAAACTTTGTTGATCTGTACGATATACATATATGTATACACAACCTAAATATAAAAATAAATTATGTCGTTACAAAACGGTGACTTGAACTTGAATTAATCTGGAAAATTTATCGATTTTGCGTCTCCACCGTAGTGGTTTTCGATTTTATTTTTTTTTTGTGATTATTTGTTAATGTACGAGTGTATATTCATATACATAAATACATAAAATACGGCAGGAGGAATTTTTCAATTTGAAAATGTTTGAATAGTAATGAGATTACGTGATGTTTTATTGTCGATGTAGATGATGTGAAAAATGGATTTTTGTTCGTCGTACTCACATGTAAAAATAACCTTTCTAATCATTTACAATACATAGTTTAGAGGTTTTGTTGTGTGTTTGTATATTGATTTGTATAACAAAAGGTACATAACTCGAATATCGTGTTTATAAAGTAATAAAAGGAATTTTAATCAAATAAAAGTACAATTTAGTTAGGAATCAATCGGTTTGTTGTGAAACGGTGAACTCAATCAGGCAAAATATTCATTTTGGATTGTAAACTATTTTTTTATTTTTTTTTTATTTCGGGTGCTGATTTAGCTTATTGAATTTATTAGACTACAATGGGATACGTGATTGTATCATACGGTTGATGTGAGTTCAGTTATTAAATATTTGAATTTCTATACCATATAGGTGAAAAATTCTAACACAATATTTGTATTATGCATTGTACGACCACAATTTTGAGATTTGACACGTTTTAAATCGTAACTCAATTTATATACCTTTCATTATTATTTCGAAATTTGAATTCTGTTCTTTTATATATTTTGAAAGAAAGACTTTAGTATATGGAGACGAACAATATAATGTGCGTTAAACATGGAAAGAACAAGAAAATGGACTTAAAGTTAGACTACTGCCAGGATTTGGGCGATAGATTTAAACGATATAATGATAAATCAAATGGTATACCTTTAGTTTCCAAAAAAGAATCATCCTCGCCACGTTATGACCAAATTGCTTCCAGTTGTATGAAATACAAATACTAATCTATACGAGAACTTCAAAGTGTCGCCCAAATTAACTCTTAGAATTATATTGAGTAGTATAATTTTATAAGTTCCAAAAGATTACTGAAAAAACCAATGCTAGTCGGCTTGCTTGTACATAAGACTTTATAAATGTGTGTGGAATTCGTCATTCGTTTCACAGAATTTCGACATGCGGAAAATTTTCTGTGACCCAATCATTTGCTTAATTGATGTAGACTTAGTTTGAACAGATTTCCGGAACGTTCAAATAAAAGTTATAATTGGCCATTTATCGGAACCTTATCATTGAGTCCCATAATGTATGCACTTTTTATAAAACAGATGTTACTGTTAAATGAAGGAACTACACACTCCATGATTTTTTTAGGCTTTCATAACTTCATTTGTATTTAACAGTTTCCTCTCATTAATACTACCAGTAGCAGCATTAGACCGTACAAATTAGATCGTTTACTACTGGATTTAAGTAAACGATCTAATTATTAATTCCATCAATGAATTGTTTGTTGTTGGAATTTCCATGAACGAAACTGGTGTTAAACAATTTTTCTTAACAGGTAAACCTGAATTTGTGGGCCAGTTCTTCACTTTTGGCTTGGCAATATCTTTCACACGAAACTATTTTCTTGAGTAAAATTCATTAGATCGTTAGCCAATACTATTTGATTTTTAGTTCAATGTTGAGAATATATTTTATTAAATTTTGGTTTAAAGACTCTAATCTGCTAGCAGAAAACTGCTTTAAAGGGCCAATTTTGTTCATAACCCTAGGATAATGTGAAGAAAGTGATTTTATGGACGTATAAGTATATGATTTTGAAGTTTTAATAGCAAAATATGCTACTCGACTATACTTTTAAAATAAGGATGTTCACGAGGGTGAACTGAACTTGAAATTATTATTGATAGTATTTCCCTTAATAAAATATATAAACGCCAAGCTGAGCAAATTTGCGGAGATCTCTAATCAAGAACCCTAAAAATTTTGCTAAATGTGTGCATCTCTGCGGCAGACATTTTAAATTTTTTTTTTGTTAAAATATCAGAAGTTAATAATGTTGGCTTATTTACATTAGAAATCCCATAATTTTATGTTGAAGACGGTAATTCAAGCTTTCGATTGTGAAAAGCTTTTTTTGTATAATATAATTCGTATTTTAATATTACCATGAAATCATAGTGAATGCACCCTCAAGGAGATCGTGTATGATACCTAAAACATGCGTAATGTATTAAAAATGCACGACTCTTTGATACCAGTTAAATTTGGATTGTTTAGATCTATATCGGAAATTCATTCATCATGATTGATCTAAATAACTGATATACCTTAAATACCATCTAAATAATTTGTGTTATTTAATAAAATTTCGAAAACTTTTTATAATTTAATTATATCCATCGTATTGAATCCAAAATATTGTTCGCCACGACGGATTTAAACACATAAAGCTACTACAAAATATTTTCTTTTTAATATTCTACGACACCCATAACCGCGACCTTAGAATAAAAACGTTCTGCCTGACATTTTAATTTTTTGGAAGTTACTTTCGATTTTTGTATTTTTCGTAGTCGTAGAGTTAAAAAATGTCATTGTCGTTTTCCTTCCATTTAATCTAAAGAGACTAGACATTTTTGAGTCTACGACCCCGTAGCTCACAACGACGAAAAATACGAAAATCGAAAGTAACTTCCAAAAAATTAAAATGTCAGGCAGAACGTTTTTATTCTAAGGTCGCGCAATGTTTGCTGAAAAATAACATAAATGAAAAAAATGTTTCACTACCGTGAATTAGAACTTAATACTGTTTAGAAGAAAATAGCAGAACTAATAAAATCAAAATCGAGTAAAGGCAAAACACCTAAGGATTCGTTAAGTGTTTCCTGCCAAAATTGTTTCATGCATTTAAGCAGTCAATGACTGCTTCACTCGACTTACATGAAATACCTAGTTTTGTTTTAGGTTTGTGCAAATTCCTAAAATCAAATATATTTTTAGCTTGATTGATGCATTTGTTGGTTTTATTTCTAAAATATTTAAATGATTCAAAATCGAGCTCTAATCCAAATCTTTTAAATTTTTTGCCAACAATTGATCAATACACAGATTAATATTAACCAGTATAATTGAGGCAAAATAGAGGAGTAAAAAGTCTGTTCAACGATATTTCTAGACGTTGCACAAGCGTCTGATAGAGTGTGGTATAAAGGACTTAACCCCAAATTAACAAATCTTCTACCAATGCAATTACACGAAAGATAGATTCTTCAAAATTAAGTTATGTAGATGATCTACATTTTCTGAATTGAAAGAAATCAACGCAGGAGTTCCACAGGATAGTGTATTAGGGCCGGTGTTATACTTACTTTACACTTATGATCTTCCTACATTAGAAAACAACACATTGGTTTTTGCAGATGACACGGCGATCTTAGCTGTCAGCAAAAGCAATGAAGAGTCAACAAAGAAGTTCAGTCAGTTATAACTCTTACTCAAATATATAAATGGACAAAACGGTGGCGAATAAAACTACATGAAACTAAATCAGTTTTCATCAACTTTACAAACAGGCGATTCAAACATATCCCGATTACCATAAATCAAGAAATAGTACTGTATGCGAATATAGCTGTCCACTGTCCTGTAAGGCGTTACATTGGTCAAATAGTACCGTATGCGAACACAGCATGCCCACTGTCCTGTAAGACGTTACATTTACTATTACCCGTAACCAAAATTAAATAATAAGACTCTAATAAGTTCACAAAATATGAAGCCAGCTGAAATGCTTATAAATTAAGAATACTAAAAATCAAGATATCATAGTTTGTAACTACGTATCCATTGGATATTTGAAATTTCTGCAACTGAAACAAATTTTTCAGGAATCTCTGGAAAATAAAATCAATATTTACACCTTATTACTAAATAATTAACTTAATTAACAGAATTTCAGTTATATAAATAAAAATCGGGGCATCCGCTCTCCACTTAAACTATACCTTTTAATTAAATTTTATTAAATCTTCATGTTATTAATATAAGACAAATTATTTGACACAAGCCAATACACTTTCTAAACTACACGGCGTTGGATGCTTATAGTTTCCGTAAATCCGGTCGGGTTACTCACGTGTTTCTAAAATAAAAAAAATTAGTCGATTATTTTATTAATTTTAGTAATGTGACATCTTGTTTAACTACCAGCTGGTTCGTTTCATATTCAATGCAACCCTACATCTAATTGTGTTTCCAAATAATTATTAATTTAAATTAAATTAAATTAAACTGAGCCGCTAACATTCTAAAATAAATTAAATTCGGCATCTAAATTGAAAGGTCGCAAATTAGTCACTAAATTTAACAAGCCTTATAATAATAATCTACTTGGATTAAATTTGTCTTCCATAACAATAAAATAAGAATAAGTCAGCTTTATTCTGGTCCGGGTTACAAATACCTAAGTAGTCAATACCACTTTAAAATATTAGTATTTATGACCATTAATATCTCTGAAAATTTAATTCAATTTATCAGTTATTCAGTTTCTAAAAAAGCAATCATCATTAAATCGAAATTCATTCAAAATTTACAGACTAGTAACTCAGAAACGACCCAATGTAATAGACTCAACCAGCATCAGCCACCCACCTAAAATATTCCCACCACACCAGTCACCATCGCAACTCAAAAGTATAGTCGCCAAACTACCACTAAGACAAAGAAGTTCGCTTCTTGATGAAAATATGATAAAATTTGATAAAAATAAATAAATTAAAGCAAAAAGAATCTGAACGGATAACAAAATTTATATTTTTGCTACAGTTGTTCCATGATTTCACCACAGCTTTTTCCATGCCCACCACAATTTTAAACTACAAAAACCGTAAAACCAAAAAACCAAAACCAATTATAGTTTATCAAACATCAGAATATCCGATTCCATAATAATATTTTAGCACAAATTTTTTTTGCATATCTTTCCATTACGCAAATATACATACTTAACGCGTTCAAGACTCATCTGTTTTTTGATGTTCAAAAAAAAAATCTCACGTGCTAAATAAAACAAAACACAACGAATATGGGCAACGACTGGGGTCCCAGTTAAACTATTTGACCCAAGTATGTGTTAGATACTTCTAGAAACAAAGCCGCATCGCAAATAATCGTAACAAAAATTACTACAAAATTATTCCTTTATTTCGTGAAATTTTGCGTCTCAAATGTGTGACATGAGTTTCCCTTTAAACCAGCATAGAGAATTTAGAAACCTTGAAAAATGATACTAGGAACATTTCTCTGCGACCACTCCTCGTTGAGTTATTGAAGTTTCAGTGTGTTAAAGTTGTAGTGTTAAAGTGACTAATCATTTTATCGTAGAGTGCTAAGTTTGCAAGAAAAAAAATTTTATGTTACGCTATTTGATACGTTTTCTCTAAAACTGCAATAACTCGGCAAGGTTTCTAAATTCTTTATTAAATGGCCTATTTGAATTTTTGAATGAAATCTCGAGCAAGTTCGTTTACAGTTTCAAACAGCAGCAAACTTTTTTTTTTAGACACCTTTTGTTTTACTCAAAAACGTTATAAAAAAACAAAATAAAATAAAACGGTGTCCAGTATCGAACAGAAAACAAAATTTCCTTAAACTAGAAACAAAAATTTTTGTTTGAAAGGTGTTATTTCTCCAAGGTACAAGCATTCAAATCTGGGTATTTTTTCGAAGAAAATTTCTGTTCCGTTTTCTAATGTGCGCACCGTATGTGTAAAATATATAAAGAAACAACAAAACCATTTTTACGCAATTCATATCACATATACCAATACATATATGTGATATGAAAATACCTGCACAACGATAGTCCCGTTATTAATTTTTGGACCACGTTTTCTCACCTTTCCCGATTTATGCTACATCACCATACACTACACAAGATTTCTGCACTTCACAAAACAATTTGGTTCTTTTATGTCATCGTTTTCCATAATTAAGCGGCACTTATTTTATAAACACAAGCACACATAAGCCACGGTTAGCCACGGTTATTACCCAAAATATTTAATTAACTATTATTTTATACACATATCCATAAATATACACAAAACAAAATAAAACAAAATAAAATTAGATTAAAATTAAAATTAAAATTCAAATTCAAATTCAAATTCAAATTCAAATTCAAATTCAAATTCAAATTCAAATTCAAATTCAAATTCAAATTCAAATTCAAATTCAAATTCAAATTCAAATTCAAATTCAAATTCAAATTCAAATTCAAATTCAAATTCAAATTCAAATTCAAATTCAAATTCAAATTCAAATTCAAATTCAAATTCAAATTCAAATTCAAATTCAAATTCAAATTCAAATTCAAATTCAAATTCAAATTCAAATTCAAATTCAAATTCAAATTCAAATTCAAATTCAAATTCAAATTCAAATTCAAATTCAAATTCAAATTCAAATTCAAATTCAAATTCAAATTCAAATTAAAATTAAAATTAAAATTAAAATTAAAATTAAAATTAAAATTAAAATTAAAATTAAAATTAAAATTAAAATTAAAATTAAAATTAAAATTAAAATTAAAATTAAAATTAAAATTCAAATTAAAATTCAAATTCAAATTCAAATTCAAATTCAAATTCAAATTCAAATTCAAATTCAAATTCAAATTCAAATTCAAATTCAAATTCAAATTCAAATTCAAATTCAAATTCAAATTCAAATTCAAATTCAAATTCAAATTCAAATTCAAATTCAAATTCAAATTCAAATTCAAATTCAAATTCAAATTCAAATTCAAATTCAAATTCAAATTCAAATTCAAATTCAAATTCAAATTCAAATTCAAATTCAAATTCAAATTCAAATTCAAATTCAAATTCAAATTCAAATTCAAATTCAAATTCAAATTCAAATTCAAATTCAAATTCAAATTCAAATTCAAATTCAAATTCAAATTCAAATTCAAATTCAAATTCAAATTCAAATTCAAATTCAAATTCAAATTCAACTTCAACTTCAAATTCAAATTCAAATTCAAATTCAAATTCAAATTCAAATTAAAATTAAAATTAAAATTAAAATTAAAATTAAAATTAAAATTAAAATTAAAATTAAAATTAAAATTAAAATTAAAATTAAAATTAAAATTAAAATTAAAATTAAAATTAAAATTAAAATTAAAATTAAAATTAAAATTAAAATTAAAATTAAAATTAAAAATTAAAATTAAAATTAAAATTAAAATTAAAATTAAAATAAAAATAAAAATACACATATGTACGAATACAAATAAAAATTAAAAATTAAAAATAAAAATTAAAAATTGAAAATCAAAAATTAAAACTTAAAAATGAAAATAAAAATTCAATTTCAAATTAAAATTCTCAGTGGATTCTTACAATATAAGTCACTATAGTACTCCCCCGATTGCCTTCATATTTAATGATTAAAATTAAAATTAAAATTAAAATTAAAATTAAAATTAAAATTAAAATTAAAATTAAAATTAAAATTAAAATTAAAATTAAAATTAAAATTAAAATTAAAATTAAAATTAAAATTAAAATTAAAATTAAAATTAAAATTAAAATTAAAATTAAAATTAAAATTAAAATTAAAATTAAAATTAAAATTAAAATTAAAATTAAAATTAAAATTAAAATTAAAATTAAAATTAAAATTAAAATTAAAATTAAAATTAAAATTAAAATTAAAATTAAAATTAAAATTAAAATTAAAATTAAAATTAAAATTAAAATTAAAATTAAAATTAAAATTAAAATTAAAATTAAAATTAAAATTAAAATTAAAATTAAAATTAAAATTAAAATTAAAATTAAAATTAAAATTAAAATTAAAATTAAAATTAAAATTAAAATTAAAATTAAAATTAAAATTAAAATTAAAATTAAAATTAAAATTAAAATTAAAATTAAAATTAAAATTAAAATTAAAATTAAAATTAAAATTAAAATTAAAATTAAAATTAAAATTAAAATTAAAATTAAAATTAAAATTAAAATTAAAATTAAAATTAAAATTAAAATTAAAATTAAAATTAAAATTAAAATTAAAATTAAAATTAAAATTAAAATTAAAATTAAAATTAAAATTAAAATTAAAATTAAAATTAAAATTAAAATTAAAATTAAAATTAAAATTAAAATTAAAATTAAAATTAAAATTAAAATTAAAATTAAAATTAAAATTAAAATTAAAATTAAAATTAAAATTAAAATTAAAATTAAAATTAAAATTAAAATTAAAATTAAAATTAAAATTAAAATTAAAATTAAAATTAAAATTAAAATTAAAATTAAAATTAAAATTAAAATTAAAATTAAAATTAAAATTAAAATTAAAATTAAAATTAAAATTAAAATTAAAATTAAAATTAAAATTAAAATTAAAATTAAAATTAAAATTAAAATTAAAATTAAAATTAAAATTAAAATTAAAATTAAAATTAAAATTAAAATTAAAATTAAAATTAAAATTAAAATTAAAATTAAAATTAAAATTAAAATTAAAATTAAAATTAAAATTAAAATTAAAATTAAAATTAAAATTAAAATTAAAATTAAAATTAAAATTAAAATTAAAATTAAAATTAAAATTAAAATTAAAATTAAAATTAAAATTAAAAGTAAAAGTAAAAGTAAAAGTAAAAGTAAAAGTAAAAGTAAAAGTAAAAGTAAAAGTAAAAGTAAAAGTAAAAGTAAAAGTAAAAGTAAAAGTAAAAGTAAAAGTAAAAGTAAAAGTAAAAGTAAAAGTAAAAGTAAAAGTAAAAGTAAAAGTAAAAGTAAAAGTAAAAGTAAAAGTAAAAGTAAAAGTAAAAGTAAAAGTAAAAGTAAAAGTAAAAGTAAAAGTAAAAGTAAAAGTAAAAGTAAAAGTAAAAGAAAAAGTAAAAGTAAAAGTAAAAGTAAAAGTAAAAGTAAAAGTAAAAGTAAAATTAAAAGTAAAAGTAAAAGTAAAAGTAAAAGTAAAATTAAAATTAAAATTAAAATTAAAATTAAAATTAAAATTAAAGTAAACATTTAATTTTACGAAGAGGACGACAAAGACACGTAGAGCATGGGTATTTCAAACGAATGAGGGGAAACACTGATGGCAAAGTGATGCCAAAGAGCCGGATTTGGAAATCCCGAAAGAGTATCATGGAGGAGCAAGTGAGGACCAATATAACGTCGGAGCACAATTGCAATGGATGTAGCGGGGCTATTACCCACCACCGAGAGCGGCAATAAATAGGTGCTACTGATAATGAATTATTTCAGTAAATGGCCAGAGGTGCGCTCCATTCCAATTACCGTGATCAAAAACTGGATTAACCGATTTGGAGTACCGATGGATTCGCTTACCATCCCTGAGGGGTAGAATAGAATAAGTTTATTAAAAGCACAAAGTTTACTACAAGTAGTGACTACTAGTAACACCTACATTAGGGTGTTTCATTAATTGTTAATTGTACTAAAATTGAAATTGTCCATGCTACAACATTGTACGAGATATTCTTACTGGAAAGTTAAAATTAAAATGATGACTTAACAAATAAGCCCTATACCAAAAGTAACAAAAAAGTTTATACAAGCCATGCGGAACACACACTTAAGCTATAAAGATGTACGCTAAGGCTTAGTATTAGTAAGTATATATACACAAAATCTATAATATTCAGTTCGATTCAATGTAAATCTTCTATTCTAAATATCTTCTATTCTTCTATAATTTTATATGAAAAATATATTTCGCTAAAATAGAAGGAAAAAATAGAAGGAATGCTGTTCAATTTAACCCTAATCAGCATGGGTCATTTTACTTACGTAAAGGCATGCGATGAGTCTCTTGGACTCATATGTAATTTTTGTAAGTAAAATGTAAATATCTACTACATTTTAAAAAAAATGCATGTACAGATTACAATAACAAAAATAAAAATTCCGTTTGACAGTTACATAGTCGATGCACCTGAGAAATTATTAATATCTTCAAAACAAAATAATCGTCACATAATATTTCTACAAAAAATAGTACCGGATGTGTGGCCAAACATACAAGGGCCAAGTAAATGCCTCTTGTAAGTTGTTGCATTAACTCCTTTGTTTAGGTCTACTTGGTCTAGCTAATATGCTTGCTGTAGCATTACAATTGCATTGCGACTACACTATAATCTATACTTTATAA
This sequence comes from Tipula helvola, assembly GCA_963556165.1. NCBI lineage: Eukaryota > Metazoa > Arthropoda > Insecta > Diptera > Tipulidae > Tipula > Tipula helvola. The sequence goes on along the minus strand of OY744482.1, from coordinate 78,347,200 downwards.
AGTGGGATCAATGGTTAGCTTTCGTTGAAGAAACTACTATGACACGTATAATGTAGAGTCTCAACCAACCTTTCGACTTCCCGTATTGTCGCCAAAAATAGTTTTTAATTATTGTGGTTTTCAAAAACTGTGTTTGGGTCATTATAAGTGATCTTTAGCAAAGTTCATCTTTTGAAAACCAAAAACATTTCATTCATTAGGGTTTCACGCTTTGAAAGTCACTCCTTCAAATTAATATCAAATTCAGTTTTCAGAATTTTACATTTTGTTAAATTTGTTGATTTCACAAAATCGTCAAATTTCTTAAATTCTTTAAAAGCTTTACATTCTTAAAATTCTATGAAATCTTCATATTCAGGAGCTTCAGATTTTTAACAATCTTAAATGTTGAAGATCAGATCCAGTTTCTTTCAATCTACAGAAACTTGAAAAGATTCATATATGTATGTACTTTAAAACAACTAAATCATAAAAAATTCAGATTATTGAAATTATATTAAAATTCAAATCAGAAATTTCAGATTTTTAAGAATTTTTTGGATCTTTAAAATCTTCAAATTCATTGAATTCTTCAGAAGCTTTAGATTCTCAAATTTCTACAAAAGCTTTAAAAACACCAAATTCTAGAAATTCTCAGATTCCTACAAATCTTCATAAGGTACTTCAGGTTATGCAAATTTTGCAAACCTATAAATTATTAGGGTTTCAAGGCAGACGCGTGGAGACTTCATTTCAGCAGATACTATGATCACTGAGCAAAATTCCGTTTTAATGAAACCTTATTGGGCAATCATCTTAACCAATATGTTTAAATGTACAAATTTAAACAATGTTCGTTATTTTAAATTATTAAAGTTTCTAAGATTTCTCAAATTATTGCCCCCGTATAAAATCCTTACGACTTAAAATTCAGTTGTTCCATAGTTTCAGATTCACGAAATTCTGATTTCTTGAAATATTTTAGTTGCCTTAACTTCTTCAATATCTTTAACTAATCAAATGTTAAAACTTTTCATCCTTCAAAAATTTCAGATTATTCTGATTCTTGAAATGTTTCATATTATAAAATTTTTTAAACCATTAAAGTTTTTTGATTCTTTAAATTCTTGCCACCCTGCAATATCTTTACAATTTAAAAATTCAATTCGTCATAAAATGGGAAACCTTAAAAATTGCATTTTAATAAATTCTACAGAAACTTAAAAAATGCGTCCGTTTTTTAACATTCTACAAAACCATCAAATTGTTGAAATTCTACATTAAGAATCTTTAGATTCATAAAATTCTTACAATTTGTCTAATAATACACAGACTCTTCATATAATCTATCCAATACCAGCTGGAGCAGCAGCTGCACATGCAGCCGCTCAAGCCCAATCACAACCGCACTAACCATAACCTGCCTCACATCAACAATCACCCGCCGTAGCTGCACTCGCAACCCGTAGCAGCTGGAAATTCATATCAAGGTTATAGTCTAACAAATGTTGATATGTCAACTTTCTAGGGGGTTGATTGGAGTAGTATGTATGGTACGGGGATGTATGTCTAAATAATTTTCTTTCTTGACTTTATTTTAATTACACTAATACTACTACTACTACTACTGTTTTATTACTATTGTGATTATTTAATTCGTATGTTTTTATATTTCTGTTTTTAATTTCTAATTTAATTATCAATAAACAAAAAATTCCAAATTATTAATCGTTACATTCATCTTAAAGTTCGTCAAAAATTTCATATTATTCAAAATCTTTACAATTTGAAATCTTAGAAATTTTTTGTTTTTTCAAAATTACAGATTCTTAAAATTCTTCAACCTTTTACAAACTATTGAAAATTTTGAAATTTTTAGAATTCTTAATTAAAATTCTTCAAATTCTAAAATATTTTCCTAAACTACACATAAACAATAAACTACTAAACTACAAATTTATAAGTTATTCACATCCTTCAAAAGTTTCTTTACATTCTACAAAAGTTTAAATTTCTACTAAATTCCAGTGGCCTTAATTCTAATAATACTTTCGATATTTTACTTAGTTTTAGAATAATCAAACATCGTTCATTAATTTTTAAGTTTTAAAGATTCTTCAAATTATTGGCGTTTTACAAAATGTCTAAAATTTTATAATTCATTTGTTCAAAAGTTTTAGATTCATAAAATTCTAGAAATATTTCAAATCTTGTAAAAGCTACTAGTTGTTTTGATTGTTCAAATTCATGTAAAGTTCCAGATTCTTATTAAATTTTTAAAAAATTTCAGATTTTTCAAAAGCTTCAGATTCATCAAATTTTTTGTAAGCTTCAAATCATACAAAATTTTAAAATTATTTAAGTTTATACATAGGTTTCAAATCTTTGTTTTTTTAGATTCTTCAAAATTTCCGAATTCCTAATGAGGAATCTCTACAAGAGTTCAAATTTTTAAATTTATTAAAATTTTTCAGAAGACTTGGTTAAAATTCGTGAAAATTTATCAATTTTAAAGCGCTTCAATTTCTTCATAACTTCAAAAGCGTATTACATGGTTTAAAATTATTGCCAATCTTCGATTAAAATTTAATTTTTAAAAATTTTCAGATTCTTTAGAAATTTTAAATTCTTCAAATTATTCCATTTCTGTTCAGTTCTTTTAAATTTATAAATATCAATTTCTTCAAAATGAGTCTGCGAGACTCAACCTATGCTGATCAGGGGTAATAAAAAAATCTATTTTTTCGAATTTTTCGCTTAGAAGATTTTTTCTAATAATAGAAGACATAAAATTGTGACTTTTATGATAGAAGAAATAATTTTTGTTGGATTGGTTTTGGAAAGTAGAATATTTTCTAATTGTGTTGTTAAAATTGAAAAGTTATTATTAAGAGATGGATTTTTATTTGAAGCGAAGGGAAAGAAACCATCAAAAGCGACTAGCAACGTAAGTAAATTTATTAATTATTTAAGAAAAATTAAATATTTTTTTTTTTTATAAAAATTAAAAATGATACTGAAGGATATAAGAATGAACCCTTAATAAAACGCCTAATAGTGCATAACATAAATATTTCAAAAAGAAAAATCTCTTTATCGATCTCAGATCCATCTAACTTTACAATATTACGATATTTGGAACGTAATTTGAATGCTAAAGGCGCATTTAAAAAAGGGCTATCAGCGACAGGCTTATTTTCTAATGTAATAACCTTTAAGCCTTAGTGATTTCACACTTTAATATCTTGACAAATAAATCCAAATTATTTTATTATTTGATTTATTAAATTATAAAATTGAAATATAATAAGTTTAAGGATAATGATTTTATTGTTAGCTGTAGCTGACAATTTTTGTCTCTTCTGACCTGTTCAGTTATTTTAGGCGATATTTGTTGGACTTGAAATGTGGCATTTGTACTTACGGCAGTGTTGTGCCGCGTAATCTACATGGCGTAATTACACGATTGTCTACACGTGTAGACAATGTATGTAGACAATTCAAAAAATGACGTCGGCAATGTAGACAATGTAGATAATGTCGACAATGCAGATACTGCTATTGTCGCCGCAAATAAAATTCTTTGATAACTTCATATTTATTTATAATAGCCTACAGTGATTACAATCAGCTATACAAACATGTTAAAAAAAAAAATTATAAAATTAATTTGTAAAAATGAAATACAACACAAAAGGAATAAAAGATAGATAGAAAACGCCGACTATTTAGTTATTATTACATAAAAATTTAAATAAAGCTTTCTTAAACGACTCTCTGCACAAGTTGAAATCAAAAACATCATAAACTGAATTAAACTCTCGCGATGCTCTCAAAAGTGGTTCCGAAAGACCGTAATTAGTTGATACCTGGTTAATGAGTAACATTCCATCGCGCGGACGCATTTGACGTACCGGAGCATAAAGATTTAAGCGTGAAAGCAGCTCAGTACAATCGATTCGAGAACTGAAAATATCGCAAATGAACAATGCCGATGCTACTACAATTCGACAATCTAATCTGTGCAGATTCAATAGGTTACAGCGATCTTGGTAGGGTGGAAGAACATATTCAACAGACCGTGTAGACGGTAGACAACGAAGTGCATACAAAAAAAAACTGCTTCTGAACACTTTCTATTCTATCCGAATGACAGTGGTAACGATAAAATGAAAGACTCCTACATTTACTCACGTTGAGTCCCAATCTATTGCGAATAGACCAACTGCAAAACTTGTCCAAATCATCTTGCAGCTTTACGCAATCGGACACGCTGCTGATCCGGGCGAAAATTTTCATATCATCGGCAAACAGGAGGCAGCTGGCAAACTCAAAGCAGTCAACAATATCGTTGATAAATAATGTAAATAATAAAGGGCCAATATGGCTTCCTTGGGGTACGCCAGATGTCACGCGAAATAGCTGTGAACTAAAATCCAAAATCCTAACGGATTGCCAACGGTCGGAAAGGTAAGACCTCAACCATTCAATTGGGATGTATTGACAATTCAAGTTCTTTAATTTAGAGATCAGGAGCGAGTGGTCAATCTTATCGAAAGCTTTCGCAAAATCGGTATAAATAACATCCAGTTGCTGCCTGGAGTTTAAACTGCTAAATAATTTGCCACAAAAAGAAACCAGATTAGTCACTGTGGATCTGCCTGGAAGAAATTAATGATTTGGTATGGAAAACCAAGACCTTATAAACCATAGATTCAAATAGTTTGGGTATAACGGAAAGAATGGAAATCCTCCGATAATTACTTACTTCGTTTCTTCTACCCGCCTTGAAAATGGGATGGAGGGAGGCAATTTTCCAAGGCTCAGGAAAAACCCTAATACGTAAACTTTCATTAAACATGAATGTAATTGGGCGGGACAAACTCTCGGCACAATGCTTAATAAGGAATGGCGGAATACCATCGTGACCGGCGCCCTTTTTGACATCAAGATTAAGCAAGCAATCGCAAACTTCCTGCTCAATAAATTTAAATAATTAAATTCCACGAAACTGTTAGCGCATCAAGGCATGGTAGGGGACATCGTAGCTGGTTCGTATACTGAGGCAAAATAACTAGCAAATAAATTACAGATCTCCGAGGGTTGACTAGCGACGGAGTTCTGGTAAGACATAGGAGTATAGTAACTTATTGTGGTGATTCTCCAGATTTAACAACCTATTGTTATACCATGGCTCCCGAAAGCCGGTTTTTTTTAACCTACGGAACGTGTCTTTCAATACCACTTCTGAGAATGTCGTTAAACATCAAAACGATGTCATTTAAATTACCGCCACGTTGCAAAAAGTCCCATTCAGAATTGCTGAGGAACTCGTTTAAGGAAGCGTAGTCGGCATTTCTGAAATTAAAATAAAACTTGTTAGAAAACTAATCAATTGAACAATTTATATGAAAAATATTTATCGTAATTGGTGTGTGGTAGATGCTCTGGGAGCCGGTGAAATCCAAACATGATGAAACCTCAGAATGCATGACGTCATTGGCAAATAACAGGTCCAGGAGTTTCCCTTGACTGTTGCTAGTACGATTCAGCTGCTTGGTTGAGATGCTAGCAAAGTAGTCTATAATGTATAATGCCCTTTGGTCAGTAGAAAGCGATGTAAAGACACCATCAACATCAAGCCAAGATATGTCGGGCAGATTAAAGTCGCCCACAATTACAAGTTGATCATTAGGACGCACTGAAGGCATCACAACTGAGTCGATGAAATTGATTATCCTTTCAAAATATTCCAAATTCGAACCATAGAGAGCATACACTGCGATGATGACGATACAGGAACTGGCCACCTTAACACGAACAGCGATGACGTCAAGACTAGGATGACAGACAACCAATTCATTAGGAATGGAAACTTTAACCGCAATCAATACCCCACCCCCTCTAAGCCTGGTGTCGAAATCATATCTGTCCTTCCTGTGAACGACATAATCCGGAGGGAAATATTCACCAGAATACATATTGTCAGTAAGCCAGAACGCCTAAGCGAAAATTCTTAGATTTACCTCGGATGCTAGAGGCGTTGTGGTAATACATTGAGGTAAAGCTGGAACGATCGGAGCTTACTTGCCGGATTGGGCACAGTTTGTTGCGTAATGACCGCTGGAGGATTCAGGGTCGATATTTGCTGGTTCTGAAATGCACCTTTCCCCATTGCTTGCATACGATGTGATTGGCGCTGCCGAAAATTTGTATTATGGAAGGGTCTAATACACACATCATTAGGCCAATTCACCCTGGACATAACTTCAGTTATTAAATCGGCATCAACTCCCACTTTAAAATAGACATACTCCATGTCGGCAAGTTTACGCCCATTTGGTATTAGCTTGGTAACCACAGCATTGGAAATACCAAAGTTATTGTTTACAAAATCGGCAATAGCAGCGTCTTCAACAGCGGTATCGAACTGCGACATACGAAACCAAAACTTCGGTTTAAACATCCGGATGCTGTCAGGCAGAGAACATGATTTAGTCCCACTTATTCAGGCGTACGATGGACGACGCATGGCAGCTGCTGCAGATGAAATGACCGGGAGAGTTGGAGTCGACGTCTCGGAAGAAGTTATGCCAGTATGAGCGGTTTGGGCTGACACCTGGGCGAAGCAATCATGGATTTGTTCAGCAATATGGATCTGGTCCCCAATTTTGCTGCAGACAGATGACAGGCTGGAAGCACACGAATTAACCAACGACTCATGATTTTGTATGACCGTAGGTACAGCAGATGTAGCAAATTTAGCACCAGATTCAGTAGAGGTTTCTTGAATCCCTATATTAGCACAATCTAAATGGAATTAATTCAATATGCACGTGCATAGTTTAAAGTGTGATATTTGTATATTTGATTCATTTGGCGCAGTCTTATCATTTTAAATTCCAGAATACTGTGCTTAAAAATTACAAAAATTTGATATCAAGTGTCTTGTGTTAATAAAAGTATTTTAAAAAAGGTAAAGTTTAACTTGTATGTATTTACCAATTTAAACATAGTAAACAATCTAATTTAATTTCAAAAACGTTTAGTGCCCCAAAGATTTTATAGTGAATTTTACATTAAATTTATGCAAAGTTTAAACACAGTATCCTGTTATTTAAAATGGTGAAACTGTACCAAATGAATCAAATATATGTACAAAATTCACACTTTAGATAACGTATTGGATTAAATAGATTCCCCAATTATTACAATTTTAACAAATAAAAATAAGAATTACTCGGACACTATTTCCGTGTAACTTCATAAAGCAAATTTATGTTGTAGTTCGCTTCTGTCCGCTGAAGCACATCGTAGATCGTACTGAGGGAATAATATACGTGTTACAATTTTTTCGATCACTCGAAAGTTAGACGATTCCTTATTGGCGAAGGCACGTGTGCTGATGATGCCGGAATTTTAAGGGACTGCTTTTTCAATTTGCGGTAAGATGGGATGCTTTATTTCAGCCATGTCCCAAAAACTATTGGTTTTTTATGTCTTTCTCATAGAGCATTTTGAAACATGTGCTTTGATATCTAAATTCATCCCATTCTTCGATCCCCGCTCCGCTTACTTTTTTAAAGAAATATTGTGTATTTTTTCTAAACGATCCTTTGTAAGTTTGCCAATATCCATATGAGGATACAAATAAAATGCATATTCGTTCAAAGCCATTTCCTTCCGAATATTCAATTTCAATTTAAATTTAATTGGTAATTTAAGATCTAACCATAAATTATTCGCATCGGCAATTGAAAATAAAGACGATTGGCACATGTTAATGATATTGCATATTGCTTCGAACATCTATAAACTTTCCTTCACCCGTTCAATGAACTGATTGTTAAAAATGAGTTTAACAACGTCTTGTTTAACTTTTTTAATTTTAGACTTAGCTGCTACGATCTTCATCTGCTCCAAGTTCTTGATTAGAGAGCGGTAAGCAACTCTGTATGAGCACCACCGCGTTTCACAAGGTAGTTTACCTTTACTACCACCGTGCATGACTATTTGTTATTTTAAATCGAGGTGCTTGTATTTTTTGAGTACAGTATGTAGTCACCTTCTCTGTTATTGCTATATTCAATACGTTCTTTGCCAACAAGTTGGCGGTATGGCTATTGCAAGTACCTACTATGCAATAAAACATGGTTGGTAAGTTTTCCCATTTTGACCATATTACCTACTTGCATTATCGGAAACAACCGTATATACTTTAGCGTTGTATAGCTGCTTAGCAATGTCTACCGATTCCGGCAAAATGTCGGCTAATCTTGCTCCTGTTTCGCTTTCACCTGTTAGGAGCTTGTAAGAAGGCTTGCTCTGGCTCGTCAATGGCACGATGCAGCATAGATGTGTTGCTAAAACTGTTTTTTCAACCATCTATTAATAGCACTGACTCTTCAGAAATACTGGCTTTAGCACATGAAATGCATTTTAGATACGCATTGTCTAATAAAGTAGTTGATAGTGCTTTTCTTCATGGAAGTTTAGTAGCGTAAGCTGGTCTTAACTATTTAATTAATTACTTAATATGTTTCGATTCCACCAATCTTAAGGGCAGGTTTCATCCGAATACTAATATCGCTAATTCCTCATTTAACTACATCGGATAGGGATTCCGACTGCATTTTGGGTTAGTTTCTTAAGCATTATTTTTAGCCTAAATGTAGGCAGTAAAAATATATATAAAATATTATTAATTGGGTGCCTATCGCTGAAAATGTAATAAAAAAAATTCGCTTGTTATAATTTTAACAAATTATTTTATGACCGTTGTTTGAATATACATGATATGTACATACATATATGTACAGTTGACCTCCAATTTACAAAACAAATTGGTCAAAAGATGCCATCGTTTAGTGAAAATGTCTTAAGCTGAAACCAATATTTCGTGACTATTGTATAATTCGTTTAATTGTTCGTAAATCAATATGGAAAATTTTGGTTCATAACGTAAACTCCCTTAATCTTTAATAAGATTTAATTCCCTTAGTAGCATTTTGTTCATTTATTCGTTTTTGGGGGTGTTCTTCATATAAAAATATTACTTACAATTTGTGAAATCATTCATAATAAAGTTATGGGATATGACCAATTAAGAAGAAACTTGGCCATTTCTTATCCGATTTTGATAAAATTCAGCGTGTACGATAAAAATTAGATTCTCAAATGATTTTTTGACAAAGTTGTGGGATATGGCGAATTAGGGAGGAACTTGGCCATTTCTTGTCCAATTTTGATGAAATTCAGCGTGTACAATGGAAATGGGATTCTTAAATGATTTTTGGACGAAGTTGTGGGGTATGGCCAATTAGGGAGGAACGTGGCCATTTCTTGTCCAATTTTGATAAAATTCAGCGTGTACGATGAAAATGGGATTCTTAAATGATTTTTGGGCGAAGTTGTGGGGTATGGCCAATTAGGGAGGAACGTGGCCATTTCTTGTCCAATTTTGATGAAATTCAGCATTTACGATGGAAATGGGATACTCAAAATATTTTTGAACAAAGTTCTGTAATATGGCCAATTAGGAAGAAACTTGGCCATTTTTTATCCGATTTTGATGAAATTCAGCGTGTACGATGGAAATTAGATTCTCAAATGATTTTTGGACGAAGTTGTGGGATATGGCGAATTAGGGAGGAACTTGGCCATTTCTTGTCCAATTTTGATGAAATTCAGCGTGTACGATGGAAATAGGATTCTTAAATGATTTCTGGACCAAGTTATGGGATATGGTCAATTAGGGAGGAACGTGGCCATTTCTTGTTCAATTTTGATGAAATTCAACATTTACGATGGAAATGGGATTCTGAGAAGATTTTTGAACAAAGTTCTGTAATATGGCCAATTAGGAAGGAACTTGGCCATTTCTTATCCGATTTTGATGAAATTCAGCGTGTACGATGGAAATTGGATTCATAAATGGTTTTCGGACGAAGTTCTCTAGTTTGGCCTAATAGGAAGGAACTTGCCCATTTCTTATCCGATTTTGATGAAATTCAGCGTTTACAATGCAAATGGGATTCTAAAATGATTTTTGGACGAAGTTGTGGGATATGGCCAATTAGGAAGGAACTTGCCCATTTCTTATCCGATTTTGATGAAATTCAGCGTTTACAATGCAAATGGGATTCTAAAATGATTTTTGGACGAAGTTCTGGAATATGGTCAAGTAGGATGGAACTTGCCCATTTCTCAACCGATTTTGATGAAATTCACCATTTACGATGGAAATGAGACTCATTCCATTCAAACGTTCATGTTTACTCTTGCTTCTTAGCAAAACTCGATTGCAAATATTTACAAAGACAAATGTTTTTTTTACAGGAAGTTTTTCATTTACATCTTTTTACATTAGATGTATGTTTGACTACATTTGATTCTGCTACCAAATAATTGTAAATTTGTATATTGTGTACACCGATAAATATTTTTTTTCTATGTGTACTATCCAAACGTCGGATTTTTATTAAATAATTAATAATAATTAATAACGTCCAAAAATCATTTGAGAATCTAATTTTTATCGTACACGCTGAATTTTATCAAAATCGGATAAGAAATGGCCAAGTTTCTTCTTAATTGGTCATATCCCATAACTTTATTATGAATGATTTCACAAATTGTAAGTAATATTTTTATATGAAGAACACCCCCAAAAACGAATAAATGAACAAAATGCTACTAAGGGAATTAAATCTTATTAAAGATTAAGGGAGTTTACGTTTTGAACCAAAATTTTCCATATTGATTTACGAACAATTAAGCGAATTATACAATAGTCACGAAATATTGGTTTCAGCTCGTTCGATGGCATCTTTTGACCAATTTGTTTTGTAAATTGGAGGTCAACTGTACATATATGTACATATCATGTATATTCAAACAACGGTCATAAAATAATTTGTTAAAATTATAACAAGCGAATTTTTTTTATTACATTTTCAGCGATAGGCACCCAATTAATAATATTTTATATATATTTTTACTGCCTACATTTAGGCTAAAAATAATGCTTAAGAAACTAACCCAAAATGCAGTCGGAATCCCTATCCTGTTCTTTTACACTCAATTTATCAAATTATTTTGCAACTACTGAATTTTCTTTATTGAATTTTTTTAAAGTTCTGTTAAATTTACGAAATTTATGAAATTGTACCCAGTCCAATTGTACCAACAATCTAAACAATTATTCTGAGCGTGTTTTTCGTATCCCTGAGAAATTATAGCATATAGTACTTCGTTAAACATAGAATGTTTTATTTTTGATCTCCTTGCTCTAGGTTATCAATTCTGGCTATATGGTTGATTTAGGAACTTCAAATATAAGCGTTGTTCGCAGAAGTAATTAAATCTATACATAGAAAAAAACAACAAGAAAAATTTGATTGTCTACGAATTTTCTACATTGTCTACATTGTCTACACATTGTCTACACATTGTCTACACATTGTCTACATTATCTACGTCAAAACATATTGTCTATGCTATTGTCGACACTTACATGTAGACAATCTTACTCTAGTTTTAGCTTCTTCTATTTTAAGTACCGCTTAAACTTTCCTTTTCGAATATGATTTTGATTTTACAGGACCCTTCTCTTCATTAAAAAATTTCATCAATTCATCACCATTTTTCTATATTCTAGATGGTTCATTTCATACCATAAAACTTACCTAAATCTCCAGTGTATTTAAATGTATAGAAACTAAAAATTACTGTAATTTACTTTGAAAATTTAAAAAATAGAAGAAAGCATTCTATCTTGAATTTCGATAATGAAAAATAGAAGATTTGAGTCACACTACTACATTTAATACCAATATAGAAGAATCTTCTATTTTGATTTCTTCTATTTATTTACAGAAGATTATTCAAGAAGAATATAAGATTCCGTTGAATCGAACTGATTATTTATAATATTTTACGTGTATGTATGTTTTCTGTTAAAATTGCATCAATAATGTAGAGGACATCTTTTTGATAAGATCTGTGTTAACACGTGGAGTGAAAGTTGGTTTAAACAAATACTACAAAATGTAACGTTAATCCTCGTTGAATTAAGTATGTACTATAAACGATAATATACACTCAGGCATACACAAGTTCAAACTGAATAATTTTCTAAAAATCACTCCTTTTTATACAAAATAGGCCGTGTTTCCAACAAACGTATTCTGGCTTAGATAATTTTGGAGCTTTTTGTAAACAATAAATCAATATAATTAATTTTTTGTACTAAAAACCTTACAAATCCATTTTAGTTGTATTAAAGAAATAAACCATCTAAAGAAACTTTAATATTTTACTGTGACATCTGTTGGAGATAGAAAAGATAACAATTTTTTTTATTTCTCTCAATTTAATCAGAAAAACACAATTAAGTGTAATTGAAGAATAATCGTCTTAATAGTTTATTTGTTTTATTAAAGAATAACAAAAACACTAATTATCTAATTAATTTAATATCATTTTAATAATTATTCAGGTTTTAATTTAATAGGTATGTAGTTCAAGGTCACAATTTCATTTGTTTAGTAAACTACAGACAATGTTTTAATTACAAGTTGTACCGTACCTTATACAACTAAGAGAATAAATTAAAAATTAACTTCTTGACCGATTATGAAATTCTGACAAAAAACAAACAAAACAAAATCAACCTTGATATACCCCCAAAACAACCTGGAACATTTGTATACAATCAACATGTTGAATAAATGCCAAACATGCGCAAATTTCACGCAAATATATAGAAATTCCCAAAATTTTAGTACATTTCCACAAACGAGAGAACATAATTTCTAATGCCATGGTGATTTTCGTTATATTATTGTGCGTTGTTTGGTTGTACATGTGATTAATTCCCCTCGATTTATTTTATGTAGCAGACGTCTCTAAAATGGAGAATATCATCTCGTCATAATAACGATTAAAACAACATACAACATACTAGCATGCAGCCGACTATTGCATGTACAAACATCTATTCAAAAAAAAAAAAAAAAAAAAAAAAACAGAAACACGGAAAGAGAATTAGACTGAAATTGTGCGTCTTGAGTGATACAATTTAATTTTAATGTGATTAAATCCAGTGAATTAATTAAACCAAACATTTTGTTATTTTCTAAATTAAAATAAAAATGTATTTGACATAATAAATTGAACTGTGTGTTTGTGTCAGTGAATCTTATAAAAATGGATTTTATCTAGCCGACTGTTTAGTTAAGTGTTTATGTTAGAAAAGAACTTTTGTTTTTATTATTTATACTGAGAAAATGATAATGGTAAGTACCAAGCTTGTTTATAAATATTTCAATGTCAAACATCAAGGTAATTAAATTGGTCACAATGTTTATTTCTCAATTTTGAGGTAAACAAAGTTATAAAATTAGTTTCATGTGATTCTACAAAAAATGTAATCTTAGTGTTAGCTAATAAGCTTATCTGTATAGTAACATTGCTATTTTCATGAATAGCTATTGTGGAATTTTATAATTTGGGGTTAACAGTAATTTTAAACGCAGGCAGAAAGGTTATCAGAAATTTGTCTGAGTTGAATGATTTGTTAGCAATGTTTGTCAGAGCTTGAGAAGAAATTCGTGGTTCAGTTAAAATTTTGTACTTTTCTTGATTTAAAACGTTGTCTATGTTTTATCACTTAGTTAAGATATAAAATTATGAGATTTTAGATATACTTAGATATGCAAATGAAATAACCAATCAAATTATTTAAGTGGATTCTCAAGGTTCTACTCGGCATACTATTTGCCGTCTAGCATTCGACGGGTAAAATGAGTTATTACCGAATTTCTTTTTTCGAGAATTTGAGAGAATTTTTTTATTAAAATTTGATCAAAAAAATATTTTTATTACATTGATTTATTTAAATTCGCTGTCGAAGAAATATTTCTTTCATGATGAGCATGATGCTTTTCTTATTAAATTCACACAATTTTGGGATTCATAAAAGTTACAGGTGTTTTGATAAAATCATGTCTATACTACATATATCAGGGCCGATGTAAGACCCACCAGGGCCCCGTAACTGGTGGCGCCTCGTGTAATTTGACAAATCAAGAAAAACCATTGAAAGAATACACAATTGTTTGTTATTGCTGCATCACGGCCCTACATATTTAGATTGAAAAACAAAAATGGAAGGTTAAAGGTCTAAGAGATAATAACTTTCGTGTAAGCAAAGAAGCGGTTCTCGACACATGAAATAACCATTTAATATTTGTGCTTTTGGAAATTATTGAAATGTCTTCATAATTGGTTTCAAAATGCATGAGTCCATTCATTTGATCATTGATTTAAAAATGTATTGCACTAAGGCCTCTTGATGAAGAACGCCGGCCTTGTACTCCTCTATACAGGCTTAGTGAAAAATCAGCAACTATAAGCAACGTTGTTTATGCGATATAGGTGTAATGGTGCACTTGATGAATTTTTTGAGTATATCGGTCAAATTAAGTATCGACTAAACATGAATTTAGGAGAAAAATATAAATTACTGAAACTTCATGAGGTGATCAGAATTTCGGTCTCCAAAATTAATTCAACTCCAAAATCAACCACTAAATGAACCTCTTAAGTCAATCTTCATCTCAACCTACAAAAACAATATTTGTGCGTAAAGTTCAATTCAAATCGGTCACGGCGTTTGGATTTGTCGAAATATCTTGCACATATACAGGTTTTACACTTAAAGTTGAACCTTTAGCAAGTTATTATATGGCCAATTAAGGATAAAACACATATTTCTTAACGGATTTTATTGAAATTTGACATCCGCTGATTCTAAAATTATTTTGAGATGAAATTCTGAAGCATGGCCAATAAGGATGGAACTTGGCTATTCCTTAATCGATTATGATGAAATTCAAGATATGTGAATATGTGATAGAAGTAGATTCTAAAATAATATATCTAATTCCGAGACTCTACACTTTTAATCATGTGGTAATTGGTTTCGCATAGATGGGATGAGCGGGCCATGCGATGTGCTTTTTTTCGATGATTCCTCCATATTGATATTTTTTTTTGTAGTTCAGTCTTTTCAATTTTGCTTGATCACGCACACATAGCTGTAGTGCCAATTATTTTAATTGATTTTGTAAGATGGTGGTGGTACACTCGTGGTTAGCGAAACCCTCCCGACCGATTAGCTGCTGTTCCTTTGGATATTAATTGTATGCGGCCACGTGGTACTCAATGATCCAAGCCATCAGGTTACATATTTCCCGCTAGTATCCAAAATCCAAAGTTTCATTAGGAAACAAACTTTATTGCTAGTAGCGCAAGTAGACAACGAGGATGCAGCTAATGTTACAGCCACTACAAGCCAATATTTTCGATCGGATTTCAAGTTACCCCGTTTAAATCGTCCTGTGTTTGATGGAAACGTGAAGCAATGGCAGTCATTTTATGACATATTCGTGTCAACAGTGCACGATAACATCAGTTTATCTCCAGCCCAAAAATTAAATATTTGCTCGGTCAATTAAGGGGTTCTGCCTTAACTTCCATCTGCCAATTTCGGGTATATGATGCCAATTATTATGAAGCAATGAAACGGCTGGTCCAAAAGTACGATAACAAGAAGCCCATAATCGAGACATACATAAGTGATTTCCTAGCAACACCGAAATTCAATAAGGTAACAGCTAGCAACATAATGAAGTTACATGATACCATAGACGAAACAGTGCGCGGATTAAAATCGCTTGGTCCAGATGCAAATAATCGGGATCCATGGATACTTCTACTAGCTACCGATAAACTAGATGAGGAAACACGACGTATTTGGAAGTATGAAAGTGCAAGCGAAGATTTTCCTACCATTCAAACGCTACTCGAATTTCTAAACAAACGAATGGATTGCATAGCTGCCCATTATGCAATATGTAGTAACCATAAATTATTTGATTGTGTGAAATTCCGCGAATTACCAGTGACGGAACATCGAGATTTTATTTCCAAAGCCAACCGATGCTTTAACTGCCTCAGCCGAGGGCATATTTTTATGAATTCTTGAATTACCAAACATTACCAGAAGTGCCCAAAACGACATAATACGTTGCTTCATTTTGTACCGGAAACACCTATTCCAGTGGCTAACCATGTATGTTCATCTCCAGTCGAAGACGCAGTCACTATTAAAAATGTTTCATCCGCAGTAAATTTGCATCTAACCGAGAATCCAAAAGATGTGTCAGGTTTGGAGTCACCGTCGTCAGCTAATCCAACGATACCTATTCTGCCAACAGCTTGTGTTGCAGTAGAAGGCAAATATTGCAATTGGGTTAAGGGTCGAGCATTGTTGGACTCAGGCTCGACACATTCCTTTACTTCCGAAAGCCTTCTCAATTGGTTGAAGATACCACGTCATAAGAACCAGAAGCTGGATGTTCAAGAGGAAGGTATGATTTAAAGCTTAGGTCACATATTGATCATAATTACCAGATACCGATAGAAGCATTATCATCCATTACATCGTATTTACCAGTTCAACCCGCAAATATTCGACCAGAGGAAGTCGATAAGTATAGACCGCTAGCTGACCCAGCTTTTAATACACCATAGAAAATTTACCTGTTCACCGTGAAAAACCGTTCAAAAACACCGTGAGCAAAAGGGTACCTTTGCTATTAATTCCAGATTTGGCTGGATAATCGCAGGCAACATTGCAGCAAATTCCAGAAGTCCCATACCTATCGTCAATGTAATGCATCCAATAAAATCCGTTGAAATAAGTGACACATCTCGTATTGAAGCAGTAATCGAACGATTCTGGAGAATCGAGGAGATTGTAGCTGTAAGCCCCCTAACTTCCGAAGAAAAAGAGTGCATCGAATTTATTCAACAATACAACGGAAATTGATGAAAATAAAACAACCGTTTGTCTACCATTCAAGCATATTCCACCAGCCATTGGAGAAAGTTATTCGCAAGCAGTCAAAAGATTCTACGCATTAGAACGTCGTCTACAGACGGACAGTCAATTAAGAGCAGCTTACCATGAATTTTTGGAGGATTATTTGATATTAAACCATATGAAGATTGTGCCGGAAAATGAATTGGATAACGCACACAATTCAATATTTTATTTACCTCATCGCCCTGTGCTGAAAGAGTCAAGCAGCACAACAAAGGTGCGCGTAGTATTCGACGCCTCGAAGGATAGTGACTATCATCGCATTGTGTGGAGAGCTGATCTCAGATCGAAGTTAATTCATTATCGATTAAAAACCGTAACATACGGTACCGCCTCAGCACCATTTTTAGCAACTGCTGCATTACATTATTTAGCCGATACATTTTCTGACACATTTCCGAAAGCTAGTGCAATCCTGAAGTCAGACTTCTACATGGACTATTTGATGTCTGGAGCTGACAATTTAGTTTCCGCGCTTTCATTACAAAGAGATTTAATCAGTTTATTGAAACCAGGCGGTTTCAACATTCATAAGTGGTTCGCTAACTACCCTCAATTGCTCGAAAACATACCTATCGAGAGTCGTGAATTATCATCCTGGGAAATAACAGGTAATCAGATGATATCGGTACTTGGAATAAAGTACAATCCAAGAAAGATCATTTTTATCAGAGATCGCCAGAGTTTATGATCCGTTGGGTTTACTGTCACCAGTCACTGTGGGATTAAAAATACTGTTCCAATCTCTTTGGCTGCATGGCATTATTTGGGATGATAAGTTAATACCACATATATTGGACAAATACCTACTAATACGTAATCTAGTTAAATCAACTCACCGAAGTAAGATTTCTAAGATGGTTGTGTATCTCCGAACAACAAGTGGAGTTACATGGATTTACCGATGCATCCTTGGATGCAACCTAAGGTCAACCTATAGTTATTGCAAACACTCGAGTTACTCCAATTAAAGCCATAAGTATTCCAAAACTCGAACCAAACACTGCAACATTATTGGTTTGACTATTAAAGATTGTTCTAACATCTCTCGATTTGGCGAGAGAACCTAATATTTATCTATATTCAGATTCTACAATCACAATGCAGTGGCTGTCCAAACCGCCAAAATTGCTGAACACGTTCGAGGCCAACCGCGTTGTCGAAATAATGATGACCACCAAGCCGCAAGAATTTGTAAATAATTCAACGTGGATCAATGGGCCAAAATTCTTGCACGAACTCCAACTTCAACTTAAACAATTACCAATTTTTTGAGTTAATCAATTTTGCGAAAGTTTAACCAAGTTTTGACATTATCAGTAACTTAATCGCCAAATACTCTAATTTTCGTACAATGTCTCATGTTTTAACTCTAGCTCATTCTTGATATAACTGGATCATATCGTAAAGTATTTGTAAATTGTTGTTTTGATGAATTATACACACAGATTCATTAAGGGTTCCGGCCTTTCCATTGAAAGGAAAGCCTCATTGCAACGGATATCGATAGGACCAAAACAGTTGTTCGTCATAGTGAGGTGTCCGTTAAACTGAGGATTTGTGATTATTTTATGTATTTATAAACATTTTATTGGCATTCTATTTCTTAACATATTTTGATGAAATTCAGCATTTTCAATGGAACTGAGATTCTAAAATGATTTTTAGACGAAGTTCTTGAATATGGCCAATTATAGGCAGAACTTGGCCATTTCTTATCAAATTATGATGAAATCCACCATGTGCGATGGAAATGATTAAATTGATTTTTGGAATAGGTTCTAGAATATGGCCAATTCGTAAGTCGTGACGGCAACCCTTAAAAGTAATGAAACCCCATTTTTTCGACCCTTTGCCCATTAATCTGAGCTCGAAACACATCGAATTCTTAATCTACGTGAAAAACTACTTCGAAAAACCTTATTCGTACTTTATGAGCCCGTTTTTTGTATAGTTCGGCTCTTTAAATTTGGGCATCTTTTGCCTAGCAGCAATGGTGATCTTATTTTTCAGTTGAGACTTCCAAACCTCTATTTCTCAGAAGACTCTAGTAATTCGATGATATTATGGTCTTCACAATTGGAGGGACTCCCTTCACGGAACGGTTTATTGTGTTATTAAATGTATATTCCGCATCAGCTTCATCAATGTTCTAATTACGCGCACCATCTCCCAATTCATATGAGGTAAGGCTATTGCATTCAAGACCTGAATCATATTTAATTCAATCTGAAATTTCGCTAACTTTGCACTCTTCCTCATCTTGTCACGTTCGGTTTTGTATACGTTCGCATACTCTTCTTGTAGCACTTCTAGCAGTTTGGCATCTACTGGATATCTCATCTCTGCACCAAATAATACCTCGAAGGGTGTCATCAAAATACTTCTTTGAAAGGAGTTATTTAGGAACCGCGATAAAATATTCGTGTGCTTATATACCAATCATCGGGCTTATTTAAGGACATCAGTAGGCAAACTAGTGGTTGTAGAAAAATGTTGGATGCCTTCTCTCTCGCGATATTACTCGAATTTAGCGGCGCTTTTATATCGGAAACTAAGTTACTCCAGCAGTAAAAACCGTCTTGGTCGGATACAACCAAACAAACTTAGAGAATGTATCGACCACACGGTATAAATTCTTATACAATTTTTTAGTTTCTGCTAGATGCCCCAAATGATCCACGCGATACGTTTCCAATGGAACAGAAATTGGCTTAAAAAACGTCTTGTTTCTCTTGCTCTCTTTCGATCAGTATGCACTGATGACAATTCTTAATTCATGGCTGAATTTTTCTTCAATTTTGGGTATATAGAACTGCCGATTGATAAGTTCGCCGCCTTCTTCAGAGTAAAGTGACCCTATTCATGGCGCATTCTCACGATCTTTCTTTGCATGGCCCTCGGAACCACCAACATTAATGAATCTTTGACAAATTTATAATTGCCTGATCCAAGATGTGAAATATTGACGCTAGATTCGAATCATTTTTCTGCTCAGTTCGTACTATACTCAAAACTTTGTCTTCGATTATAAGCAATTGTTTGAAGTGATATTCCTGCAATTGCAATGCCCATTCTGCAATTCTCGACATCAGTCCTTTCCGCTCGATCACGGCTTTAAATGCTGCGCACTCTGCAAACTGCAAAGGAAAAAGATAAACTCGAAACTTGTTCAGAGCATTTACAATGGAAAGCATTCCCAACTCGTAGCTTTAGTAATTCTCTTCATGCTTTATAGTCTTTCTGCTATATAATAGGAAACTGGGTGAAATGGCTGGTCTCCGTCACATCTTTGCATAAAGATAGCACCCAGCCAAGTTTACAGGCATCTGTGCGAAGTTTCGTCTCGGCTTTTGGTGAATACAGCTTCAGTACTGGTTGACAATATAATGTTTCCTTCAACGTTTGAATGTCTCAAGCTCCCTCTTCTCCATAGCAAACTTTGTGTTCTTTCGTAGCAGGTCTGATAACGGTTTTGCTATAACCGAAAAATACAGCTTCTTATCATTGTGTGGTAACGGAAAATTTCTAATTGCCTCGATCTTAGTTTGCCTTGGCAGAACAGTTCCATTTCCATTCCAAGAAAGTACCGTAGAGTGCCGAATAAAACACCTCCCCAAATAGTGTACCACTGGTACACTATTAGTTAAAAAATGCCAAATAGTATACCATGGAATACTATATGGATTTCAACAAAATATTTTTTGTTGTAGTAGAAAACTCGAACAGCAACAGTTACATTTCATTGCTACCAAAATATATTTTATACAGTAAGTCCTCGACTTACGTGATTAATTCGTTCCGAAGATTTTCGCGTAAGTCGAAAAATCGCGTAACTCGAACAAACCTCAAAACTCATTTTTTTTAAATCACGTAAGTAGGACTTCACGTAAGTCAAATTCGCGTAAGTCGAGGACTGTGCGAATTCACGTAAGTCGAATTCGCGTAAGTCGAGGACTTACTGTATACACTACTCCAAAAAATTAAAGGAACACTAATTTTTTTCAATTTTTTTAGTGTTTTTTGAAGAGCTGTATCTTAGTAAAATACGGTCGTACAGAGATGAAAAGAAAAGCAGTTTAAAGCTTCAAATCTCTAGTTTTGAGACTTTTGAACGGAAAATTTTTGTGAAATACCGTTATCACGCAATCATAAGAAAGAGCGCGAAGAAAAAAAATTCGAATTTTTTTGTTTTTTTGTAAGGTGCCATGGGCTCCGGAATTTTTTTTTAAGTTAAACCAATGCATAGGTCGGTTAGCCTGTTAATTAGGCGTAAATTTAATTTCATTCTGGTCTCTCTATGTCAACTTTTTGCTGAGATATCTGACTTTGAATCAAAAAAGATCCTATTGCCTTTGATCATCGATATCTCAGCAACCAATGACTGCACAGTAAACTTTAGGGCAGCCTTAAAAACTACAGTAAATTTCCTACAAGACCCTTTAATGATTAGTTGAGAACAAATTTTTTTTCACCCTCAATACTGATTTGAAAAAAGTACAAAAAAACGACTTTTTAGGTTGTCTTAATAAATCTACCGTTACTTTACCGTTATTGATGAAAAGACTAATGTTGCCAGGTCATTTTACAGTTTAATGTACTCCTAATAGCCCTGTATTATTTTCAAATTGATCCATCCAACCGTTTTTTCGGACAGATTGATCAAAGTTTTACAAAACAATTAAAGGAACAAGTATTCATCAAAATAAAAAAACGACTTTTTCCACATTTTGCGTTAGTTACTTGTTAACCCTTAACGATCGTACGATTTTTTTTGTAATACTCGCCGATAAGAGACGATAGAAAATTAAATAAAGTTCTGCAATATGACCAATTATTATGGAACATGGCCATTTATCATCTGATTTTAGTGAAATTTGGTATGCGTTATTGAAATGGGATTCTAAAACGATTCGTGGATGAAGTTCTGGAAAATGGCCAACTAGGAAGGAACTTGGCCATTTCTTAACCGATTTTGATGAAATTTGGTATGCACGATGGAAATGGGATTCTAAACTGATTTTTGGATAAAGTTCTGGAATATGGCCAACTAGGATGGAACTTGGCCATTTCTTAACCGATTTTGATGAAATTTGGTACGCACGATGGAAATGGGATTCTAAACTGATTTTTGGATAAAGTTCTGGAATATGACCAACTGGGATGGAACTTGGCTATTTCTTAACCGATTTTGATGAAATTTGGTGTTCGCGATGGAAATGGGATTCTTAAATGATTTTTAGATAAAGTTTTGGAGTATGGCCAATTAGGAAGGAACTTGGCTATTTTTATTCCGATTTTGATGAAATTCAGCATGTGTAATGAAAATTGGGTTTTAAAATTATGTTTAGATGAAATTCTGGAATAAGCCGTATTAGGATGGAACTTGGCCATTTTTTATCCGAATTTAAACAAATTCAGCATGTACTATAGAAATAAAACTCTAAAATTATTTTTGGTTAAAGTTATATGTTAAAATTGGAAGGCGCTTGCCTATTCCTTAAACGAATAAAAGAAATTCGAAATGTGCTTTAAAAGTGAAAAACTAAAATCGTTATTCCATGTATTTAATGATTTATTTTATCAATAATTTAAGAATCTCATTTTCATCGTGAATGCTGAAATTCATAAAAATAGGATACAAAACTTCCAAGTTCCATGACAAATGGCCAAATTCTGGGACTTTATCCAAAAATCAGTTAAGAATGCTATTTCTAAGGCACGTGCTGAATTTCATCAATATCGGATAAGAAATGGCCAATTTCCATCCTAGTTGGCCATATACCAGAACTTCATCCAAAAGTCAGTTTAGAATCCCATTTCCATTGCTCATACCAAATTTCATCAAAATCGGATAAGAAATGGGCGAGTTCTTTCCTAGTTGGCCATTTTCCAGAATTTCATCCAAAAATCAGTTTAGAATCCCATTTCCATCGCCCATACCAAATTTCATCAAAATCGGATAAGAAATGGCCAAGTTCCTTCTTAGTTGGCCATATTCCAGAACTTTATCTAAAAATCACTTTAGAATCCCATTTCCATCGTACATGCTGAATTTCACTAAAATCGGATAAGAAATGGCAAAGTTCCAACCTAGTTGGCCATATTCCAGAACTTTATCCAAAAATCATTTTAGAATCCCATTTCCATCGCGCATACCAAATTTCATCAAAATCGGTTAATAAATGGCAAAGTTCCTTCCTAGTTGGCCATTTTCCAGAACTTCATCCACGAATCGTTTTAGAATCCCATTTCCATCGCGCATACCAAATTTCATCAAAATCGGTTAATAAATGGCTAAGTTCCTTCCTAGTTGGCCATTTTCCAGAACTTCATCCACGAATCGTTTTAGAATCCCATTTCCATCGCGCATACCAAATTTCATCAAAATCGGTTAATAAATGGCTAAGTTCCTTCCTAGTTGGCCATTTTCCAGAACTTCATCCACGAATCGTTTTAGAATCCCATTTCCATCGCGCATACCAAATTTCATCAAAATCGGTTAATAAATGGCTAAGTTCCTTCCTAGTTGGCCATTTTCCAGAACTTCATCCACGAATCGTTTTAGAATCCCATTTCAATAACGCATACCAAATTTCACTAAAATCGGATGAGAAAGGCCAAGTTCCATAATTATTGCTCATGTTGCAGAACTTTATTTAATTTTCTATCGTCTCTTATCGGCGAGTATTACAAAAAAAATCGTACGATCGTTAAGGGTTAACAAGTAACTAACGCAAAATGTGGAAAAAGTCGTTTTTTTATTTTGATGAATACTTGTTCCTTTAATTGTTTTGTAAAACTTTGATCAATCTGTCCGAAAAAACGGTTGGATGGATCAATTTGAAAATAATACAGGGCTATTAGGAGTACATTAAACTGTAAAATGACCTGGCAACATTAGTCTTTTCATCAATAACGGTAAAGTAACGGTAGATTTATTAAGACAACCTAAAAAGTCGTTTTTTTGTACTTTTTTCAAATCAGTATTGAGGGTGAAAAAAAATTTGTTCTCAACTAATCATTAAAGGGTCTTGTAGGAAATTTACTGTAGTTTTTAAGGCTGCCCTAAAGTTTACTGTGCAGTCATTGGTTGCTGAGATATCGATGATCAAAGGCAATAGGATCTTTTTTGATTCAAAGTCAGATATCTCAGCAAAAAGTTGACATAGAGAGACCAGAATGAAATTAAATTTACGCCTAATTAACAGGCTAACCGACCTATGCATTGGTTTAACTTAAAAAAAAATTCCGGAGCCCATGGCACCTTACAAAAAAACAAAAAAATTCGAATTTTTTTTCTTCGCGCTCTTTCTTATGATTGCGTGATAACGGTATTTCACAAAAATTTTCCGTTCAAAAGTCTCAAAACTAGAGATTTGAAGCTTTAAACTGCTTTTCTTTTCATCTCTGTACGACCGTATTTTACTAAGATACAGCTTTTCAAAAAACACTAAAAAAATTGAAAAAAATTAGTGTTCCTTTAAATTTTTGGAGTAGTGTAGTTTGGTGTGACCATTTTTAAAACACTGAACTATAACTACTCCAATTTTGTAATATGAAAAACTTAGATAATTCGGCTGTCAAAATGACAAGCTAAATCAAACTATATTGTGTAGTTATAACAGAAAGAAGGCAAAGAAGGGCAGCGCATAATTCTAGGCGGGCTAATGGTGATTTTTGTATTGGAGCGAGTCTACATTTATTTTGACATAGGCACTGTTGCCTAAAGAACAACGTGTATTTGCCGCACCATACGCACTTTCGCTAGCATCCGTGAATCCATGCAGTTGTATGGGTTTTGGTTCCTTGATGCCTTCAAAAATGTGTCGAGGAATGGCTAATTCCCGTAAATGTTGCAACTCAGAACGAAATATTTCCCATTCGGTATGGAGGTGCATCGGTAAAGCTTGATCCCAATCGCCTTTTATTTGTCACAATTTTTGAATGAATAGTTTACCAAGGGCAACTACCGGAGACAATAGACCGATTGGATCAAAGATGCGTGCTATACTTCCGAAAGCACAGTACGTTTTGTTATACGTTCGTCTGAAGAAATTTGAATGTTAAATTTGAAGTAATCCTTCTCAGGTTTCCATAATAATCCCAAGGTTCTGAGAAGGAATTGTCGTCGCCATTAAATACCTTTTCACATTCTGATTCTGGAATGTCATGTGATACCGCCTCCTTTGAGTTTGAGCACCATTCTTGAAGAGTCATGGTGCCTGAGTGAAGAATCGCGCTACTTCGGGTCTCTTTTGTATGGCCTGTGAATTGAGTTTGCGCCAGTCAACAGATCGTCGATATAAAGTACTTTTGTAGAGTTGGCTGCTGGGGCGCGAGTGGAATTTTCCAATGCCAGTTGAAGTAGACATCTCGTTGCAAGGAAGGCACCGGATGAAGTACCATATGTTACACGATTCAATTTGTATGTTTCCAGTCTCTGAGTTGGGTCGTCACGCCAATAGATATATTGATAGCAGCGATCATCATCTTGCACGCCAACTTGTCTTAGAATTTGACAATGTCGGCACTGATAGCGTAGGCGTGAAACCTGAAACGACAAAGAATAAAAAATAAATCGGTTTGCACTACAGGCCCTACTTATAGTAAACCATTGAGCGAATTGCCATTTGATGGTTTTGCCGACGCATCGAAAACTACGCACAATTTAGTGGTAGATCTGTTGGAGTTTAACTCGTAGTGATGTGGTAAATAATAGTTGGTTGGATTTATTTTAGCTTCCGGAACGTGCATCATGTCGTTGAGGGCGCGATATTCGTCCATAAATTGACGATACATTTCACGTATGTCTGGCTGTTTCATTAGACGTTTTCCGAGACTGAAAAATCGTAATTTTGTCATGGTTGATGAGTTACCAATGGGCGCCGGAGTTTTTTTTAAATGGCAAGCGAACAATAAATCTACCATCAATGTCTCTTGTGTGTGTGGCCGCAAAGTGTTTGTCAACGGGATGATCAAATGTGCTGATAGCCTAGGTACCTTCCGGTATTTCATCTACCTTCCAAAACATTTTAATTTGGTCGTAAGAAATCGCCTTAGTCGATAATGCCGTAAGTACTAGATTATCAGATGAGCTTGGGGCGCTATGAATGTTTCCTGAGATTATCCAGCAAAATTGCGTATTTTGAAGGACTGGAAGATAATTGGCCAACTTGATTTGACCTACTGATAATAGCTCAAAGTGTAATGAGCAGGTCAATCTGCTGTGGAGTATATCGAAGTCCGAATCGGCCAACTGAAGGTTTGCCGGGATATTAATATCAGATGTACTGATTGACAATCTGTTATTTTAGGCGAAATCAAGCAATTGATGTTTGCTGAGAAATTGCTAGTTCTAGATTTAACGAGAACTGATGTGCTATGATTCGCTGGTACTGATGTAGTAGCAATTCCGGAGATTATATTGGTCGTGCTTGTTAACCGTAAGCCAAGCCATGTAGCTAGTGCTGTGGTCATAAAATTCAACTGTGACCCAGAGTCCAAAAAGGCACGGGCGACAAATTGAGTTTCAAATTTATCATACGCACATAATGACTAGAGCTGTAGCAAGTATGATGTATGACTGCCTTTGTGATGGCAATGTTACGGTTGATGAAACTGAAGTCCCTGCTGCCATCGATTGTGAAGATCACAGGAACTGTAGTTTTGTGAGTTATGGCACCATCTAAATGAAGCATATTATGGTTCATGTGTTGGCACATATGTCATGTGCTGCTGGAAGGGCACTTGCTGGTCAAATGTGTTTTTGGTAGGCAATTAAAACATAATTTCGATTGATCAGCAGCCTCACTCCTCTTTGAAACTTCTAGCGCCTTGAATAGGTTGCACTTTAAAATAGAGTGGCTATTGGCGTTGCAAAATGTGCAGGTCGGTGACGACATTTTTGTTGAGAATGAGTGGAGCATGTGAGGTTGTCTTAGCTCTTGTATAGTGTTGATTGCGATGGATTGTGTTTCAAAGAATGAATAGCTGGCTGACTCTGCAATTTAATGCCTCTTGCAATGATGCATTTTTTGGCGACATCGTACGAAACAATAGTTGGGGTTGCGGTCACTCCATGTTGACCTTGTATTTGCATCACATTTCGAGACAATTAGATATACTAAAAAGTCGTCGCAATGCTCTATAGGTCTCTGAAGATGGGATAAAGATCGAAGATGCGTATTAAAATGGTTGACAAGCTCCATCAACGCTTAGGGCACGCCTTACCCAAAGGCTTAAATGTGAAAAGAGCCTTCATATGTTCTTCTCGGGTTTTCAAATTGATCGAAAAGCAATTGACGCGCCACCGGATAATTTTCACCAACAAAGTCCAAATCTAGGACTGTTTTGCCTGTCCCGGATAGTGAACTACGTAGATATTGGAACTTAGTGATGTCGGTCAAATTTTTGTTATTGTGTACGAGGCCATCCGGCCATCAGACCATTATAATCCGGTTTAATGATACCTGTTTGTAGTAAAATTATTTGTGTTGTCCGACGCGACACAGTGTGGTACAGCGTTTTATGTGTCATTAACAATAATATTACATCAAGGAAAATAACTCATCAGAGTCAACAGGACAATTCTCTGGCAAACGAAATTCTCGATAAATTGCAAAATTGTATTACATCATTGAACCAGAAAACGAGAAACATTCCGAAACGTTTGATTTATACTACGTGCTATTTTGACATGACTTACTAAACGGCTCAATCATCTAATAATCAAATGGATAAATAATTGTTCCAAATGCGACAATTTTAAACGAGAAGCTGCTTTGCTTATTATGGGCTCTTACGAATGTCATCTAAAAGCTGAAATTACCGAAAATTTTAAGAAAATTGGACAATTCAGAACGATCCAGCACTACAGCAGCAGTAAAAAAATTTGTTTAGACACTATAAATCGTGCGATAATTCAAATGTTGTGTGGGGAGAGCAAGGAGAAAAAATGCAGTTTGCAAACCGTCCATCTGGTGTTAGAAAGGGAAGAAAATGTTGACGAAGAATCTGAATTGGTACTTCAGGAAGAATTGTTCGAGGCAGGATCGTAATAATGTTTTATCGTTATTAGAAAACTTAAGTGACTTATCAGACTGTGATGTTTCATTTCAATATTAACTTGTTTACTAGCTCTCGATGGAACCCCATTTCAATGGACACACACTTTATTCATCACTTTAACGGACTTTTAAGTCCCATGAAAAATTTGAAGTTTTTCCATGAAAACCTCATTTAGTTAAGCAGACACCTTATTGGAGCGGGCATGGCCAGATATTTCTACGATGATAGGGTCATTATCTAATAAAATTTTTTGTCATTCTTTTTGTTTCCTTCAATTTTAATTGGCGTTGGCGTAAATTTAGACTAAGTTCTGCAATATGGCCAATTAGGAAAGAATTTGGTCATTTCCTATTCGATTTTGATGAAATTCAGGATGCACGACGGTTTGCAATTTACCATTGTAAGATTCACTAAAATATTAAACTATCACCGAAAATGGTCTTGACTAAGCACAGTTGCTATTTACAATATCGAATGTCTATTATTGTGGTTGCAAAGGTAATATACTAATAATCATAGATGTTGTAGGATGTTAATAAATAGCTAATAGATCTAGTAAATCAAAAGAATTATATTGATACGGCAATTATAGAATATGAAGGACAAAATAATTATTAAATCATAAAAATGACTACAATTAGTCAATTGATTAAATTACAGTACTGATTAATAACAAACAATTAGCAAATGTACCGCCCATATTTTGTAATTCAACCGGCTATTAAAAAATGTAACTGTTAATTACTTAATCGTAAAACCGCTCAGAATTAAAACGGAACATCGTCATTGTTCATACATAACAAGGTGTAATATAAACATGATAGTTTATTTGTTATTTTGTTCAATGACACCATTGTAAATATTTATTCCCAAAAAAAATTCACAACACGTATTAGTCATCAATCAGTCAATATACAATTTTGCGAATAAAATCTAATTTTGGAGGTGTGGATATCGATATTATGTTAATGATGTTTATATTTAAGCGTGATTATTTATTAATGAATTTTTGCGGGACCCCCACACACACATATGTTTGATTGACGTATATCGATTCGAACTCATGATGACATTACTATGCATAACAAAATATAAATTAAATCGTAAACTTTATTAATAAGATGCTGCTCGTAAACAATATTCCAGACATACCCATTTACATTTTATATTTTAAAATAAATTAAGGTATATAGAGATGACACTTACATTGAGCTTAAAATTTTTCCGCCTTTTTATACTTTCAATGCAAGTTATTGACTCTGTATAATAAATTAATGCATGCGGAGATTTGTTAAAGTTATGCGTTGTATATGGTTATATATAGTCATGATAGTTAATATCGAATTATCAATTATAATATATTGGTAGACGGTATTATCGGCATATTGTTAATATGTATATATGGCCTGTATAAATTATAATGACGTATTTATACTGACAACGTGATTACAGCTAGTTAATTTGTGTAATCTCTGTAAACAAAAAATGATTTGTTGATATGGGAAAATTCAAAATATTCAAGTACATTCAAGAATTTAGATGAGTAAACGTTTTTTTAACCAAACTCGCAAAATTATTTAGGATTATCATGGGTTTTCAATTTTTAAATAGTTATATCTGTAGCCGGTTTAAAAGTTCATCAATTCATAATGTATATTTAATTTAAAATTTGACACGTGAATAGTTAGTTTAAATTAGCTTGCGATTTAGCTTCAAAGTCCATTAATTCATAATTCAAATTAGCAAAAAAAAATTAATAGGATGCTGACCGTTCTTTGTAAGATGGTATACTGGAAACAAGTTGTGTGAGACTGCCTTCATTCATTATTATTAGGTAAAGTAATAAATCAGAGAACAAACCAATTTTACATTTTTTGCAAGGTCTGCCCAAAGAAATATGCAGATAACTAATTTTTGAAATAATTAGGTGTATGTTGTTTTTTTAATCTTTTCAACATCTTTGGTGGTGTGGTGTAGCAATACACTAATAATTAGGGTTATTAATAATTAATAATTAGTAATTACATAATAACTCATAATATTTATAATCACTGAATATTACAGTGAAATATTTAAAGGCAATGAATTTTAGAAATCAGTTGATTTTTGTACCCAAATTATTGTAGCACAATGATTATTATTATTCTAATTATCATAATGATTATTAAAAATCTGAATTGAAGGACACACGGCTAGACCGATGAGGGTCCAAAAAAAAACAATTTTATTTTTTTATTGTCTGTGGTAGTATTCCGTGAGCTTTATCTTTTTAGCAAATAACTAAATGCTAATACAATGTGAGTTCTAAGTTATTTGAGGAAAAAAATACGCGTGCACGGCTAGAACGCTGAAAGTCACGGTGATAAAGTGCACTTCATCGTTATAACGCTGATAGTTACAACGTTGCTTTGAACAAAAATAAATCGAACTACACAGTATTTAGATTTTTACACTATCTTGTACACATGTCACCGCTTTGATCAAATAGATGCTGTTTACCCCATACGTGAACATTTATACATGGCTTTTATCAATCATAAGATAACCATCGAACTGCCCGATAAGTGGGCATCACACATAAGAGTGTCGAGGAAAATACCAAGACCTTTTCATGTCAAACAATGCACAAGTAATGATTTCAAGTGTTGGACAAATTTTTTAAAACCTTTTTATAGGAACAAATGCCCATTCACTATAAGATACGAAACGTTGGTCTTTCAGAAGCAAAACTACAACGAACCGCGGCAGTCAACGGTTATAAACAGACCTAAGCAAATAGAATTAATTGAGAGGAAGCAACTGCAATGCATTTGAGCTACCAAGACAGCTTTATACAAGCAAACTGCCAATATCGAAAACCAAACTCAATAAGAGAACTGATTACTAATAAGGAATCAGAGCTAATTTTATTTAAAAATTAACTCGACGAACTTGAAAAACAATTGGCCAATCGAGTGTCTGAACACTCGGAAACCGATACGAAACTTAGGAAGGAAATTGAAATGCTTATAGTGTTACGAGTGTGAAGTTTTCCAGACATTCCAGAGATTTATCTATGTATTAGTATTACACTGCTAAAACAAATTCTTATTGGAAAATTGAGTATTATTTCAAAAAATTGAGTAGTATTTAGAAAAGTATTTTCTAAAATCAAGCTTTAATTAAATTTAGGCAAATCAAAACACGTAAAAAATTCTTGCTCGTTCGATATTAAAGCAATTTTAATTGATTTATCTATGAATTGTTATTAAAAAAATGATATATGGCGTTTTAAAGTTAAAGTGTGACTTGATAGAAAATAATTTTGTAGAACTTTAATTAAACGAACGATTCGTATGGATTAGGGTTTTTTAATTAGGTATTGTAGAGGCCATCTGTCATCATTGTTGTGAATGGCCGATATTGGCCCTTGAGTGTTGAGTGCGATTTAAAAAAATAAAAATTTGTAGAACCTTAATTAAACGAACGATTCGTATGGATTAGGGTTTTTTAATTAGGTATTGTAGAGGCCCATTCCATGTGCTAGCCAAACCTTTGTCATCATTGTTGTGGATGGCCGATATTGGCCTTTGGTAATAAAGGTAGAATATCCTTTATAATTTGTTGATGATGTTTGGCGCTGATTCCAGTTGGCCGATTTAAATTTTCAGGCAGTATTAAGCCATTTTTCCACTGATGTTTTTAAAAACGGCAACTCTATAAAACGGTCATCGTCATTTTCTGAGGAATAAAATAAATACGTGCTATTCCGCTTAAATTTAATTTGTACCATATCTTTCAGGTACGGGCGCCCAGTTTATTTTTTATTTTAGTTTGTGATGAATTGCTACATGGAAATTGTATGTTTTTTTTGTTGGCGCTTTAAACTTAACTCCACTTGGTGATGAAAGCTATCTGCAGGCATGAATGTAGGCATTGGATGAATTCACAATTGTAACAAGATATAAATAATGCGTCCAATTTTTTAATTTGAGATGAACAGTTGTCCAACCAGAATTTAATTTTTTTACGTCGCAATATTGAACAATTTATTTGTGAAATGCAGAAATTAAATCTTCTTTTTTGCGGCCTGTTGTGGCTTGATGCCATATAACAGTTATTTGCTGCGTTTATACCGCAGCTAAATTAGCAATGCTAAACCGAAATGACAACTATAGCAACGGTATAAACGCGACATATAACTAGCTTAGCCAGCTAAAATAGCATTGCTAAATATCATTGCTATGAAACTGACATTTGTAGCATGGCTAGTTTAGCAGTGGTATACACACAGCAATTGTATTTTTATTTTTCCTATTGGGCAGGTTCATCTTGGGACAAATGATTCGTTGAACGCCACGATCCTTCAAGTAAACAATATTTGTTTATAAAGGTCCATACGAGGTAACATAAATACCTTTTGTAGATCCACCGATAATGATATTTCATTCAGCTCCCAAGGGTTGCTTTTGCATTGCTCATATGCTTGGCAGCTTTTAAGATATCACGTCTTG
Source organism: Tipula helvola (assembly GCA_963556165.1). Taxonomy (NCBI): domain Eukaryota; kingdom Metazoa; phylum Arthropoda; class Insecta; order Diptera; family Tipulidae; genus Tipula; species Tipula helvola. The sequence goes on along the minus strand of OY744482.1, from coordinate 78,314,707 downwards.
AGCAGATTGTAATCTGTACAAGTATTGCATTGCGCATCACAATTTTCATGTTCCAATTTTATAAGGTTGAATGTGGCACAACGTTGACATTCTTCATTTCCCAGGAGGGTAAAACTTATATTCAGCAGTTCAGCTCTTTTACTATTTTTCTATATGTGTCGTATGAACATTTCATAGTTGGATTTATTCTATGAAATGAATCGTACATGATTTGAATCGTAACATCCGACGGTAAATATCGTTGCTTTGTGCAGTGTTCGCGTCTGTAATGTGAGCTAGTCAGATTGAATGATTCGATGTGTTTTTTAATGATTTCATTGTAACCCAGTTCTCTAGAATATTTAACTCTCTTTTCAACAGTTGTATACTTTTTTTTGCATTGAATACGTTTTAGAATTATATTGTTGTTTTTGTTATATCCGAGAGTTACCTTGAAAAAATGTTTGACATACATAAGTAAGTTGGAAATTCATACAAAAAGTGTTTTCATTGTGAATGCTCTGTTACAAATTTATTAGTGAGGTTTATAAATACGAAAACAGCTACTTTAACATGAGTTAAAGTTTTAGTAATATCACGTACAAAATAATAAATAACACGGATTACCAATGAGGATTCAACCTGTTGCTTCAATTTAAGTATGCTGAAAAATTACTACACAGGCTACACAATTACGTTGCAATGAGGTTGACTCCATAGTAAAGAGAAAACGACTGAAGAAAACAACGTTTTTTTTGTACTAAATATTACTGGTGAGGAAATTGGCTAAAGAGGTTTATGTATGTGATAATTTAATATGTACTAAATTAAGTGTATTTATTATATGAGATCTTATAAGAATTATAATAATACTACTAAATTATTTTTTTTTTAAATCGCACTCAACACTCAAAGGCCAATATCGGCCATCCACAACAATGATGACAAAGGTTTGGCTAGCACATGGAATGGGCCTCTACAATACCTAATTAAAAAACCCTAATCCATACGAATCGTTCGTTTAATTAAAGTTCTACAAATTTTTATTTTTTTAAATCGCACTCAACACTCAAGGGCCAATATCGGCCATCCACAACAATGATGACAAAGGTTTGGTTAGCACATGGAATGGGCCTCTACAATACCTAATTAAAAAACCCTAATCCATACGAATCGTTCGTTTAATTAAAGTTCTACAAATTCGTTTCTTAAAATTTCGTGTATAGTTTAATTTCTTTGAATTTTTTTTTTAAATCTTATTGGAATATATTTTAACAACCGAGGTTTAAATCCTGGGTTGTTTTAGCACTGTCGTTGTTTTTATTAAACGAGATAAATGACAGCAAATATGTAAGTTGATAAATGTCAACGAAAGCCTTTAATCATTTGAAATTTCGGTTTTGATTTTGTTTGGTTAAATTACTATAATTAATTAAATTGTAATGATATATTTTATTGTTTTATTTCTTATTCATATAAAATATAGAATGTGTTACAAATACTATAATGCAAGCCTATTGTTATTATTCCACTAGGGAGAGTAGTTTATTCAGTATGAAAATCATCGGTAAAAATTATGAATTATACGAAAATTTGACTAACAATTCATAATTTTCTTATTTTAATTTTCAAAAATCCTTTATTTCCAATTTTCAATAAAATTTCTTTACATTAGAATTTCGCAGTGTACTCTGCACCACTACATATGAAATCTTTAACAATCCAATATAAATTCGTATAATTCCAATTGGATTCGTATACGTATACGTATGGAAGAATCTCTGGAAAACTTCACGCGCTCTATAGTGTTAAGAATTCTGAATTAGACACTAAAGTTGCAGAAGCTGTTAGTTTGCTTGGTGGTGATGATGGCCAAAGTGTAACGGGTAATGATAATACCCCAATTCATAATCAAAATACAACAGCCGGCATAACATCAAACCACCAGACATCCACTGAGTAACGAGTACATACATTAGGAAAGGAATTCAGTTATTGGAGGACCCAATACGAAATCCTTAAATTACATGATTATAATTTAATTATAAATAATAATAAATTACTAAATAACCACCAAAATATTGATAGCAATATAATAATAACAATAATAATAGTAATGATTATAGTAATTTAGATTTAGATATTCCAATACTGGATGAGACAAAAGAGAAAATTTTATTCAAGTATTTTACAACAAATTTGTATTACAATCAAAAATTACCAACTACTTGCCATATTGTGAATGCGAATTACTCCAAAATAATTTGATGATAACGCGTTCGGACATAGAAAAATGTGAAAATGAACTAAAAAAATCTCAAATTAGCTTACAGAATTCGGAGGAGGATTTAGCCACGACTTGTATTAGTTACTAGGACCAAATAAGTGTATTAACCGAGCAAGTGATTAATTTAAGTGATCAATTGGCAAATTTAAAATAATAATTCAATATATGCACAAGCAAAATATTCAAGCACTGTAAAACTTTTGGTCAGAAGAAACAAGACTTTGACCATTTACTATTTATAATTTACAACTTACAATTTACAAGTTACAAGTTAGAATTTACAATTTACGTTTTACAATTTACTATTTTCAATTTTCAATATCCAATTTACGTTATACATTTTACAACATTCAATTTACAAGTTACAATTTACAATTTACTATTTACTATTTACGATTTCAAATTTACAATTTAGAAGTTACAATCTATAATTTACAACTTAAATTTTACAATTTACAATTTAAAATTTCTAATTTCCAATTTTCGTTTTACATTTTACAATTTAATATTTACATTTATAATTTATAATTTATAATTTATAATTTATAATTTATAATTTATAATTTATAATTTATAATTTATAATTTATAATTTATAATTTATAATTTATAATTTATAATTTATAATTTATAATTTATAATTTATAATTTATAATTTATAATTTATAATTTATAATTTATAATTTATAATTTATAATTTATAATTTATAATTTATAATTTATAATTTATAATTTATAATTTATAATTTATAATTTATAATTTATAATTTATAATTTATAATTTATAATTTATAATTTATAATTTATAATTTATAATTTATAATTTATAATTTATAATTTATAATTTATAATTTATAATTTATAATTTATAATTTATAATTTATAATTTATAATTTATAATTTATAATTTATAATTTATAATTTATAATTTATAATTTATAATTTATAATTTATAATTTATAATTTATAATTTATAATTTATAATTTATAATTTATAATTTATAATTTATAATTTATAATTTATAATTTATAATTTATAATTTATAATTTATAATTTATAATTTATAATTTATAATTTATAATTTATAATTTATAATTTATAATTTATAATTTATAATTTATAATTTATAATTTATAATTTATAATTTATAATTTATAATTTATAATTTATAATTTATAATTTATAATTTATAATTTATAATTTATAATTTATAATTTATAATTTATAATTTATAATTTATAATTTATAATTTATAATTTATAATTTATAATTTATAATTTATAATTTATAATTTATAATTTATAATTTATAATTTATAATTTATAATTTATAATTTATAATTTATAATTTATAATTTATAATTTATAATTTATAATTTATAATTTATAATTTATAATTTATAATTTATAATTTATAATTTATAATTTATAATTTATAATTTATAATTTATAATTTATAATTTATAATTTATAATTTATAATTTATAATTTATAATTTATAATTTATAATTTATAATTTATAATTTATAATTTATAATTTATAATTTATAATTTATAATTTATAATTTATAATTTATAATTTATAATTTATAATTTATAATTTATAATTTATAATTTATAATTTATAATTTATAATTTATAATTTATAATTTATAATTTATAATTTATAATTTATAATTTATAATTTATAATTTATAATTTATAATTTATAATTTATAATTTATAATTTATAATTTATAATTTATAATTTATAATTTATAATTTATAATTTATAATTTATAATTTATAATTTATAATTTATAATTTATAATTTATAATTTATAATTTATAATTTATAATTTATAATTTATAATTTATAATTTATAATTTATAATTTATAATTTATAATTTATAATTTATAATTTATAATTTATAATTTATAATTTATAATTTATAATTTATAATTTATAATTTATAATTTATAATTTATAATTTATAATTTATAATTTATAATTTATAATTTATAATTTATAATTTATAATTTATAATTTATAATTTATAATTTATAATTTATAATTTATAATTTATAATTTATAATTTATAATTTATAATTTATAATTTATAATTTATAATTTATAATTTATAATTTATAATTTATAATTTATAATTTATAATTTATAATTTATAATTTATAATTTATAATTTATAATTTATAATTTATAATTTATAATTTATAATTTATAATTTATAATTTATAATTTATAATTTATAATTTATAATTTATAATTTATAATTTATAATTTATAATTTATAATTTATAATTTATAATTTATAATTTATAATTTATAATTTATAATTTATAATTTATAATTTATAATTTATAATTTATAATTTATAATTTATAATTTATAATTTATAATTTATAATTTATAATTTATAATTTATAATTTATAATTTATAATTTATAATTTATAATTTATAATTTATAATTTATAATTTATAATTTATAATTTATAATTTATAATTTATAATTTATAATTTATAATTTATAATTTATAATTTATAATTTATAATTTATAATTTATAATTTATAATTTATAATTTATAATTTATAATTTATTATAAAGCAACTCAGCTTTGCTTCTGATAGAAAATAAATAGTGTGGAGAAAATCTAATGCAAACCTATTTTCTTAAAACATTTCTGTTGTATTTGATACTAATATTTACATAACTCTATCTGTTTACGAAAAAATGCAGGATGACTTTTTATTGGTATTGATTTTGCAAGGGAGTATTGTATGGAAAAAAGATTTTATTTTGCTTGTGCTAATCAAATCCAACAAAAATGGTATAAATTTGTATTGATTTTGACTCAGTACAAATTATTAGCTTTTTTATCCTCAACTCTACGTACACAGTGGAAGAAGCATGTAACATTACTAATGGTTTGCGCTCTCTAACGAGAGGGGATTACAATGTTAACTTGATAAATGGAGATGTAAGACGACTGCGATCCGCATTCGCTCGCTTTGGTCTTGTATGTGTTACCCCTACCACTTAGACTTGCCTTATATGAAATTATATCGTCTGATTTCCCGTTGTCCTGATTTCCAAAGGTTGTAAGTCTAAAACCACTACCAAGCATGGAACTAAGCATTTTAGACTTCCGAGTTGATAGCTTGATACTAGTTTCACGAGCCCTTGTGGGTCAAATGTTGTACATAAAACTTAAGTAAAAGTCAACAAACCATCTTTTAATCAAGTATATTATATTGATAGCCAGCATCGCTTAGACGCCGGTAATTCGATTACATCCTGTAATAACTTTTCCTCCTTTTCCACCTTACTTTAACAGAGTTTAAACAAAAACTAAAACTTATAAATTATATTTATAAGTTCTAATGATCTACTTAGCAAAAAATTTGGAACTCTACTTTTTTATTTTAAATGATTTAATAAAATTCAACTAATTACCTAAAGGTAAGCTAATAGGACAAACATTCCTCACGAAGAAAAGATTTAAAGTAGCTATTTATTTGAATCCAAAATTAGTGTAGTGAAATGGAAACCATGAAAACGGCCGGATTCGAACACGAGCTGCAGATAATTTTAAATGCACTGATTTTTTCTCTTCGCCCATAGCAATTAGATCCACATAAAAACGGAAACCAAATTACAAAGTAGAGGAACAAATTTTCTACGAACATCAACAATTAGCAACGTAATTAACTAATTCTAAGTAATTATTGTTTTTATTCTTTCTTCTTCAATGACATGTTGGGAAATCCAGATTCTAATTTTATATTGTTGTTTCTTTTTACCGAACTACAGTATAGCAGATGTTTTATTGCACTTATATTTTCGGTTAGTACCCACTTTCTAGTTTTATGGTCACTTAAAAAAAAACAACGGTCGAAGTACAACAGAAGCTAAAATTTATTTATTACCTGGGTATTATTTTAGAAATAAAAACAAGCGTGAATTTCTAATGTTGGGCTTTTCTTTGATTTTTTGTAAGTTTACAATTTTAAGTTAACATTCTTATTTTAGGATCCTTTTTCCAAAATACTTATCGGATGGAAGTGTACCATTATGTCGTAGTGTACTATATGCCATTTAAATCATAATCGATTAAGAAATAGCCAAGTTATATCCTACTATCCACAAGGGTGGGCAGTAATTAATTACATGTAATTTAATTACGTAATTAAATTACATTTTTTTTATTTTGTAATTTGTAATTGTTATTTAAATTACTTTATTTCATTGTAATGGTATTTGTTATTTCAATTACATTTTTTCCCCGAATTTTGTAAGGTATTTCAATTACATATAAGCAAAATTATTTTAATTAACAATTACATATTATGTACAAATTTTCTAAATTTTATTCTTTCACAATTTTTCCTTCTGAAATCCATACGAACGTGCTTATTGATTTTTTTTACCAATGTGTCTATTGGATTCTTTATGTCATTGCAAAATATTGGTTGCCGGGACATGTTATTGAAATTAATCATGCATTCCGTTACCAGCTTACAACCATTATTTAAATTGAGTTGGCTGCCAGAAAATTTACCAGAAATAGACGACATAAAAAGTAAAATACAAAAATTATACCATCAAGAAATGAAGGCTCTAAATAATGAACAATTAAGCTCGGGAGCAAATGAATCTAGTGGTGATGGAGAGAATTCGTACATTCTAAGTTCAAATTTAGGCTCTTCTAAGAGTCAACCGAAATCGGAATCAGAACTTCAATTAATACAAATTTTGGCTGATAAAAACAAACAACTATCCATCTTAAATGGGTATGTTTTGGTTAAGAAAACTTTCATTAAATTCAACTCAAGTTCTTGCTCATCGGGCCCAGTTGAAAAGCTATTTTCATTGGCGAGGTTTAGTCTTTCTCCCACAAAAGCAACATTGTCTGATGACAATTTTGAAAAATTAATGTTTTTAAAGGGAAATGAGAGTTTTTTGCTTAATTAATGTATGTATGTATACTAGCTATTTCTATAGCTAAAATTTGAATTTTGAGTACCTGTAAAGTGAAATTTTTGATTTGTAAACATTTTTTAATGGCTACGGACCTTTGTGTGTCTATGCATGGTACTAGTGGACCGCCACCTAAACCTAAACATTTTTTATAAATACAATAAATAACCCTAAAAACACATCAAAAAGTTTTTAAAAATTTTGAAATTTGAATAAAATGTATTTTAATTTGTAATTATTGTGGTAATTAAATTACAATTTTTTAGTTTTATAAAGTAATTTATATTTTGTATTTTAATTACTGAAATGCAATGTAATTGTACTATGTAATTGAATTACTTGAAGCAGATGTAATTTGTAATTGGTAATTGAATTACTAATATCAATGTAATTTGCCCAGCCTTGACTATCCACCATCTGTAAAGAGAGGGGTAGTTGCAGTGATTAGGTGCCACACCAATCACTGGAATCACTACTCTCGTCTGCAGAAATATCTCAATGATTATCCGGGATAGCACACTTGCACTGGCACGTGCCTCGTCGGATTTCGGTGAGTATTTTTCTGGAAACCTCATTGAGACTTAGAAAAGTGCTGATAATAAATTGACACTAAAATTACATTACTTAGTAACATTGCCTGGGCTTTCTTGATATGAGTAAGCTTTTGATCCTGAACTCAATCATTCGCTAACCGTATCTTTCCGCTCACACTAAAAGTTTATTCAACCATAATAACAAAATTAGTACACAATAAGAATTTTAAATAATTTTAAAAATAAACATTTTATTATAAACAAATAAACGAAGCTACTATACATATAAGCGTATGATAACAATAACGTTTTTTTTTCTTTTAGATTAAATTAACGTTAACTTCGGTACTTTTAGATTAAATTAATGTTAATTAGAATTTAATGAATTTATTTATATAAAGCTTTTAATAATATAAATTTTACCTTATTTATTCAGGAGGCTTCACACCATTCATATAATATTAACAATCAAATCTTAATTATTTTATTACACCGTTACTTATTTTTAATTATTCAACTATAATGCACAATTTGATTTTTTTTTTTCACTTAAACCTATACATATGTACACTGCGCGAAATAGCTATATGGGACAAGTTTTTTTTTCGTTTTTTTTTTTTAATAAGCAACCTCTTATTTTATTTTCATTTGCATCAGAATATTTGCCAATGCAGAGGGCGTACAGATTTTAGTTCGGTTAGTTTTCATTGTGCCTACATAGCTATTTATAGCAGTTTATTCTCAATGGTCGAAGGAAATAATTATATGGGACAAAACTTAAAATCCATTTATTTTATTCATTAATAAAAAAATACTAACAATAAGTGCATTTTAGTAGTTTCTATGACTTCCATTGTTATTAATAACATCCATCAATCAACGTGGCATGAGTTTATTAACGTTTGGAAAACAGACACGTCAATTTATGCCCATTCCTCTTTGATAACCGTCTTAAGCTTCGCTAAAGTATTAAATTGGCATCCATTTTTGTAGACTCCCTGGCTAAGAATGCTCCAGAGATTTTCATTGGATTTAAGTCCGGACTAGTAGCAGGCCACTGCAATACTGGTATATTTAGTGATTGAAAAAAATTATTGGTGCACTTCACAGCATGAATATGCGCATTATCCAGCTGAAATGTCCAACTTTCACCGTACATTTCCCCCCCAAAATTTATTAAAGCGTCGTCTATTAACTGCACATACTTCCCCGCATTGATTTTATGGGGAAAAAAACAAATTGGGGTCTTGCTCTGATAGCAGAAACCACCCCATGTCATAAGTAACCTTCTTTGAAATTTGCGGGAATGGCGCGTTTCATGTGACTCACGAAAATCTCGCAGATAATTCTGGCATTCATTTGGTTCATCAAAATTAAATGTTTTTTCATCCGAAAATTTATTGATTGCCACTCTTCATCCCAAAATTTAAATTTCTTAGCAAATTCCATTCTCACCAATTTATGGCGTAACAGAAGTTTAGGTTTACACACTCGCTTCTGATATTTCAGATTAATATTTTCTTTTAAAATCTGTTGTGTCCTTCGTTTAAAGACGTCTAGACACAAGTCACGCTTTATTTGGGATGGATTGATATTTTTCCTGACTGCAAGACGCTTTATTTCCCTTTTACCTCTTAAGACAACTTTAGACTTGGTCCTGGTCTTTTTACTGTGACGTATGTTTGGGGATTTTTTTAAAAGTTGTTGATGGTATTTTAATTTCTATGTAGTTTTGTGGCTATCTGACGAATGGTATCGCCAGATTTGCTATAGCATAAGATCCTTGCCCATTCATCGGTCGAAAGTTGCTTTCCTCGTGGCATAATTCTTTAAAAATTGCTATTGAGTCATAAAAAATTATTTTTTTAATGTAGACAATAATTCTTTTTTCTTTTTTTAATTAAAGATAAAATAATAATAATAAGAGCAATATTAAAATTAACAACAAAACGGTTTTATTATCAAAAACAGCACTTGTCCCATATAGCTATTTCCTTCAACTGGCGGTTGTTAAAAACATTAAATCAACATAACGGTATTACGAGAAAGGGACGACCGAAAATTTTAACTTCAGTTTGTTGAGTAAGCATTGACAAATTGTTCCATACATCGTAAAATAAAATCAACGAAATGCTTTTGAAGAAAACAGTACAAATTACTTTGTCCCATATAGCTATTTCGCATAGTGTACATACCATATACTTTTCCTTCGTAATACCAATCTGGTATGAATTTTTATTAATGAAAATCGACACTAATTTTTCACTGGCTGTAACTTAATAAAATTTGCAATTTCCAGCTGAATACAAATACATTTACTAGATATGGTGAACTATATTTAATTTCCATTGTAGATGTTTTTATGCCTATTTACTGTAAAAACGGATGAACAGATGAGCCCGTGATTCTCAATGGATTTTATTCAAATTGGCTGCGTTATGACCATATAGAAATTCTATCATCCGATAACAATAATTTTATAATGGTGGTTGCTTAATTTAACAACCATGCGGTCCACTAAGAAAATCAGAAAAATTAGCAAATGATTGAATTAATAAAAATCCCATTAAAAACCACCAAACAACGGGTTAAAACCTTACATGAATTTTGTATGTACGAACTATACACTGATAGTATGGATTTTCAAATTTTTAACTAACTTTCAAACACGTATATGCCCACTATATGTAATATAAAATTGGTTTGTTGCAAATTAAACAACACACAGTGATGGAGAAATTAAAACGTTTCTCGTGCACAGCAACCATGAAAAAGAACAGGTAATTGTAAACTCTCATTCCTTTTGTAATCATTATTTACTGGTTATGTTCATTACAGTGAGGCACTTAAGTACCAATAATTTAAAAGATACTACAGTCAGTATAATTCAATTTAACAAGAATATACAGTCGCTCAATTTGCTGTAATACACATTACATCGTTGGGACGACTCACCCTTGTAGTACTCATAGCTCTCCGAATTGAGCAGCCCGGGCATTCCAACTATGATCTTGAATTATGAGGGGTTACTCTCAAATATCTTTGATTTATTAGACTCCTAAATTTTTCCCATTCTCATCTTCGATTTCGTACGCAACTGACCCAACAGCATTAATGATTTTTCCCTTAATGAATTTTGATGCTAATTTGGCCGAAAAATTGCGTGAAGCGTCACTTTATGTGAAGTTACGAACCCACACCTGCTGGCCAACTATAAACTTGCGAATCTTACTTCTACGGTTGTAGTTATTTGCATTTTGGAGATAGGCGTTTGTAAAATAAGTTAAGTTAGTACAGAATTCTGGCTGTACACAAATTATCGCAAGATCATCTAGGTACACGAAAACTGTTATGATGTTCGTGCGGAATAACACGGTCCATGAGATGGCACATTGACTGAGAGGAGTTACCCAGTTCAAAAGGCATCACCGTAAAATGGTACAACGGTCTTCCGGGCCTTAACAGTTTGTATACTCTCGTGAGTCGAAATCTAGAGGACTAGAACACCAAGCGCTCTGGCTTACCTTAATGACTCCTAAGGCCAGCATTTATTTATCGCAGCATCGACATCTTTTTGAACGGAGGGCGATATTCCATAAAAACGTTGTTTAACCGGGATTGTACGACCCAACCCTAGTTGATTAGAATTAGGGAAAAGTTGCACTGTTTGATCCAAAGTAATTTGCTCTTCCGCAGCAAATACGTGATGATTGGGAACCGTATTCGAAGCCGTGAGTTGAGTGATTTCATTACTTATCATGCGAGCAATATTAAAAGTTTTCCAAAAATGAACGACAAACAACTTAATAACTTTTTCTGTATTTTGATATTTAATAGGCACTTTCACATATCCCAGCACTCTCTGTTGTTGTCCACTTGCGGTTTATATAAACGAAGGGAGACTGTGTAAGAAAATATCTGAAGCAGTTATAAACTTTTCTGAATCAGCACCCAAGACGCTGATGTTTGCCCCGCAATTCGGCATACTATGTATTTAGAATCGTTATTTTCATGAATAACTGTTTCAGAGACTAATTTTCTCAAAAGTTTATTATTTAGAAAATATTTCCAAGAACGAGATACTCGAGATTGATATGAATTATCATAATTGATACCAGAATCGCTGTCTTTGGTTGATATTGCCAAGTATTTAGTATCAGACGGGTCTAAATTAGACGAAAGATCTGAAGCAATATAGCATTGCAAGCCATCATCGAAATTAGAATCAGAATCGAGAATACTAAATGCTGATATTAGGGAATTTACATCTTCCGTTTGAACAGCTCGAGATCTGTATTGCAAGCCGTTTACGTTGTTTGTTTGCTGGGAAAGGTACTCTTCCGGGGGTTTCAATTCTCAAACGATTTCACCTCCGATCTGCAGTTTTCCGAATATTTGGACTTGGATTTACAACACTAACATTGACTAACATTTCGAGGAAGAGTGAATGAACACACTTCTCTATGTCGTTGATCTACTTAACTCACATTAAGATCGATGTTGTATGGGTCTGAATCATAAGTAATTTCGTTAACATAACAATGTGTCTGCGGTGCTGATTCCGGGACATGTCCAATACGATTCCAAAAATCCATAAAAGATTCACGAGGCTTTTACTTTCTGAGTTCCAGCGCTCGACAAATGTCGAAATCACTTCTACGATCTTGGAATCTATGGATTAAGGCATCTTTTAACTGGGACCATGCAACTCTTTCGACTCGCTCAAGGTAAGTCCAATACCACTCAAGCGCTTGACTTCGAACCTTGATGGGAAAAATTTTATCTCGTCTACTAAATGTTCTATTTTAATTAAAATTAAGGTTTTGAACAAATGTAGGTTTTCTGACGTTATTAGTGATCCGTTTCTGCGAATCCTTGGAATAATCTTTATACTGAGGCAATGGTAATGCAGAACATAATGCTTCCTGAGAAGGAGAAAATCGAACACTGTTATGCGTAGAAGCATTCTCAGCTTTTGCAGCTGGCATTTGTTGATTTGTCAAATTAAAACGTCGTGAAATTTTTCGTATAATATAATCGAAATCCAACGATGGTCCCACGACTTTAGTGGCTGTGTTTACCAAATCCTATTGGATGTTGGAGGGAGTTATTAAAGTATATTGGAAGGATGTGCCATATAATGATGGGTTGATTCAGTTTTATAAAACGTGAGGAATTTCCCGGTGAATTGGCACTGCTCGAATTTGCCTGATTAATTGGAATCTCATCATTTTTCCCTTCATCCGCCTAACTGCTTTCGTAACATAAGGTAATTAATTGAATGTTTTATGCGGCCTTTTGCAATTGAGTAACTGACACATTGGAGTCATTAGTTTTATCTAAATTTTTTTCTATTATGATACCCATTCAATCCTTAAAACTTCTAGCCTCCTGGGCAACCGTCGGTGAACAATTAGCTGATCTTTGGAGCCTACCTACGAAATGCAAAATATGAGATTTATATGTGCTAATTAATTTGACATCTGCAGATTTAAGGGCCTTAGAAATTTTTGTTAGCATTTTACTGCATTTAGCAGTGTTCGCAAATAGTTGATTATTGGCGTGCCAATAAAATTTCAGCTAATTCCGTAAAATAATTTTTTTTATTTGTAATATTACGGATCAGTCAGAATCGAGCCATAATACGCCAGATTTTTGTTTTTGTCTTTCAACGGACATTTTTACAGGAAGAGACGAATAAAATAACTTAAGATACTTATTATCTCTGAGTTGGGTCTAATATCTTAACCTCAGACAATTTTCTTTGGCCGTTCGATTCCTAATTATTTTTATAATATTCGTCTGTAAAAATAGAAACTCACAACGATTTGTGGAAAGGAAAATCTATTAGTTCAGGTATTTCAGCTATGGCACGCTAAATTCTTATATACGATAATTGAAATCATAAAATAAATGGCTAATTAAGTTGCAGTAGATGAAGTATAACGATTCTGAATAAATGAGACTAAAAGTCTTCTTACGAACTTAAAATTCCAAATCTCCTCGAGCCGGAATGCGGTTTAACGCATCAATTTTATTGGATTATTTGTGTGCCGATTCACAAACCTGTGTACATCGTTATAACCAGTGGTTGTAAGCAATCAGCGTTATTACCCGGATGCGTCGTGTTCACATGTACATATTTCGTTCCGTTCTTATCAAGTACAGTGAATTCCAGTCTGTTAATTAATCGTATTCACGTCCAACCAACAACCAATAAATATTCCAATTCCAATTACCAACCAGGTATCTGTTGACCAACCCAACTTTAAACAAATTAAGGATCCCTTTATATAACTAAGTAATAATAAGAGAAGAGAATCGCATTTCTCTGCTATTTTGATTAGATCTTTAAAAACTCAGAGAGTTAGAGAAAGGATCAGAAAAATAAAATTGTCCATTCAATTTAAATATTTTATTTAAGAAATTAAATTTCAGTCATACAAAAAAAGGACATCGACAAATAAATATTTTCCAATCGGTGCTGGAGGAGCAAAAAATTGTTTGGATTGGTGTATGGAAAACAAAAATTGCGAAATCTAGTTTTTGATTTATGCTATCGATCATAATATCATTAGTAAGAGTAGGGTTCCAAAATAGGTGTGTAGTGTTCCAAGGCCGAAAAAATTCTCCAGGCCATGGAATAATAGGTTATTTAATAGAAACTATTTATAATATCTATAACATTTTTCAGATATCAAATTTCGCTAAAATCCGTCAACAAATCTGCTTGTCCCATTTGATGCTGGAGACTGAGAAGAAATTCTGAATTTTTCGGCTCAGTATGTAAAAATAAATTTGGCAAATATAATTTTTCATTTTGATATCATTGGAAGTGTTCCGCAATATTTCTTGAATTTCAGCAAATATTTAAATAAGAAATCCGACCCCAGATGATGTGGCCGGAGGAATTCTCAATAAAGAATTCTTAAAGAATCAATAATACATCTCAAATCTCTGAACTAAATTTTTATTAAAATCAATCCACAGAAGTGCTACCCAATTCCATTTTGAGCTGGAGACGTAGTAAACTGTTTCGATTGGTTGTTCATGTATAAAAACATCTGATGAAGCTACCAACCATAATAACATTAATGTTTTCCGCAACAGAACACATTCTTCAGAACGTGAATAATTCAATGTTATATTAGGAATCACTTACATAACCAGCTGACTAACTTAGATATAAAATTTCACTATAATCTATTGACAAACGTGCGTGTTGCATAATGTGCTGAAACTGTAGAAAAGGCCTGGATTGGTTTAAATGTAAGTATGCGCCAAAAT
This sequence comes from Tipula helvola, assembly GCA_963556165.1. Classification (NCBI taxonomy): domain Eukaryota; kingdom Metazoa; phylum Arthropoda; class Insecta; order Diptera; family Tipulidae; genus Tipula; species Tipula helvola. The sequence continues at coordinate 78,299,643 of OY744482.1, read as the reverse complement.
ATAAATAGCAGTGTCCCGTAATATTTGATGATTTCTGATCATGTTTCTGATCAAAACTCCATCCCTGCTCAAAACAGAACTTCGCCGATTATGCACCAATTACATTGAAATTTGGTATTTGACTTAATTAACATATTTGATGCTAAATGAGTTAGTTGCGGCATATTAAAATGATGAATCAAAGTGGCGTTTTTCAAACTTTTCTAGAAGAGGTTTCACTACAAATCTGTTTTTTAACCAGTGAATCGTCGTCAGTCGTCAACACCAAACCAATTTTATATCACAATTTTTTTTTATCATCGAGACTTAAAAACTGCTTTGGATTTTTTAAGTCGAAATGTTCTGGAATTGGTTTAGAGCGGTTTTTGCGAGAGGTTTGAATGTTTGATCAAAACACGGGGAATTTTTAGCTGTCGATAAGTTATATGTGGTTTGGTGTGCTTGAGAAAAGTACAACGGTATTGGTAATGCGGAATGTTTTGGGTTCTATGAATGAAACAAACATTTACGAGTAGTACAACCGCTTCAAAGACAACCTTATAGACATTGAAGATGACGGGCGCGTTGAACGCCCTAGCACACCAACAACCGACGACATCGTCGAAAAATCAGCAAAATGGTTATTTACAATTGCCGAATCACTATCATAGAGGTTACTGACGATGTTGGTATATTATTTGGATCATGCCACGCACTTTTTTTCAAATGTTTTGGGCATGAAACGTGTGGTAACATAATTGGCTTCGATATTGTTGAATTTCGATCAAAAGCAGTACGGAATGGACATTGCTCAGTCACTGAATGAAGTGAACGAAGATCCAGAATTGCTGAAATGGGTCTTAACTGGTGATAAAACAGGAGTGTACGAATATGACATCGAAACTAAGACCTAATGCTCCTAATAACTTCCTGAAGAGGCAAGACCGCGAAACCCTCGTCATGTTCGAAAGAGTTCTGCCTACCAGGCAATAACATACTCCTTATTGTATTACCTTGAAGTTACACTTCTCTGCTTGTTCGTAAATTTTTGGCTAAACACGACACCGTTATGATGTCTCCGCCTCCGTATTCGCCGGACCTGGCATGTAACTTTTTCTTGTTCCAAAAACTAAATTGCTAAGAACCTTTTCTCATTTTTTTTGTAAGAATAACTGCAAAAAAGGTCGATTTTTGAAAACTCAAGTTTTTTTGGCGAGCCGGACAAATTTTTAAACGTGCCAAGTTTGGCACGCGTGCCACGTATTTGCGATCACTGCAGTTAGCCTCTACAATTCTAAGTTAAATTAGGGATCTCCATTTTCCAGAATATTTTAAAACTAATTTAATTTTTTTAATTTTTAATTTATTTATTTATAACTTTGTTGCCAGTTAATTATTTTTGTCGCCCAAGATGTTTATTTCGATGCCAAAAAATAATTTTTGTGTACTCTTCCAATAGTGCCAAAAAATTATAAATGTTGCCAAATTATTATTATGATGCCAAGAAATTTTTGTTTGTTGCTCATTAATTTTTGCCGTTTTATTATTTTTTTGTATCTCAAATATTAATTTTTTGTGTGCCGGTTTATTGCCAGCCTTTATTTATTACGAATAAGTAGTAATACTGTGTGATTCATATGATAATAGGTAATTTGGATAATATAAATATTGATTTTTTGTTTAGTATTTTTAGTACTGAAATTAGTTGTTGAAATGAGATAATTACTTGAATAAAATGTGATAAGTTAAATGAATTATAATTTCAAGATAAGTTTTTTTAAAGTGATGATGAAATAATTTTTTTTTCGATGGTTCCTGGTGGTTAACTACTCCCAAAGTTTGGTATATTTAAAGTACCACCTTTATTATAGGCCTGGTTTGTTTACAATATTAATTTTGCAATATACAACTATCTGAGATAATTTTATTGCTCATCTCCAGGTCACTAATATCTAATATTTTAATTTTCTAAACTCTCCTTGCAATATTCAAAACGCTCTCTCTATAAACACCCGTGCTGACAACAGTTTGATATTAAAGTTAGTTTGTACTGTTGTTAAGTTTCCATTATCTCTAAAAGCTGTTAGTAAATTAGGTAAAAGGGGGTTCATAATGCATTATCCATTGCAGTAATTATCACAAATAGCTAAACTATATACAGACCTTAATTTATGTTGTTTTATCAAATAATTAATTCCTTATAACACACACACAATCGATTGAAATCCTTTTCTGATGCAATACTCATTTGAATTTTCAACTAGTCGGTTTATTTCAATGCGCGAGCCATCTATAGCACCAATAACTCCAATGAAGTAACGCCCTATTTCTTTAGAAATATTGAAACGATCTCTCCGTACACCAAAAATGTTTGACAGTAATTTCTACAAATAGTCTTCATTTAATTTTATGTTTATTTACATATAATTGGCTTTTACCGTAAGTTGACTCATTCGAAAATAATCTAGAAATTCTTTTAACGTTTTCTTAACCCTATCGAACGCCATTAAAAATTAACTTACTTCCTCACTGCTTTGGTGTGGCATTGCTCATTCAAGATACAACTGTAATAGGAACATAAATACATGAGATGACAACCGCACAAGAGAAATGCAATAAAAATTAGAAATAACGGTTGGTCGAAACGATGAAAGTTGATATATAATATATTGTACAAGGGGTTCAGGAGGGTTAATACACTGACACTATCATTTACGACACCCAATATTTAAGGATTTAAACGAATCCAATGTTATAGAAATATTTTGCCTTTCTATTTTGATACTTCAACTTAAAGTTAAAATCCATTCCTACAAACTTAATTAAAAACGTTTGGTTCAAATATATTTGCTACAAAGAAAAGCGTTTTATTTTTAGCTGTACAGATTGAGCAGCGATGCAATGAAGCGATGAGGTACAAAAACCTATAAAGTAGTGTGTTTGGTTATAAAAATGAAAAAAATTTACATCACGGCACTGTACTATACGCGGCCAATGATTTAAACTATTTGATTTCTGGGTGGTTAATACAAAATAATCACATATTTCGAAAAATACATTGGCTTGATTCCTGAGCACCGCTCAAGGTTTCCATTATTTTTGATGAAACAATTATAGTGTTTTAGAATTTCTGGATATATCTCTCTAAAACGCAATTTTTTATTATATGATGTAAGTTGCAACCTATAACAAAAATTTCATATAAACCACATCAAAATAACTAATTTGCATAATCACAATTTAACACCAAATATTGCACCCAGATTATATCCAGTGAATCCATGATTTACTTTTCTTACTACATTATGTAAACCGCGTTCCTAATATCTGACATTTAACTGATAATGCCGGAATCTTAAATATATGACTATTCAACATTGTTTCTTTTATTTTCGTTACAAGCTTCGCAACAAATATCGGAATATTTGAATTACATCAAAATAAGACTTTAAATTGCATCATAAGTTCCTCGTTGTACAGTAAATGTGCAAGCGCAGTATTTAGGTAGTGTAATTGTATGCAATATATTTTTGATGTAAGTTTTACGTCAGAATAAGATATAAGCTAAAATCGTATACGCCTCGACACAAAGCTCGCGTTGAAATTCATCCCAAGATTTCAACTGTGTACTATATCTGGCTTTATTCCAGAACATAGTCAAAAAATCATTTTAAAATGCCATTTCCACCACACATGATAGATTTCTGCATAATCGGTTAAGAAACAAACAAGTTTCATCCCAATCGGCCAAATTCCAGAAATTTGTCAAAAAAAAAATTTTAAAAATTACGCTATTGACAATGTCGAAAAAAAACAGAGGTAAAAGGAACTAATTCTTTAGCGGTATTTTATTGTTTCATATGTTGGATGGTACCCTAACAATTATAAATTCACAAAGTGCTATTAAATTTAGGATTGGACTTTTGAGAACGGAGTAAATTTGAGTAAATTTGGACACCTTTAAGTTTTTGAAGTTATGTATACTTCTTTAGACGCGTTATGAAAAATTGATGAGAGTGAATTTTTACAATGCAACAAAATTTAACAGGATGAAGTTGCTCGCTAAGCAAATTACAAATATTGTATCGGTCAAAATGTCGTTGAAATTTGAATCATTAAAACGTCAATAAAACATCACGGAAATGTCAATTGCTGCGTTTATACCACAGCTAAATTAGCAATGCTAAACCGAAATGACAACTGTAGCAATGGTATAAACGCGACATATACATAGTTCAGCTAGCTAAAATAGCACCGCTAATTTAGCGTTGCTAGTGCTACGTAGTTAGCTAAGCTACATAGCTACGGTATAAACATTGCTATATTACTAGAAATGCCAAATTGTTATTTTTGTGTTTTGTTTATATTCACAAATCAAAATAAATTGGAAATAGGCAGTCATAGGTATTAAGGGGACGTACCACCTTCAAATTTTCAAAAAAATCGAAATTTTTTTTATGATAGAATATGTTAGAATGAACGTTTAAGAATATGATTTTAACATGAAAATCTCAAAAAAAAATTTATTTATATTTTTTTTTTATTTATTGCGAAGGGCGCCAAAGTTCGCTGTATATCGCTACACCGACTTTCTCTTAGTAACACCTGCTTATATATACATGCATATACATATATAATTTAATACGTTATTCTCTCACATAACAGCTGTAAAAGTAGAGGAGAAATTTTTGAGAGGAAGGTATATTGTACGGTGCAGGCATCGCAGATTAAATTTTGGTAAGGTTTATTACAAAAAAAAAATTTTTTTGACTAACGCGATTATCTCGAAATGACGTTTTTCAAGTTGGCGTGCAAGATTGAGAAAAAACTACTTATCCAATCGTTCTAAAATTTTAACACGTTGATCTACATATATTTCTGCTCAGAATGAACTACGGAGGGAATAATCGGCTTTCAATTTTTTGAGTTACAACTAATTGGGGGGGACAAAAAAGCTGAATTTTCGAAAAAATGCCGCCATTTTTTTATTTTTCAACCAATTTTTCTTTTTTTAGTTCATTCCAAGGGCAATTTAATGCTGCACTCAGAGAACTAAGCGTTTGCGACAACCGAATCAATTGCCCTACCGAATTATTCGGTCCTGTATACATTTTAATTAAACTTTACGACAACCTCTTTTTATTGTTTATCAGAACTGAAAAAGAAGTTGTAACTAACCCTTTTTAGTTAGCCTAAAGGAATTAGCTTGTATGAAGAACGAAATGTACTGTATTACAACCGACCATTGGTTGAGCTTATCGATCATTCGGTTGAATTAATCGAATATTCGTTTAGGAATATTACAAATTATAGTTGTCGTGATCACTGATCGATTGTAATAACAGACTTGGTTATTAAAGCAACTTTCTTTGCACGGTTAGTGCAATACTATTTCGGTTACTACATAATCAGAAGTAGTTGACACAACCGCATTAATTTGTTTTCTCCAACCGAATAGGATTGTTGCCATTTCATTTAACCAAATTAGTTTTATTAAGAAAAAAGTAGTAATATCCTCCCCCCACCCTTTATTTTACCACAGAGTCAATATAAATGTATCGTCTCTCAAAAATGAGAACCCTCCTTTACTTGAGTTCAATTATATTGGTAGTTCGGTTTCGTACTCAAAAGTACAACCTACTTATCAAGTAGCTACGACCGAACTACAAAAATACAATTCTCGCTTAATACCTTAAGTGGCAAGAAGAACGTACTGACTTAGCGAATTATTTTCGCGTGTGTATTTATGCCAACATGAAATTCGTTTATCATGATTGCGATAGAGTTTGCCACAAACGCAATTCGTTTGGACTAATCGATAAGTTAGTTGTCCCGACACCAATTCGGTCATCGCAACTAGATTAAGATAAAATTTCATATAAATCGAAAACTACATATAAAAAAAATGAGAAACAATAATTGTATATCATAGTTTCATTGAAATTCCTTTAGATTTTTTTACAATTCGTCATAAAAAAATTGTTTTTGAAACGCAAGAAAACTATTGCGTTTGTTCGGGGAATCAAAAAATCGCTTGTAAATGTCAATAAAAGTTTTCCAGGATACTTTGATTTACACAAATTGTTTGCTATTTTTTTTATATGCAGTTTTCGATCCGCCATTGATTAGGTGTCAGTATATCGCGTACATTATAAAACAATTTATATTATTCATGTGGTGTTCTTGTTTACAAAATAACCACAAATCATTTTGTAATTTTTTCAAATAGTGAATCTACCCTCTCCTCATATAACACCCTCCTCATTTTGTATTATTTAAACATGACATATTCTAAATACGATTATAATATTTAGTTGTAGCAACGGAATTCCAAAATAAATAATTCCACTTTGATATTTTGGTACAACGACAGAATGATATGATTAGATTGAACTACAATATTGTTCTCGCAACAGCATTAGTCAGTTAGTTTTGTTCGCAGTTGTCACAAAAGCCTCGTTTAATTGGTGTAACAAAATTACGTTTGTGGCAACTGAAACGAGGTTGATACTTTAAAAACTATTAGGCTCATTCGGTTCTGACAACGAATATCTAGGAAATTAGCATCAACGGAGTTGAAGATTTGGAAACGAAGTTGTTGCAACTATCTGTGCATTAGTGGCTACCGTAGTTTGTTTGTACCAACCTCAAGTCAATTGGTGCTACCGAAATTATGTTGTAGCAACTACAATTCGTTCATCGCAATGGAAAGTATTTTCTCGCAACCTCATGCCAACGAATCATTTCTCTCAGTGTGAATAAAACTCCGTTTTTTTTTTTTTTTTTGGACGTTTCTGAGAGCAGTTATGATGCACGCCGCGAATTTTCAGTGTTTTTGGAAAACCGTTATAGCAGACGACAGTGGGCTAAAAAAAATCTAAAAAAAAATTTTTTTTATACAAAAAATAAAATAAAATGTCAATGGAAAGTTTCATTAAGATATCTCTTTTTATTCCATTAAAAAAAAATCTTTGAAAAACTTTTTGTTTTTCAATTTTGAAGGTGGTACGTCCCCTTAAAATACGGGATACATTTTTATTTTTAACTAATATGTTTATTATTATTGTTTAATATTTGTGTGTGCCAAGTTAACATAACAAATTAAAATGGAGAAAATAAACAATTTTTATTTTTTGACATTTGTAGCAACTTGCGGTATAAACATAAGCTAAATAATTTTGACAATTCTAGCAGTGCTAATTTAACTGTGGTATAAACGCAGCAATTATCATAGAAACGGGAATATCTTGCTATATTTAAAAGCTCACTAGATATAATTATTTTAAAATGTTAGCAATATTATTTGCTACCAGCAAAATATTTTAGGTAAATTTAGATACTTAAATTCCATATTACACAGTAATCTATTCATTTTATCTTGAAGACCCCTAAGGAACAATTGCTAGAATTTGCAAAGTGAATTAACTGTAGAAAAATATTTCTTTAACAGATAAACTAATTTTTATTTCTCGTTTTTGTCAAAATGATCTCCACGCAATGCTTCAATCGACTTCAAATTTTGTGAACAAGTAGATAATGAATTATCAAATTTATCAACAACATAACAAAAAAAAACGTTGGTCCCGTTTTTGAGAAAATCAGTTTGGCAGTTTTCTCTTCCACCGCAACCCCGTCTATTCTATACTCGATTGGATTTAAAAGTTAACACAAAATGCTTATTACTAAAATCTATCTTTGTACAAAATTTCGACCAAAACTATCAATATTTGTGCGACTGGAAGGACGGAAGTATGGAAGGACAGAAGGACGGCCACGATATTTTTCTGATCGGTGTTTCGGGATCCTGGTAACTTAATTCTTCGAGAAATATGAAAATCAGGAATAACATTTTTCTCGCGATTACGATACTTACCCAATATTACTTCGTTATAGTGGGAAAAGTAAAAATAAAATAAAAGTGCAATAAGACCAAAATAAATAGAAATTGGTTGGTGGAAAAATAAAATAAAATATATAATTTGGAAAATTGGGGAGCGTTTCAAAATCTCGGTTTTAGAAAATTTCGGTTTTTATCTCGGTTTTTATTAATTTTTATTTTAGAATTAAATTTCCCATTTTCCAGAATTTATAAGTTTTGGTTATTTTCGTTTTGAGATTAAAATCCCCATTTTCCAAAATGTGTAAAAACCGAGATTTTGTAGCCAACCCGGCAAATTATATAATATACAACAGAATAAACTCGGATAAAAAGTTTTCAAAATCAAACTTTTGACAACCGCCATATTAAAAAATTAAAGTACTATGTTTAGCAACGTCTATGTTTAACCTAATGGACGTTTGCCTTATCAAACAGTATTAGTGCCTGATGTATTTTATATGATTACAACAAACATCGAAGTGTCAGATGGCGCTGTTTGGAAATAAGTTCATATTGAACGTAATGATGAAGGAGAAGCGAACGTTGTATGATTTGATTTTCTAGACTCTCTAAAGATTGACCAAACATTATAGAAAAAAGTTGCTCGACATGTAGCTGCTAATCAAATTAGTAACACTGCTGTACCGATTGGAAGAAGATCAGCAACTATTCCACTTAATAACAATAAAACGATAAATATTAAGCGATCGCATCTACCTTTAGTTTGTGCTTGTGCAGCTACGATTCATAAATCTCAGGGAAACCCATAACTTGAAATCGTTTATGAATATGACAAAAAACATCAATTACCAATAGTGTATGTTGCTTTGGCGCGGGTGACTAGTCTTCGAGGTTTATATATTACAATACAACAATGACAAAACTTTCTATCATGGTCGAAGAGTGTTCACAGCCATAACTAGTCTTCAAGGTGAATTTTGAATGACAAAAAATTGTTTTAATAGTAATTTACATAACTCCAGATCAAATAATAGACGATATTATTTATATTTTGAAACGGTTAGTATGGCCATACACAACAGCCGGAGGAGAATTTCTTGGCAGAGGAGAAGATAAGTTACCAACGGTTCAAAGTGGCATAGTTTTATTTTAAATGCATAGTTTTTGAGTTATAGTTAAAAAACTTTAAGGTGACCAAATTTACTCAAATTTACTCCGTTCTCAAAAGTCCAAGCCTAAATTTAATAGCACTTTCTGGATTTATAATTGTTCGGGTACCATCCAACATATGAAACAATAAATACCGCTAAAGAATTAGTTCCTTATTCAATGACCTAGACTAGTGCTTTTCAAAGTGTGAGCCGCGGCCCCCTAGGAAGCCGTGGAGCTGTTGCCGGGGAGCCTTGAGACCTCACCTTAATATATCTTATGAACAGCACAACTTCCTCGCATACACATTTCTGAATCCACTTCAATGACCGCTACAATTTTCGGTGTTGTTAATGGTTTTTGTAAGATATGTTATGTGTATATGAATTTCACAATCACGAGGATTTAGGTAGGCAAGTTCTTATTGTACAATAAACATGAATAGGAATTTCAGATCACGAAAGCTGATCTGCGGGACAAAAAAATCATGGTAAAAATTATGGCCTTTTATGAAGCAACAATATTTTTAAATCAGAGGTCGATATCCGATGTTAATTGTTGGAAATTTAGAAACAAAATTATATAAAGTAAAGCTATAGGAACTTAGATCTATGAAAATTTGCATAATTATGGTATTTATTATGTAATATAAAAAAAATATTCGTACTTTAATTTTATTTGAGATTTCATATGGCAGCTTTAAATTGTATATCAGGTTAGTGTTGAGAACTTCAAATTGAAAATATCCATGATTCTACTGCCAAGTTTTTTGTAGGGAATCCAATACCGATTTTCGGTAAAACGGTTTATTACCGAAATGTTGGTAAATTTTTGGAATACATAACGAAAATTTCTGTAGCTATTACATTCAGACAAGGAGCTTATAAAACAAAATTACAGATTACACAAAAAACATGTCATATTCGTTATTGGTGTCATTCTAATATTCAGACTAAAAATCTTTTGATTGATTTGCAAATCTACCCAAACTTACTAAATCTAAAAAAAATGTAATTAATTCGAACAGTTTATCATGAAAGTTGGCAATTAAGGAACAAGTAGGCAGGTTTGAGGAATAAAATCCTTTACTATTCAATACAACAAACTTGCATGTCAACAATTTTTAACTAACTTCCGTGGAATCGAAAGTGTTTTTTCGGCCTTGGGACAGTTTTGCACAAAAATTCACTAACTGTTGATTTCTAGCGAATGAAGACATTAATAAAATAATGAGGTCGGCCAATTTTCTAAAAATTAAGAACAAAAGTTTGTGGGTCAAATTACTAATTAATACAAACAATGGAAAAAATGAGGTTTCAATTTTAACAAATTATGTGTTCACTTAGAATTTATAAGGGAAGGAAGAATATTCTTAACTGTTTTTCCAGTAAAGTCAATTTTTCGATAAATTACGGATATTACAATTAAAAAATTACCAAAAACCGGTAATTTAAAAGTTCAGTAATTTTCGTTCCCTAGTTCTTTGAGACCAGAAAACTGATCTAATTAAAAACCTGAACTATTATCATCTACTGAGGTATCATTTTTTATACAATGGCAATAAATTTCAAATTTTCAATATAAAATTGCTAAGCGGGCTAAAACTTTTAAATTGGTTGATTACTTTGAAAATTGTTGTTGTTTCATATTTCGATAATTCAGAAGAATACATTAAATCCAAATTTGGTCATAAATACCTAAGTAAAAACCATTTGACGCTAAAATTAAAAACGTAACAAATTTGGATAGGGTTGCGGTGGAATTAGAGAAACGTGCAACAATTAAATTTTGACAGATCCAGAAAAGTGAGCTCAAAAATTTTTAGCTTTAATCTTAGATGTCATTTTGTTATCTGGTTTGCTCCAATCATGTGTCTAGTTAAAATATTTAGTTCCGGAGTTGCTACAGTTACATCCAATTTTTAATAGTTCCTTATGCCGAATCATTTTATGTTTTTCAAAAATGTTTAATAATTTTCTGGAATCTGAATTTTTCCGTTTATTTTAATACTTCAAATCGGATGAAGCTGAAGGAATATTTTGGATTAGCAGAACATTTCTTTAAATTGTGAAACACGGATATGGATTACTGTTGATAAGCTGCGCGGGACATCTGAAATCCTTGAACAGGAATGCCCAAAATGCTTACCTGTAAATTCTGTATTATTGAATACAATTTTTGGGAGCCCTGGATTTTATTTTTCTGATTTCGGGGGCCGCAGTATGATAAAGTTTGAGAAGCACTGACATAGACAATAGCCTAAATTACCGCGTTTTAAAATATCGCGTTTTGAAATATCGCGTTTTGTACCACATCGCGTTTTGAAATATCGTGTTTTGTACCATATCGCTTTTCGTATTGTGTCGCGTTTTGAAATATTGCATTTTGTGAAATAACGCGGTTTGTATCGTATCACGTTTTAAAACATCGCGTTTCAAATGGGACCCGTAAATGAGGTGTAGCATTGGTAAACCAATCCATTCACATAAATATTTTGTTCATTAATTGTGATTGGCCCTAAAATTTTCAATTTCTTCTATCTACTTGTATAATTGAATTAATATTATATAGGATTGGATTAGTTTTGGTTATTTCACTAAAAAGAGGTTGTTAAAAATCCCAAGACTCCAATTCTGATCAGTACGGATTTTTATTCAGAAAATGGAACGCTAAAAATATCCTTTAGTTAGGTGTATATAGGTATTTTAACTCTTCTTTTAAATGCAAATACGTTTCACACAATAATAAATAATTTAAACCTCGGCTATCAAAATTATACTATACTATACTATACTACATAAACTATAAGAAAGACTATAAAATTCGTAAAATATTCGTTTTATTATTTTTTTTTAAATTTATATTTTAGTACTAACCTCTAGTCTCCAGTTGCTTTTTTCTACTTTCCGCGATTGAAAAAAAAAAATTCTGTTGTGTATTATTTCCCTCGCCGTTGTTTTATTAACTTTAGTATTTCATTGCCTACCGTGCTGAATGAATGTCGTTTAATTTGTTCTAACAGAATTTTATTAATTAAAATTATTTGTCGTGTGTATTGCGCGCGATTATATTTAAAAATTTGTATTTTTCGTGAAAAGTTATTTTTTGTTTACAATACAATATTAAATTACAAATTTTATGTTAACACATGTTTGTGGTGTGTGATGAACAATATTTATTTAATTAGTGTTGTGTGTGATAAAAGGTTTTTCGTGAAAAATACCAAATCAATTTATACATGTGTATATAAGGTAAATAATAATTACCGAGGTGTTCTTGTTTATAAATAAAATTTATTAGAAAATAAATAAAATCGATATTTGTGCATATGTGATACTATCAACAATACGCTACATATGTATGTACATATTTATATATTGTAAATACGTGTGTAGTATCCATGGTCTAATAATTTTTAATTTTGGAATATAAATGAAAATGTATGTGAGCTCAGTCAACTATAATTCTCAGTATGTGCATTAGAGTATACAAATAATTTTAATTTTTTAGTTTGATGAATTAGTGTTTTAGTAAAAAAAATTCTCGCAGTAATTGATCCCATTTAAATTCCCAATACCTATATACATATTGTTTTGTGAATTATTCAATTTTGGGTCCCAAAGTCACCAAAATGTGCTGCAAAATGCAATCGAAATCAAATAAGTTATAAATCAATCTAAACGCGGTAATTATTTAGATTGATTACAATAATACCGATTTATAACTGGTTCGTATATGAAATTCTTAAGCTTAGAACCCTACCCTAGTTTTTAAATGCTTGTCATATTGAATCGAGACGCATGTCACTTTAAGACTGAATAATTTTATGATTAATGATTTACATATTTAAATTTGTTCTATAATTTGCAAATCATATGGAAACGTAAAATAAATGTAAAACCACGTTTTATACGGTAATAAAGTGTATATAAACGACACGTACCTCAAAAATTAAAAATTATAATTAGGTTTTGTTTACAGTTATTTAACTATATTTGTCGTAAATTTTAAAAATATTATTTAACCCTTTGGAACGCCATTTAAAATTTACTTCCAAAAATAAAATACGTATAGCACTATAAAAACACTCTTAGAAATGTCTGTTGAAATTAATTTCACTGTTTCCTTCAATTATTGTAGTTAATATTCATCGTAACGTGATTTAAAAATAACTGCACTGAAAATGTGAGAATTAATTATAAGGGTTATACACTTCAAAGGCTGAAAATCACACATTAAAAATGGGAAATTTTTATCGTAAAAGTTTGAAAATATTTTGTTTCGGTGTGAACTATTTCGCAAATCATGGTAAAATACGATTCTCTAAAGTATAAATTACCTCAAACTTGGAGTGAATTAGATTTAAAAATAATGTTAATCACGTCTTTTTAGTCGTACTAAGATCTGATTAAATAACAAATAGCCATAATAACAGTGCGAATTTCAATTGTATTTGTGGTAAAATTTACTAGGAATACTGCACTTTTTGGGGTAATACAACCAATAATGCTGCAAATCATACCTGTATAATTTAAATGTTAATTAAACACATTAACTTATTTAAGTAACAGAGTCAATTCATTTTATTTAAATTAAAATAATCAATTAAATTTCATTTGTTTTAAATATGTAGGTACATTTAAAAAGTAACGATACCAGCAACAATTACTGGTCAACATTTAAACGTAATATGTAATTTTATAAAGCGTTTAATTTATTAATCAACGTATTTATTTTATTTATGTTGTTTATTGTTTATTGTATGACTGATTCTGGATAATGCTTAATTAAAAACCGGACTAAATATTTCATTATTTGTGACATTTGCTTCGGATACATAATATTTAGATAATATATAAAACAAGCATATTATATTTTGGAGCGTTTGAATTATATCACTTGACTCGTTAATTACTTCCTTCTTCTCGACAAATAGGTAAACTAGCATTTCATCGTTGGCTGGATCCAAGCTCTGGATCAAATTTTTATTTGAGTATGTTAAGCGATATTGTTTAGTTAACCAAAATATTTAAAAAAACCTTTAGATTGAACGAAGATATAAATAGAACCAAGGCATAATGAATATATAATCCGATATTATTTATCCCATATCATTTTTATCATCCCCATCATTTACCAACCGAATTGTTATGGATTAAAAAAGCAAATCAAATTGATAGAAATGTTCTAATTAATACACCTATTGTAGGAGACCAAATAGAAATGGTGAATCTCCTGTTCGAGTGCAAACCTGATGGACCAAGAATTTTCTATTTTATAACTAAAGGAAATGTATATTTTGTAATAAAATCTGAATGCACAATGTCGAATAAAACGGATCCGTAATGTCAATAATGCTTCCATCGAATTCGTTAAAAATGCAATAATTTTTTGAAAATTAAGAGTTGGAATATTTATTAACAAAATGCAGTATGTATGTATTTAATCTTGAAAATTGTTCAATTTTATTATAAATGGTAATTCATTAAACTATCTGAATATATGTACCTATATACATCAACATCAATAATATATATACATATACTGATACAGCTATAGTCATATATGGCTATAGTTTGGGCTCGAGGTTGGGGATGGTCTGAAATGATAAGGATCGACATGTAAAATTTACCATACTTAATCTGTCGTTTGCAATCCAATGATCCGCCCTTTTAGATGATGCCCTTTTTGATGGTTGGCAATCTACATAATGTATCTTAAGATAGCAATTCAATAAACATTACAATGATATAGGCAATGTAAGAGCAAGGGTTCGGGATAAAGGTAAATAATTTATAAAATTTTGCGATTCTTCCTTGGTAAATAAAAAGTTTGTCGTTTCAGATTTTGTGATTTAATATCGATCTTATCAAGAATTTTTGATTCACTTTGAGTTGGGAGACGATATGAAAGAGATAAAGATGTCTAAAACAAATTTTTAAGGATTACACACCCTTATCCTCCTCAAATCAGAAACGAAAGATGGATTATCAAGTATGGTAAAATCGTAACTTTTTGGGAATTATGCACCATTACAGCTTCAGATGTGAAAAATTCGGTCTCAAACTGGGCTCAGAATAAAAAAGAATAATGATTATGTGCACTTACTTATAATAGCCGCCCATGGCGTATTAGTTGGTATGTCCCATTTCACTTCGTACAATGTTGTCCCAAACTATAAGTAAAATTAGACAATATTTGTAAGTTTTATAGTAAAAGGACTCTTAAAAAAAGTTTAACTTACATCAAATTCTTTCAAAATGAGTTTACATCTTCTTTAAAATATTTGCATAACAATTTTAGTATATCTAAATTTTTGAAGTGATTAAGGTCCATATTTTGTTGATCGAAACCGTGCAAAAATTTAATAATACTATTTTGCGTTGCATAAAAATTAGTTTTAAAAACATCTACATCAATTTCCATAAGTATTCTAAAATGCTGTTTCAAGACTAATTTCTCAAACAAATAAGGCCACTCGTTCAAAATATCGGCAATTCCAGGTACGTCTTTCGTATTATTTAAAAATCATCTTATTGGAGTGAAACATTGAGTCAAGTAATTTTCAACAGTATTACGTTCATTTATCGTGATCGTTTCTTTTTTGTGTAAATCTTTTAAGAAGGCTTTTTTATATTTCACTACGGAATTAGAATTGACGGTTTGATCACTAGCTTGCCAACTGCTACAAGTGGATTTTAAAATATTCGCTTGTTTTCTGTCTTTTATATCAATATTCAAATTTATATTTATACTTCGTTTTGGCTCTTTATTCAATGGATTATTTCGATTTTGCATTTTCGTTATTAGTGCCAATGGTTCCATTGTTAAAAATTTGCCTTCGTTATCTTTTTCGATAATAGAATCAGGTTAGAGTTCAGTGGCATTTTGTCCTATTACTCGAAATACGTTCATGGGTATGTAGAATGAAGAGCTCCGAAGTTCATCCACTATTGTGTTTGCTACCACATTAAGTCGCTTGCTCAACTTCGATTTGTTTTTAAGCATCTCCAATATATCACAAGGCATTTTATGCCACGGGGATTGAAAAGTTGAACATATTTTTCGACATTCTGAGTTTGTACTAGATGACGATGACAACGCCGAGCTATCATCTGAATCGATAGAGTAGAGTACTCTTCTTCAGTATTATTACAGAAGTAATCTTTTTAGTTACAAATGTATATTCGCTAGAAATTTGTCACAAATGATAGAAAACTTAAAACGATCTTCATTAGGAGATGTGCTTGAAAATCTTGATGAGCTTTAGCAAGGGTAAAACTTATATTTTTGAATTTCTACATATTCTTGCTTTATTTTTAAAAAGTTGATGTTTTTGTACACATGGTAATGTCCATAAATTTTTTAGTGGACCGAATTTTCTGATTAGCTCAGGATAATGATACATAAAGTGATGTTTTGGCCTTAATTTTTCATTCGGAAAGCAATCTTTTCTAAGCTCGAAATATAAGTGTACGTAATGGGTTAACAAGCATATACCACTTTCAGATATGGTGGGAGATCAAATTAGCCGAACCATTTCTATCATGGTACTTAGAATTTTCCATTCGCTGCACTCGGGATCTGGAATTTTACCAAGCATTACTAGCGGCATTAGAATTAAAATTTGCAAAAACAAGTAATATCTTGTTTAAGAGTTTGCTTATGTTTTCTGTAAATGTGTGTTTTTAGGTTTGATTTTGTCTTGACAATAATTTTGCACTCGAAAAACGGACATTCAATCTTAGGATTTAGATTGAAATGACAATTTAAATGATAAATCATCTTTTGTAAGATATTTGTTTGAAAATTACGATTTTCAACTTTACAATTAAACAAATGTACTTCAAATGTTTCGTTACTTTTATTTAGAGTTAGTTTCACTAAATGTAAACTCTCGCGATGCCAATGCATATTGTAAGTGTTATACAAAGAAAATCTTTTGTTACACCAAGGAAACAAACAAATATGTAAATTGAGCGGTTCTTAACCTTCACTCTGTGTATAGCTTACTATAACGTTGTCTGTGTGTAAGGGTCAATCTGACCCCATGGATAACTTCATATATTTCATAGGGAAAGTAAATAAAAATTGTTTATTTTCTTATTACAAATTTATATTTTTATTGAAAAAGTAATTACTCACAAAAATCACTTTAATTAGTCAAATTTATGTTTTAACCAGATACGTCATCTGAAACCATTTCCTATTCTTTGATGCATTCTATGCATAGGATTTTGGTGTGGTTTGGCAAGATAGCTCGCACTACAAAAATGGCATCTTGTTCTGGATTTCATATCAGATAATCAAATGGTGCAAATAAAATTTTGGTCGTTTTCTAACGGTCTTAGCCGCCACTTTTTCGCCTGTTGATTCCCGTCTTATTAGTAACCTATAACCTATTAGATCGATTGCTGTCCTTACATTTTTTTTAAACTTTCGAGGGTTGGAGAGCTGGTTTGCACCAGTTCCATAACTAATTCTTTTAGAAACGATTTTCTTTAGGATAAAACTTTCAAGTATTAGGTTGTTTTCAAAACTAAATTTTGAAGATTTTATTTCTCGGTTTTTTTTATTTCCTTACTTGTACTAAGCTCTTTGGGCAAATCGGGTTTAATTTGTAGGATTGTTTCAATTAGTGTCGGTTTATTTCTGCAAAAGTTGCTCGGCTAAAATACAAATAGGGAAAAACTTGTTCATACATAGTAATTGTTCTTCTTTTGATGACGTGAAGTGCGGATATCCGATGGACTAAATTCAAGGCGTAAATAACCGAACGAGGCCTCCCTGGTTGCCCATCAACATACACTTCTGCGTTCAATGGGTAAGAGATTTTTGCGTCGCGTAGCCAAAATATTTTAATTACATACTTCCCTGGTTTTGATGGTACGTATTGTCGGGAAGAACATCTCCCTCGTGTTAGAATCAATTGTTCATCAATAGTTAAATTTGATGACGGTTTATAAGGTTTTCGAATGTTTGCCAAGAACATTTTCCATACAGTTCAGAATGCTACCAATCTATCTGTTTTTAGCGGCTCCTGTCGGATATCATAGCTCGATAAAATGAACGGTCGTCCCAGTTCTTAAGAGCGCCAGCGTATATTAAAATGCAGGTCAATGCAAACATTTCCACCGAATTAGTATCATACAAAGTACGGTGTTTTCCTGTTATTTTATTATTCATTGTATAAAACTGCCGCGCTTTTCTATTGGTCTCAGCCACGATAATATTCACCAATATTTCTGTGATGGCTTTTTGGAAAGTTAGTAACTGAGTTATTAGATTTTTTGCTGTTTGTTTTGTGAAGCCTTCCACTTCCCGCAGTAGTAGAAAGTCGCATACTCTGGTCACATTTGCAATATTTAGGCTCTACTTTCGGAAACATTTTTTTATTTTGGGCATAATACCATATACCAGTAACCGCTTCTTCATCTTCAAAAGTGGCAGTTTCATCATTTCCCTGTTCATTTTCTCGATCGTCAGCGCAAAGTTCAAAATTGTCACCATCATCAAAATTTATCGGCTCAATATGTTCATCCTCATCGCAATCACAGACGTTTATCGGCTCAGCATGTACAACTCTCGTCGCAATTTGAAAAATCCACTTCAATAATCGTTCGCTATTTCCCCTTCATCTGACAGTCTCACTTACTAATTAACAAAAAATTGCAAAAAACATTACAGACATACTTTACAATACATTCATAAACATAAAAATTAAGTCATTGTTTGATTTATATAGAAAATAGTAGGTATCTACATGGAAATAATTTGGGGTCATTTTGACCCCAGTACACAGAAATGCGCTTGGTTCATTTCAGACTGTCGTAATTACCAAATTTACAAGTAATGTAAGTAGTAGTGCAAAAGTGCAAAATTTCCATACAACATTTTTTTATTTTTGTTATTGTTGTTTTTATTTTAATTGTTCATTATTGTGTGCATTTAGCACATTTTTTCATAATTAAGACATAAAGTCAGAGAAGTAAAAATTTTTTCTGTGTGTAAAGTTAATGAAGAGTTAATAAAATGTCTAAGTGCGAAAAGTGCAAAGGAACAGTAGACTCGAAAATGCAAGAAATTATATCATTACACCTGTGTAGATTGGAACTTTGATAAGTACGGCAAGTTGTTTAAGGAATGTCCCTATGTAAGATTTGTCTGTTTAGAGTGCCAACATTTGGAAGAAGATACTTTTTTTGAAGAGTTCAGCAAAATTAATGATTTCATCACGGAGTTAAAACAACATTTGACGGTAAATCATTTGAAATTAAATCAACAGTTAGGAGAAATAAAAAATCAAGTGGTGGAGATCCAAAAACCAACTGAGCAGCTAACATCTCTTGCAGCAGTAGTCAAAAACAATCCGACTAAGTTAGTTTTGTTACAACCGAAACAACCACAGGAAAATAAGAAAACTAGAGAAGATCTAACAATGAACATTGACCCTAAAAGTATACCACTAATGGGATGTCGAAATATTTCCAACGGTGGAATCATCTTACAATGTGATTCTAATGATGCCAAGGAGAAACTGAAGACACTTGTTACTGAGAAGATGGGAGCTGAATATGAAGTGAAACTACCAACGGAACGAAACCCAAGAGTGAAAATACTTGGAATGTCAGAGAAATTAGAAACTAATGAAATTGTGTCCGCGATAAAACAGCAAAACCCTTTCCTGATAAACAGTGGAATTAAGGTAGTGACTACTTATTGTAGAAGAAATTCTCATAAGATAGATACAATTATTGAAGTTTATTCTGAAAACTTCAAAAAAATTATTCAAGCTGAGAAGTTAAATATACATTTTGACAGATGTCACGTAGTGGAGACAATAGGGATATCAAGATGTTATAATTGTAATGGTTATGGACATCATAGCAATAAATGTACCGCTAAACTTTGTTGTCCAAAGTGTAGTGGTGATCATCTATTAAAGGAGTGTAAAAGTCAGGAGACAAAGTGTTGCAATTGCATTGTAGTAAATACCAAACTGAACATGAACATTGCTACTAATCACTCGGCTTGGGATAGTTCTTGTACGGTGTACCAACGGAAGATGAAAACATTGAAAACCAAATCAACTACCAATAGCAATTCATAAAAAAAGACATGCTGTACACTAACATTCGGAGCTTACCCTCGAATTTCTTGGAACTGCAGCAAATGTTTAAAGAATATGAACCAGCGATAGTGTTTCTCAGCGAAACACGAACAACAGAAGATACATATGTATGACTCAGAATTTTATATTGAGAATTACCAATGCGTACGGTGCGATTCGGATAGTCGCCATACAGGAGGAGTTATTATGTACATAAATAACAATATAAGTTTCAAAATAATATCTAACTGCGAAAGGGACCGCGCTTGGTTTTTAACGATTCAGATTATAAAAGGATATCATACAACTGGAATATTTGGTGTAGTTTATAGATCATTCCAAACGACAAACGCAATATTTTTAAATAATTTAGAGGAGTGGTTTGAAAATGTTATCAATCAGAATAAACTCAATATTATATTTGGAGACTTTAATATTGATCTAAAAAACAACGATTTCTACAGTTTAAAATTAAATCAGTTAATTAAAGATTATAGATTAACACAAATAGTCCAGGAATACACCAGAGTCACGCAAACCAGCAAAAGTTTGTTAGATCTATTAATAACCAATTCAGCTACCGTTCAGTGTGAAGTTATAAAAGAACAACAAATAAGCGATCATTATATGATAAGTGCAAATTTAAGCAGTAAACAATCGGAGTCATTAGATGAATGCAGAATGAAAGAAATTAAATCATGGAAAAATTACTCTGAGGATAAGCTTAACTTCATTTTAAATCACCGGTTGCGGCAATTTAAAATGCAGAGTGACCTAAATAAGTATGCTGATGGCTTGTTATTGAATCTAAAACAGGCGGTTAATGAATTAACAGAAACAAAAATTAGTCAAAATAGAAATACAATACCTTGGTTCTCAGAAAATTTGAAATTACTGAAGCAAGAAAAAACTCGTAGTTATAGTGTTATGAAAATTATGAATTCAGATGAAACTTGGGAAAGTTAGAAATTTGTATAAACAATCGTTGAGAAAGGAACAATCTGAATACTTCAGAAAAAAGTTCATTGAAAACCAATACAACCCAAAGGAACTGTGGAAAACGCTTAAATTCATCTACAAGTCTAAAAATACGACACAATGGTGTATTCAATTTAACAACAAAACACTCACTGATAAACAAGAGTTAGCAGAAGCGCTAAATGAAGCATTTGTGTCCAGCGTGATAGATATTCACCAGAACATCCCTGAGATAAAGGATTGGAATTTTTCGCATGATGACAATAATTTTGAAAAATTTAGCTTTCAAGAAATAACTCGCCAGGAGATATCAAAAATAATAAGTAAAATAAAGTCTCAATGTGGAGTTGATGGCATAAACAGAACGGTCATGCTGGATGCGATGAAGAACTACTTATTCTCGGAATATTTTAAAGATTTAGTAAATCGAAGTCTAAAGGAAGGAGTAGTACCGGCTTCATGGAAAATATCAACAGTTGTTCCAATTCCAAAAGGAGATCTTCCTAAATATTTAAATAGTTTGCTGTCTACCAACAGAGAAGTTCATAATTATAATACCAGGAATACTCATTTTAGATTACCAAGGTACGGTAAATCATTTTCCCAACGATCGCTAGGGTATAATGGTGTGAAGTTATATAATTCTTTCAGCAACTATTGCAATCTTAATGACCTTCAAGAGCTAGAGTACGACCAGTTTATTCAACTATTACACATATTCATTAATGAAAAAAAAACAACGAGCGAGTTCATCCTCAACTCGCAAAAAATTTATGTGAAAACTTTTTTGTATAAATATCTATTGAATCATTTCAAGCCATTTCGTTAAGTCTCAGAAACCCCTCCATAAAGACGGATGTTGTTCGCTCAGTATTTAAACTAAGTTACATTTTTGGTGCAAAAAGTCAGTAAGCTATAATTCTATTTTGAATTTGGAGGACGAACCTTACTGACAATAATTAAGCATGAGCAAAGTACAGTTCTGCTAAATTAATCACCTAAACCTCCATAGTAGTAAATGGTCACGGCAAACTCACTGAACAAAGCCAAATCAGGTTACACGTACGCTAAATGATCGTTACAGTACTCGTTCAAAATTCTCAAATAAACATCGAACTCGTACTGTAACAACTCATTTACCGCCCTTGTGGCGTAAATAACTATGCATTACACTTCACAAGCATAATTTGTGGTCCTTTTATTCGTATGTAATTTTCATTTTCAAAAACACTTGCTGCTGCGGCCATATGTAGCAGATATTTTCACAACAAAATAAATTAAAGTAGGAGGTTTTTTTAGATTTTTTTTTTGTATTCGGCTCACGATGTTTTTGAAATGCCGGATGAGGTTGTATATTGCATGTGTATGCGTAGATTTTGCATTGATTTTACATTTTATTTATTTTTTGTTATTATCGATATTCACACATACCAGCAATATTTTTTGTTCGGCATTTTTGTTTCCGTAACCCGAGTTCTATATAATTTTTTACTTACTCCTGCCGCTAAAGATGTTTTCACATCAAAAATTAATATTTAGTTATTTAGTAAGATATACAAATGTATTTAATTAATTAATTAATTTAGATAAAAAGAGGTTTTAAAAAAATGTCAATAATGATAAATAAATAAATAAAAAAGTAATTTGGACCCGCTTTTCGTTGTATTGCGTGTACAAGATATTAGGTGAGGCTTTCTTTTAGGGCATGAGCCATTCAAATAATAAAACACGCAGTTTTTTCATTTTAAAACCGACTGGGGTCAATTTGACCCCAATACACAGAGAGAATGTTAAGCATCTATGCAAGTATAAATGCTTATGGTAAAATATTACCGAATCAATTACACAGAAATCACAAATATTACATTTAACCCGTAAAGTGCGTCGTGGAAAATGCTGCATGAAAAGAGTGGTGCGTTCCCGCGGACCCCAATTTTATATTAATTATTTTTTATTCAATTAGAACAATGCTAAAAATTTCGATTAGAAAAATACTAAAAATTTCAGAAAAAAATTAAACGGAGTGGGGATAATTTGATTTTTTGAAAAGTAGAGCGGTCTCACGGACCGCACAATGCTCTTTACTGGTTAAACATGTTTACCTTTATTGTAAATAACAATTATATTTTTATTACTAAGCACTTATTTTATTTAAAAAAAACTTCACATACCCGGTATTTTGGGTTAACAAATAACAACACTCGCTTTCTATGATGGTCCCGACTATACTAAATAATCGTATTTCTTTTATGCGAATGCATCTCGTTAAAACTAAACCAACTGCAGAGTCCCGTTAATTACGACAAAAAGAACGTGAGAAATGAGAATACATTTTTGAGTAAAGATACACACATAAGGTAAAGAACTTAGAGAGTGGAATGTATTGTTGAATTTTATTGTTTTTTACCAATTTATAAGTGTGAGCGACCCGACAATAAATGAGTGATATGATATACGGCTTTTTTGAGTAAATCAAACTTCTAAAATGTTTTATTATGCTTCGTTATGTAATTAAACTTATTTTTTTAAGGGGCAATATATTGTACAAGGCGTTCAGGAAGGTTAAAATAACAACGAAATGCAAATATATTAAGCCTAAAGGTCCTTTAACCAGAAACTAATTAAGTGCTGTATACCAAATTACATAATTAATGCCAATACATAGTAATAGAAAACTAATTAAATAGAAATTACAATTTGTGACGTTTTCAAACTACTAGTCTGGTCTGAATTCTAGTTCGACCGACCGTTTAAATAGATTATATAATGAGATATATCTATATATATTTGTGATTAGTAATAAGTTGGCTAATATTGAACGTGTAGGGGGAATATCAAATTTTTGTATTTCATAGGTATAAATATATGTCACAAGATTTAAAGAACGGAGTTCTCAGCATGCATTATTATTATTATTGTTGAAGGGCTATGTGTGTATTCAGCCACTTCGCACTACAACCTCAAAAATCTTTTGTGCTTGGACCTTGCTTAATCCGTCCAGTTAATATTCAAGCTCTTAATGAACCTGATAATACTGCTGTTTCCTCAGGAACGGATAGTCTATTTAAAACGTTAATACGAGCAAACGAAAGAGGATGATTTGAAACCTAAGAAACCAGCAAAATCCGAAAAATGTCAATTTGGTGGTTAGCGTATTCTAGTCCTGAGACGACGACAAGTAAGCGCTCGGCTGATGCTTTTCAAAATTCTCTGTTATAAAAATGTTTTTCCTTGCAAATCCGTGATTAAAGGTCTCTTGATTGGTTTTAGTTGAAGAGCATCGACCTAGTGTAAAAGCTACATTGACATTATGCTTATTTCATCGATACACAGAGGCAAATTTATAATGTATTTTCACACAAACTCAAGAGCAAATCTTAAAGTTGTTCATTCAAAAGGTATTCTTTAAATTATGATAATTTAAAATTTAAATAAGATACAAATTCATAAAATTAGTTGGATTTCCTATTATTCTACTACTTTTTCAATAAATAGTAAACGTGTTTTCGTTATTGTATTCCGCAGACGGAATAGAATATTGAACATTTGACCCGGAATCTTCAGAACGAAACAACTTTTTAAAACAACACATGTTGAATATAAAGAATACATTTTTCATAGTATCGAAGGTCATTTAGTAGTGAACCTTTATACTGTGCAACGTGCCTCTAATTCTAAATTTAATTAAACCGTATTAAGACAAAGTTAAAAATCAAGAATTAATATTAGAACACCATTTTTACATAATTCACCTAAAAATACAAATAATCTAAACAGGAAAAATGAATTATGTAGAAAACAGTCATCAACAAATTACTGGCAATATAGTACCAAATTTTGTGTTTTGGGATTCAATCGAAATATGTGATGTTTAATGAATAATTATGAATTAAATACAAAATATACCTTGGATATTATTTATTTAGCATAAATAAATAAAAATTTACGTTCTTTAAAGTTATTTCCTTTATTTCAATTCATATTCATGATTAAAATTACATTTTATTAACAACAGAAATTTATTTTATTTACTAATCTGCGTAATAACTTTAACAAAATCTGACAGAAGAATATTCTTTATATTCCAAACAAATAAAAGAACAGGCTAAAAGGAATAGAAGAACAGGAATAATTAAAATAATGAGAAAAATACATGGAATTACAAATTCTTTACATGGAACGGGAAGTCATGTTTTAATTTTATGACTTTTATCATAAAGTCATGTTTTATTTTTATGATTTTTTATATTTTGAACGTGTGGCACTGAGTAAAAAAAATGTATGGGACATTATTTGGATGTTGCTTTTTTAAGATACAGGGTGTGAAATGTCAAAAACGTTCATGCACGTTGTGTCGTATTTATAGCTATAGAAAAATTAACTATCCAATTATATAATTGGACTGATTATAAAGATAAATGAATAGGGATTATATTTATTCAAAATGGTTGCCGAAAAGTTGTTTTTAAATTTTTTCCGATGTGCATACCTCTTTTTTCCCCTCATTTAGTTCTTCATGAAGTACTGCAAGATGTTATGCTTCGCTTTCTTGCAAAATACGTTTCAATATGAAAATCTACTAATTTCTATCAATTTATTCTATCAATTAATTCTCTTTATTGTTTCTATTTTCTTGAACCTTCTAGTTTGTTGAATGTGTTTGGATCTGAATAAAATTCAAAAACATATCAGTCTGGTTCAGGAAATTTAATCCACCATCTTCGCGCGTCCGCAATA
Organism: Tipula helvola; assembly: GCA_963556165.1. Classification (NCBI taxonomy): domain Eukaryota; kingdom Metazoa; phylum Arthropoda; class Insecta; order Diptera; family Tipulidae; genus Tipula; species Tipula helvola. The sequence goes on along the minus strand of OY744482.1, from coordinate 78,273,850 downwards.
TTATACGTAAACTGACATCATTTAACTTATCGTATTCTGGCCGTCAAACAATTTCATTTGATATTCATGACAAGGAGGTTTAGCTGATCTGCCATCTTGGACCACCATATTGAATTTATTACAATGTCACTCATATTATCGTTTCCTACTTCATTTGATACCCATATCAAAGGGGCTGTAAACAAAAAATGTAATCCGTCATTTTCGGGCGGAGAATGTTTTGTACATATTACAGCATTGAGTACGCTAAGTTGTATTGTCATCAGGATGAAGGGTGTATGCCAAATTTCAGCTCAATTGGACATTGGGAAGTGGGAGGTGGGATAAATAGCAATTAAAAAATGTTTACCACACAAACAACCAACAAACAGGTGAAGTTAAAATAAGCGGGGTAAAAGGCATTCATGTGAAAACTTTTTTGACTTGGATTATTTTTTGATGTTGATTAAAACATTTTAAAAGTAATTCCAGAAAAAATTGTGGTAGAAAGTGAAATTAGCGTTATAGTTTTTCCAGACTAAAGGTTCAGGTCATCCGAAACGGGAAGCACATCTACCTAAGATTTTCCAGTCCAAAAATTTGTAACTGAAGTATCTTTAAATAAGGTGGTTCAGTCCAACTAAACAAAAGGCATTACAGTAAAACTACATTCTGACCGAAACACCTCTTTTTTAACTGAAATTCCTTTTAAACCGAGTTCTAGTCATAAGATTTGTATGGGCAATTTTATGACAAAAACGCCTGTCGTTTTTGACGGGTATTCCTGGAGCCTTAACCACGGTTTCAATAATACAAATACAACATTTGGAATTTAATGTTTTTGGAAATTCCTGAAAATTTTTCAGTGTGCAAAAACGCTGTGCCTACAGCAAGAACAAGTTTTTTAAGTTTTGTTGTTGTATTTGCAGAAATATAACATGATGATAAGCGTCATAAGTTGATTTACGAGGTTCGTTTACAAGTTTTGTATTTATGCTAATTAGATTTGGGTTTATTTGTAATTTCAAGAACTACACTCGAACTGGTTTGTTTTTTTTTGCAATTCTTTTATTACCCCGTCTTTCTTGTGATATTCGGTAAAACGGTTACAACAATTGTATTTACGATATTTTATCTTCACATCTAAAACTCGAAATAAAATTAATTTATTCCAGTTTTGGTTGAGAAGCGTTTTTATACTAATGCCGTTTTTTTTTTAATTTTTCATCTTATTATCTTCGGTAATATAAGGCTAATAGTAGATAGAAGTAATTTATTGTACTTTAGACACTTGTATTATACTTGTTCTTTGTTAAGCAATAGCAAAATTAAACAAAACTCTCTGGTCAATAGCATTCTGTAAACCACGCTCTTATTGAAGTATTTATTTGATGATTAGCTCGTAACGCCTATTATATTATTATAACTGTTTGGTGCACTAACTAACGTTTAAGAAAAGTCTAACGTTTAAGAAAGGTCAGATAAATATTATATCATAAGAATAAAAATTATCACTCGTTGGAGAGAAATCTTCGTAATAACTTTCAAAAATTCTCACAGAAGAATATTCTTTATATTCCACCTGTCGATATAGTACAAACAAACTACGTTCTGAATATTCCGAACAAATTAAAGAATAGACTAAAAGTAATAGAAGGGAAGGAATGATTAAAAAAACGAGAAAAATACATTAAATTACAAATTTTTTACATGTGACCGGAAGTCATGTTTTAATTTTATGACTTTTATCATAAAGTCATGTTTTAATTTTATGATTTTTATAGTTTGAACGTGTGGAAATTCCTGAAAATTTAGCAGTATGCAAAAACGCTGCAAACGCTGCAACGCTTTTTTCGCCTACAGCAATAAGTTGTGTTGTTGGATTTGCAGAAATATAACCGTCATAAATAGATTTACGAAGTTTTGATTCAGTCATTTGCATGTTTTGTATTTATGCTAAATAGGTATTTTGGTTTATTTTTAATTTCAAGAACAACATTCGTACAGGTTTGGTGTTTTTGCAATTCATTTATTAACCCGTCTTTCTTGTGATATTCGATAGAACGATTAATTCAATTTTATTTACAATATTTCATCTTGAAATCTCGAAGTAAAATTAATTGATTCCAGTTTTGGTTGAGAAGCGTTTTTATACTAAAGCCGTTTTGTTTAATTTTTCATCTTATTGTCTTCAGTAATATAATGCTAATATTAGATAGAAGTTATTTATTGAATTTTAGACACATGCCCGATTGAAATAATGGTATAATACTTGTTCTCTGTTGAACAATAGCAAAATTAAACAAAACTCTCTGGTCAATATCATTCGGTAAACCACACTCTTAATTAAAATTGTTATTGACTTGATGATTAGCTCATAACGCCTATTATACTACTGCATCTGTTTTGTTCACGTTTATTCGAGTAGTTTTGTAACCGCTCTGTACCGGGTTTCTGTAACGTTTCTTTTTTTTTTGATTAAATTATGCGTAAAAAACAAACTAAAGTTTAAGAAAGGTCAGATAAATATTATATCATAAGAATAAAAGTTAGCATTATCATAGCGTTATTATTTATCATCATTAAAATAGTTAATTATTAAGAACTTACAGCAATAACAAAATCATTAATCAACATAACATGTTTAAGTTTTATGAAATAGGTGCAAAATTGGTTTGATTTAAAATAATAAACGGCATGTGCGCTTGCCAAATTTAATTCAATGAGCTCACATATGAATTTATACTAATTAATTAATCAATTAACAATATAAATAAGGAATTAATAATGAAGAAGGTTATTTACACTCAAAAATAACGACTTCAATTAGTTTGTTTTACAAAAATGTTATTTACCAAATATTGAACATATTTTAAGGCCGAATTTTTTTTTTGGCGAGGGTAAATTCTGTTTGAAAGGAAACGAGATAAAATTAAATTGAAAGAAAATGGCCGATGTTTAACGCAATAACTTATGCCGGTAACGATCTCGAATTGATTTCCAGTAAAGCCCATGAGTAAAGACAGAAGTAAATCATACTAAATAGACATAACAACTAAGTAGTTGTTTCAAAGAAAAGACGTTAAGAACGTTGTTCGCCTGGCCATAACACAACTATTTATTCAAAATAAATCTGTTCCCGAGTATAATCAGAAAGTTTTAAATTTTACATAAACCATTTATTCTAGCCTTAGTACACTTACAGGAGCTCTTAATTAGCCGTATCAATTGGTTATAGAAGCTCTTACATACAAGTATTATTGACATTTCGTCATACTAGTTTATGGCTAAATTTGCCTGGTTACCCGATAAAAAAAATAAGAAAGACATTTATTAAAACGCTTATAACCTGAATGAACATCGATCTAGTGATTATTTTCTTCTGGAGGCCATTGACAGTAATCCTGGTCATTCTAAAGAAAAATGCGAGGCATTCATCTTGGTCATAGTATCATCAGACTAATAATAATTTTCTTCTGGGCTGGGTCATGGCCATTTAAAAAAAAAATTTGGGCCTTTATACTTAAAATGAGAATGGGATACAGATCCATTATGTTGAATATAGAACATGTAACACTTTCATAAACGATTCTAACCTCAATGACCATCGGTCTAGTGATGATTTGCTCCTGGACTAGGCAGTTACCAATAATCCTGACGATTTAGAAAAAGAATGGCGCGTGCATAGTTAATACTAGAATTGAATACCAAATCCGAAGGTAGCATAATATATAATATATCCAGCCGTTAGGAGATTTTTGATAACATTACCATTATCAATAGTCCTGGCCATTAAAAAAAAAGGAAAATTGAGGCGTTTATACTTAAAATTGGCATTGAACTGAAAGTCGTTGTTGAACATTGAATATAGAACAGAACCCTTTGCTAAACGCTTATAACTTCAATAATGACAGCTCTAGTGATGATTTTCTTCTGAACGCCATTGCAAATAATCCTGGCCATTTTCAACAAAACAAAAATTGGTGCGGTAATACTTAAAATTAGAATTGAATAGTCGTTGTTGAACGTTGAAATGGATTTCAATGACCTTTGTATTTTTATGTTTGATTTATTACTACATACTACTAAAAATTACCAGAAAATTTAAAATTTTTAATAATTTAATTTAAAATTTGAACGACAGGAATATCATCTAAAAATAAATCGATTATACCTATATTCAAAAATGATGGCCGTAGAGAAAACTATAGACAGCTAGTGAATCTGAAAGTTCGTGAAAAGGCAGTCAAAAATTAAGTTCCCATATTTTTAGATCGGTTTCCTATTCTTAGTGGTTACCAAAAATGAGTCGTCTTTGCGGGAGCTCTTGGATATCGTTTATAATGTGTTAAACTGTGATAAGGTACCTTTGAAATCGGCGTTTATGATCGCTTCCTATTTATTCTTGCTGATATTGAGTTTAGAGGTATTGTATATCGAATAAATGGTATGCTTCTGTAACGAAATGCCATGGAGTTTGGTCTCTTAAAGGAAAACATTCATTTTAGAGAGAAAAACCAAACCCCAAGGCACATCAGTTAACAGAATATCCATGTCATTTGAACGTCTCTGGGCGGTCATTTTGCCGGCTAAAGCTCAGGGGATGCGTGGGTTTTCCAGAGACATGACATGGATCGAGATGGACCGCAGGAAGGGAACTTGACAGGGTAGGGAACAACAGCCCATTATTCACTTTACTCACACTGGTATGCTACTTACCTCGAACTCATCCCTCGAATATTACACTCTAAAAGCTCATTATGAAATTATTAAAGCGGTGCTGATTCAATAATTGACTTGGAATTCATAATTTATTTAACAAATGAATTTAACAAAATTTAAAAGAAAGAATTAAACACTACTCGAAGAACTAATAATAAATTAATATTGTCATTTGAAAGAATTTTAATAATAAGTATGATATTTTAACATATTATCATAAGGCTACTAAATAGATAGTAATAATAATAATAATAACCTCAGAGAAAAAAACTATTAACTAAAAATTAATCACAATAGTAACTATATTTATGAGGCCATCAAAAATCAAACCAAATTATCAAACAAAAAAAAAATGATTATTAGATTATTGATCACAACCGAAAATTAATTTAATTAATAAAATTATACACTATACGCAAGGATTTGATTTTTCGCCAAATTAATGCACTTACTTTTATGAATTGACATATTTAATGATAATATAAAAAAAAACTTAAAATTTAAATCAATGAATGTACTTAACTAAATTTTAACGCCCATGATGATTATACGTTGCATGAATTCATGATGGTAGTGATGGTAATATATCCGTTTGAATGAAATATGAATACACCAGCAATGAAGAATTAATTAGCAGTAGAATCGATTTTATGGTTGTAATTACATCGATCTTTTATGCAATCAATGAAAATGAATTTTGGTTTTATCATAAAGGTCAATGACCGTAATTTTGCTTTATTGATATAAGTATTATTTATTTTCATGAATTAGTTGGTGCGATTTATATGTCTTTATTATTATTAAGTTAGGATTTATGATATATTAATTAGAACTTTTATTATATAGGCTTATTATTACACAAATTATACTATTCGCAATAAATTCGATACTTTGAGAGTCTGTATTATGGGCATAAATTCACTAGCCATACCAAAATATCTTTAATTTATTAATTTGATTTATTACTTGACTGTTTGTATTAATTCATTGATTGGATGCACTTTATAATCTAGAATATGGTAGATTCTAGAAAAACAAACCATTGTTTGTTTTCTTATTTTTTTTTTTATTTTTTTTTTTACAACACTTTGGATTAGTTGAGACAATAAATATTGTGTCCGTTAAATTGGCACATGTTTTGTAGAATATGTATCACGTTATCACTGAATCTTAAGTACATTTAACAACGTCACACTGTACTTTTAGTAATTTTATAGTTTATACTTATAACTAGCACATAATATAATTGTCTTAATTACATTTTTTTTTTTCATTTCAAGAACAAGAAATAACTGTACTTAACACTACTTAAATTAAGCTAACAGATTATATTCGGTATACATACTTCCCGAATTTTCTATAATTTGCTATACAAATTATGAATCCAAATTACTGTTTTTTTTTTTTTAATAATTAAGTGTAACTTAACACTGTAAAACTAATTTAAGTTCCACTATAGCAATATACAGTTCGTGAAATTAATTATAACGTTATTTCACTTGAATACTGAGCACTTTTAGAGTTTATTATCAGGAGTCCGATTATTTTAGAAAACTATTATCTTTCTTTGAGCTTTCTCGAATAAAAAAAAAACCTCCTGACCGATTAACTTTAACTTTATTCACGACTAAACTTAGACTCAAAACTATGACTCCGACTTAACTTAATATTCTTAAAACGACCGAGTTATTTAAAAAATTACACCAGACTGAATTATTTTTTTAAAATTTGTCTCCGAATCTCCTCGATCACCCCATAAAAAAAAACATCGCAAATTTTTATGATCACCGTCATAAAAAAAAATCATCCGATCACCACAATAAAAGAATTTCGCGCCAGATTCTCATTTCTAGTATATTTTGTTTATTTTGTTTGTTTACAAAGGCATTTATTTGTTGTTGTGGTTCAAACCCTTTGTTGGAACGCAAAAAAAAAAAATGCAAATGAAATATTTCATTTTTGTTGACGTTACAAATCGTGGTCGTCCCCGAGAAAGAGTCTCTATATAAGCCGGGCAAAATATGAGAGAAGAAAAGAAAAAAAAAATGCGGGCCTATTTTGAGCCAGAATTAGAACGGAAAATTAAAAAAAATGAAGCAATAAAAAAAAAAAAAAAAAAGAACTATTGTTTATTTACGAGTATATGTCTATGTAGTTGAGAGTTATGGTTGCGCAGTTTTCGATTTGAGAAATAATGACACGAAAGTTCGAAAACAAAATTGGAAATTAATTACCTAACTAAATTCGAATGTCTTTTCCATGGTATGTGCCTAAGGGCTTCCCATGTAAGTCCTTTAACTTATACGCCACGTTTCCGACTTTACTGTCAATAACAGCAGGGACAAATTTAGGAGCCAGTTTTGCTGAAAACTTATTGAAAGCGTCGCTCTGTGGGAATGTTCTCACAAACACTGCCTGTCCGACGTTGAATACCCAATGACGACTACGTAAATTGTACCGCTGCGAACCTTTTTGGTGTGCTACTCGCAAATAATGCAAAACCCTTTCACGCACAACATTTAAACGATCCGGTTTTGAGGCAATATTTAAAAAATTATCGTCACACTCACCAAGCAACCGTCGGAGGTTGTAGTCTGATCCATGTTGAATGAAGTTTTGGCCGAAAACTAGAAAATGTGGAGAAAATGTCGTCGAAGAGTGGATGACGTTTCTTAACGCAGATGCGATTTCCGAAATATGAACGTCCCAACCAGAATGGTTGACAGATAAGTAGGATCGAATGGCGGACAAAACGGTACGGTTTACTCGCTCTGAGGCATTACTCTGGGGAGAGTAGACAGGCGTGCGCATATGATTAACTCCATATTTCAGCAATAACTCATGGAATAGCTTTGACGTGAATTGTTTGCCATTATCTGTTACCACATACTCAGGCACTGAAAATGTGTTAAATATTTCATTTTCCACATATTGACACAATAAATTGGCGGATGCTTCTCTAAGGGGTTTGAGGAAAACAAACTTTGAGTAGTGATCTAGTATGATTAGAAGGTACGTATTTCCTCGTTTAGAACGTGGGTATGGGCCAAGAAAATCTATATAAAGTTTTTGAAAAGGACGATTCGAAGTGAGTTGATTACCCATTGTAGGCTTGGTACTGTAATTTACGGCCTTAGTCATCTTACACATCTGACAGTTTTTAATAAAATCTTTGACATCTTGTGCCAAACGTGTCCAGTGGTACTGTCGTTGAATCCGTTCAATCGTCTTCGCCACACCCATATGGGAAGCCGAAGGCGGTACATGTGCTTGATGAATAAGGGTTTGCGTTAAACTCTCTGGAATGACTAATTTCCAATCAGGTATGTCAGTGTCTTCATAACGCCATCCGTACGCAGGAGCTATGAGCAACTTTCCATCTTGCACTCTAAAGTTGTGGTTAACATCCGGCAACGTTTCGACCTGTTTGATTTGTTTGATATACTCGGTTTCTAAAAATGCAGGGTGACTCAGATCTACGTGAAGAGGTTCGGAACCTATTTTTGAATCGAGAGAACCTATTGTATTTATATGGCAAAAATCGTGTGAATCTAAATTTTCGTGTGTACAAGAATCGATGACTGGCGTAATCTCTTCACAAAAAGCACGGGATAACGCATCTGGAACCACGTTTTGTGAACCCTTTCGGTAAGCCTTTTGGAAGTCGAACGGTTGTAGCTTGAGGCTCCAGCGTGCTAACCGTCCTGACAAATCCTTCTGCGACATCAACCATTGGAGGCTGGCGTGGTCTGTATATATGGTAAATGGGTACCCTTCAATATAGGGTCTGAACTTTTTGACGCTCAGCACAGCAGCGTAGCATTCCAACTCGGTAACCGAATAGTTTCTCTGAGCGGCGTTTAGTTTCTGAGAAACAAAAACTATTGGACGCTCTGCTCCGTCGGAATCGAGTTGGAACAAAACGCTACCTACTCCTGTTGTGCTGGCGTCACACTGTATAAAGAAGGGTTTACCATAATCAGGATTTGCCAGGACGGGAGATGTCGATAAGGCAGTTTTCAGTTCGTTGAAAGCAGATTCAGCATTTGCAGACCATTTAATTTTGGAACCCTTTTTCAGTAGGTCGGTAAGAGGAGCAGATAATGTTGCATAATTTCTTATGAATCGCCGGTACCAACCGCACATTCCCAAGAACCGTCGAATTTGTTTTACCGTTTTAGGGGCAGGGAACTCGCCGATTGCACGAACTTTCTCGGGATCGGTACGGAGGCAGCCATCACCGATAAGGTATCCAAGATATTTCGATTCCTTTAAGAGAAATTTGCTCTTATCGACGTTTATGGTGAGTCCTGCCATTTTTAAACGAGTGGCCACCTGTTCTAGCAGTACCAAGTGTTCTTCAAGAGATGCCGACGTCACCAAGAGGTCGTCCAGGTACACAAAGATTCTGTCATGCAGTTGGTGCGGGATCACTTTGTGCATCAAGCGGCACATCGTCTGAGGAGCGTTGCATAATCCGAATGGCATGACCGTGAATTGATACAAAGGTCTCCCAGGTACGGTAAACGCCGTCTTATCTCTGGATTGTTGGTCCAACGGGATCTGCCAAAAGGCATCTTTAAGGTCGATACAAGATATATACCTGGTTTGATCTAGTCGGCCCAACAATCCATCGATAAGTGGTAATGGGTACGCGTCCTTAACGGTGACCTTGTTCAACTCACGGGCATCCAAACAGAGACGAACCTTACCGCTTGCTTTACGCACCAAAGTGACCGGTGAGCACCAACTGCTTTGACTTTCCTCTATCACGCCTAACGCTAGCATACGATCGAGTTCATCGAAAAGTTGTTTCTGTATAGCTGGCGAAACAGAGTAGAATCTTTGTTTGATTGGTCTCACTGTGCCAACGTCGATAGAATGTGAAAGTACCGTCGTTTTTCCGAGGCCAATTTTAGTACAGGATGGGAAATGATCAATCACTGAGTTTAATTTTATTTGATCTGCTGGCGACAGTGCGTGATAGTTAGACGATTCGGGCTCAAAGGGAATCTCAGGACTCAATGAGCATACAGTTGGAGTGATCTGGAATAGATTCCAAAAATCTATCCCTAGATATAGCGGTTGATCCAGACTAGGAACGATATGTAGACGCATTTTGTGACATTTGTTATTAAATTTTACCGTTGCACATATAAATCCAAACACTCTCTCTGACTGCCCGTTTGCTGCTTTTATATATGATGGAGAACTATGAAATTGTACACCAGTATCTGTTAAAAATTGTTCGGCGCCTGCGCCTAAAACGCTAACTGTAGCCCCACTATCCAACAAACCCCTATATTCAACCCCATTGATTAGAACTTGTGCATATGGCCTTGGATCTTTTAAATGGTTCGTCAGGATGGAACTAACTATTTCGGATTTGAGACTATTGCGATTTTGCCAGTATAATCGAGTTCGTTTGCGTTGATGAAGATTGTAATAACGTTTTTTTGTGTTCTGGGACTTAATGCATGGATTGGAAGTATATTGAAGGTCAGAAGAATTTCCGGGCGAAGAATGGAGATGTGGTGGTTCAGAAAGGTTACGTGAAGATAATTTGTTTGACACTGCGCTATCATACTGACCACTACTATCTGCGTTGCTGATTGAATTTATTTCGGTGAATTGGGTTGAGCGAGCTGGCGCAACTCCAGATCTGTGTTGCTGGCTGCTTCTACTGTTTCTTTGGTTGGCCTGGGAAGTATTGCTTTCGGGGTTCCGTGATTCCCAGAACGCCACTGACCCCTCTGTGTGTTTTCCGAGCACTTCGAACATTTAGCATAAACGGTGTCTCTCATTCCACATTTATGACAAAACCATCGCAGAGGTGGGAAACGGCAATCAATAAAAGTGTGTCCCTTCTCATCGCAATTATAACACACAGTTTCTCGGTTAACGGAGCGAGAGAAATTAGGGTTGGTCTGAAACGTACCACCTGTAGTCCAATTCTTGGTTTGTTCGACGTAGTTATTACGATACGCTGCTATTTCTGGTTCCCTAACAGCAGGATCGTTGTACTGACTGCTTTGCTGGTTTGGCTTAACACCTTCATTTGGTTCGATGAGTTTCATCTCGTTGATTCCTTTTCTGGTACTTATCATTGATTCAGGATCGATTCGGAGTCGAGTCCAGGTATCTTCCCATGTAGTACAGCTGGCAATCAAATCATTAATCGAAGAAAACCGTCGATCTGTCAATTGGTATTGGAGACCAGGCCTCATATTTTGCATGAGAAGTTCGATGATTTTTTCCTCAGAATATGGAGTTCGGCATTGTAAACTCATACTCCAAACATTGTGATAAAACTCGACAAAAGTTTCACGTGGCAACTGTTTTCTGGTCTCAATCATACGGCGTATTTCAAAGTCAGAACGTCTGTCCTGAAATCGTTCCATGAACTTGTATTTCAGTTCAACCCATGATATAGCTGGATAGTGACGTCTACACGTCCAATACCATTGTAAAGCGACCCCCTTTAATACCGAACTCATTTCAGTGAGCAAGTTGGCTTCGGACAAGTTTAATGAATTGGCTAAAGTGTCGACCTGAAAAATGAACATATCTATTGGAACACTGGATGGTGAGCCGTCGTAAGATATTCCACATCGAGAAAGGCTGCGATGCTCGAGGGGATATCGTAAACCTTGCGGGGTTGGAGCAACATTAAAATTTGAATATGGTTGTGGAAGACTCGCTGGAGGGTTGGTGTAGATGGAACTATATGGTAACGAAACGGTTGGAGCAAAAGGTGCTGAATTGACTTGAGGTATCGGAAATGATGATGCAGGCAGTAAATTTGGTGAAACGGTTGATGGAAAATAATTATTTGGATTAGTATACGCTGACTGGCTAATTGTAATATTCGGTGGAGGTGGAATCCGATTTGTGAACAATGGAGGTGGTTGACTAAGATTACCATACACTGATGCAGGGGCTGTAGGGATGAATGAAGGCAGTTGTCCTCCGATTGGTCCTGGTTGACTCACGCTTGTCGGAATGGACATATGAGGTGGAATTGTATGTTTCATTTGGTCCTGTATTGCGTCTTGGCGTCGATTTAATTCAGACATCTGTTGCGACAAAACACTGAATTTCTCCAGGACAGATTCCAACAATTTGGTTTGCGTTTCAACTTGCTGATTCTTCATCAGGCTTTCTGTTTGCACCCGTTCAAGGAGTTCCTCTAATGTGGATTGCCTAACATATGTCTGCGATGTTGAAGGCGCAGGTTTATTGTCGTCAACAGTTTCTGATTGCGGATGTGTCGCATCTATCTTATGGGTATCTATATTTACTAAATTTACCGAGGATTCCACCTGAATTAATTTTGCCGCTTCGATAGACTTATTTAATTGGTCCGCGTTAGTCATATAAATCTGCACACTTGATAGTAGTTGTTCACAGCTTTTTAAGGTATTTCGAGCACTATCTTGGTATTTAGGGGATTTGGTCGCTCGCTGCAACCGAAACGCTACATGAAAAAGACGCGACTCTATCTGATGGGCCAAACTCCAGACGTGTTCTTCTTGCTTTTCATTGAGTTGGGTAATGTCTTGTTGCAAGTCTTGTAGTTTGTTCTGGCAAGTCCGGATTTCTAAATCTGGCCGTTTTTTTGCTGCCAGATGCATCTCAGTAGGTATGGTTTGTGGATCTGAGATTTCATTTTGAATAGCTTCGTCAAGTACTTGAGTGGCGTCGGGTGTACTAAAATCAATTCCGCGCACCGCACACTCCACCTCAATTTCGTCGAGTCCCAAGACCGAAGGATCCATTTTTAATTTAAACAAAAAAGAAATTCTGAATTTATATAAAAGAAGAGAAAAAAAAATAAACGAGCGTAACCTTTAAGAGATTAGCACACTATAAAACTAAACCGAAATATACAATAAAAAAAAATAATAATAATAATGTCGATAAAAAGTATCAGAAATATTTCGAGTCTTACTATTACGATCAAAGAAAAAAATAATGTATCAGTTTTCAAAAAGTTATATCATAGAAGCGAGGATGAGTTCAAAGCAGCAAAATCTTTTAAATCTTAAACAAAAGGTGAGCAAGAAAAATGAACTGTTGCCTTTGTGGAATAGGGAAAGGTAAAGGAAGAAGTTTGCATAGGAAGGGAGAAGGAAAAAAAAATGAACCAGAAAACAATCAATCATAAATTCCACAGTAAATATTACTGGAACATTATGTAGTGATTCCCCGAATTTTCACCCCTCTGGTTAATTCATAACATTCAAAGCTAGATAGTAGCGAAAAATAATGAAAAGCATGGGCACTAGCCCCTGTGAATATTGAACAGGTAAAAACATAGGTAAGCTCAATTCAACATATAATACGGAAGCAGCTTAACTCAATTTCAACCAACACAAAACGCACAGATATCTACCGAAGGAAAAAAAATTAAAGAGGAACGGATAAATTTTAAAATTATAATCATTTGATCAAATCAAACATCGTCGTCAAATTCAAACAATTAATTGAAACTGGACAAAGACGTCAAGTTTGATGAAAAAAATGAAATAATAAAAAAAAATAAAAGTATGTCAATAGGATGGAAAGGAAGGATTTTAAGAAAGGATTGCCTTAAAGAGAATTGGGCGCCACTGTAACGAAATGCCATGGAGTTTGGTCTCTTAAAGGAAAACATTCATTTTAGAGAGAAAAACCAAACCCCAAGGCACATCAGTTAACAGAATATCCATGTCATTTGAACGTCTCTGGGCGGTCATTTTGCCGGCTAAAGCTCAGGGGATGCGTGGGTTTTCCAGAGACATGACATGGATCGAGATGGACCGCAGGAAGGGAACTTGACAGGGTAGGGAACAACAGCCCATTATTCACTTTACTCACACTGGTATGCTACTTACCTCGAACTCATCCCTCGAATATTACACTCTAAAAGCTCATTATGAAATTATTAAAGCGGTGCTGATTCAATAATTGACTTGGAATTCATAATTTATTTAACAAATGAATTTAACAAAATTTAAAAGAAAGAATTAAACACTACTCGAAGAACTAATAATAAATTAATATTGTCATTTGAAAGAATTTTAATAATAAGTATGATATTTTAACATATTATCATAAGGCTACTAAATAGATAGTAATAATAATAATAATAACCTCAGAGAAAAAAACTATTAACTAAAAATTAATCACAATAGTAACTATATTTATGAGGCCATCAAAAATCAAACCAAATTATCAAACAAAAAAAAAATGATTATTAGATTATTGATCACAACCGAAAATTAATTTAATTAATAAAATTATACACTATACGCAAGGATTTGATTTTTCGCCAAATTAATGCACTTACTTTTATGAATTGACATATTTAATGATAATATAAAAAAAAACTTAAAATTTAAATCAATGAATGTACTTAACTAAATTTTAACGCCCATGATGATTATACGTTGCATGAATTCATGATGGTAGTGATGGTAATATATCCGTTTGAATGAAATATGAATACACCAGCAATGAAGAATTAATTAGCAGTAGAATCGATTTTATGGTTGTAATTACATCGATCTTTTATGCAATCAATGAAAATGAATTTTGGTTTTATCATAAAGGTCAATGACCGTAATTTTGCTTTATTGATATAAGTATTATTTATTTTCATGAATTAGTTGGTGCGATTTATATGTCTTTATTATTATTAAGTTAGGATTTATGATATATTAATTAGAACTTTTATTATATAGGCTTATTATTACACAAATTATACTATTCGCAATAAATTCGATACTTTGAGAGTCTGTATTATGGGCATAAATTCACTAGCCATACCAAAATATCTTTAATTTATTAATTTGATTTATTACTTGACTGTTTGTATTAATTCATTGATTGGATGCACTTTATAATCTAGAATATGGTAGATTCTAGAAAAACAAACCATTGTTTGTTTTCTTATTTTTTTTTTTATTTTTTTTTTTACAACACTTTGGATTAGTTGAGACAATAAATATTGTGTCCGTTAAATTGGCACATGTTTTGTAGAATATGTATCACGTTATCACTGAATCTTAAGTACATTTAACAACGTCACACTGTACTTTTAGTAATTTTATAGTTTATACTTATAACTAGCACATAATATAATTGTCTTAATTACATTTTTTTTTTTCATTTCAAGAACAAGAAATAACTGTACTTAACACTACTTAAATTAAGCTAACAGATTATATTCGGTATACATACTTCCCGAATTTTCTATAATTTGCTATACAAATTATGAATCCAAATTACTGTTTTTTTTTTTTTAATAATTAAGTGTAACTTAACACTGTAAAACTAATTTAAGTTCCACTATAGCAATATACAGTTCGTGAAATTAATTATAACGTTATTTCACTTGAATACTGAGCACTTTTAGAGTTTATTATCAGGAGTCCGATTATTTTAGAAAACTATTATCTTTCTTTGAGCTTTCTCGAATAAAAAAAAAACCTCCTGACCGATTAACTTTAACTTTATTCACGACTAAACTTAGACTCAAAACTATGACTCCGACTTAACTTAATATTCTTAAAACGACCGAGTTATTTAAAAAATTACACCAGACTGAATTATTTTTTTAAAATTTGTCTCCGAATCTCCTCGATCACCCCATAAAAAAAAACATCGCAAATTTTTATGATCACCGTCATAAAAAAAAATCATCCGATCACCACAATAAAAGAATTTCGCGCCAGATTCTCATTTCTAGTATATTTTGTTTATTTTGTTTGTTTACAAAGGCATTTATTTGTTGTTGTGGTTCAAACCCTTTGTTGGAACGCAAAAAAAAAAAATGCAAATGAAATATTTCATTTTTGTTGACGTTACAAATCGTGGTCGTCCCCGAGAAAGAGTCTCTATATAAGCCGGGCAAAATATGAGAGAAGAAAAGAAAAAAAAAATGCGGGCCTATTTTGAGCCAGAATTAGAACGGAAAATTAAAAAAAATGAAGCAATAAAAAAAAAAAAAAAAAAGAACTATTGTTTATTTACGAGTATATGTCTATGTAGTTGAGAGTTATGGTTGCGCAGTTTTCGATTTGAGAAATAATGACACGAAAGTTCGAAAACAAAATTGGAAATTAATTACCTAACTAAATTCGAATGTCTTTTCCATGGTATGTGCCTAAGGGCTTCCCATGTAAGTCCTTTAACTTATACGCCACGTTTCCGACTTTACTGTCAATAACAGCAGGGACAAATTTAGGAGCCAGTTTTGCTGAAAACTTATTGAAAGCGTCGCTCTGTGGGAATGTTCTCACAAACACTGCCTGTCCGACGTTGAATACCCAATGACGACTACGTAAATTGTACCGCTGCGAACCTTTTTGGTGTGCTACTCGCAAATAATGCAAAACCCTTTCACGCACAACATTTAAACGATCCGGTTTTGAGGCAATATTTAAAAAATTATCGTCACACTCACCAAGCAACCGTCGGAGGTTGTAGTCTGATCCATGTTGAATGAAGTTTTGGCCGAAAACTAGAAAATGTGGAGAAAATGTCGTCGAAGAGTGGATGACGTTTCTTAACGCAGATGCGATTTCCGAAATATGAACGTCCCAACCAGAATGGTTGACAGATAAGTAGGATCGAATGGCGGACAAAACGGTACGGTTTACTCGCTCTGAGGCATTACTCTGGGGAGAGTAGACAGGCGTGCGCATATGATTAACTCCATATTTCAGCAATAACTCATGGAATAGCTTTGACGTGAATTGTTTGCCATTATCTGTTACCACATACTCAGGCACTGAAAATGTGTTAAATATTTCATTTTCCACATATTGACACAATAAATTGGCGGATGCTTCTCTAAGGGGTTTGAGGAAAACAAACTTTGAGTAGTGATCTAGTATGATTAGAAGGTACGTATTTCCTCGTTTAGAACGTGGGTATGGGCCAAGAAAATCTATATAAAGTTTTTGAAAAGGACGATTCGAAGTGAGTTGATTACCCATTGTAGGCTTGGTACTGTAATTTACGGCCTTAGTCATCTTACACATCTGACAGTTTTTAATAAAATCTTTGACATCTTGTGCCAAACGTGTCCAGTGGTACTGTCGTTGAATCCGTTCAATCGTCTTCGCCACACCCATATGGGAAGCCGAAGGCGGTACATGTGCTTGATGAATAAGGGTTTGCGTTAAACTCTCTGGAATGACTAATTTCCAATCAGGTATGTCAGTGTCTTCATAACGCCATCCGTACGCAGGAGCTATGAGCAACTTTCCATCTTGCACTCTAAAGTTGTGGTTAACATCCGGCAACGTTTCGACCTGTTTGATTTGTTTGATATACTCGGTTTCTAAAAATGCAGGGTGACTCAGATCTACGTGAAGAGGTTCGGAACCTATTTTTGAATCGAGAGAACCTATTGTATTTATATGGCAAAAATCGTGTGAATCTAAATTTTCGTGTGTACAAGAATCGATGACTGGCGTAATCTCTTCACAAAAAGCACGGGATAACGCATCTGGAACCACGTTTTGTGAACCCTTTCGGTAAGCCTTTTGGAAGTCGAACGGTTGTAGCTTGAGGCTCCAGCGTGCTAACCGTCCTGACAAATCCTTCTGCGACATCAACCATTGGAGGCTGGCGTGGTCTGTATATATGGTAAATGGGTACCCTTCAATATAGGGTCTGAACTTTTTGACGCTCAGCACAGCAGCGTAGCATTCCAACTCGGTAACCGAATAGTTTCTCTGAGCGGCGTTTAGTTTCTGAGAAACAAAAACTATTGGACGCTCTGCTCCGTCGGAATCGAGTTGGAACAAAACGCTACCTACTCCTGTTGTGCTGGCGTCACACTGTATAAAGAAGGGTTTACCATAATCAGGATTTGCCAGGACGGGAGATGTCGATAAGGCAGTTTTCAGTTCGTTGAAAGCAGATTCAGCATTTGCAGACCATTTAATTTTGGAACCCTTTTTCAGTAGGTCGGTAAGAGGAGCAGATAATGTTGCATAATTTCTTATGAATCGCCGGTACCAACCGCACATTCCCAAGAACCGTCGAATTTGTTTTACCGTTTTAGGGGCAGGGAACTCGCCGATTGCACGAACTTTCTCGGGATCGGTACGGAGGCAGCCATCACCGATAAGGTATCCAAGATATTTCGATTCCTTTAAGAGAAATTTGCTCTTATCGACGTTTATGGTGAGTCCTGCCATTTTTAAACGAGTGGCCACCTGTTCTAGCAGTACCAAGTGTTCTTCAAGAGATGCCGACGTCACCAAGAGGTCGTCCAGGTACACAAAGATTCTGTCATGCAGTTGGTGCGGGATCACTTTGTGCATCAAGCGGCACATCGTCTGAGGAGCGTTGCATAATCCGAATGGCATGACCGTGAATTGATACAAAGGTCTCCCAGGTACGGTAAACGCCGTCTTATCTCTGGATTGTTGGTCCAACGGGATCTGCCAAAAGGCATCTTTAAGGTCGATACAAGATATATACCTGGTTTGATCTAGTCGGCCCAACAATCCATCGATAAGTGGTAATGGGTACGCGTCCTTAACGGTGACCTTGTTCAACTCACGGGCATCCAAACAGAGACGAACCTTACCGCTTGCTTTACGCACCAAAGTGACCGGTGAGCACCAACTGCTTTGACTTTCCTCTATCACGCCTAACGCTAGCATACGATCGAGTTCATCGAAAAGTTGTTTCTGTATAGCTGGCGAAACAGAGTAGAATCTTTGTTTGATTGGTCTCACTGTGCCAACGTCGATAGAATGTGAAAGTACCGTCGTTTTTCCGAGGCCAATTTTAGTACAGGATGGGAAATGATCAATCACTGAGTTTAATTTTATTTGATCTGCTGGCGACAGTGCGTGATAGTTAGACGATTCGGGCTCAAAGGGAATCTCAGGACTCAATGAGCATACAGTTGGAGTGATCTGGAATAGATTCCAAAAATCTATCCCTAGATATAGCGGTTGATCCAGACTAGGAACGATATGTAGACGCATTTTGTGACATTTGTTATTAAATTTTACCGTTGCACATATAAATCCAAACACTCTCTCTGACTGCCCGTTTGCTGCTTTTATATATGATGGAGAACTATGAAATTGTACACCAGTATCTGTTAAAAATTGTTCGGCGCCTGCGCCTAAAACGCTAACTGTAGCCCCACTATCCAACAAACCCCTATATTCAACCCCATTGATTAGAACTTGTGCATATGGCCTTGGATCTTTTAAATGGTTCGTCAGGATGGAACTAACTATTTCGGATTTGAGACTATTGCGATTTTGCCAGTATAATCGAGTTCGTTTGCGTTGATGAAGATTGTAATAACGTTTTTTTGTGTTCTGGGACTTAATGCATGGATTGGAAGTATATTGAAGGTCAGAAGAATTTCCGGGCGAAGAATGGAGATGTGGTGGTTCAGAAAGGTTACGTGAAGATAATTTGTTTGACACTGCGCTATCATACTGACCACTACTATCTGCGTTGCTGATTGAATTTATTTCGGTGAATTGGGTTGAGCGAGCTGGCGCAACTCCAGATCTGTGTTGCTGGCTGCTTCTACTGTTTCTTTGGTTGGCCTGGGAAGTATTGCTTTCGGGGTTCCGTGATTCCCAGAACGCCACTGACCCCTCTGTGTGTTTTCCGAGCACTTCGAACATTTAGCATAAACGGTGTCTCTCATTCCACATTTATGACAAAACCATCGCAGAGGTGGGAAACGGCAATCAATAAAAGTGTGTCCCTTCTCATCGCAATTATAACACACAGTTTCTCGGTTAACGGAGCGAGAGAAATTAGGGTTGGTCTGAAACGTACCACCTGTAGTCCAATTCTTGGTTTGTTCGACGTAGTTATTACGATACGCTGCTATTTCTGGTTCCCTAACAGCAGGATCGTTGTACTGACTGCTTTGCTGGTTTGGCTTAACACCTTCATTTGGTTCGATGAGTTTCATCTCGTTGATTCCTTTTCTGGTACTTATCATTGATTCAGGATCGATTCGGAGTCGAGTCCAGGTATCTTCCCATGTAGTACAGCTGGCAATCAAATCATTAATCGAAGAAAACCGTCGATCTGTCAATTGGTATTGGAGACCAGGCCTCATATTTTGCATGAGAAGTTCGATGATTTTTTCCTCAGAATATGGAGTTCGGCATTGTAAACTCATACTCCAAACATTGTGATAAAACTCGACAAAAGTTTCACGTGGCAACTGTTTTCTGGTCTCAATCATACGGCGTATTTCAAAGTCAGAACGTCTGTCCTGAAATCGTTCCATGAACTTGTATTTCAGTTCAACCCATGATATAGCTGGATAGTGACGTCTACACGTCCAATACCATTGTAAAGCGACCCCCTTTAATACCGAACTCATTTCAGTGAGCAAGTTGGCTTCGGACAAGTTTAATGAATTGGCTAAAGTGTCGACCTGAAAAATGAACATATCTATTGGAACACTGGATGGTGAGCCGTCGTAAGATATTCCACATCGAGAAAGGCTGCGATGCTCGAGGGGATATCGTAAACCTTGCGGGGTTGGAGCAACATTAAAATTTGAATATGGTTGTGGAAGACTCGCTGGAGGGTTGGTGTAGATGGAACTATATGGTAACGAAACGGTTGGAGCAAAAGGTGCTGAATTGACTTGAGGTATCGGAAATGATGATGCAGGCAGTAAATTTGGTGAAACGGTTGATGGAAAATAATTATTTGGATTAGTATACGCTGACTGGCTAATTGTAATATTCGGTGGAGGTGGAATCCGATTTGTGAACAATGGAGGTGGTTGACTAAGATTACCATACACTGATGCAGGGGCTGTAGGGATGAATGAAGGCAGTTGTCCTCCGATTGGTCCTGGTTGACTCACGCTTGTCGGAATGGACATATGAGGTGGAATTGTATGTTTCATTTGGTCCTGTATTGCGTCTTGGCGTCGATTTAATTCAGACATCTGTTGCGACAAAACACTGAATTTCTCCAGGACAGATTCCAACAATTTGGTTTGCGTTTCAACTTGCTGATTCTTCATCAGGCTTTCTGTTTGCACCCGTTCAAGGAGTTCCTCTAATGTGGATTGCCTAACATATGTCTGCGATGTTGAAGGCGCAGGTTTATTGTCGTCAACAGTTTCTGATTGCGGATGTGTCGCATCTATCTTATGGGTATCTATATTTACTAAATTTACCGAGGATTCCACCTGAATTAATTTTGCCGCTTCGATAGACTTATTTAATTGGTCCGCGTTAGTCATATAAATCTGCACACTTGATAGTAGTTGTTCACAGCTTTTTAAGGTATTTCGAGCACTATCTTGGTATTTAGGGGATTTGGTCGCTCGCTGCAACCGAAACGCTACATGAAAAAGACGCGACTCTATCTGATGGGCCAAACTCCAGACGTGTTCTTCTTGCTTTTCATTGAGTTGGGTAATGTCTTGTTGCAAGTCTTGTAGTTTGTTCTGGCAAGTCCGGATTTCTAAATCTGGCCGTTTTTTTGCTGCCAGATGCATCTCAGTAGGTATGGTTTGTGGATCTGAGATTTCATTTTGAATAGCTTCGTCAAGTACTTGAGTGGCGTCGGGTGTACTAAAATCAATTCCGCGCACCGCACACTCCACCTCAATTTCGTCGAGTCCCAAGACCGAAGGATCCATTTTTAATTTAAACAAAAAAGAAATTCTGAATTTATATAAAAGAAGAGAAAAAAAAATAAACGAGCGTAACCTTTAAGAGATTAGCACACTATAAAACTAAACCGAAATATACAATAAAAAAAAATAATAATAATAATGTCGATAAAAAGTATCAGAAATATTTCGAGTCTTACTATTACGATCAAAGAAAAAAATAATGTATCAGTTTTCAAAAAGTTATATCATAGAAGCGAGGATGAGTTCAAAGCAGCAAAATCTTTTAAATCTTAAACAAAAGGTGAGCAAGAAAAATGAACTGTTGCCTTTGTGGAATAGGGAAAGGTAAAGGAAGAAGTTTGCATAGGAAGGGAGAAGGAAAAAAAAATGAACCAGAAAACAATCAATCATAAATTCCACAGTAAATATTACTGGAACATTATGTAGTGATTCCCCGAATTTTCACCCCTCTGGTTAATTCATAACATTCAAAGCTAGATAGTAGCGAAAAATAATGAAAAGCATGGGCACTAGCCCCTGTGAATATTGAACAGGTAAAAACATAGGTAAGCTCAATTCAACATATAATACGGAAGCAGCTTAACTCAATTTCAACCAACACAAAACGCACAGATATCTACCGAAGGAAAAAAAATTAAAGAGGAACGGATAAATTTTAAAATTATAATCATTTGATCAAATCAAACATCGTCGTCAAATTCAAACAATTAATTGAAACTGGACAAAGACGTCAAGTTTGATGAAAAAAATGAAATAATAAAAAAAAATAAAAGTATGTCAATAGGATGGAAAGGAAGGATTTTAAGAAAGGATTGCCTTAAAGAGAATTGGGCGCCACTGTAACGAAATGCCATGGAGTTTGGTCTCTTAAAGGAAAACATTCATTTTAGAGAGAAAAACCAAACCCCAAGGCACATCAGTTAACAGAATATCCATGTCATTTGAACGTCTCTGGGCGGTCATTTTGCCGGCTAAAGCTCAGGGGATGCGTGGGTTTTCCAGAGACATGACATGGATCGAGATGGACCGCAGGAAGGGAACTTGACAGGGTAGGGAACAACAGCCCATTATTCACTTTACTCACACTGGTATGCTACTTACCTCGAACTCATCCCTCGAATATTACACTCTAAAAGCTCATTATGAAATTATTAAAGCGGTGCTGATTCAATAATTGACTTGGAATTCATAATTTATTTAACAAATGAATTTAACAAAATTTAAAAGAAAGAATTAAACACTACTCGAAGAACTAATAATAAATTAATATTGTCATTTGAAAGAATTTTAATAATAAGTATGATATTTTAACATATTATCATAAGGCTACTAAATAGATAGTAATAATAATAATAATAACCTCAGAGAAAAAAACTATTAACTAAAAATTAATCACAATAGTAACTATATTTATGAGGCCATCAAAAATCAAACCAAATTATCAAACAAAAAAAAAATGATTATTAGATTATTGATCACAACCGAAAATTAATTTAATTAATAAAATTATACACTATACGCAAGGATTTGATTTTTCGCCAAATTAATGCACTTACTTTTATGAATTGACATATTTAATGATAATATAAAAAAAAACTTAAAATTTAAATCAATGAATGTACTTAACTAAATTTTAACGCCCATGATGATTATACGTTGCATGAATTCATGATGGTAGTGATGGTAATATATCCGTTTGAATAAATATGAATACACCAGCAATGAAGAATTAATTAGCAGTAGAATCGATTTTATGGTTGTAATTACATCGATCTTTTATGCAATCAATGAAAATGAATTTTGGTTTTATCATAAAGGTCAATGACCGTAATTTTGCTTTATTGATATAAGTATTATTTATTTTCATGAATTAGTTGGTGCGATTTATATGTCTTTATTATTATTAAGTTAGGATTTATGATATATTAATTAGAACTTTTATTATATAGGCTTATTATTACACAAATTATACTATTCGCAATAAATTCGATACTTTGAGAGTCTGTATTATGGGCATAAATTCACTAGCCATACCAAAATATCTTTAATTTATTAATTTGATTTATTACTTGACTGTTTGTATTAATTCATTGATTGGATGCACTTTATAATCTAGAATATGGTAGATTCTAGAAAAACAAACCATTGTTTGTTTTCTTATTTTTTTTTTTATTTTTTTTTTTACAACACTTTGGATTAGTTGAGACAATAAATATTGTGTCCGTTAAATTGGCACATGTTTTGTAGAATATGTATCACGTTATCACTGAATCTTAAGTACATTTAACAACGTCACACTGTACTTTTAGTAATTTTATAGTTTATACTTATAACTAGCACATAATATAATTGTCTTAATTACATTTTTTTTTTTCATTTCAAGAACAAGAAATAACTGTACTTAACACTACTTAAATTAAGCTAACAGATTATATTCGGTATACATACTTCCCGAATTTTCTATAATTTGCTATACAAATTATGAATCCAAATTACTGTTTTTTTTTTTTTAATAATTAAGTGTAACTTAACACTGTAAAACTAATTTAAGTTCCACTATAGCAATATACAGTTCGTGAAATTAATTATAACGTTATTTCACTTGAATACTGAGCACTTTTAGAGTTTATTATCAGGAGTCCGATTATTTTAGAAAACTATTATCTTTCTTTGAGCTTTCTCGAATAAAAAAAAAACCTCCTGACCGATTAACTTTAACTTTATTCACGACTAAACTTAGACTCAAAACTATGACTCCGACTTAACTTAATATTCTTAAAACGACCGAGTTATTTAAAAAATTACACCAGACTGAATTATTTTTTTAAAATTTGTCTCCGAATCTCCTCGATCACCCCATAAAAAAAAACATCGCAAATTTTTATGATCACCGTCATAAAAAAAAATCATCCGATCACCACAATAAAAGAATTTCGCGCCAGATTCTCATTTCTAGTATATTTTGTTTATTTTGTTTGTTTACAAAGGCATTTATTTGTTGTTGTGGTTCAAACCCTTTGTTGGAACGCAAAAAAAAAAAATGCAAATGAAATATTTCATTTTTGTTGACGTTACACTTCTCTTCTTGGAAACAGAACGGTGAAAATCAATATAAATGGAGATTTTAGTGACCCCAATTTGACGTTGTCTCAATAATTAATTATGATCTTAAACAACTGCATTTATGGTTCGGTAAACACTGCATAATTCTTGGTGAGAAAAGTAAATTTATGTTTTCAAGCCAGCCGGAATTCCAATTTTGCCCAGTTATAGCTTAGTAACACTTCTAAATGAACTCCCATAAATTGTCCGTCTGAGTGTTTTAACATTGAGTAATCATTTGGACACCAACCCGCTTGGTGTCCGCTGAGATGGTTTGAGATTTTTTTTTATCGTTTTAATCAAAATGCATACGATTTGATGATCATTATAACCCTCGTAACAATATTCCAATATATTGGTTACGGCACCAATAATTTACAGTGCTTTGCTGGATTTTGTAAGAAGGTTTATTTAAGGTAAAAAATTCGTGAAATCAAATTTTCAACGTATGGGACAGGAAGTCATGTTTTAATTTAGTGATATTTATGTTTTCAATGTGTAGTGCTGGGTAAAAAATATTTTTTGTAGAACGCGATTTTTGTTGTTGTTGTTGCAAAAGATACAGTTGATCAAAATTGAGTGCAAAATGGTAGTGCATTTATGCAAATATAAAAAAAGTATTTATCCGAAAAATATAAAATAGGGCTCATTTTAAAGGTGAGAGAATATGAATTAGGCAAATATTTTAAAAATTGTACTTTCTTTTAGTTTTGCTTTCTTTTACGTAAGTAAACTAAAGTATAGTAATCATGAAAATTTTCGACCTCGAGATTATTGAAGATTTATCTGTTTTGAGGTCCCCTGATTCCGAAAAAGTGGGTTTCTTTTTTCCGAAAAAGTCTGTCCGTCTGTCCGTCTGTCATTCTGTGTCCACCCTACAGCCCAGATGGCTTAACCAATCGAACTGAAACTTCAGATTTAAGCTTTTTTGGTAAATTGGGAGGTCCCGGTGGTTTTTACTCCAAATCGGTCAACCGAAAGTGGCCACATCCTTGGGCCAGAAAATTTGTTTTGCAAATATCTTAAAAAGTATAAGGTTTACAAACAATTACTAATACAAAGTGTTTCCAAAAAATAAAAATTTAAAAACAAAATTAAAAAACTTTATAAAAAAAATAAAATTGATGTATGGTCAACACATTTCTTCTACAAACATGGAATTTTGAGAAATTACGCAAATTTCTTACAAATTTATTATTTTTTATTTCTTTCTTTTACATCAGTAAAGCTCAAATCTAAAGTTTTTGTTCGATTGGTTAAGCCATCTGGGCTATAGAGAAGACACAGACTGACAGACAGACATCATTTCGAAACCCACTTTTTCGAACTCAGGGGACCTTAAAACAGATATATCTTCATTAATTATTATTTTTTTTTTCGCTGGCGCTACATCCCATAGAGGGATTTGGCCGCTTCATATTGAAGTTTCGTAATCATATTTTTAACGGATAATGAGTGATTAATTCATTGATCCTACATTAACCAGCCGTGATTTTTTCATCACCCTCCGGGAATCGAACCCAGGACCTCCGGGGCTTAAAGCAAGCATGCCCAGATTCCGTGAAACAGAAAATTTATTTTGCAAATATTTCAAAAATATACAATTTACAGAAAACATGAAAAAATAAAAATAATCTTAATTAAGTTTGCAAGGAATTTGCATTATAAAAGTTTCTCAAAATTGCTGTTCGCAAAAGATAGTCGTGTGTTGGCCACACCTCAATTTTAAGAAAGTTCCAGGTGTTCTGGAACGTTTCAGACTTTTTTAGAATTTTCAAGAATATTCTTAAATTTTCTAGGTGTTCATTCAGAGAATGTTACAGAATTTTCTAGAATTTTCCGGAATTTCCAAAACTTTCTTGAATGTACCAGGGCGTTCAAGAATTCCTAAGGATTTTTTATACATTTTCTATACATTCTCAAATTTTCTAGAATTTTCCAAAACTTTCTAGAAAATTTTTGATGTTTCAGAATTTTCTAGAAACTTTCAAAATATTCTACAATTTTCTAGATAGTTCCAAGTGTATTGGAATGTTTCAGGATTTTTTAGAATGTTTCGGAATGTGCCAGAGATTTCTGTAATTTTTAAAATGTTCTAGAATGTTCCAGGACGTTCCAGAATTTCTTTGGATTTTCCACAAGATTTTAGAATATTTCAGAATTTTTTAGAAAGTTTCGTATTGTTCCGGAATTTTCTAGAAAATTTTAGGTGTTTCAGAAGTTTTAGCCAGGTTCAGAATGTTCCAGAACTTTCTAGAATTTTTCGGAACTTCCAAAATATTCTAGAATGTACCAGGACGTTCCAGAATTTCTTAGGATTTTCTAGAAAATTTCAGAATGTTCCAAAAGGTTCCATTTATTTTTAGAATGTTTCAGAATATTAAAAAAATGTCTAGCAAATTCCAGGTGTACTGGATCGTTTCAGATTTTTTTTGAATGTTTGGCAATATTCCAGAATTTTCAAGAATATTCTTAAATTTCCTAGAATGTTGCAAAATTTTCTAAAAAATTCCAGGTGTTTCAGAATTTCTAGAAAGTTTCAGAATGTTCCAGAATTTTCTAGATTTTCCCGGAATTTCCAAAATTTTCTAGAATGTACCAGGACTTTCCAGAATTTTTTAGGATTTTCTAGAAAATTTCAGAATGTTTCAAAAGATTCCAAAATTTTCTAGAAAGTTTCAGGTGTACTGGAACGTTTCAGATTCAAATTTAATAGAATTCAGAATTTTTTAGAATTTTCTAGAAAGTTCTAGGTGTTTTAGAATTTCTACCAAGTTTTAGAATGTTCCAGAATATTCTAGAATATTCCAGAATTTCCAAAATTTTCTAGAATATACCAGGACGTTCCAGAATTCTTTAAGATTTTGTAGAAAATTTCAAAATGTTCTAAAAGTTTCCAGAGTTTCTTAGAAAATTCCAGGATATTAAAAAATTGTTTAGCAAATTCCAGGTGAACTGGAACGTTTCAGATTTTTTTTAAGAATGTTTCGAAATATTCCAGAATTTTCAAGAAGATTCATTTTCTAGAATGTTCCAAAACTTTTCTAGAAATTTCCAGGTGTTTCAGAATTTTCTAGAAAGTTTCTGAATGTTCCAGAATTTTCTAGAATTTGACGGAATTTCCAAAGTTTTCTAGAATGTACCAGAATTTTCGAGAATTTTTTTAGGATTTTCCAGAAAATCTCAGAATGTTTCAGAATATTCCAAAAGGTTCCAGAATTTTCTAGAATGTGCCAGGTTTACTGGAACGTTTCAGATTGTTTTGGATTGTTTCAGAATTTTCCAGAATTTTCAAGAATATTTTGAAATTTTCGAGAATGCTGCAAAATTGTCTAGAAAATTCTAGGTGTTTCAGAATTGTCTAGAGAGTTTCAGGTGTATTGGAATGTTCCAACAATTTTTGGAATGTTTTAGAATTTTAAAGAATAATTTCAAATTTTCTAGAATATTCCAGAATTTTCTAGAAAATGTCAGATGTTTCAGAATTCTCCAAAAAGGTTAAGAATGTTTCAGAATTTCTTAAAATTATAAATGTTTCTAAAAATTCGCTGTTCGTAAAAGAAAGTCGTGTGTTGGCCACACCTCTATTTTTTTATTTTAAAAATGGAAAACCGATTTTTTCTTCTTATTTTTTTGTTCACCATTTAATTCTAAGCACACAATATCAAAAAAAAAAAACTGTGCATTTTTTTTTTCGTAGTCTTGCAAAACACGTTTAAGTATGACAATCTACAAATTTATTATATTTAAACGTGGTTTGCATGAAAACGAAACGAGATGCTATCCTGATCTTTTAGTATGTCTAATAGAACTAAATGGCGGAAAATTTAAAAAAAACAAGCACATTTGAGAAAATCCAAAAAGAAAGCCAAGAAGAAATATAAGATGGCACCTTTTTTATAATTATTTTATAATCCCTGAGTGTTCATCTATCTATAAAATGAGCCTAATCTTATAAATTTCGGATAATTAGTTTTTTTTTCTATAGCAATAAATATGTATGTTACAATACCAAGTGCATTGAATTTTTAAATATTTGACACCCGGTATCTTAAAAAACAACAACAACAATAAAATTATTTTCCATAAATGTTTTGTTTAATTCTTTGGTCAAAAGGTAAAACATCTTATTTCAAGTTTCATAATTTTTCTAAAGAGTTAGCAAAAGTTGATTACTATATTAAATTTCACTTATGTCGACTAAAGTTTCTATGACTTTGCGACCAAAGCCTTTGGCCACAAGATGTTACCACTTAAGTCAAACTAAGTGAGGTTAAAGGAGAGATAGAGCACGTCGAATATTAAAAAAGGTAAAACAGCTTAAGCCGACTTTAGATAGTTTACATTTTGAGCACAGAATTAGTGCTACACATTCGAAACATAAAAATCTACAAATTAAAATATGACTTCAAAAAAATTTGATTTGACGAATTTTTCACCATGGAGAAAAATACGTGAAATCGCATATATGGGACTGGAAGTCATATTTGAATTTTATAATTTTTATGTTTTGGATGTGTAGCACTGAGTAAGACAAACAATTTATGGAATATGATTTTGTTGTTGTTGTTTTTAATATACGGTGCGACAAACATATTAAAATTCATTGTACTTGGTATTGTATTTATTGCTATAGAAAAAAAACTAATTATCCGAAATTTATAAGATTAGGCTCATTTTAAAGATATCATCTTATCTTTCTTCTTGGCTTTCTTTTTGGAATTTCTCAAACGTGCTTGTTTCTGTTTTAATTTTTTCGCCATTTAGTTCTATTAGACATACTAAAAGATCAGGACAGCATCTCGTTTCATTAAGTCCAGTTCTACAAATTACAACATGACTTCCAGGTATTTTTGATTTCATGAATTTTTCACCTTAAATACTAAATGATTCTTAGGTGAACAAAACTGTCTGGCAACTATAAATTTAGTATATTGCTAAAAGGACATCAAAAATGATAAAAAAAATGTGTCTTAAAATGATTTCAATTCCTCGATTTTCACCTGCCCAGATGGGATGCGCATTTTATCGCGCCCCTCCCTAACTTCAATAAGAATAGTAATATAAAAAAAACCAGCCGACTAAAAGTTCCTTTTTTCGCGACATTGAGAGCTCTTATACTAATTTGTATACAATTGTTTAAAACAAACAAAACAATGTTCAATGAGGGACTTTTCCAAAATCGATTTTAGTTCATTTGTCCCCACGCTTGGGCAGCGCTGATTACATTTTTTTTTTACATGCCAAAATAAGTAAAATTATGTTTACAAATACAAGTTTCTTGTCTAAATTAGTGGATGTCCCCCTACTTTTTTTATATGATTAATAAAATTCAGAATGTTGCGATTAATAATAAATATCAAATTTTAAAATTAATTCAGTCGAAATTAATAATTTAATGAAAAATTCAAACACATGTTTGACCATACAAAACTCCATACGAAATATTTTAGCCGCCAGTCAGCAAGCGTTGGAATTCTATTTGGGAAAATCCCTAATTACAGAGACAGATTTTCAAATATTTAAATTTTGTAAATGTTTTCTGTAATTCTGCAATCCCCTTAAATATACTAAACGGTCCTAGAAATGCATTTTACTTGTTTTGTGATTTTTTTAATGGTCCAAAATGAAATCATTTGTGTTTACCAAAATATTGCTGCTTGTTATAGTAAGTAAGGCTTCTGCTGTTAGCGACTATACATCACATTTTTTGTCAGTGATGAAAAGTAAATGTAAATCATTTGGTTGCCCCATAAAGAATGGAACCTAAATTTGAAGACGTTCAATAATTCAAATCGTCATTTTATTGTTATAATCAGTTTTGTTATTTTCATTCAAAAATTTTGTTTAAACAAATCTTCCGTAATAGTTTGATTATTTTTAGTATATTTAAACTTCTTCCAATTGGTTGTTTGATTCGTGCTTGTATGGGGTGTTTGACTTTATATATTTTATGAAACATCGGATTCAATCGTTGAATATTAAATTAAAAAAACGAAAAATTCAAACCCCAAGAAATATGAAATTGAAAAGCGGCTATTCCTGATTCGATTTGGATTACGTACTATGATAAATATATCGGTCCATTAGAACGGTTCTTTATTGAATAATGCAATATTTAAACAAAATTAACATTTCCGGCGCGGCATGTTTACATGATTTTTAACGTAAGAAGAATCACTGATGCTACTGATTTTAACCGGACTGACGAGGTTCAAAAAGAAATTTTCAGACTAATTATTAGCAAATTTAATAGTTTTGGTAAATAAATATTTTCTAGGGAAATAATTATTATTTATTAATATATTATAAAACGAATATTTATTTTATTTTGTTATTTTAATTAATTCGTTCATAATAAAATTAAAAATTTGATTGATTGATCAAAATTTACGACTAAGCCTAAGCAAGACTCCCGTATGATACCGGGCCCTCCGTACACCCTTTACACATAACAAAACCAAAGTAAAGGTATGCTAGGAACAAAGAATTAACCCGGTTCCAAACACCTAAGTAGTAAATTTGTTAGCAGTAAATTTTTAGTCAATTATTTCGCACAAGTCAACACAATTTCAAGTTTCACAGTCAGTTTCAAGTAAATTTGTTAGTTTTTTTTTTTTTTTTTTCGACACTTGTTAATCACAAGACAACACAATTTTTTCTAATACAGCGGCCCCCTGTTGTAACTGCAATATCTGAAAAGCCTTAATTTTATTTAATTATTAGTCTAAACTATTTTTCCCAACTTATTAGTTTATTAATGTTAATATAAATACCAATACCAATACTAATACTATAACTAACATTAACACCAATACCAATATCCACATCGATATCAATACAACGTCAATACCAACATTATGACATTAATGCTTCGATTATATCGAAATATTCATTTCACTAAATTCAATTCAACTTAATTAACAAAAAATAATTTAATTTCATTAAATTCAGTGCCACCAAAAACCCAATTTACTTTACCAATAATTCTTTATTTAAAATCAGCTCTTAATACCCTTAAATAAATTAAATTAAATTAGGCATCTAAATTAAAAGGACAGCAAATTAATCACTAACTAAATATTCTGGCAATTTTAATTCCACATTATGAATGTAGTAACTCAAAAATCTGAAACCCCGTACAATTTCATTTTCAAATCTATGTGTAGCTATTGACTCTAGAAATTTCCTCCAAAAGCCAAAATTAAAATTACCACTTTGAAATAATTTAAATTAGATCTGGAACTCATTAAATAATAACAGCTTTAAGTTGTTCATACTAAATTAAATAAAAAAATTTAACTATCCACATTAATATATTCTTATTAGTACCATATATGACAAACGATTGGCACAAATATATGATTTGGCTCATAAATATGTATAATTATACTTAATTAAACGCACACTCTGCTAAACAAAATTCCCGCTAGAGGAAGGTATATATATATATATAAATTTAAATTCAGAATCATTTTTATTTAGAAATCTGAAACTTTATTAACCTTCCTCCAACCAAACGTTATGAACATACTATTTGAATTCAAAAACTATTCACCTTGGATGATTAAAAAAATAAATTCCAAATCTCAAATCCCAAATTCCAAATTTTCCGAACTTCAAACTTCAAATTCCAAATTCCAAACTGAAAACTTCAAATTCCAAACTGAAAACTTCACATTCCAAATTCCCAGTTTCAAATTATAAATTCCAAATCCCAAATTCCAAATTACCAACTCCAAATTCCAACTATTCATACAAAATACGACGTTTAGGTGTAACACAATACTAACGAAAATTCTCCCTATGAAAAAAGAGCAATACATCCAAACTTTAAGCACCCCCAACAATCGCACTGAATAATACTTTTGCTGTAGCACAAACCACCTCATTGAAAATCTAGAAACAAACTATTGAGGCCACACTAATAGGCGCAATATTTTATAAAAAATAAAAGTCGAGTAATTTTAGGATAAAAACCTAATTTTGAAACCAAGCACTAAAAAACTAACTAAAATTCGGAATTTCTCAAAATTTCAATTTCTAAAAATTTAAGCAAGCAATGAAATTTACGTAAATTTTAAAAGTATTTAATTTTTAATGTTTGAGATTTAACATTGATCGAAGTTTATTAGAATTTATAAGTTGGCTCTCAAAATTTTATTTTTTATTTTATTTTATAAAGTGACTGAGATTTCACCATACAATTTTACAAAACTAAACTATAATTTAATTTTTAAATCACTAGGGTAAATTTAAAAAAAAATTATTTTAGGAAATTTCCAGGTAAGATATCGGAATTTTGAAAAATTTGCATAAATTGAAGTTTGCGAATATAACCAAATCATAAAATAAAGAATATTCAGAGATAACTAAAAATCAGAATAACAGAATTCTCATATATGAGTATTTCTAAAACCCAAGAGAGCTTACTGATAATCTTTGAATGTTGAGAGATCAAGAATATTACAGAATTTTCTGTAATGCTTCTGCCCTTAAATATTACAAAAGATTACAAAATGTTGCTGCCGAAACTTTATTAATTTCAAAATCTATTAGTATTTCAAAAAAATCCTGCTGCCAAAAACTTTAAGAATGGAAAAATTTTAAAATTTAAATAAGATTCTTCTGACTTACTAATTTGATGTAAAATCAAACCGTTCGATTGAAAAATTCAGTTTTGTGTCTTGCAAACTTTATTAAATTTTTTTTCAGAATATCCGATTTTTGCAAATTTTAAAGTTGTCACAAAAACTTGTTGCGTATTCAGAGGATCCCTCACATTTATGCTATATTCTAGGTTTCAGAATTTATTTGGTAGATCTCACAAATTTTAGAGTTTTGCAATATTAGTAAACTGCTTCGAGAAAAGCAATCGCGGATGTACGAACTAAAAGAAAAATTAACTAAAGATTTTACGTAGAAATAGCTCATAGACTCACAATTCACATCAATTTAAAATTTTGTTAGGCTTTCAGAAATTTTTAAAAATATCAAAGTATGTACTTGTATCACAGGCAATAAAACTTAATTCCGAATAGGTTTCAAGTTAGCTTTGCAATTTCAAAATTTAGCACGAAATTTTTATAAAAAAGTCGATAACAGAAAAATACCTGAGTTGTTTCTAGTAAATTGTAGAGAATTCCTTAATTTAAAAAAATCTAATGAAATTCCAGAATTTCGAGAAATTCCAAATCATTCAAAATTTATTTGGAAAATTATAAAATTTTGATATCTAACAAAAACAATTTGATGATAACCCGAAATTTTATAACTTCCAGAAAGTCTTTGAAATTTTTAAAAAATATAATGCTAGAAATTTCAATTGTTTGGAATTTTTAAGAATTTATAGGTTTGAAGCAAAAATTCGTGATTCAAGAATATTCGTGACTCAAGACTATTTCTTATTTTGCTTATGTTAATTTCAGAAAATTAAAACTAATTTAATTTTTAAATCGTTGGGTAAGCTTTCCAGAATTTATTGCGAAAATGTTATTTTGGGAATCCAAGTAAAATATCAGAATTTTCATAAATATTAAAAACTGAAGTTTGAGAAATTTCAAAATTTCGAAATTGGAATCTTTAAATTTAAATAATATTCTAGGTTTCAGAATTAATTTAGGAAATCTTATATTTAGAAAAAAATGTTTCAATATACAAATTACAGAGAAAAAACAACAATAACTACAAATTTTACGGTATTATAGTTCAGAATGTTTCCAAACTGCTTTTTTAAAACATTATTTACTAGATCGATCAAAAAAAATGTTAACTAGAAAATCAAGAAAATACTTTTTTCAAAAAATGATTTTGTTAATTAAAATTTGAATTTCTGCGGATGCAAGGGAATTTTAAATTTTGCTGGCCTAGGCTAGAATTTACTAAATACTCGGAAAGAAATTTTTAACGATCTTGTTTTGAAATATGATATTTTGAATTTCAAATATTTTAAAATAATGAAGTACGTTTATAAAAGTGTATAGAACTAAATTCCGAATAGGTTTCCTGACAATTGAAAGAAAGCTTTGCACATTCTTAGATTAACAGTACACAAAATTGTAACAGAAAAGGTAACAACAGATAAATGTCTGAGTTATTTCTTGTAAATTCTGAATAATTTGGAATTAAAATGGAAAAGTGAAAGATTTGTTTTCCCTTGATTTAAATTTTGAAAAATTGTTGTTCACCAATTACATTTTTTCCATATCTCAGAATTTATGATACAATAAAACTCTACGTAGAATCAAAGAGTAATACATATACAGAGTGCCAATAGGTCAATATAAAATTCTCTATTGTTTAAAATTTTTAGCACACATACACATACACGCACACATACACATACACACACACACACATACATACACATACACACACATACACATTCACACACACACACACACACACACACACACACACACACACACACACACACACACACACACACACACACACACACACACACACACACACACACACACACACACACACACACACACACACACACACACACACACACACACACACACACACACACACACACACACACACACACACAAATCCAATGACATATCCAACATCAGATTACCTGCCAAAAGGGCACCTGAGCAGTACTGTTATCTACAATTTGAGCGTGATTAATCCTGCATCCGTTCAACTACCACATACTTTATGTTGATTCACTATAAAAAATGCGTTATGCACTTTGCACAACACAAACACTTAACAATATAGCATATAATTCAATTGCTTGGCACATTTTCTAATTTCGACCGCATTCCTTCACATCGCTACAAACCGATGCACTTCTATAGACTGGTTCGGATCCCTGTAACAGATATTACAAACAGAGCACCGTATTAGTTATTATTATTACTAAGAAAAACACACAATGCATAATAGAAAACTAAATTCTTTAAATATTTGCAATTAAACGGTAAAATTATCGTTTAAATGTATTAATCCAATACATCTCGCATTATACTTATGTTTAACTATTTATTCATATTCCAAAACTAGCGAAAATATTTTAATTTAATTTTAAAACTTCACCATAAATAATATGACACTTGTAAAGTCACAGGATACACACTCCCGTTCATAATAAAATTAAAAGTAAATATTTATTTTATTCTATTAAACAATTTCGTTATTTGATAGCAAGTTTACAATGCACCCTTGAAGAATTTTGTAGAACACAATATATTTAGATTTCAAGCTAGCTAAGCTAAATTTTGTATTCACATAATTAGCTTACCCTGCGGTTTTTCATTTTATTCCAAACCGCCTGAAAAATAGGTTTGGTATCGCAAAGCCCGTCAAATAATCATAATCCCGATAACTTTATGATTCATTACCTTAATAGTGCAACGACCGATTAATGGGACTGCATTTTGTTCAGTTGAAATAACACTTAGTTCGTACCAATCTGCCAGTTTTTGTTCTGTTCTACTTTCAAACTACTTTTCTTATTTTTGTTTTTTGCTATACAATGGTATTTGTTTTCAGCACATTTTGTGCATTGAACAGCGTTATTCTTACTTCTGTACTCTGGGTACTCCCTGTCATTTCCTGTGGTCCGTATAGCTATGGTTGTGGGCTGGTTTGATTATTTTTGGGAAGTTCTTTTTTGCTATTTAAATTGTATTGGCTTTTTTTGTGGTATTTTAAAATTGAGTTCCCCTATATCTAGTGGGGTTCGATCTAGAATTCTTATTACCGAACCTATTGTTGTACGAGACACTTTCATTGGTGAATGTAATATTTTCATTGTGTCGTGGTAGAAGCCCAAACAATGAAAAAATACCTGGAAAAATTAAAGCGGTCAATCAATGGCTCTTGCCAGAAGGGGAGGGGTGGGGGAGGAATGCTATCTGGGCTGCATGATATCTAGAAATTCACCATATTAAGTTCTAGAAATTCTTCATTTTAACAAATTGATCCATTTGAGATGTAGCGGTTCGGTGTATCGTTCCAATTCTACTGTAGTGCACGGAAGAAGAGCCAAGCCTTAATAAATTAATATTAATATCTTAGAATTGTTAAATTGTAAAATGTTGAGCCAATAAAAAAATAAAATGTTATATAGAAACGATTATTTATTTTCAAATAAATTGAATTGTTTAACGCGCCTTATTCATTTGTAAAGATTGAATGAATCATTCAAAGAAGTTATCAACTGACTAATTGCTCGTATAATGTTACTTCACACTTTCGAAAGTATTTTTAATTGAAAACAGCTACTAATTAAAGCAAAGTGTCATATAAGAATGCTTAAATATTTATTTGTACATACTTAATTCGTTTGTGTGCGTGCTTGGTTTTATTAACAGTAAAATTAAATTAAACGAAACATAATCAATAGTATTAGTTTGCACGTAACTACCTTGTTTACATTACAAAAATAATTAATGTAATTATTTTTATTAATTAAATATAATCGTTTATAGCGTAATTTCAAGATCTATAAATTGATTTAATTACTAAATAATAACAATCGTTGAGAAACGATGTTTATGGTGAACTATGTTTTGTTACTTATAATCCAGTTATTTGCAGAAATGTCAAGTTCAATTCAATCAATATGAACAATATGGGAATTCAATAATTTTGTGGCAAAAAATCAATAATCCGATTTTGAGATCACTTAGAATTTACTATGAAGGAATGGTGAAGGTTAATTGTGCGGAAGCCTACTTTACATATTGAATATATGATTCAATTAATTTTTTCATTAACTTTAGAACCGGTTCACAAGAAAAAATTAGCTTACTAATTAGAAAACGTTTATGCATTTAAACAATAATTTCAAGATCAAATAAAATGCTGCAACTGTCAAAGCATGTTTGAAACGATTAATCACAACAACTTAACCCGTTTACATGCCATAATTTATTTTTAGCCCATTATTTTTATTTTTAACACATACACATATGTACATATGCAAATCAAAAATAATACTTTTAGCGTATTTACCTTTATGTCATTTTGCATATATTTATCAGTGTGTTCTAATATTGTACACTATTAAATCATTTTAGAGGAATTTACAGATATAGCACGTACAGGTATACTAGTGTTTATACGAACAATTATTCAACACCACATGGACAGACTTAGCTTCTTATTTAAAAATCAAAACTTTATTTCAGTTTAGCAAACTTCCAACTGCTCGCCGTCCCTGAAGTTAAGTTATTGAGATATTAACGGTAATCAATAAAAATGGTGCTACAGGGTTTGATATTATATCATTAAAATTTATTTTGAAATTCAAAATTATATTGTTGCCGATTTTGACAAATCTCATCAGCTATCCGAGACTTTCCGAATTTATTAAAAATATTTGAATATGTATGTGTTTTAATTAATTTTTAAAACATCTTGCTTAACTCCACGAAAATCAATTTGAAAAATTGATAAATCCAATGACCTACAAAATTATTTTGAGAACCGAAAGCAATTAGCAGTGTTGTTAACAGTATTGAAAGTGATACTACTACTAATATAGCTGGTAGCGTTATTTTGGGACCTGATTTTTTTAATTTCTATGCTAATGACTTATTTGTAAAATAGTTTACCGAAATCAATTAAATCAGCTACCAAGATAAAAGAATTTAAAGAATACTTGGGGTACTATTTATAACGTGATTGGCTGGATTCTAATGTAAACCACTAGAAAAATTATAAGATTCGCAGGTTTAGGCAGATATTCGGTGTTTGGTTTGTGAATGGACACCCAATAAGTTAGTCCGTATATTGAATTAATAACTTTTCATCACAGTTGTTTTACATATTTATCATATCAAAGTTGACTAAATTGTTTTTGAGTGGTCACATCAAAAACAGACTATAGTGTACTGAACTTAAAATACCTTTATTCTAAGGGATGCAGAAAAACATCAATGGAAAAATGGCCTAGCCATCCGTGCACATTTCATAGTCTAAAAAACGAAGCTTTTATAAGTGAATTAGAAACGAGGAAAAAACCAAACTTTTCATAGTAAAACACATAAAACATACAAATTTTTTAAGTATTGGTTTAGGGCTCTTTTATTTAAAAAAAAAAAATTAATTACAGCTTTAGCTTTTAATTCCTATTCGGAAACATTCTCAAAAGCGTTATGAAAAGCTTATATCAAAATTGTTTCTTTATACAAATTCTAATTTTGGAAAGCTACCTTAATAAACCCGTTTAGCATAGAAACGCGTAGCCTAGACAATTTATTTGAAAATATTTGTACTCTAATGCTTTTCATGTAAAAATCTTGCCGTTGGATTAGTTCTTCAATATTCTATCTCACATTTTAACGATTTTTAGTTTTCAACGGTTTCTCGAGTTTTTAAACGAGCTCTACGTGTTGTAAATTCATTTTTGTTCTATCTACACTAATCTAATTTTAAAATTAGATTATCTCGAAACATAAATTTATGTAGTTAGAAAACTAAAGAACTAATCCGACGATTTATTAAAAATAAATTGTACGAGACAAAAAATTTAGATAAACAAATCACACGAATTACCAACATCCGCAAAAGTTTCTACAATGTTTATAGAATTTGTAATTGCTTTAAGTTTAAGGGCAACATTTTTAAAATTAATCTTTTTTAAAATTTTGTTGCTTTTCGATAATTTTGGCGTTATCTAAACTGATTAAATGGTTTATATCTTTCAAATGCTGTGAATGTGTACTAATATTTGAATTTATATTTGAATTTTTGTCCATCTTGTGTTGGTAGATCGGTTTTTCTAAAAACTGCTTTGTCTGCCTTTTGTATGTTGAGTTGCAATTGCAACATACTTGGTAAACAATATTTGAGTTTTTTTAACGGTATCACATCTCTCATTTTTGAAAAAAAATTGTCATTCAAATTTGTGGCTGCACGTCCTGCCCTTCCAAAGAATGTTTTTAATTAGTTTTTCCGGATATTGGTTTTCAACTAATTTATGTTTTAAAATTTCTAAATTTGTATGGTGGAATTTAGTACCGGAAAGCTTTAGAATTTTTTGGGTCACAATTTAGTGTTAATTTTGTAAGTTGTGGGAAGCCAAGAATAAAAATTTAGATATCTACCAGACCAAGTAGTTTTATGGTACAAATAACAAGAAATTTTTCCGTTCATAAATCAAAAGAATATCCAAAAAAGAAATTTTGTTCTCTACTTCTGTTTTTAAACTGAATTTTATTCTGTTGTTTATTGAGTTAAAAGCTTGTAGGAAATATTCAATGTTATCTATTGGTACGCCTGTGATTATGTATATCATCAACATATCTGTGATAAAATAATGGTTCAAAATCTATAGAGTTTGAAACTGGATATTCTAGATTTTGCTTGAGTAAATTTGCAATAATGAGACTTATTATGGAACCCATACAGTGGCGTAACTACAAATGTCGGGGCCCCGTAACATTTTTCATGGGCCCCTAAACTGCTTCAAAATGAACAAAGTAAAGTTTTTAATTAAAAACCTATTCCTATTCCTATTGTTCAGCCTCGTATTAATTAAAATTATCTGATTTAGAGAGTATACATGATACAGTTCAATGGCTTCAAATAATACGAAATTTCGAAATAATCTCAAAAATGTGGAATAATTACCACCATGTAACATTCTTGATTAATTTCGAATAACCTAGGAATCTGAGAAATATCGAAATTTTGGCATATGCTCGAAAAATCTAGTTAATATCACGATTCAGAGTTGTATGTGTAACTCTGCAAGTTTCCAGAGCTTAAAGCTAGGCGCAGAACATTGCCATACAAAATTTGAATAAATTTGAAAATGTTTAAAAATTTCGAATAATCCTAGGAATGTCGAAAAACTAAGGAAATTTTTCTTGCAGACAAATTCCAATAACCTCTAAATTATGTGAATCTCGATTGATCTCGAACAATTTCAATAATACCGAAAAATATATAATGCTACTAATGCTACTAATTCTACCACTAAGCAAAATGCTACTAAGCAAGTTAGGGCTAAGCTCAACAAAACTATATGCAATAAGAATGAAACCTTCATATACATAGTACCGGATAATTTCATAAATATCGAACAAACATATTTTTCGATCAGGCTCCAAGAACCACGAGCTACATC
Organism: Tipula helvola; assembly: GCA_963556165.1. Classification (NCBI taxonomy): domain Eukaryota; kingdom Metazoa; phylum Arthropoda; class Insecta; order Diptera; family Tipulidae; genus Tipula; species Tipula helvola. The sequence goes on along the minus strand of OY744482.1, from coordinate 78,233,297 downwards.
GAACTATCAAATACACTCGACAATCTCAGTAATACTCGAATAATCTCGAAAATCAACCTGACTGCTTCGAAACATGAAATCACCAATTAAGTCTCGGATATCACGTATCCCATTTTCAGGCTATACACTTCAATAATCTCGAGAAATTTAAAAAGTGATTAAAACATAAAATCCGAGACAAGGGCATATGAAACAGGAGAACCCGCCGAAAACACCATCACTAATTGCAAATTTAATTTGTAATTTGCAATTTCTTATACATACCTGAAATAGTTTTACAAAATAAATCGGTTTTAAAAGATTCGGTAAATGAGAAACTATAAATCGAACGAATTCATGATAGAGACTGACTGGCTTGGCTCAGGTATCCGTTGATTCCCTTTCTAAAGACAAAGGTAATCCTAACGAGGGAAATAAGAAATTATTTTCCGTCGCGGTTAGGTATTTTTCTAGAAAGGAAGTCTCAACAATTTCTTGATATTTTTTAGCTCCCTTCAGATCATCCTTTTATAAATCAAATTTCACCTTTTGTAAAAGAAATTTAATCTGTTGTCAATCACATTCAATTTTTTGCAAATTAAATTTTTTGAAGTATAAGCAAAAACTAAAATCTTTATCATTTGGTATCGAAAGCTTTAATTTGAAACCAGTTGAACAAATTTTCTTCTAAATCTGAATATCTGTCAGAACCAAAATCCATTTTTATTTCTGTGTTGTCAAATTACGTGTATTTACTCTGAACATTCACTTCACCTTCAGCAACCGAGAAAAATTTGTTGGTCATTCCTTAAGACAATATTTAATAGCAACAGCTACAATTTCTTCTTTCTCTAAAAGCTATACCTCCGCCTTTTCTTAAAAATTTCCTTGAAATGTTCCGTTGTACAATTTTGAAAGGGTGCTATAAACTTAATCTGAGCTGCCATCTATCTAATCATAACTTTGAACTAATATTCGAATTCTTGGTAAATATCGTGGGCCCAATAACCATAGGCCCCTCGCGACTGCGGCTGCTGCGGTGAGCCAAAAATGTATTTATAAATTTTGTTATCAAAAAAAAATTCTGAATTATTTAAAACGATATCCCCCAAAGCAGTAAAAAATTGTATTTTTGTTAATTTTGATTTAGAATTTCTTTTTATATTTCTCCAATTTTGAATAATATATTTTTTACAATTTGGTTATCGACATTAGTAAATGAAGAGGAGACATCTTCGACCCATTCGGCCCTTCGACCCATTCGGCCCTTTGACAGTCGGCCCTTCGACCCATTCGGCCCTTCGACCCATTCGGCCCTTCGACATTCGGCCCTTCGACATTCGGCCCTTCGACATTCGGCCCTTCGACATTCGGCCCTTTGACATTCGGTCCTTCGACTTTCGGCCCTTCGACATTCGGCCCTTCGACATTCGGCCCTTCGACATTCGGCCCTTCGACATTCAGCCCTTTGAAATTCGGCCCTTCGTCCCCATACCATCTGCAAAAGTAGTAACGAGGAAAGCTATATGTGATTTTGCGATGAGGTTTCCAGCATTAAGGATATCTGGAGTAGTTGTCGACTTCCAGTTGATGATCCTCCGAAGCCTATTTTATTACACACTTGGGTTCCTGGTCCACTAGACGATTCCAGCGTTGTGGTTACTACCATTGGTGTGATGAATCCCAATATCTCGATCAGCAGTTGGAAAGTCGTCCGGTACAAACGAGAGGCCTATCGTCAATCGATTTTTCTCAGTGTTGACTCTAAGACCTACGAGTATATTATTGGTTCCAGCCTTTGTTTACAATATGTGCTTGAGAAGATCTTATTTAAGGTTATCTCTGGACCATAAGCTCTACGCTTTTCGTTTCAGTTGCTGGTATGTTAATATGACTTCCATGCTTGAAATTAAACAGATTAACTTGCACTACAGCGCTTCATTTGAATTAAGGAAGTTGCTTAATGGATCGTATACAGATTTATATTTTATTGAGGAACCTTATCTTCTCGATGGTTCTGTTTGTGGACTAAATATTCCTAATGGCAGATTTTTTTTCAAAGAATTCTGTCAATAAATTTAGAGCTTGCATATATATTTTTGGTAATATCAATGCTTCTCTTATTCACGAAAGTAGTACGGCTGATCTCTCAGCCATTCTGATCACTTTGGAATCATATAAGGCTTGCACTGAACTAATTGTTGCCTCAATTTATCTTCCATTTGATTCTTCTCATCCTCAACCGTCGGAGGAGCTTACAGAACTCTTAAGGTGGAGTACGGATACAAATATTCCTCTCTTAATTGGTTGTGATGCCAACGCGCATCATATTCTTTGGGTTAGCACTAATATGAATAACAGGGGCTCTGCTCTGATAAATTATTTAAGCTCATCTGAGCTAGAAATACTCAATAAAGGCTGTGAGCCAACTTTTGTCAATTCTACGCGAAGGGAAGTCATTGATATAAGTCTGTGTTCGTTGCCTATTGTTGATTTTGTTTTAAATTGGATGATGACTAATGACATTCTCATTTGTAACCACAGGTGTATCTCTTTTAACATCAACATTAAAAGACCATCTCTTAAATCATATCGTAATCGTAAATTAACCAATTGGGATCTATTCTCTCTCGAACTTATTTCTCTAATTCATCCTGCTATGGATATTCGCTCGGTTGAGCACATTGAATTGCACGCTTGCAAGTTGACAATTGCATGCTTTTTGTGTCCACTTATTACCAAACAAACGATTGGGAATAGACCGTTCTGGTGCTCTGCTCTTAAAAAACAAAGGAAACTTACTAGGAAATTGAAGAATAAAGCAAAAATACTAATCTTAAATGCGATTGGGATAGTTTCCTCATAGCACAAAAGGAGTATAAAAAAAGCTTAAGATCCGCTCACAGAACCGCATGGACCAACTTCTGTGAGGAAATGAATAGTCTCTCTGCGGTCGCTAGACTAAATAGAGCATTGGCTAAAAATGACACCTGTAGACTTGATGCTCTTCGTCTATCGAATGGCAAGTTTACTTCTTCGAAGATAGAAGCAAACGAGTTGCTTCTTTCTGTTCATTTTCCGGAGTGTGCCATCGTTAACTCTGATTTTGCTCACTGTCTAACCAATAGGAATTGCAATGAAGCTCCTTACTGGAATTTAGCGGTTGGGATAGTTACGTCCGAAGTTCTGCGTTGGAGTATTTCGCCTTTAAAGCATACAAATCAGGTGGTCCTGATGGGATTTTTCCGGCTGTAATACAGCATGGTTTTCCTATCATTAGGGGCCACCTGATCTACCTTTTTAAAGCGTGCGTTGCTTTGCAACGTTGTTTTTTGACCGAAGGCTGGCAAATCATATTACACTGATCCCAAAGCATTTCGGCATATCAGTCTGTCCTCAACATTTCTTAAAACGATAGAGAGGATTGTTGACAGATTTATTAGAGATAAATATTTATCTAATTCCTTACTCAGTAACACGCAATATGCTTATAGGGTAGGTATGAAACGGCTCGACATGAACTTGTCACTAGGATCGGAAGATCCCTCAATAATAAAGAGTTTCTTGTAGGTACTTTCTTGGACATTGCAGGAGCCTTTGACAGTACATGGTTCTCCACGATTATTAACGCATGTACCAATTTCAGTATTGATCCCACCATTGTAAAATGGTTTCATTGTATGCTCAAATCTAGCATCGTTGAGGTTGGCGTGGATAATGCTTCAATCTCGGTCAAAGTTGCCAAAGGTTGTCCTTAGGGAGTGGTGCTCTCACCCATGTTATGGCTTTTGGTGATTGACGATCTACTTGTGAAACTTCAGCAGTCAGGCTTTGTTGCTCAAAGCTACGCTGACGATCTTGTTATTACAGTTGCTGGAAAGCACCTGAATGTGTTATCCGACTTAACGCAGAATGCCTTACGTGGATTCGTAGTGTCTTGGAAAGGATCTACACATTAATCCTTCTAAAACTGATATGGTTATATTTACCAGGAATCGAAATATTGGTGGACTAACTGCGCCTTTTTACGGGAGGCCGATTAATAGATCCGACCACGTAAAGCATTTAGGTGTCTTCTTGGACAGTAAATTTTCCTGGAAATTTCACCTGGAGTAAACATTTCAAACATCGACTGCGATGTTTTGGCAGTGTAGACGAGCCTTTGGGAAATCCTGGGGCTAACTCCAAAAATATTGTCTTTCTTTTGGTTCTACCATGGCCTCGACCCCCCTTCTTGCCATGGAATCAATTCTATTCTTTTTACAGCTACATTCTTTCATTCTTAGCACAGCATTTTCTGCTGCGTTTCGGCTAAGGGGCATATGAATGTGGAACTCTCTTGGTTCAGTCGTGGGCCATAGAACAATTTTAAATGATTTCGCATCATTAGTACCAGAAATTGATATGGTTAATGATAGACTGAATGTCTAAATTCAATTTCTCTAAATTATATTCAGTGATGCGAGAGATCGAGAGATCAGTGAAGATCACTGGATTTTCTTGTGAACTTGTATGAATCGATAGTCTTCTTTTCGCTCTGATAATAGTTCTGGTTAAGGAGGGTACTGCCCTACGTTTAATTTACATTTTTCAGGCTGCCTGGGCTGGTACTGCACAGTTTTTCAAGCGGAACTAATTGCTTTAACGCTCTGCGTAATTGAGGCATTAAATCTCGCTGTTACAAATAAAAATTTTGTTTTCGGTACAGACAGCTTATCTGTGCTGAATTCTTTGGATAATCCATCCTTGACTGTGTCAAAACTTGTTAAGGACTGTAAACACTTTTTACATATTCTCTGTTCTAGCAATAGAGGGCTAATTCATCGGTCCCGAATCAGTTGATTCATTACAATTTAGTTATGCTACGAAGGCGATCAAAAACTGTCCTGTAAGTAAATTAAAATAGCAATGGCTTGCTACTTGTAGCTGCCGCATTGCCAAACTTTTTATTAGTGGACCTAATTTGGGGGCCACTAGGTTTGCTTTATCTCTTAGCAAGAAACAGTTGAGAGTTTTGATCGCGACTCTTACTGGGCACGGTCATTTTAAGGTACACCTTCAGCGCATGGGGCTATCTCTTGACGCTGTATGCGATGATTGCATTCACTTCGTATGCAGTTGTCCGGCTTTCAACAGAGTTAGGTTGTAATTATTTAGGATAGAATCACTGGTGTGTATCATTAGCCCATCGCGGCTTAGAGTGCGGAACCTCGGATGGTTCCAACCAATTCTAATAATAATAATAAAATTAATCAGTCAAAAAAATTATTTTGCCATTTCAAATATAGACATTATACTCATATCATAATTAGTCTTCTAAATATAAATGCGATCACGGTTCAATTCACAATTTTTGTAATCTTCTGTACTTAGTAATACACTATTAATTATTTCTTGTTCATCTTATCTTATTTACCCAATTGTTCACTGTTGTTAATCACGCTTTTTTTAATGCCCAATTATTAAAACTGACCACACACACATAAAGTAATTATTACACTTATTTAGAATTTTTGGTGTGCAAATATGGTTTTATAATATGCAAAACAATAATAATAAAAATAGGTCAACTGTCAAATGATTTCAGCGCAAAGCAAAATACAATCGTCTTTTTAACTATAAATGTCATGTACACTGTTTCGAACATGAACTTGTTTATAAATTAAACATTATAAAAAAAAAATTATTGATTAATAATTTATTAAATATTATTTAAATATTGATTGGACAGAAATTTATCAAAGTCTATTTACGATTATATACTCGCGTAACGATTTCTTCTTCTTTTAATTTCGTCACACGTTGTTTGTTTACGTATATGTATGCAAATGTCATTGAAATTGAAATTGCAAGTTAGTTTTATATAAACGCATACACCGTTTAGTATCTTCTTGAGTAATTTTTTAAATAAATAACCAAAAATTTGCATCCAAATATGCGAAAATATTATTCACCTCCGATTGAATATCTATACAATGCTGTTTTTAACACATTAATTTTGATTAGCTTGTTTATGCGAATATTTCATTAATATAAAAGTTTTTAATCACCCAATAAATCTTTATTTAACTATAGCGTCTAAATGCCAGTGTTACCTGAAAACTGGATTTGACTGAAACTGATGATACAGCTACACGACGTGTGTTTATTTAAAATTGTACGGAGTTCAAGGTCCTTATGCAGTAGCTATATGTTTGAGGGGTTTCCACCTGCAAGTGAAAGGTGGATCAATTTATATCATGTACCGATCTTAATCACTCATTATGAAATGTTTCGTCGGTTTGCTTCAGTTGTAATTATAACGTTTAAGGCAACTAAGACGGTTTGTGGTAAATGCAAAAAATTGGGAAGACCAATTTTTTAGTTATCATGTAGCATTGTTGAAATTCTGCAAAGATATTGATTTCCTGAGCGACTTGAAACTAACTGATACCCGGTCCAACCAGGTTAGGCCGGGTGGTATTTTAAATGGGTGCGGTCAGATTTTTTCACATCATAAGAAATGGGCAACTAACCAATTAGAACAACACTTTAGTTACACAACGGATAATATTTGGATGGATTGTTTCTGGCATAACAAACGAAAGCAGCGTGAAGCCAAGTGAGACAGTGCAAGTAAACAATTGTACTGTTAGTTTGCATTTAGACGTCGACATTGACAGCAAATTAAAACGATTTTTTGAACAATAAGAGATGCCTCCTGCCCGTATAATAAATCCGGAGGAAGTTGAGTCGAAGAGCACTACAAGAGTACGCACAAGCGATACATAGTAGCCATTCCATTTAAGGAAAAGGCATCCAAGCTTAGATTTCTAGCATTGGAGAGAAAGCTGCAAGTAAAACCATTTATTAAAGAAGAGTATACAAAATTCATCAACAAGTATCTTATACTGGGATACCTAGAACTCCTCAAAGCGGTTGATCATAATATTAATGCGTCGAAATACTTGTATTTGCCCCATCATTGCGTGCTGAAGGAATTTAATGAAACAACCAAACTGCGAGTTGTATTTGATGGCTCAACTGGAATTTCACTAAATGAGATTCCCAAACCACAAATTAGTGTTGACCGGTGGCATTAAAAAAATGTACAATCAAGTTTTGGTTTGTGGGGATGATACACAATTTCAGCTAATTCTATTCAGTAAAGTGTCTGACGAGCTCAAGCATTACAAGCTGAATACGGTTACATTTGGATTAGCCAGTTCATCATTTTTGGCTATTAGAACTCTGCAACAGATTACTTATGATAATCAGCAAAATTATTATTTAAAAAGAAAACCGAAATGGGTTATTACTAGATGACGGGCTTAATTTGAGAAAGTGGAGGTCAAATGCATATGACATTACGGCGACAGAAAAGACGGATGAGATGAAAAGAACAGAAACAAAAATATTAGGCATTAAATGGAATGCGCTGGAAGATGTATTCACATTTCAACTAACGTTAGAGGGCAGCGGAGAGCCAACAAAGTGACAGATTATTTCCGAGTACTCCAGAGCTTTTGATCCGTTTGGATGGTTGTCTCCGGACCACGTAGCAAAGTAAGCACCTACAAAAAGTTAGAAGGGAAAATAAAGCGCTACATTCCACAAGATGGCAGAATAGAGTTACACGGATTTTCAGATACAAGTGAAAAGGCGTACAGTGTCGTAGTTTATTGTAGAAACGTTCATGAAAATGGTTCAGTTTAATGGTATCAAACCCATGAAACCCATGGCACCCATTAAACAGATGTCCTTGCCCAGACTCGAGTTGCTGGTGAAAGAAACCATAAGGCATCCAGTGAAATATTATAGGTGGACAGGTTTTACAATTGTCTTGATGTGGTTATCCAGCAAGATGGAAAATATTTGTGTTTAATCGTACATCAGAGATTTTAAACCAATTACCACCAAACTGTTGGAATCATGTAAGATCTGAACATAACCCAGCTGATTGCGCTTCGACGGGAGTGCTTCCATCGCAGCTTACTAATCTAAGTCAATGGTGGCACAGACCGGAATGGTTAAAGATTACTGACTATGATTTTGCTTCCCCAAGGTCTAACCTATGACAATGGCGAACATTTGGCTGAGAAACGAAAAAACACAGAAATCTTCGTTCTTAATGCTCAAAGAGAAGGACATATCATCAACATATTAATATGTAGGAGTTCATGTTATACTAAGCTGTTAAGAGTGTTGGCATATGTCTTGAGATATTTGAAAAATATACGATCACCCGCAAGCAACCGGATTCCAAGCTCCCTTACCGTAAAGGAAATTCTAACTATACTAGAGACCCCATCCTAAAGCATGTAAAGGGAGAATTATTTACTGAAGAATTTGATCACTTACAGAGCGAAAGGGTTATCCAGAAAAACAGCGACATTCTTTGTTTGGTTCAGTTTATAGATGCAAATGGTATTTTGAGCGTTGTCGGTACTCGAATGTCGTATTAATAAAAGAAGAAAATTTACCATCTGTATGGTGCTGTTTTCAAAGTAACAACTCGAACTCGTCCCTGTTGATCTGAATGTAGTTGAATAATTTTACCAAGCGCCCATTTTTATATTTTAAAAAACAATGTTGCAGAGTTTGTATGTGGTAGGACCATTGGAAGCAGAACAGAACAAAGAAAATAATTCAGTAAAAAGAAGAGTTGGACGTACATAGTACATCACAATATTTCTAACATAATTATTACCGGATTATTATATGTAAAGACTTCAGCCAAAGCTCTGGAACTCTCATCTCAGTGTATATCGCTATAAAAACACCTGTTGTTTCATTATCCCAGCTATAGATTATCCAAGTTACTTGCATTTCAAAAAACCCAGGTAGAGTATAATAGCCGCATTTCTTGACGCATTCGTGATGCGGATCAGATCAAAGTTTACATTGAAAACAACAACAAAAATTTAATTTTTTTTGTTGTTTTCAATGTATATTTTGATCTGATCCGGATCACTAATGCGTTAAGAAATGCAGCTATTATTGCATTTAATACCCGGGTTACCCGGATATTAAAAAATACATAAATATGTTTCAAATTATCTAAAAAAAAAATCTTAGAGCATAATATATCGCAACTGACAAAATTTAAAATCCCTAAACTGACACTTTCAATAGTTTATATGGGGCAATTGCATTTCATTCCATTTCATTACCATAAATATTCTAGGCCTTCCTCCTTAAGGGAATTCGATGGATTCTTAAATAATTTATCGCACCATCGTATTACGCACTTTGATTCCCATTTGTCTTCCTTTTTAAAATGATCTTACTACGTATTCAATAGGTAACTGTTTTAGTTATTCAGTCTGAAAAATTGGGAATGCTGTTATAATTGCATTCGTATTCTCTGAAACATGACAAATGATATTTCGACTTTTTCCAGTAGATATATTATGATGAAGTGATTGGAATTTTTATGATTTGCCAAATCGAAAATACTGTGAATGTTATTACTACTAATATATTTCCTATGACGACCTGCACGCTGCACCAACACCATTAAACATTGCAATCGCTACAAAAATATGCTGGGGAAAATACCAATTTTATGGCAATAAATACTAACTTGAAATACATATTTTCTTTTACTAAATAGGAAGCGCTTATTACTAAAATAGTACATTTTACTATTTTAATGGTAACAATTTGTATTCGCATCTCTTTAAATTAACTATGTGTTATAGTAAAATGCTTTCCTATAATAAGCCACAAATGCCAACAACCAATGCACATAGGTTTACGGTGAAGCTCCCGAAACCTCGAACTGAAGAAATCAAGCGCGAATTTATATACCGAACATCACAAAAGTGGAATTCGCTAATACATTTCAAATTTCCGAAGGAATATAAAATGATTAAATTTAAGGTAGCTATTAATCTTTACTTGCAGGACCGCGCATTGGGTGCAGAAGCTCTGACAGTTACAAGGAGCTAGGACCGTTAATAAGTCCGCTCTGCACCCAATTAAAAAATTGAAAAAAAAAAAAAAAAAAATATTAGGCCACAATCCTGTGGGCTCCTATAAATTATAGAAATGTCTCTTATAATTTATTTGCCGTGTTCAAACTAGAATAACATCATGTACATATGCTACAATCTGCATCAAAGGGTTAACTAATTTTTAGAAGATCTCTGAAATTTGATAAACCAATCTCCACAACTCATCGTTAGAGGCATCAAATGTTTAAGCTTCAGTTTTAATTGACCTTTCTGAGATAAAGAGATCATTTAAGGCAACACAGGTTACATAGGGATTTTTCGGTTTCTGCCATATCCGGTGGGTAGTTTCCTCAGAACAGAAAAATGATAACTGTTTATTATTCTTGACATACAAACTCTAAAGTCCGCTTCATGGTTGCCTTCATTCGTTCAGTGATTTTTTTAAAGCATTATATATTGCTCAAAAATGACGAATGAAAAAACCTTGATACAATTTGGTCATTTCTGATTTGCAAAAAAAACCTACTGAACGAATGAATGGATGAATGAAGGCAACCTAAAAGTCGACTTTATTAACTATTTATATTGTCATAAAACCTATGTACGAGAATAGTCAGATATTTCCCAAGAGATAGAGTTCCGATCGTAAAAATGATTGCATTTCCAAAAAATACTGTCTTGTAAGGAGACCCCAAATTTCAAACCGTTATGATTTTAAGTTTTATAAGCTATCGAAAGAAAGCGAATTCTCTTGATTATGCACTAATAAAGATAATTGCGCGGAAAAATTATTACGCAAATCAAAGATAAGTATCTTGACGACTCTGTTCCTTCACATTTCAGGTCATTACTGAGGAAATTGGAAACAAAATTCAAGATATCATGTTGAATCGCCGAGTGAAGATTAGGGACATTATTAAAATGGAAAACATCCCAAACCGAAACCATACGGAACATGCTTAAATAACGTTTGGACATAAAAAAATGCTCTTCCAAAGCGGTAATGCACCAAGCTCACTCATCCGCATTCGCCATCATCAAATTGTCCGAATTACGCTTTTATTCTGGTAGCATATCCATAAGATTTGAACGCTTGTGAATTGTTGGTGTTTCTAAAAATAGACAAGGTTCTCAGCGGAAAAAGGTTCACACCGAAAGAGGCCTATGTAGCAGACCTCGACAAATCGCATTTTCCGTAAAATGGTGTAATTGAAATATCGTTGCTGCTAAGATACACTTATCGAGATAAAAGGAGGCTACTTCGAAAAATTATTCATTCATTCAAAATGATCTAACACTTCACTCTACCCTCGTATACGCATCTTTATCATTTAATTTTATATTTTGTTAGCATAGTCAATGAAGATGTGTGCATATTTGTAATAACAACTAAATGAGAGGAGGACAGCAAATTCTCTTTTCCTCCATAATGCGCGCGATAGGCTAAGATATTTTTTCAATCCTTTAAAAAATTGCTTTTCGCCTCATATCACTTGTCGCGTGAACTCTGGCCGCAGACTTACCGTCAGAAACAAACGTTATCATAATTTAATTAATTTTTATAATTTTTTCAACATTTTATTTATAAATAATACATTTCTTCGTTTTTTCGATATTTTGTTGAAATCAATTATCCGGATAATCGATCAAATTACCCGGGTAGTCAAGTATTCGAAAAAGGATCAACATTTTCGAATACTCGGGTACTCGATAATCGGTGTTGGATACCCTAATTCCAGCACTCTTCTAAAAAATTTACTGTGACTCAGATCTTGTCCAAAACCACCGTTTCTTCAATGATTGATTGCAATAGACGACCAAGCCTTTAGCAAGTCTTAAGGCGAGGGTCGCCGGGCCCACCGTTGAACCTTTTTACACATAATATAGTGGAAGAAAACGTAAACTTTGTTAGAAATATAGACTTGATCCGGTTACGGACACCTAAGTAGAAACCAGTGAGTATTATATACATATATGTATGTTCTATGGGACTTTCTGAAATTTCAGTCTTGATCATTCACATGAAACATAAATCGATCAGGTAAACGTAATGAAGCAGACTGAAGAATACAGAGATATGAGTTATTCATAGATAGAGTGAGAGATATGAGCTACTTGTATATAGAGAATCAATGAAATTGAAACCAGAGAATGAATGAATAATAAAGCGATACAAGGTGGACGTTCCGTTTAGAAACTCATGTACACTCGCGAATCCTGTCCAAGTCAACCCAATCTTGCTTGGGGTTGAATTGAAAGCTGGGGTTTGAATTGAATGATTTGCTTGGGGTTGTGTTGAGGGTTGAGTTATAAGTTGGCTTGAATAGTTTTAAATTGAGTTCAAGCAAGCATGCACAATAGTTTTTTGGACCGTGTTGATTTAAAGATTGAGTTGGGCAGTGAGTTTGATGATTGGTGGCGGGTTGAGTGAGGCTGAGTTAGGGGTTGAGTTAGGATTGAATCGATGTCGCTTTCGGATCGTTTTAATTTTGGGATTGAGTGGAACAGTTGAGTTGAAGGTCGAGTTTGAACGTAACGTGGGGTTGAGTGAGGAGTTATATTTGAATTTGCTTAGGGTCCGGCTGGGAATTGACTTGAGGTTCTGTAGAGGTCAAGTAGGGGTTAAGTAGGGGTCTATGGGGTTCAATTGTGGACCTAAAAATGAAAGCGGGGGCTGCTGCATGTCAGTACTTAGATTTATAAAACACGAAACATCTGATCAACCTTTCTATAATTAAAAATAAAACGTATGAAAATACAACCAATAGTTACGAGTTTCGAGAACTCCAAACTCAGAATGTCACAATTACATATAATGCGATTATGTAAGCAATTACGAGAAACATTTTTTTTAAAACATAGTTAGGTGTTGCCCGATAGCGCCATTTTCGGCAGACAGTTTTGTTGTTGTAATGTGTATTTTCATTTTTGTTGTTGTTGTATTTTTTGATAGCGCCTTGTCAATGACAATACAACATTTATTTAATTTTGCTTATTTACTAGCACATGAATTTATTCAATAGAGATAAATTTATCTCGTATTTACTTTTTCAGAATACAAATTATATAAATTAATTATGTATTTATAAACAAATATTTACAAAACAAACATATAATTTAAACGACATGTACGTATGTAGATGAATTGCACTAATCGAGTGAAAAAATTAAAATTCTAATAAATCAAAAATATCCGTATACATATTTGACTTTAATACTACCGGAATATCTAAAAATAATATTTAAACGGCTAATGTTGGCAAATTTGGTTTAAAACGAATCTATTTTTAATCATACATCAATACTTATAAAAATTTGTACAAGTAAAACAACAACAACGGGTCGCAATTACGAGAACTGGTAATGTCTTATATAATCGCGTTTTGTCGCAATTTCGAAAACCGCGAAACTCATAATGCTTACATAAACACACACCTTATCTCAACTGAATTGTACACATAGAAGTTTGTATCCTATAGGTATAACTAACTACAAATGATCGTTGTCCTCCTTCTATTTTGTTTGTCTCTCATTTTCTTATTTCGATCATAAATTCACAACACTTTCGAACAGTGAAAACTCAAAAATAAACCAAAAAATTGATAATTTTTGCATCTTATCAAATCTCTCGTGTGTCTTTCTCTATGCTGAGACACCATTAAAAAATTTAAGTTGCAAAAATAATGGGCAACAACTAGCCCCACGTTGAAATTTTTATTGCAACCGGTTTACTGCCGCACCGATGATCAGCTTTGGTTCCAGATAAGTGTAAATAATTTCGCATTAAATATTTGAAGTTGATTCTTTGTGCAAATATTTGTTAGGCATCACTAACATTCTCCGCCCCGTTAACGATACCGTTGTTAACAATCTGCACGTTGGGTATATCAATGTCTTGATTACCTGACGCATCTTGTGAGAATACACAATTATATTTTACACAATTTATTTTAATTTGTTTTTGTATATAATTTATTTTATTTTAAATATATATATAATATTATTTATGTTTAAATGATTTAATTATCACCACCATTTTTTGAGTCACGAGAAGAGCGAGCATGCGCATAGTATCAAATCCGAGACGAGACTGATGATAAGGATAACTGATGTTTGATTATTGATTTTTTATTTGTTTGTTTGTGTTTTATTTTGTCGTTCAGTTGGTAGGTATAACTGAGGCATTAATAGGTGTATTGTCTTTTTGAATGTTTGTTCGCGTTGGAACTGTTTTTGTGGTGGCGAACGCATAATTTTAGGCGCACGACAAAATGCGTGAATCGCCACAATCTGAAGGTACATTCAGCGGTTTAAGAACATTTTGTAGCTGGACAGCATTGCTCTATATTCGTTAAACCCACATTTCGCTTTTCCTTAAGTGCTATTTTTATTAAGGAAACGTTCCAGCGTACTCTCTAAAATAATCCAGCGAATGTGGCCATCTAACATAATATTCAGTTCTTTACACTATAACTACTCACAACATTCCCTGGAAGCGGGAATATTCTCAATTTCATAAATTCCTGGGCCCTGATTCTCTAAAAAATAAGATAATGGGTAAACGTGTAAACTTGCAAAAAGTGAAGCTTACTTTAATGAGTTCGCAATTTTTCGATTTGGCTGCTACTTCAAATAAAATCAAAAATTTCAACCAAATAAAAGAAAGCTTTGCATTTTACAGGTTTACACGTTTACCCATTATCTTATTTTTTACAGAATCAGGGTGCTGGTATATCCGTCCCGGGAAATCCGAGGAAACAAGCCCTAATTTTGAGGTCCCCTGGGTCCTAAAAATTGGGTTTCGAAATGGTGATGTATGTCAATCTGTCGGTCTATCAGTCTGTCATTATGTCATGATATTTCTACTTTTTCCAGTAGATATATTATGAGTAATTGGTCTCTGTATTTTTCTGATTTGCCAAATTGAAAATACTGTGAATGTCATTACTACTAATAAATTGTCTATAATAAAGCCGAAAAATCAATCAATTTAAATAAATTTTTGTTTGGACGTCACTTCTTTAGATACTGCACTTCATTCTGTTATAGAGCGTTTTGATCAACAAACACAAATTTGAATTTTTTAACTAGACAAAGTTTAAAATAAATTATTTATTTTAAATTGAAATTAAGTGATTCTTGTAATTTCAAGGTTCCATTTAAAAAGATTGATGAAGTAACATTTTTTTTTTCGACCCGAATGTATGATAATTAATTTTTAACAGGAAATAATAACAACTGTTAAAACACATAATTACTAATTAGCGTTTTCATAGAAGCGACTTAACAGCTTAAAGTAACAGGGTATGGTTTTTTTCGGGGCGAAAACGAATTTTTTCAATATTTTCAACATGCCAAGTTTAATAATACTAATTAATTAATTAAAAAATCATGGTCAAACTAATAAACTCGTTAAACATTCAAAACTTATAAAGCATAGAGAGCTAATTAATCAGTCAACAGATAATTAGTAGATCCATAAAATACTAAGCTACTAATATAGCATTAGTTTATGTACAGTACCTACCACAAAGTAAGTACTTGAAACAATTTTAGTTCCTGCATATCTAAGTTCTCAAAACGTCAAGTGTTGATACACTGTTTGACGAAGCTATGTAGAGTGTAGAGAAGCTAATTCACTTTGCACAGCATTAGGCCATCTCCATAATATTATATATAACCTGTAGATAAACATCAAAACTTAGAAACGTATCGCAATCCTGAACGTAAACAATCCCAGTTGACTGTCTGCCATTGTTAGGCAAGTTTTGCAGCTTACATTCCTTCCAGTTATATACATCCACTTGTTAATTTTCAGAAGAATGACCTTTTAGCGAAAAGTCGAAATATTATTTAGAATTTAAAAATTTAACACATTACAAAATAAAAACGATTTATTAATTTTAATATAAATCTTTTCCTATATAAAAATGTCGAATAAATTATACTTTTATCTTTTAAGTTTCGTTGAAATTATCAAGTTTTAAAATATTACGTAGCGCAGTCAATTTTTTTTGCATTGTTATTTTTTTGCGGTTCAATGTTAATTTTTAATATCAATCATTGATTTTTATAATACTTAAAAAAAAAATCGCATTCTTGTTAAGAAACATAACAAACTGCTTCACACAGCGATTCATGTTGAAAGAAATTAGAAAAATTAACCAAATATCTCAACAAAAAACAAAAGTGTTCTGTCGCCCATGAACGCCATCTAATACTATGTCATTTCCAAAATGTTTGCTCAACATTTTTGTGGTAATGAAAAATTGGTGTCAAGATGTTCACTTTCAAATACTAAGTGTGTTGAATATAATATGATTCTAACACCTAGCGTGAACAGTATATCAGTTATTTCAATCTCGGTGGTTTTATTATGTTCGTCATAAAAAACGAGAAGCGCATTACTTTGCAGAGATGTTAGTGAATGTTTTGACTATAATTTTGTTAACTGTAAGCCTACCAATATAGGAAACATTTCATGGCATTCAGTATATTTACAATATTTGTTGCCCTGGGCATGGTTAAAATCACACTACCTATGTAAATCATTAACCTTACGTTAATTGATTTTTGTAAGAAATGCGCCGGCCTTGCGTAACCTTAATACCTTGAATTACGTGGTCGTTGAGCTTAGCGATCAAGGAGCGGAGCCTGCTAGTATTGTATTAAAAATCAAAATATCAAACACAAAATTAAAGCTGTGAATTTTAGTTAAATTTTAAATGTTTCAGGTACGTGCCTATAAGGTATCTTAGGGTAAAAGTTGCACTGTGTCATAAGTATTAACCCGGCCTGGTAATTTATAGAACTTTGGAAATTCGAGCTATAAGTGTCAGGTTTCCATTTGGATCTAATTAGCCCACGGCTATAACCTTAACCGTAATTTAAATCTTCTTCAATGAGCTTATTTGTATAGACTTAAAATATCACAATACACAAACGAATCATAAAGCTTTTCGGTTCACAACGCATTAGGATCACATTGAAAGCAATTAGCAAATAAATACAAATTATACAGGCACACAGAAAAAAAGTCGTGTCCCCTAAAGAGGGGAGACTCCACTGTTCCCACGTTTTCCTAGGTCGCTGAAACCAAATATGACCATAAGAAATGAATCCAATTGCCTATTTTCCCGTTGCCACCCCCCTGGGGGTCAAAACTTCAATTTCCTAGCAAAGTTAGAATGGATGTGCATTCCTATGTTTCTTGCCATGATAAAATCAAAAATGATAACAACAAATAAACTCGATTCTTCCATCACCCCCTAATGCTCCTTTGCTACCCCCAGAAACGTATTGAAATTTTAATTTTGATGCTAGGGTTGATGGAGGGGTCAAATTTACTTTTTGTTGTCATTTTCGGTTCCAGCGACCCAAAAAATATAGAAATGTACATCCATCTCAATTTTGCATGGAAATTGAAATTTCGACTCCCGCAGGGGGGGTGGTAACGGGAAAATGGGCAATTAGAATAATTTTTTATTATATACTCGGTTTCAGCGACCTCCAAAACGTAGGAATAGTGGGGTCTCTCCTTTGGGTCACGATTTTTTTTTGTGGGCCTGCGTTATTTAATAAACTTTTGCCAATTAAGAAATGAAAAAGAAATGTAAATTAAAAATATTAAAGGAAATTTAAAATTTCGGAACCTTAGAAATGTTGAAACTATTGGAAGAAAAATATAGCATTTTAAAAATAAAAAATACGAAATTAAATATTTTGGCAACACAATTTAAGGCCATAATAAAACCAAAAGTAATATTAACCGAATTTGAAATCACTTTAACACGTTTTGCAACCAAATACTATCCAGAAACTGAATTTCGGGGAGAGATGTTACTTTATTTTTTTATTAGTTTACTCCTTTAGAATCGATTTTCATATATAGCCGCGGCGATACACAAATTAGATGAGAAGCAAAATCGAGCGTTTTTTTTTTTTGTTTAATTATGGCACTAGCTCCAAGCAAGGAGCAATCTGGTCCGATTTCAAAATTTACAAATTTGAATTTTTACAATTTTTTTTTTTTTTTCACTCCACTTTCATACAGCGGTCCACTTTCATACCGTTATACCACAGGACATCGAACATTTCTCTATTTTGACTAAATTTTGAACATTTTAGAATTAAATGTTTGAAGTCCTTCACAACCAAACAGCTTTCACGTAAATCATACTCACTCAAATGACGCTGTCTCCTTTGATTTCCTCCAAAAAGGGTTTCGTCAAAGGAGCACTACACCATTCAAAGTACTTCTGGCTCTTTTATTACCTTCAATTTGTATGTGTGAAAGTATCCATTGTAGAATCACCCCAACAAGATTGAATGTACTCATACATCATTTCTATAAACACACTACCCTGAGTACCCCTTCCCTGTTTTATTAACTCTAAACCACTCGGGGAATCGGAGAATAGAACTACTCTCCTCCTCTCTTCAATTATTGGCAACTTGATTCCTTCCATAATTCTAATCAATTCTGCATTCATTATACAGATGCTACCATTTAATCTTAACATTTTTTTTTTCATTGCTGGCCTGTAAATTCCTCAACCCACTCGATCCTCATTAACACTAGCATCTGTATATACTTCCACATGTGCAAAATAATTCATTTGCATTCTTCGAAATTCTCTCTTAACCGATAATTCATTCATCATCGCAAGTCGAGTGTTAACAACAAGTAAAGTCATTATGCTTTGAAATAATAGAACAATTTAACAATGGAAATTGAATGTGAGATGAGTGGTATATGTTATGGAACATCGTGCGAAAGGTTTAGGGTTTGATTCTGCAAAGCTTTTGTATTTTGTCTTTCCAATTTTTATTTTTTTGCTTATTACTTATATAGCAGACCAAATATTTTTCTTTCTAGTTTATTAAATGATAACCGCCGTACCTTTATAAGAAAAGTTGTGATAAAAGAATTCTTGAATTAATATTAAATTGTCTTATTTCGTATTCTTCTAGTAACAAACATTTTACTTTTCAGGCAATATTGAGTTTTCAGAAACTTCCGTCAGTTTTGACGGGCAATTACTACACAGTACACAGTTAAAAAAAATGGGTTATGCAATGCAAATTGCATTAGGTACATGTAGGTACAGTGCCAGCTTCTATCACAAATAACGCTAGCTTTCATTAATATTGGTTTTAATGCACCGTGCTTTAATTTGTATAACACCAATTACATTAAATTTTAGTGCAACATTCCATTAGAAATATAAAGTAAATTGTAAAAGGACCGTTCAAGCAACTACATTACAATTTATTAAAAACTGCATTAATAAAATATTTTAGAAGTATTAAATTTTAAAGCATATTGCATTAAAAGTTCTATAACCTTAGCCACGATTTTTTGTATTTTATTCCTGTAACATAATAATAGTCGGTTTGAGTTAGTGAATTATATTTCAATAACGCAAAACATGTGCTTGAATTTATAATTCTTATATATGTAGATTGAAGTCCGCTTGTTTTCGCAAATTGTATGCTGGTATAATTTTCCAATTTAACCAGGTTGCTCTAAAATGTTTAATAGTTTTAATAAAAATAACTTTTAATGCAAATTCTTCTTTAGAAATCTTTATAATTGCGTTAAAATTTATTTTAATGCAATCATTCCTTTACAATTTAATAATAGCTTGTTTTATATGAGGTGTAATGGAAGGCTTGTATTAAAAATTAAAGTCATTTGTTCAACTGTGTAGTATATAATAGACCAGAGATCTTAACATAGCGCAAATTTTGTTAAAATATGCATTAAAAATTCATCGTTTGAAGCACGAAAAAAGTTTTCTATTTTGAATAACAAAGAAAATTTAATATGAGGTTTAATATGTTTAGTGGTAACGCAATGGACTAGAGCGGCAAAGGCCTTCGATTCGATTCTGATCCAATTTTATTATTTTTTTTTTTTTTTTTTTAGTATTCACGTAACAAATAAATATTTTACTATAAATTAAATATTACACTTTATAGTTATTACAGTAATTACATAAAAAAAAACGTAGTACGCGTTGATGATGCGCCTAAATGTATGTGAACACTACTACAAATTATTTAAAAACTGTTATATTATTGCCCTCCACCCTCACACCTGATTACATTTTTTTTTACATAGAAATATTTAGCCTTCTGCAAAATATTTAGCTAGACGAAATTAGGCAGTTAAATATTTAGCTCTTCAGTTAAAATATTCATGAAAAAAGAAAGAGAGTAAATATTATACAACTAGAAATTACCTCTTTTTTGTGATATCGGGCAAATTAGTTGTAGTAAGCCATGATAATTTTTTGGTAAACAATTTTTTTCGTGTCATAAATTTCGAAGCATGCTATACATATGTTTGAAACAATAAAACAATAGCCGCATTTATTGAGGCATGGTGATTCGGATCAGATCAAAGTTTACATTGAAAGCAACAACAAAAATTTAATAGTTTTTTGTTTTTGGATCAAAATGTTGATCCGAGTAGTGGTTTTTATTGCTTGTCGTTTAATGAAACTTCGCCTGATCCAGATCAGATTAAACATCAAAAAATGCGGCTAATTAACAATGAAAATTAAATAAGTTTTTTTTACGGTGGATGTGGCTTAGTAGTAACGTATTGGAGCGGCTAAGATCTAGAGTTTGATTGTGCTCAAATTATTATTATTTTTTTTTTTTTTTCAATTTCCATCAATTAAATTGTTAACTTAAATGGTAAAATTATTGGTGTATTACCCTATAAATTATGATTTTAATAATAACTCGCATACTAAACTAGTGAACTTCCCAAAGCCGCTTAGCGTTCTTTCCAAGAAATTATATAGCTTCCTTTTGTTTTCATATTGTAGTTAGCAAAAATTTAATTGGTTCTTCCTTTTTAATGGGGTACGTTATGTTGCATTTTTGGGGATTTTAATTGTTGGACATATGACGGTATTGTGCGATTTTGATCAATTTTGTTATTCAACCCCGAATAATTGAAACATTATGAAACGATACACAAATATTTTTCATGCCGTTGTTAATTTTATAACTTTAAGTTATAAATCGACATATTATGACAATCCGGCAAAACCAACTAGGCCATAGTCCACAGTCGGTGACTGAAAATTCGGTGATGGTAACTCGGCACCGCTTGACTAGACGACGGTCAACTCAAGTTAATCAATACTGTGTCAATTCTATTGACTATTGCTAAACTTTCATCACCAAAACCGAGATTTAACCGAGATGGTATCGCCGAGTTGACCGCCGAATTGTTAGTAATAATTTTAACTCTAGTCAGTCGAGTGGCTCTTTTTAGGCTTAAGGTTATAGTTTGTATTTAACAAAAAGATTGAGCTACGTCATGCTTTTTAAATTTTTTGTTTATTAAATCAATTCAGACATGTCAGTTCATGTCACTCAAGGATTTTAATGTATCTTTAAAATTAAAAAAAGTTAAACACACGATCCAATTTGGTTGAAAATTGGTACGTGAGTATGCATGTTGGTTGAATAAAATTAGTCGGATGTGTTGGATACAAATTTCTATCTGACCACTCGAACAACCAACCAAATTGGATCGTGTGTAGTGTTATCGGCCGACAATTTTCTAGTCTACAGTGAAATTTCATAGATAGAGCTGAGCTAGCAAAAAAAAAATTAAATAAAGTTGTTATTTGTTGACGTAGTGTTTTGTTTTGCAAACAAACGTCAAGATCGGCTGGCTAAATTGGATTGTCTGTACTCAACGTACACAAACCAATTGGATCGTGTGTAGGGTTCTCCAATTTGGTTGGACCGACATACCAATTTGGTTTGGTATTAAATATCGTCAATTACAGCGCCATCTATCATGGATCGAAAAAAATGTGTCAGTCAAATCCTACGTATTTTTAGCCGTAGAATCCGAATCTGTAATAAAAAATAGGGGTTCCTATCTTAGTTACAAAGTTACCCCCCACCCCACCTACAAGGAGGGGGTGGGGGTACTAATTTTAATACTAATGTATTTCTCCCGAGGAATAATTAAATTTTGATCTCTACCATTTTTTTGTGTATCATGTGTATCAAGTTAAAAAACTCACCCGTTGTATAAATTTTAAGGAGTTGCTTCTGCTTCTACCTTTTGGTCATATTTTAGCATTTGCTTGAATCTAGGAAAATTTTCAAGCTTCTGTTCTAGTTTTACAAATTGTATTTATCATCCGTTTTATTTTCAACTTTGAACATGCCGCCCGGGCTGATGTATATCAGGATAAATTTCCTCCAGTGTTGTGATTCTTGGTTGATTTGTGTTTCTCTTTCAGTTAGTTGTAGTGCTGCGACTGAACCGAAAATTTGTGAGAGAGGTGAAGAAAAAAACAATTGGATTTTAATGGGTTACATATGACCTGATAACGTTGATTATAGGTGAAATTTATGTGATAAAGAAATTGGTCGGTATTTCCTCCGTAATCAGTCAAATTCTGTGGGTATTACGCCGCCACTACTCGGCGGGGTAAAATGTGGATTGATGAAGTTAAAGTTGGTTACATTGGTTAGCTAAAAAAATATGAAAGTAAAGTGTATTTAATTTTGATTAGTGTGCAACCGGTGTTCCTTTATCGATTTTAATTGATCAATTACGCTTTCGTCAGCTCGCTCTTGATGAGGTAACGAACATAATTTAACATTCGGACGTTTGATGATTACGCTGGCGGTTTTCAATGAAGCGACTCGAACTAAGTTCTCATTGCCTTCATGAACTTCGATGATTCGACCTAATATCCATTGATTAGGTGGTAATCGTTCATCTTTTACTAGAACCAATTCTCTAATGACGATATTTTCCTTGACTTGATTATATTTTGGGCGAGTTTGTAATCTTGATAAGTATTCTTTATGCCAGACGTTCCAAAATTCGATTGACTGGCGATACATTTTCGATCGGTTGTTCAGGGAGCAGTGCTAATAGAGTGTCTCCTCTGATGAAATGTCCTTTATATGACTTGTTTCCATGGCCTTTTAAGACTCGAAAGTTGATCGGGCCGGCGTAGTCAACACCAGTGGCTGCGAACGGGAAAGTAGGACGAACTCTTACGTGAGGTAAATCGCCCATTAATTGTGAACGTGGTATTGGATTTGATTTGAAATATTTAACACAAGTTTTCAGTTGTAAACCGACGGACCTTTGTGGTTGTAACTAAGTTGTATACCACCATGCAGACAGCTTTGATGACAGTGATCGAGTAGTAGTTTCGTAAAGTGATGCGATGATGGAATGATGACTGGGTGCTTTTGATCGAATGGTAATAATGAATTTCGAAGGCGACCACCTACTCTCGTTATGCCCTCATGATCGATGAATGGATTCAGACCACTTAGTTTGCTTTTGGTTGCGAGCGGCTGTTTGTTATTAAGCGCTGCAATTTCTGTTGAGAATGCTTCCAACTAGATAATGGTATGTAATGGAATAACACTCTGTCTCCATTCAGTTAGTGTTAAGTAACCTGCTGTTAAGTGATTCGATTGGATTTTTCACGATAATTATGGATCAAACGTAAAATCCATGCTGTAATTTTGCGCAAACGAATATACGAAGAATAGCGACGAGTAATATATTCTTGAGGATCAGTAGTAATCGATGCCGAGATATAAGATTTCTTGATTTCTGAGTCGCTATCCTTTTCTTTGGAGTCGGATGGTAGAGGCAAGGATTCTTGCCATTTAGCAGCATCCTCTTTGAGCCAACAAGGCTCACAGCGCAATAGCTCTTTATGGATCAACTGTTCGGTATTTATCCCATGACTTGAGATATCCGCAGGATTATCTGAAGTGGCTACATGACGCCATTGGTAGTGTCGAGAATTTTATGAATTCGATTGCAGACAAATGTTTTCCATCGATCCGGATCTCCTCGAATCCATAACAAAACAATAATGAAGTCCGTCCAAAAATGAGTAATTATCGGCTGGGTCGAAATTTGGAGTATTGACTTGACGTATTGATGTAAATTCGTTGCCAGAACAGCTCCGCATAATTCAATCCTTGGAATTGTAAGAACTCGTTTTGGGGTTACCTTACATTCTGCGACTAGTAAATGAACGAAAACTTCACGATGAACGGTTTCGATTCGTAAATACGTTATAGCAGAAAAAGCCTGCATTGATCCATCACAAAACGTGTGTCGTCCAAAGGTTTGTTGGCTGTTGTCCGTATGTATCCAACGAAGAATTTTGATTTGATTAATCTTGTTCAAACTCTCAATGAATGATTGTCAATCTTGAGTTAGATTGTGTGGAAGTTGATCGTGCCAATCAAGTCTTTCGCACCACAATAGTTTAAGAAATGTTTTGGCGACTATAATAATTGGATTGATCCATCCCAACGGATCAAATAGCATAGGCGAGCAATTGTAGACAGAATTGAACGTTATTCGTGTGATTCTTAATTTCGAGTGCTTTAATCAAGTCATTTTGTCCGACTAAGAAGTCTGATTTGTTCTCGTGATACTCAAGTGGAATTGATAGATCTCGATGGAAACGCCTTTCTAATTGTAAATATCGATCATAAGCCAATTTGGAAGATGAACTAATGACTGCATTCGATATATTGACGCTTGAGAGTTTTCTGAAAGAACTCTTCACACCAACTGTCTTCCTTGGACAATGTTTTTTCGCTTCGGATCTCTTCTATTTCCCAAAACTTGCGTGGAAGCGAATCAATTTCGATTTGAGAATGAAAGCTGGATACATTGATGGTCGAATAATGAGTTTAAATGATCTCACCTAACAATATCCAGCCCAACCTGGTCATATAGGATTGAGCTACCAATGCCATTGACCTGCGCGCGAATGGCTGTCTTGGGTAAGCCTAAACGTTGAGCAGCTGCTTGAGTGATTAATGTTGATTCCTTGGTGTGATGACAATTTGGACTTTGCGTCGTAGTTTGAGACGTGGATGATGAAACTTTTTCTTTAAAATTGGTCTATAAAAAAAGCTAACTAGTGATTAAAACAAAAATTTAATGGGATCTTCCTTTTTAATGGGGCACGTTAGTTTGCATTTTTGGGGATTTTTATTGTTGGGAATATGACGGAATTGTGCAATTTTGATTTTGGGATAGCGTACTCAAACTCAACCCTAATAATCGAAACGATTATGAAACTATCCAATTTGTGTTAGACATACGAACACAATAATTAAATATTTTTCATGCATAATCAATCATATGGCAAAACCGACTAGGCCGTAGTCCATTCGGCAAAGTAAATCAATGCTGTGTCAATTCTATTGACTATTGCTAAATTGTTCATCGTTAAGTTGATTTAACCGAGATGGTTTCGTCGAGTTGACCACCGAATACAGATATGTCAGTCATGTCACTGAACGATTTTTATGTAACTTTAATATTAAAATTTATAGTAAACAAAACACAAAAAGACCATCCGGGTGATTCGGTTAAGTTAAAATTGTTATAAACAATTAATTCGATTTATTATGTGAATATAAGACATATCGAGAGGCCTGTCAAAGTCTTGAGTAATAATGTTCACTGGAGCAAGAATTATTGTACTGCTTTCAATATTGACATCTGCGAACGGATTGATGAATCCTTAATTAATATGGTAAACTTTTAAAGACATAAGACGCCTGGAAAGATATTCTTCGCCCTCACAAATTACAGGATTCTCACATCACTTCGTGTTTGGTCACTTTCGATCGTTGGCATGCTAGACAGCATTGTACCATTCTTCTTACGTCTTTCCTAATTCCTACCCAAATGAACTGATCGCCTTTACCGAAGCTGCCACACCTGAGTGAGCCAAATTGTGCGTGGCTTCAAAAACTATCCTGCGGAAATCCGATGCAACATACGGACGAGTTTTCCCTGATGAGACATCACAGAACAATCATGATATTGAATTAAAAGAAACCGGAATTTCTTTAAATCTCAGCTCTGTTGAAGTTTTCAGTTGTCGACAGTTGTCTTTTAATTCTTCGTCGATTCGCTGGGCGTATGCGATCGCGTTGAAGTCGATGGATTCGGTCATATGTAAGCTCTCCACTCGAGAAATTGCATCTGCCACTACATTATTGCAGCCTGATATGGGCTGGATGTCGGTGGTGAATTGTCCGATAAAATCCAGATATCGGAATTGTCGTGGCGAAGTCTTTGCTAAATTTTGATTGAATGCGTAGATGATTGGTTTGTGGTCCGTGAATAAAGTGAATAGACGACCCTCGATTATATGTCTGAAACGTTTGACTGATAAATATGCAGCTAACAGCTTCCGGTCGTATGCGCTATAGCGATGCTGCGTGGCGCTCAGTTTAACCGAATAGAACTGAAGAGGTAGCCACCTCTCATTATCGCTTTTCCCACACTGTTGAATTACCGCTTCAACCGCCAATCTTGATGACGGTGATGGGTGAACCAATAGTGTTGCTTTGCTCAGTTGATTTTTAGTAATGTTAAATGCCTCTTCCGCTTCTGTTGACCACTCGATTATTCTCGTACCGTTTTTCTTGCTCTCCTTCAGGTAATCAGTTAGCACAGCTTGGACTTCTGCTTGCAAAATTTATGATTTCTAAAAATCGACGTAACTGGTTCACTGTTTTAGGCAGAGTCATCTTAGCGATATCTGTAACGCGTTCAGGGAGCGGTTTAATTCCTTCTGCAGTGACTTCATGCCCCAGAAAATTGATTCGGGTCTTTGCGAAATGGCACTTATCTATGTTTATTACTAGCCCGGCGTCGTTCAACCTCGAAAAAATTATCTCCAGATGTTCTAAGTTCTCGTCCATTGTTCGGGATGCCACTAACACATTGTCTAGATAAACAAAACAGAAGCTCAGGTTTTGTACGGTTGAGTGCATAAAGCGCTGGAAGAGATTGCCGTCTTCGCAACATCGGAGCGCCTACAAATGCCTTGGTCGACTATATACTGGAATTCTTTTCGGGCGATCTCCAGTTTTTCTGAGCTTAATCTTCCCGGTCTAGCAAACACCGGAGGTTCACACGTCACTATATTATGCGTAACCTTATGTTTTAAAGGCTTGAACGCCTGATTCTCGCAGGTTATTTCTTTATATTTCTTTAATATGGGAAGAATTCGATTGTCGGCTGTATTGGAGTTGATCACTCTGACTGAGGGTACGTTGTCATGTACTTTGACCGCTAACGCAGATAATGAATTTAGTGGATCCAGTAATCGCCCATGCTGGATATCTACTAACAGGCCCGGCTGGTTTAAAAAATTTGCCCCAACGATCGGCATTGTTACCTCGGCCACCACGAACGTCCAAGTGAAGTGTCGCCTGCGCCCCAGTCCAAACTGATTCGCTAATTTCCGAACGTTTTGAGTTGGGACCCATTCGCTGCGTACAGGCAAAACTGTAGATTGTGTTTCTTCTGATCACCTGTAGATGATGGTACGACAGATAAGTCGGCGCTCGTGTCTATTAAATATGTCTTGTTTGAGGTTTTGTCATAGATTTTCAGGCGACAATTTTGTGTATTGCCGGAACAAGTCGCCGTTTGTACCGGGGACATTAGTTTTTTGCTTTAAACATCTCCCAATTAGGGCAGTTTGGTCTGCAATTCCGTGCTGCCTCCTTAAATTTGTATTGGAAAAAACACAATCGTGGTTCATCATTGTCTGCTGACGACGAGTACCGATTGCCTTACTGATTTCTTGGCCTTGACGAGCTGCTTGCTCTGGTTGCACTTGGTGAGCGGTTCCTCTGGTAAGCGCGATCCATGTTATCCAAACTACGCATAATCTCGTTTATCTGTTTGGCCAATAACAGATCGTTGCTCGGCGTTGGTGATGGAGTGACCCCCATAACCTGAGTTTGTGCCATTGTTTCCAGGAGTCTGTCTGCTAGTTCGGCTAGTTTTGCCGTCGTTAATGCATCGGTGGTAGGCGCTAAAATCTCTTGAGGTCGAACTGGAAGCCGCTTTATCCATATGGTTTTCACCAGATCGTTATTGATCTGAGCGCCACCGATGGCTTGTAATTTTCTCAGTAATTGTGAAGGCTTCATATCGAATAACTCAATGAGTCTGTTTGGACACGCGCGATCGGTCTATGATGGCTCTCTTGATGTCCGAAAAAGGAGCGGCAGAGTGGTTCGACAATGATATCACTAACGTCGTTTATCACCCGGTCATTGAGTGCGCCCAGAACATGG
This sequence comes from Tipula helvola, assembly GCA_963556165.1. Lineage (NCBI taxonomy): Eukaryota > Metazoa > Arthropoda > Insecta > Diptera > Tipulidae > Tipula > Tipula helvola. The sequence continues at coordinate 78,205,227 of OY744482.1, read as the reverse complement.
TGGTATTTGGTTATTTCTGAGGAAATTCTCCCCAGCGCAAACTACGAATCGATCACGTGGAACCATATTCTTGGATCTTGATTCGCCTGTGGCAATGGCATGTTGACGTTTGATAGATTATCGAAAATATGGTAATTATAATAACTGTATACTGATTATTGATGGTCGGCAGTCCGCTACAACTAAGCCGGCTTAATTACGACATCAAAGTGAGCGACAGTTGATGCGAGCTATCATTGCAAACGAGTTTAGTGATGGTCTAAATGACAGCAACGTTTGTTCTTCTTCATACAATTGTTTTTCTTCATATTCACAAGGAATGTTTTCAAGCCAGCTATTTCAACCTAGTACTGTGTTTTTTTATAAGTCTCGATAGATCTCAAAAAATCGATCATAGCGGATAGTGATTAGATGTTTTGTTTGTCTCTTGAATTTAAAACATACCAATTCTGCAGAATTATTTGTTGATGTTGAAGTGTCTACGTACCCTTATACCATAATCATGTTCCACTAAGGAAAACCAATTCCAAATCTAAAAACTTTCCGGAATGGTTTAATCCAGAGTAGTCGATGGCACTTTTCGAACGTGACTTAGCTTATCGGCATTGGAAAATCATTAGGTCCAGTAAACATAAATTGCGCAATATATCCAATAGAATTTGCAGAGAGGAGCGTTTACTCCTATTATAATAAAATGTTACAATCTAAACTGCCACAGAAAACGATTTGGAGAAATTTGGCTGATTTAGGAGTGGTTGACCATACTAGTATATTCTGATGAAATTAATGATTATTTTAGAGTTAAGTTTTCACGGTGTAAATATGAGTGAAGTTTACAATGCTGTACATAGTATTAAATCAAGTGCTATTGAAATGGATGGTATTTGTCCTACATAAATTCACAAAACTTATCCTACATTATATTATTGATGTATAACCCCTAAAAAATGCAAGGTAGAATCAGTGCACAAGATCTTAGACCAATTAGCCTTCTTCCATTTCTATTAAAGGTATTTGAGAAACTAATTCAACAAACAAATATCCAGATATTTAGAACTAAATACATTTCTCAACATACACCAATCTGACTTCCGTAAATGTCATTCAACGAGATCTACACTTTTAAAAGTGCATACAGATTTACTAAAGCATATTACTAAATTTCTCAAAGGCATTTAATTAAGTATCACATGCTTTGCTCTTTCACAAACTTCGGCATAAATTTGAAAAGGAAGAAATTTTCTAAATCTTTGTTACACTCTAAATATTTTTTTTACTTCAGCAACTGCATCTTACTTGTAAATAAACAAATTTCCAATGTAATTCGTTATAGTTTAATTTCAACTAATCAATGGAATGCTAAATCGACTGAGTTAACCCAGCTAGGAGGATATTTCATCCGTATTAATTAACAACCGGATGTAATACATAATAAGACACATATATACTTATACAAGCATAAGTGATAAACATTACAAAAAATTAACTTGTGAAGGTTAATATTATGATGTCACGAATAAATTCCGGACCTAACTGTATATACACACAAAATCATGGTCAAATCTATTTATCTATTATTTAAGATATTTTATAAGTAAATATTTAGTCCTGGAGAGTGTAATGTGCTAATAAGTCAATAAAAATTTATTGTTTAGAAGAGAAATAAAACATAACTTAAGCAAATAATATTTAGCTAATAAATACCTTGAAGAAATTGTAGTTAAGTAGTAAATCATTTTTTACTATATCAAGCTATATGTATACAAATTCAAACAAGTTAGTTTTAAGAAATAACATTTTGAAAAGTGGTTTTCTCAAGTGGCTAAAACTAGTTTCTTGATATGTAGAGTTCTAAAGAAAGTTTATATCGATACATCCATCAATCGTATCGTATATAAAAATCTTGTCAGACCATGTCGCAATTTGTTTTCATTTTCACACAATTACTTCTCCAAGGTAATCGTATTTTAATATTCGGAAATTTGTATAATTACTATCTCACTTCGGAAGACAAGAGAGTTAGAAAGTATAAGTATTTTTGCAGGAAATTGTATTCGCTGTAAGGCAATAATGACCTTAATTGACAATAACGTTTAATTAGTCACGTGATCAGTGCGAGAATAAATTTTCGCAAATTATTGTTATTTACATTACTATACACAGTTAAACAATACATAATTCTTATTTAGTTTCAACAACAATAAATAATTTGCATAATCAAGATATAAATGGCACAATAATAAATTATTTTACTCCGCATAGAATTCACAGTGAACAAAAGTACATGTGACTTTTAATCTCTTTATTAAAAAATGTGGTAGAAAAGTTATGAAACTATGATATTGAAGTTTTTTAATATTTTTATGCACGTGGTTCATAAAAGTTTCTATCAATGAATGATTTGTAGTTTTTAGATGAAGTAGCAAAGTGTTTATAGTGTAACAAATTTTTTAATTATATTTTTAGTACATTCTGATAAATTGTGTTAATTTGATCTTTACCATATTAAACTTTAATTTGCATATTGCAAAAAATATCTTACTATACGGATGATGATGATGTATATATACGATTATTTTTAATCGGCAAATTGTGTAGTTCGATGATTTCGCATGATTAAACATAAACCAAACAAATTTATATTAATGTTTATGCTATAAATATGTCTATTACTATGTATCTTAGTTTACCTTGTAACAAATTAATTAATATATGCAATACAAATTGTTTCTAAAACCCGGTAAACCACCTCGACACAGAAAGTCAAAAATCAGTCATCGTATAATTACTGGCTTAGAGGTATAGATTAAAATGTCATGCTTGTGGATCAAATAGTTAATTATAACGTTTAAAACGATATGATCCGTTATATAATATTTAATTTTAACTTAGTGTAGCGCAACTAAACTGATTGTTCTGACTGTTGCTTATTTTTTTTAAGTTCGGGCGACTTTATTCTAGATCTTTTAATGAATTTTATCCCTAAATGTTCAGATGTTTCAAATTGAGGTTAATTTTTAAATTTTTAATAAAACACATAAATTATTTGATAAGAGTTTGTAAAGTGTTATTTCAAATGATATTAGAAAAGTTCCGGTTTAGCAATAGGAAATATTGTCGGAATTGGAAACACTAATTCCGGAATTAATGAATTTCTATTTTTCACACTAATTTAAGTAAATTCAACATAATTTTATGTAATTAAAATATACAGGGAAACTTCTCTAAAGTCAATATTCAAGGGACTTAGAAATATTGGTCAATCTATGGAGCATGGAGATGGTTAGTTTAAGGAATAAAACAACGTAAAAATTTGAAAATTCAAAGTCAGCCTAAAAAGCAAAAATTTCTTTCAATTGTACCAAAATATTATAAGTAATATTTCTGTGAGTGGCAAAAAGTTGCCAATTTAGGGAGCTATGGTCAAAATATAGAGGGCTGCTTTTGGAAATTATGGAGTATTTCTCTTTTCCGTTCACCATGATATGACACTTAATAAACGGATTACAGTACAATAAAAGCTGGTTCCTGAAAATTACCTGATGCATTTACATATTTAAATTAATTCGTCTCTAAAATACACCTGCCAAGTATGTGTTGTGTTGTTTTTTATCATAGTTTATAAATTGAAAAAAAGTATTTAGTACATAATAACTATACAGCCCCGTATAAAGCGACAAAGAAACAAATTCAGAAAACATTTAATTTTGTTACTTCATTAGCTGAAAAATATCAAAAATCGTGATATCCGTTTTTGCTTTGCGAAAAAGACTTTAATTTTGGGGCATATTTAGTAGCGAGAAATATCGCCATCAAAATTCTAGCCTAAATGACACAGGAAACACTTGATTTCAATCATTGCCAATTGTAGGAACGGTATTAACTCGCAGTAGCAATTAAATCTATGTTTAAAAATGTTTCTCAAATTTTTTTTTCACATTAATTTTATAAGGAGTGAGTAGGAAAATAAATGCTTAAACAAGCATTTAATTGTAACTGCGATTTAGTTAATCTGGGGAGTCCTATCGCAGCGCTTAAACGGCGAAATAAATGATTACAATAAGGGTGAAGGGAATAAATTCTGTGCCACTCCAACTTACCTAACCTAACTAACTCACCGAAGTTTTAGGCATTACATAATTCATAGAATTTATAAGATTTACAGGATTTATAAAATTTATTAAAATTAAAAATTTTTTAGAAACATTAGAATTTTTTAAATTTATAGAACTGACAGACTTGAATAATTTATTGAACCCATAAAATCTATAAAATTTAAAGAATTTATAAAATTTATAGAATTTTTAGGTTTTAAAAACATAATAGAATTTATAATATTTACAGGCTTAAAATTTATAAAATTTATTAGACTTTTAAAATTTATCGAATTTATGAGATTTGTAGAATGTAAAGAACTTACTGAATTTTAAAACTTTATTCATAGAATTTATTAAATTTATAAAATTTATAAAAATTATTGAATTTATCGAATTATTAAAGTATTATAGGATTTATCGAAATTTTTTAATTTATAAAATTTATAGAATTTATAAAAATTATTGAATTTTTAGAATAAGTAAAATTAAGGTGTATAGAATTTTTAGAACTAATACACTTGAAACAATTTCTAGAGCCCACTGAATCAAGCATGTGAAGTTAGCCCAGTATCTCAGCAAAAACAGAAAGTTTCATCAGGCAATACAATTTCGCCTTATCCCAGTTTTTTATATTTGCGAGTATGTATCACTACGAAACGAAAGTAAAATATTTTTTCTATCCCATCCCAGTTATTAAAAATTTTATTCTATTTTTCGGATTTTGATTTATTTATGAACCCAATTAAAAGAAAAATATTTCTATATCATTTGAACTACTTGGACCGGAACATGTGGTTTATGTTTTGAGTTGCAATTGTAATGTTTTGAGAAACAATTTCCAGCGGCCCCATATGATTATTTATGTGGAAAATTCACGAAATATTTTCCTTATTCCTGAAACTTCTTGGGCCGGAAAATTTGTTTATTGTTTTGAGTTTGCCATAGATTAGGGCAAATCTTGATAAACTCACCAGTACAAGTCTATGGTTCAAATAGCTACAATCGGCTAATTTCCATGACCTCATATGATTTTTTATATGAAAAATATACGAAATTCACGGTCATTGAAATTGGCCGATGGCAGCTATTTGAATCATAGACTTGTACTGGTGACTTTATCAAGATTTGCCCTAAACTTTGGCAAACTCAAAACAATAAACAAATTTCCCAGCCGAAGGAGTTGCAAGAATACAGGAAAATATTTCGTAAATTTTCCATATAAATAATCATATATGGGGCCGCTGGAAATTGTTTCTCAAAACATTTCAATTGCAACTCAAAACATAAACCACATGTTCCGGTCCAAGTAGTTCAAATGATATAGAAATATTTTTCTTTTAATTGGGTTCATAAATAAATCAAAATCCGAAAAATAAAATAAAATTTTTAATAACTGGAATAGGATAGAAAAAATATTTTACTTTCATTTCGTAGTGATACATACTCGCAAATATAAAAAACTGGGATAAGACGAAATTGTATTGCCTGATGAAACTTTCTGTTTTTGCTGGGATAAAAAACTGGGCTAACTTCTAGAGGTGGAGAACTATCGATAGTGTGCACTATCGATAGTTTTCGATAGTTTAACCCTAATCACCATTGGTGTAGATGAAATTCAGCATGCCCAATGGAAATGGAATTCTAAAATGATTGTTGTATGAAGTTCTGGAATATGGCCATTTAGGAAGGAACTTGGTCATTCCTTATCTGATTTTGATGAAATACAGCAGGAACGATGGGAAAGGGATTCAAAAATTATTTTTAAACGAAATTCTGAAATATGGCCAGTTAGGAAGGAACTTGGCCATTTAATATTCGGTTTTGTTGAAATTCAGCATATACAATGGAAATGGGATTGTAAAATGATTTTTAGACGAAGTTCTGGAATGTGGCTAATTAGAAAGAAACTTGTCCATTTCTTAATCGATTATGATGAAGTTCAGCTTGTACGATAGAAATGGGATACTAAAATTGTTATTTGATGTGTTTAATGACATATTCTATAAATAATTTTAGAATCCCATTGTCATCGTGGCTGCTGAATTTCATCGAAATCAGATAATAATTGGCCAAGTTCCTTCTTCTTGGCCATATTCCAGAACTCCATCCAAACATAATTTTATAATCTTATTTCCATCGCACATATCAAATTTCGTCATAATCGATTGAGCATTAGGCAAGTTCCTTCCTAATTGGCCATATTCCAGAACTTTATCTAAACATCATTTTAGAATCCTATTTGCATCGGACATGCTCAATTTTATCAAGAACGGATAAGGCCAAGTTCCTTCCTAAATGGCCATATTTCCGAACTTCATTTAAAAATCGTTTTAGAATCCCATAACTAATGCTCCTATCATGCAGAAATGTCTGTCTGTGTCCGCTATAATCAAGTGTCACCCTTTGGAAACGTCTTTGACTTTTACGTCAGTGGACATATATTTTGAAAATTCATTCCTTTGAATTTTTTTTCCTAAATTAAAATTTGCCAGCAAATGCTCGACCCATGCAGATGCTATCCTAAAAATAGAATCCCAGAAAAGGTGATGTCAGAGCAAAACGTTAAAAGTTTATTTTCTGAGGGTTTTGGTGAAGTTTGCGGATCAAACGGAAGAACCGAACAAAACCAATACAAATTGATGATGTATTCTTGATTCAAGTAAAGATACAAGCTAGGCTGAGGACTGGCGAAGCATCTGGATGAAAGTGCTTTTTTTTATTGTTACATTATCTAGCTCTTTTGGTATGCTCTATTATGAATGAGCTGATGCTCAAAATGGAGTGTGCTGAAAAGTATATAAATTAATAAGTAAACATTAAATAAACGTTTTGTACATTAAATAAATAAATAAATAAATAAGGGAGGTTTTCATGGAAAGCTTCAGTTTTGCAAGGAACTTATATGTGTGTCCGTTGTAGTGAGCTGCCCCTTGAAGTGACTCTCCGTTGAAATGAGGTTTCACTACTTTGTAGTTCATAAAGTAAGATTAGCAATAGAATAATAACCACTTTTTGATTTACCAATCAAACAAAGCATTATGTTTACATTACATAAGCGAATAGATACAAATTCGCTTAAATTATGGATTTGTAGAATCAACATAAACAATATAAAATGGTCGAACATAAAATTATAAATACTGAAATTTTTTCCACACTATCGATAGTTATCGATAACTATCGATGGTGGTTCGATAGTCAAAACTATCGATAATTCTCCACCTCTACTAACTTCACATGCTTATTGAACCTATAAAATTTAAAAAAATTATAATATTTGTGGAGTTTATGTTCATAAAATTTATAGAGTTTATAAACATATTAGAATTTATGACATTTATAGATTTTGTAGAATTTAGAGATTTTGTAAATTTTATATAATTTATCAAATTTACAGAATTTATAAGATAAAAAAGATTTGTAGAATTTAAAGCACTTACCGAAAGTTTACACTTTATTCATAGAATTTATAGAACTTAAAAATTTTTAACAAAATTATTGAATTTACAGAATTGTTAACCCGTAAAGAGCGTTGTGCGGTTCGTGGGACCGCTCTACTTTTTAAAAAATCAAATTATCCCCACTCAATTGAATAAAAAATAATTAATATAAAATTTTGTTTAACTGTTTAGAACCCAATTTAGAACACATAGGCGTAGGAGCTATAAAACATTAGGGAAATAAAAAACAAGTATTTTAGAATTTAGTATGTTATTCCGTTTATTATTTATTGTACTTATGAGTATGTATGTATTACATTATAAATACATAATAAACAGAATTTACGTATTTACACCAAACAAATTTATTTAATGAAGTTATCAATAAAAAATATTTATTTTTATTAAAATAATTACATTCCTTTAAATATAGTAAGTTTATTTAATTTACTTCTTACTGAAATACTTTTTTTTTTTTTTTATATTTTTGTGCAATATAAAAAAATCTTATTCTAGTATATTTTTCGATAATAGCATTATGAATTAATGGGTAATGTTGATGCTGCTTTAATTCGACAAAAATAGGCATATTATAAACCCGATTTCGAACATTAATAATGATTTTATTTAAAACACTAGTTTTCAGGACTGATATTTCGGAAAAATTGCTCATAATTCTTATTTCTGTTTCTACCAGTTGACAAATTTTTACTACATTGTCATTAGGAATTTTTAAGCCTCCACGATTTTTGAAAGTTATAAGAGAAATTAGATTGAAACTTTTTTTTTCTAGGTGCGTTAAACATGTCTGACATAAAACAGATTTTACAAGTTTCTTTACGATGAATCCTGCTATATATTCAACAACATGTTGAGTGAATTCAGTAAGTTGGAAGGATTGGAAGTCTAGTGCAAAATCGAAATCTGATAACTCAAATTCAAATATATCTTGAGATTCTGTTTCATTATGTTGGCTTGGATTTTCATGCATTATGGATCGTGGTGTGGATGAGTTTGTCATGGCCACAGAGTTTTGGTTTAAACTTAAAATGGAAATATTTTCCAGTGGTATACAATTTTCAGCACCAGAATCTCTAATTTGTGTGTGTACTAACAACCGTTTGTAGGCAGCTGAAAATTGCTTTACTGTTGGATTATTATTGTAACCTAATCTAGATCGAATACGACAAAAAAACAATTCTGTATGATCTTGTTTAAGTTTGTAGAATGGCAAAAACAAAAGTTCGTTGTTCCGTATATATTTTGCATATAAAATTGTAATCGTATTTAGGCAAAGCAAAATTCCAATGAATCCGGCTTTTCTATTAGAGCTTAAGACGGAAAGTTGGGTCCGTTGGGTTGATTGTGTCCCTTTAAATTTTAAATTACGAATATATTCAACTGCAATTGGAATATACGCTTCAATTTCTTTATAATTTGATTCACAAATTGGTTGTTTAAAAAAAACCATTGCGATAGAAATTATTTGAGTTTAATATATCAAATATTTTATTAAAATGTTTGATGATTTTACAGTTGGTTCACAACCTTCAAAGTCAAGAAACTTGAGTGAACTTCTGCAAAACTCACTTAGAGCTTGCGTAGCCAATCTCACGTTTATTTTGCTTTGGGCAAAATAAACATGGGCTGCTCTAAGTTTATTGCCATCCCCATCTATAAGTGGCCCTTTTTCTGCTAAACAATTTCGTACATTTTTTAACATGTGACAAGGATCTGGAAAAATAAGCAAATTAATGGCTTCACCATTATAATTATATTCAAAGCAGGGATTTAAATCAGGTAGGTTTGTGTTACATCCAAGAAGATTTGCTGTTGAGAAATTAGTTGCGCAACCATCGAAAGTTACACCAATTAAATTAACACCTGTCTCCTCTCAACCAAATTTTTTTTTGCTGACTATTAATGGACGCTATGGGAAAGTAACCTAAAGGCATTTTCCACATTTTTTATTAACACATACAATCATGAATACAAGAATTTGGGTAGCCATTGTGTCATTTTCCCTACCGTCTCCAAAATCGACACAACCAAATGTTTTATTCCCAACTAATTCAATTTGCGATCTGATATGGATTTCATCAAAAACTAAATTGCAATAAAGTTTTTTGTCGGAATTTTTAATTAAGAGTTTTAAAGTATCAAAAGATTCTTCTGTAAACACTGGATTAGCGTCTACGCTTTTATACCACTTGCTTATGGTTTTATAATGTGGCAAAAGATTATTAAACGTACGTCTAACAAATTCGTAAGCCTTGGGAGAATAGAAATTTAAATTAAGTGCAAATACACGTATAATATATCATCATTATATTTCCAAGTCAATTGTTTACCTTTAGTTTTTCTAATTTGCCTTTTTACGATCGAACTAATTGGAGCTGACAATCCCATTAACTTTACAAGTTCCCCATCTTGTAATAAATTTTTCGTAGCTAATTGTTTCAAGGTTGATTGCAGAGGCTTCACTTTATTTTTTTGGCGTTTAACCGATTGATTTAGTCGAATATTCCGCGCTCTGGACTTTCTAAAAGCTGAACGGACTACATTAAGTTTAATGTGACTTCGATATTTTTTGACAGATGATGAATGTTTTCGTCCTCTTGATTGAGTTTGTACGGTAGAAATGGATTCTGTATTCTCGTTGATGGTATCAAATCTGGTTCGTATACGTGATGTTTTACTATTTTGAGATGATGCTTCTGATCGAATCTAAAATAAATTAATTATAATAATCTGAGTGCAATCTACAAAGAATTTTCTTCATCGTTCTCTGTACTTACTTCTACTTCTGATCCTTCCAATGTAACACTGCTTTGTGACGGTATTAATTGTTCCTTAATTATTAATAGATTAAAATATTGGTATGTGAGAGCTATAAACCCATTATTTGTTATTACCTTTCTACAAGTTTCTATGGCTTCAGCTTCAGGTATTAATTCCATTCTTTTTCCTCCTTCTGGTAATAATTTTGATTCGCTACTTCCGTGGGATAGTGAAACTTGTTGTTCCTAAAACAAATATATTAAAATAAATCTAATCGCCCTAAAGATAACATAAATATACACGAAACACGACACAAACCGCAAAAATCAAATTCATAAGTTAATTATTACCTCTGTCAAATTTATAGAAGGAATAGCGTCTTCGACCAACATCATTCTACCTTTGAATAGGCCTCTTTTATGAATAATAATATCGCAATTTTTAAAATGTTCAGAACAAACTTTTGCGTTCTCTCCATGATGCGGTTTTTTTCTCACTATCTCAAGCCATTTGCTTTTTAATAGATCATTTTTCGGAAAGCTTAAAAAATTAAATAATTGCATAAAATTAATAGTTTCTTATTATTAAAACTTGTTTCAATAAAATATTGTATGGTGTTAAAACAAAGAGATGAAGTCAATATAGTAGAGTATTGTTATAAAAAACCCTTATTTGTTTATTTAAAACGGCACCAATGGATTATTTGTTGACAAAATGTTTAATTCTAATTTATTTAACTTTTTTCTTAAAACTACCGATATTTCAGGTAATATCAAAACGTATTTAATTAGATGACAATAACTACTTTCTGATTTTATAATAAAATATACTGAAATACAGATAGTTTTTTTTTAAATTGTAGTTTACTAATATGTTGTCGTGTACTAACCTGAAAAATGAAATATTTTTCTTATTTTTTTTGCACTCGCTGTACATATTGGTTTTTACACCGTTCCACGATACATTTCATTGTTGTTAATTACTTCACGATTTAACACAAATAATTTTAGTATAAATGCCAATTTTTATTAATAACACAATAATAACTTTTTCAAAAACTTCGCGGTGAAACAAAAAAAACTGAAGTACTAAAAAAATTTGGCACATGTGATGATTCATGTTTTTAATCAAACTTATATAGAAGGCTCCATTTATTATTTTTAATATCTTTGGTTTAAGTATAGGATTTTTCAAAATTTTTGTATTTATAAAACAAATAAAATTCGAGTTTGTAGAATTTATAAAACAGACACGTTTAAAACAATTAATAGAACACAAAGGATCTACAAAATTTAAAGAATTTATATTATTGACAAAATTTATAAATTATATAGAATTTGTGGGTTTTATAAAATTGATAAAATTCATAAATTTAAAAATGTATATAGTACATAGGTAAACATATTAAAACTTATATAATTTATAGAATTGATTGGATTTATCAAATTTACAGAAGTTATAGGATTTATAGAATTCATAGAATTTATGGGATTTACAGAATTTACTGAATTGTAGAATTTATAGAACTGATAGACCTGAATAATATATAGAATCCATAAAATCTATAATATTTAAAGAATTTATAAAATGTATAGACTTAAAATTTTAAGAGTTAATTGGACTTTTAAGATTTATAGAATTTATCGAATTTACAGAATTTAAAAGAATTAAGGAATTTGTGAAAATTGCACAATGTAAAGAACTTATTAATTTATGAATAAGATTTATAGAATTATTCTTAGAATTTATAGAACTTATAAAAATTATTGCATTTACGGAATTGTTAAAGTTTATAGGATTTTTCGAAAAAAAATTATTTATAAGACAAGTAAATTTGAATTTATAAAATTTATAAAACAAACACACTTGAAACAATTAATAGATCACAAGGAATCTACAAAATTTAATGAATTTGTATTATTGAGATAATTTATAAATTTCATAGAACTTGTAGATTTTATGGAATTTATAAGATTCATAAAATTTAAAAATTTAAAAAGTTTATTGGCATATTAAGACGTTTAAAGAGAGAGAAGAATGACTAAGCGTAATTTGAAATTGTTACGTGCAGCGAAAATATTTCAATATGAACGAAAAATTGTTAAATCCTTTTCAAAATTTGGTCGAGTCTACGTTATAATATAAAAAAATGGGGTCCGGGTCAAAATGCCGCGTTTTAAAATTTATCTAAAGTGTGTAGGTACATTGTGGACAAGGTCATCCTGCTAATTATCGAGAATGTATTGTTGCAAATGAAATTCAAAAAATTAAAATCCAAAGAATCAATAAAACACAAATGTATGGTCAGGCAGATCGATACGAAAGGCAGACAAAACAAGACAATTAGCAACCATTTCGCCGCCAACTAAAAATTGAAGGTGTTACATATGCCGAAGCAACGAGAGGCGTAGTCAATAAACCCCAGCAAAAATCGATAGATGTAGACGTCAGTCAAACATTACAAGATATTCTCATGAAATTAACAAAATTTGATGAGAGGCTACAAAAATTGGAAGATATAGAGCATTGGGAGCTAAACCCAAATCCACACAGAAATGAACAGCACAATGAAAATCATGTCATGGAATGATAATGGTTTTAGATACAAAAAGTATCAGTGAATAATAGTTAAAGTGCTACGTAAAATAAGGTTCATGTGTCATCACAAAATTTCATGGGAGGCTCTACGGAAAACATTAGTAGTTCAGTGCAAGAGATTTTAACGAACTGGGAATGTGGCAAGGAACTGTGCATATCAATATAGATGCATAAAATGCGAAAAGAACATGAACCGGGATGTTGCCAAAGAACCAACCAAGACAGAACCTTTCTGTGTAAACTGCAAGAAACACGGACATCCAGCCAATTCTAGAGGCTGCGACGAATTCCTAAAAATTAAAAACAAAATGGAAGCTATACTCGTAGAGAAAAAGAAGAAGAGCGGGATAAAAAACAGAAGCAGAACCTATTTGCTATAAAATCGGCACAACGTAGAGTAATGTATGCGTTCCGCATTACCACACCAAAAACAACCGAAAACCCAGAACAGCAAAGCAGGGCAGAAGTATCGTCGACAGCAGAAAAGGTATTCGTTTTTACGATATGTAAGGGTTAAATAGACTAAAAATTTACAAACTGCTGTTCTATTGCGAATCACGTCAATAGAGCTCAACTCTATCATTTAGTGAGACAAAAATAACCGGATCTTTTCCTTCTACAGGAAACAAATTTTCAATATGGGCACAAATTAGTAGTAGATAACTAGTATCAAAAGGAACCGCAATTTTAGTAAAGGATAACTTTAAAACCAGCTATTAATACCTAACATAAATTAAATTTACTACTCTGCAATAGCTACCACAAGTACGAATTTATTCAAAAAATTCTAATAGTTTCCATCTATATTCCGAATGGTACCAAACTATCCAATGACAATAATAGAGGGAGACTTTAATGCACGCCATACAGCATGGGATAGAGTAGACAATATAACAGTTAACGCTCTCCAAAATTGGCTCATTTCTTCATCCCATAACTTTATACAAATCGTACCCAAAAAAGCAACATTTCCCCGATCAGGATCAGTCATAGATTTCCACCTAGTTACAAACAACATGGTCACAAATTACGCAAGAAAAGATAATTTGTGTGTAAATCAATTCTCCATCATTTTCAGACCACTGTGCGGTAGAACTATGGGTATCTCTATGGGTATCTCTTGGGTATCACTAATTTTTTGAGAAGAGAGTCTCCTAACCACTATATAATGAAATAGACCAAGACCTACAAAAGGTAGTAATGCCAAACGATAGAAACCTTTCAGAAGCCGAGATTAACAAATATATTCAGACACTGACAATGTCTGCAAAGTCCAGCAGTGGCAAAAAGTCGAATAGCAAAGCTTCTGATTAATGGAAAACAAGTAGAAACAACAGACTCAGTGAAATACTTAGGAGTACACTTCACAAACAAGCTTAATTTTACCCTACATTGTCAAAAAAAATCATAGGAAAAGTCTGGCAGCCAATGCGATGGTAAGACTAAGTAACACTAAACTAGATTTACCTCAACGAGCAAAGGAAATTATATATAGCCAACTAATTAGACCAATATTACCCTACGGTGCCACGTCATGGGATCGAGATCTTCAACTCCTTTCCGGAGCATATAATCCAAGAATCATTAATACGAATGAGCTCTGGATATTCCCATTTAGGAGATCGGAAATGAAAATGGCACCAGCATGCTGACGGCGAATTTCAAGTAGTTCAAGCTTTAAAGTTTTGTATATATCGACATAAGAAGGAAAGATCCCTAACGTTCTCCCACCATACCAAGAGACTGATATAGCATGATGAAAACCTTTGGGTTATTGAAGTCTTTCATGGTTCGTTTAAAAATCCCAACATACCATAGAACATGCTTTTGCTATTATCAAATCAATATGCCGATTCAATGAAAAGAAAAGAGGACGTCCATGCACGACTTATAGCTGATTTACATTCAACGACTTTCGACGTCTGCAAAAAAGTTGAAACACAACATATGAAAAACAGCAAAGACAAAAAGAGAAAAAATAATCATCTGCTTAAAAAAGTCAATTGAAACCCGAGAAACAAACCCAAAAGTCGTCGTCTGCTTTTTTTTGCAGATGTCGAGTTTCATCTTTTTTCTGTAAAATCGTCAATGCGTGAATAAATAACTATAATAAGGTTACATAAACAAGAAAACCAATCATTTGTATTGGTTTATGACATTTTTTGTTTAAATTTATTTTTTAATGTGTAAAAAAAACGAATTTTTGATTTGACATCTGCATCTGCAAAAATCTTTGAATGTAAATCAGACTTTACTCAAAACATGTCATGTTTATTTATAATGTCAAACAATTGGGGCGCCACCGATTATACCACACATACGTGACTTTAGTAACACACTGAAGATAACCGCAAGACATGTTGCCTAAGAAATTCCTCTCATTTTAATTAGAATAATTTTATATTTTTTTCTCTACTCCGGTTTAGTAAAGTAAAAGACCTGTTACTAAAGAAAAAAAAATTTACTGGGTCATTACGAGAAATACTTTTTTCAAACATAAGTGCTGCCCGATAGCATCACTTTCGGCATAAAATGTTGATGTTGTGGTGCATATTTTCATTTTCAGCGCCATGTCAATGACATTTATTTAATTTGGTTTCTTTATTTAGCTAAATGAAATGTATAATGTTATAATGTTTATACCGTTTTCGCAAAATCGCCGCATAAACCGGGTGGTGTTGCCATTTTAAAAAATATTCGTATATTTGATTTTAAAAACTATTTAAAATTAACGTATTCAAACGGATAACGTTGATAAATTTTCTTTAAAAATCATCCTTTAAATTACGAGTTGTCTGCTGTATTTAAAAAGTTGTTAGAATAAAACAACACCAAAAGGTCTCAGATTTTGTCGCAATTTCGAAAAAAAAATTCTCAACTTCAACTCGTCATATTTGCTTAATCGAATCCATGATTGTTTAAACGCAGTATAAAGAAACAAATCATTTTATCAATAACTATTAATTAATTTTTATTTGATTTAATTTTAGATTTTCGAATTTTCGCTATGTCATACTAAACTCATTGAAAAGCGCAACTAATCCTTGCGAGAATAAAAATGGAATATTTGTTTACGGTTTGGCAACGTGACATACATTGACATACTTATAACATTTTGTAAGAATTATAAAAAAAATGACTAATCCAAAAATTTGAGTTCAGATCCAAAAATGTTGTCCTAAAATCTTCTTGATTTTAATACACAGAGATACTTCTCTTTCTCTTAACTATTTGTGTGGTTTTTGCCCACACAGAAATGAGGGTTTTCCCTGAATTTTTGATTTAGTGAATGTAATTCGCTAGATCAGTACATTCTTACCACATACTTTATGTATGAAGTGAGAATTGTATTTTGTAGTTTAGTCGTAGCTACCTAAATAATAGATCGAAATTTTCAGTACTAAAACTGTTCAGTGTCTTGTAGTTACAAAAAAAAAGAAAAAAAAGTTGATTTTATTTTTGATCTAAATTACTCTAAAAAAATCAATTTTTTTGCAGGACCTACATTTCTTTTTTGCTTTTTGCTGTTTTCAGTGTGTTTAGTGCGTTATGGTGGTTTATTAGCGAAAATACGGAATAGCTATTTAAGTAATCAATTAGGAAATTTCTCATTGTTGTTGATGAATCTCTACATACCCAAACAACTGCTTCATTGCGAAATAATTAAAAACGGTGAAAAAATAATTTTTTGCAATAAGTAATGTTGAACGAAATCAACTGATAGACCAACATACAAATTTGGTAATTGTAAAAATTTACGGATAAAAAATAATTAATGCATATCACTTTTCAGGAACTCGTTTAGATTCCAAAATAATTCGATGCACCTTATTTTCGTAGAAAAAAAAATATTATTTTTATTTGGCGACTTTTGGGGCATATATTGGGGCTCTACGATTCCTTTGTTCGATTTTTCTAGGTATTTGTTACTTTTGGTCATTTTTTGTTTCTTTGCGTTTTAGATTTCCATAGTAATCGACGTTCATTTTGGAGCTGGTTCTTTACTTTTATTTGTAAGTATTGCTCATCAATCACGCCCACGTCGTGTTCATGCTTAAGTTTTAATTTTGATTTTATGTAGTTATGTCATTTAACACTTAAAATATAGTTCTAAAATCTATGTTGGTTGAAAGGTCATTATGAGACCTTTATAAACCCAAATTTCCCTAGTTCAGCTTTAGCCATCGAAGGTTTTAATATGTTTAGGAAAGATAGGGCGATACCTCCCCTTATTATGGTGATATGACCTTCTTCCATTTCAGAATTTGTTTTTGTTTGTCAATGTTTTTATAAGTATATAACCCACCAAAAACTAGTAAGGGGTAGTAAAATCCAATTTTAAAAATCCCTTGTAGATTTAGAAAGTTTGTTTAATTATTTCTCTTGAAGTATGTATATATAAATTCGGTGACTTCAATTTCGATATACTCCAAAATTCCGTCTTCCCTCGGGATTATTTAAATATTTTAAATAGTCTTAATTTATAAGTACACAACACTGTGACACAAACGTTTTGTCATCCATAACGGTGCCTTATTCCCTTATTGACCATAGTTGTCTCTCGGTATGGGACCCTATCATGATATTGAGAAAATGTCCACCATTACTTAGTCTGTAACTCTGCTCCTTGGAGGATATTGTTGTTTGGCCTATGTTAGCTGCGTTCCGCTTAAAAAGAGTTCGTTCGAAGCAAAATCTCCACCTTGGTTATCTCAGAAGCAATCATTTTTCGAAATAACGCGAAACATTCGTAAAAATTCGATTTTCGATGTAGTAAACTAAATTTAGAGTTTTGTCAACTTCACTGGGGGGAAAAAATCAAAATTAACGAATTTAAATTTTTCAAATATTTTTTTAGAATGACGCGAGTTTTGTTTCCTTTAGATAATAGACGTTTCAAAATAAATAATTCAAACAATCAATACATCAATCGATACATTTTTTGATATTTAGTCTGATCCGGATCAAATCCTGTTTCATAAAACGACAAAGAAATGTAAAGAGGTACCCGCTTCAATATTTTGATCCAAAAACAAACCAAAAACTAAACTTTGACCAGATCCGAATCGCTATATGCGTCAATATTAGTTGTTTGTATTATTTGGGAATACTTCTGGTTGTAGAAAATTCCACGATTTTGGGTACAAAGAAATTTTTTGACTGTTTATTTGATCTCGTAAGGGGCATAAAATCGAGTTTTCCAATTTGTTTAGACAATTTTTTAAATTATTTTGAACTCTTTGGTATTCACATAAGTGTCCAATATAAATTTTATATTTTCCCCGCTTCCATGTGTAATATAAAGGGCCAACAAGGAATAAGCAAATTACTAACCCTGATATAAGAAATTATGAACATTTTATTACGCTGACTAAAATTTTTCAATTTTGGGACTGGCAAAATTAAGGATCTCTTGGCGGTTTTTGCTTCATTTCGTCTTTCACGCGGTGTAATATTACCGGATAACAGATTTCTTTAACAGTTTTGCATCATAATAGCATTGTTAATTATGATTTTTAGGTGTTTTATGATGTTTGCTTCAGCACCTACCCGCCTGATAAAAGAGCTATCTTAAAAATAAAACAGGCCAACGAACAGAGCATTAAAGGACGTTGACTGAAACCTTAATAATTTAATTATAAGAACTGACCTAAGCATTGGTAATAAAACCAAACACACATTGGCATTATCGAATACTGGCTGACTCATTTTACATTATCAACTTTATCATTCAGCGCATTTGCAGAGCTCTGACCATATCTCAAATTATGGTTAAATCAAAGAGCTAGAAAATATGCAATATTACGGCCAAATTTTTAAAAGCATAACTGCTGAACTCCAATAGTAAAGGAATCAAACAAGCTTATCTTGTATAATAAAAAAAATCCGAAGGCGTAATTGGAGTGAAAAAAATATGATTTATCAAGCAAAAAATGCATTAAACTTGTCCGCCGATCTTGAATTAATTATTAAGCAAAAACGTCCAAAAAAAATTTTTTTATGGTCACCAGTTGCAATGAGGATTCTGACGCGGTTATTCTGTAAAAAATTGTATACTCAATCAAATCAATTGAATTTATTCACAAATTAATAGCCCATATATCAATAATATTCTATGTAACAGAGTAATTTCAACTATATGTAGGAGAAGTATGATAGAAGTACTACGATAACGTTTAAAACCGGATTGAAATTCACTAATAAAAGACCCTCAAAAGATGCTCAAAATATTTTGCCAAACATGAGGAAATAAGGTCTACATCAATACCTTTAGGTAAATTAACTTTTGGCACGGGTAAAACCTTGGAAATTTTCAGAGAATCCGGAAAGACAGATGTAGTCAGAATAGCATTAAAAAGTTCAGCTAAATAGAGAAATATTAAAGGAAGAATTAATTTCAAAAACCGAAGGTCTATGCCATCAATAAGACCAATGGAATTCCACTTAATTTTCCTTATAGCCGTTTCTAATCCTGAAAAGTCAATATTACAAAATGAGAACCCCACATCGTTAGGTAAATTGTTAATGATCACGTTTTCATTATTACATGAAATATTTATTTAGCAACATCCATTTGAAATAAAACCATTAAACTCATTAGGATTAGGTGTGAATTCAGTTTGCTTTATACGGCTACAAATTCCTAAATTTTTACAGATTTTCCAGAACTCTGCTCTTTTGTTGATGCTAGGATTTCAAATTATAGTATTTCAATTTAGCTTGACGAATTAATTTTGTGGTAAGATTGCGAATATTCTTAAAAATTAAACATAGTTCGACAGATCGTTTACGTTTCCAGTTATGCAACGCCAGATCACGCTCAATAATGTCTCCCTTAATAGTACCATTAACCCATGGTAGATCGTATTTGGAATAGTTTTATCAAAAGCATCTATAATTAATGTATTTAATATCGATCACGATCAATAAGTTTAAAATTCCTAAAAGTAAACGATTTTATAGGTTCCGAAACTTCAACTGTTTCAAATGTAAAAAGCTAACATGTTATGACCTGTGAAACTACAGGGTATAACAGGAAACTTGGGCCGGGAAGATATACGAATTTTAATTGCGGATACTTTAACAGACTTGAAAAATACAAGCGTTGTATCTTTCAAGACTATTCATTTGCAAAGCAAATTTAAAAAACAAATTATGTGTTATGGGTTTTTTTAAAAATCACAACTTTTCGTTTATTCAAATAATATTTTGTGTGTTACTCATGAGGGTGATTATGTTTTCAACCAGCTTCGCGGAAAGCGCCGCAATGATTTCAAAGAAAAATTTAAAACCCAATCATGCCATAATGTTCAATTAGATATAGTTCATACTGCAGACGTAGAGGTTTATAAGAAAGGCAATACGCAAAATATAATATCAAAAAGTGCCATTCGAAAAGTGAAATCCGAATTATTCAAAGCTAATGACTTTGTTCGTGATTGCGATGTGATAAATTTCATCTTCAAAGATATGACGGAACCAAGCCTAAATAAATATATTTATTCAACATCTAATCCGTTAAATGTCATATTAATTTGAAAAATTAATTTGAATCTATTCAATACTTATACTGTGTTAGGTATTCATCTAGACGCTACAGGAAAGGTTGCCAAACAACCTTTATGTCACAGTTATCATAAGTACAAGCGCCTGCTTTATTATACATGCATAATTAATATTAATAATATTTTAATGCCGGTAGCTGAACTAATTTTGTCTAGACATGATTTTACTACGATAGCTAATTTTTTATCAGAATTTAACTTACTGCTAGAAGAAGGCGTAGCTAAAAATAATTTTCCGAGATATTTCATAACTGATTGGCTTTGGGCATTAATCAAATCTATCTTGATTGCTTTTAATTCAATGTCTGTGATGGCTTATATAAGGAAAACTTATGATATATTGACATTACAGACAACAAATAATTTAAAAGTTGGCACATTTATTTGCTGTGCACATTTTGTAAAAATAATCTCCACTCAAATTAAATCCAAGATACCACATGCATCAGCAGAACTAAAAACCATGATTTTAGACTTGTTTTGAGCCATGATAAACTGCAAAACATTGCAAGACGTCAACACTTTATTTGAAGTACACTGCACTTTACTATGCACAAAATTTATGGATGAAAATGCTTCTAAAGCTTACGCCAAATTCAAAATCATTATAACACAATTATACAAAGCCTTATTCCAAACCCTTTGGATATCTCTGAGATCGGCCCGACAAAATTAATTCTATGAAATTTATGTCAAAATAATTGATTGAGGTCCGATTTTTTACATTGAAAGCTTGTTAATTTGTGTAAAATTGCATATCAAAATAAAATTTTTGTGAATTAAGGCGGAAGATATTCTAACTAGAAATTCGTTCAATTTATTTTTTGTTGAATACACTGTTAAAAATATTTTGTACACTCGCATAAATTTTTATTTTAACAAATTTTGTTAAGAACTTCACACCGGCTCTGGTCTACATGTATGATGTAAGTTCCTTCCCATGACTCTGATTGGCCTTTCTTGTTTATTTTCATACGTGTGAAAGATAAATGAGCCTCCGCTATTTACGTTGATGCTTATTTTATTTTGACACTCGCTTTTTTTATATTATGGAACACGTAATAAATATCATCTACTATGATAGGTGGTGGGAGAGGTATTTTTTTATCTTTTTTGACGTTTGTCTCAACCTTTTGAGGCTGAGTATTTTCTTCCAATGATTGTGATTTTTGTGGTGGCGACGCACGGTGTAGTATTTAATCATCTCCTTTTATTTTTCCTAGACCTAGCACGAATTCATTCTGTTTCTTTACCTAAGTCTTCCTCATTTGTTTAATATTCAACTTTTTTATTAACATTAGAATTGGTGTGTTGTTTTGAAATGTACCATTGTTTAAATTAAATTTGCTATTCTGTTCTGCTTCATTGGGCGCTTTCAGATCTACCAACATGTTGGATTTGAAAATTTATTGATGGAAAAAATGACATTCGACATTGATGGCTTAGCTTGGGTTACATGCTGCTTTAATTGCATCATTTGTTTTTTAATTCGTCAATTTGTTGTTGTAAATTGAGAATAATAATGCTTTGCTGATTTTTCTCATCAGTTACGTTTTGCCATTGTTTGTATAGAATTCGGTCTTTTTCTGTAGCACAACTTTCAAGAACAAGTGTTTCACTATAATTATATGAGGTTGTTATACCTGCTTGTTGGTGTGCCGCTGTTCGTCCATATTATTTTGGAATGGCTCCGCATGTTAAGATTTTCAAATGAGAAATTAAAAGTTTTCTCAGGAGATTTTGCAACATTTTCTCGCCTTTGGAACGGGCTGCTTATTATTTTCATATTCTTGTTATTTTGTGTATCCAAGGATCGGCTTTCCCCAGAATCCCTACAGCCAGTCTTATCAGAGGGTGGATTGCCCAATGTTTCATGGGGTATTTCTTCCTTCTGTTTTGTTCATTGCATATCGAATATTTTTAATGTAATCCACTCGCCTCTAGTATTTAGCCTATTTAAAAAAAAAAAAACGTTGCCCGGGTGCTACCATGTGGATGTATACTAAACACATTTGGTGATCTCTACATATGTAGTTGCAAGGTTGGAATATACTGTAGAGAACGGAAACAAGCGTAAAATTTCGATCAGAAACAAACAAAAATTTATTATTGCAAGCACAAGCAAAACAAAAACAAAAAAATACGAGAAATACGAAAAAATATTTTTCGAGTAATTTTGCTCGTTTCGTTTTGTAAAAACAAACAAAATCAAAATATGTAATTTCAAGTAAATCTAGTTGTTCAACTCGGAAATTTTTTTAGGTTTACTTGCAAGCAATCTTTGATTTTTTTTGAAAATTCGAAATTGTTCGGAATTTGTTTCGTTTTGAATTTTTGTTAATTTGTAGTACGTCTTTGCCAAGTTTTTGTTTAAATTAAAACGAATTAAGACAAATTTAGTGTTAAATTATTAAAACTTGCTGATAATTACGGTAAGTAAAATACAATTGGTACGCCAATAAAACAATGAATTTGTTTATGTAGTATATAGTACGTATATATTTATTTTGACCTAACATGTAAAGTGGTCGTTATTTGCACAAAATGTGAATCTTATTAAATTTATTTGATTTTAATCCTATTTGTGCGATCATTTTCTGTTTCAAAATAATCATAGTACAAATACATTAAAATTAGAAGTAATTTAGAAACATATTAGTTATACATACATAGTATATGCCAGGGCCAATCAAAGGGTGGGCCAGCCGGGCCATACGACACGGGCCCCCGATTTTAAGGGGCCCCCGAATTTTTTGTTACTATACATTTCTCATTTGCACTTGATCTTCGATAGTATTTTGTCTTTATAACAAGAACAAGATATGTGACAATTTAAAATTTGACATTGAAGAGCGTTTTATTTGCTTCGATTCATTTTCTGAAAATACCGGAGAAGAAATTGCTGCCAGAATTCTTGAAATTTTGTCGGATATAGAATTAAATTATAATTTATGTATTGCCCGAGCATATATGATAATGGTGCAAATATGGCTGGCAAGCTAAACGGTGTGCAAGCCATTCTTACGAAGCGTAATTCTAATTGTATTTTTTCCAGCTGTGGGAACCACACATTAAATCTTGTTGGAGTTGATTCAGCTGAATCGTGTAAAGAAGCTGTACAATTTTTTGGAGTTATACAACAAATGTATAATTTTTTTAGGAGTAGTCCGCGGAGATGGGGGGTTTTAAAGAAACATATCCGTATATTCGATTTCCAAAACTAGATGATCTTGTAGAATAGATGCAGTAAAACCAATAGCCAAAAATCTATTATCTATTCGAGATGCTTTAAATGAAATGCATTCCTTTAATTTACCACCACACGCATTCGTTGAATTACACTCAATTGAGAAATATTTAAATAAATTTGAATGTGTTTTGCTTTCTATCATATGGCTCGAAATTTTGACAGATTTGCATCAGACAAATTTGGTAATTGAAGCTCGAAATGCTACACTTGATATTGAGCAAAATAATATTGAAAGTCTAGTAATAAAATTTCGCAATTTGTAACGCGTGCTCTAAATTTAATAAAAAAAAAACCCAACAAAACCCAAGAAAAAAAATTAAATGAATAAATTTAGGTTCGTTATAAAACGTATACAATAATTTTATTAGACAAAATCAATTATTATGCAAATAATTATAAAATTTAAATAAAAAAATTAATATAAACAAAATAATCAAATAAAAAAAATGTATATAGTTGAAATCCGGCAGATGGCGTAGTTTTCCGTTCCCAGTAGTAACATCAAATTTGGTTTTCTAATCAAAACACAAAAAAAAAAATAAAGAAAAATTATTCATTAAATAAAATTAATTACTACAATTAAACTCAGAATTTTAATAACTACACCTATAAGTTTACTTCAATAATTTAACTAGAAATTTGCTCACTCATTCGGGTAAAAAAAAAATATTAGTTGGGCGCCATCTTCAAAATAGAAGAACCCGACACGCGTTTAACTTTTGTGTGGCTATCTCACCGAGCAATCAAAGCTAAGGGTGGGTCGATTGAGCAAATCTCTCGAGAAACAAAAAAATAATGTTTAAAGAAACGCTAAATTAAATACATAGGAAAAAAATTATTATTATAAGTATAGGTACTAAGAAAAAAAAAACGTTATTTATAATTTACAAAAAAAAAATCTATATAAGTAAACGATCTTCTAGAATACGAATAAAAAAAAACGTGTGAATTTCGACAGGAATTGCTTACCCGAAATCATCACCCAATTCTTCTTACAAATTTCCTCGTGTTTCGCGGTCAATCACATCAAAACCGTTACCAGCACGAGGTCTTAGCGATTCACTTATATGGTCTTCACAGCAATTATATAGCGTTTATCGTTCTCCGTTTTGTTTTTTTTTCAGTTTGAGATGCAGAAATTTACTGTCCAGGTTATCAGCAAAGAACATGTGCACTCTCCAATATCATTTACACCAACAAAATTACTCAAACATTTGCCTTCTAATTTAATTTGTTAGTATTCAGGTAATCAAATTAAAATAAATTACACTTGATAAAAAAAAATCACTTAAAGTTAGTTTTCTTTAACCCATATAACAAATGGATTTATTAATAAAAAAAAACCATGAGGCTTAGTAGCCATTTTGGTAACACTCCATATATCATATACGAAAAATGTCCGTGTTATACCAAAACCAAAAAAAATTCACCAAAAAATGTTCTTATAATTAATTTATATTACCTATATTCCCTAATTAATCATCGCTTCAGCCACCGATCGAATCTTCCAACTCAATTTATTGAAGTTATTTCTCATTATCTCCAAACAAAATATATAAATTTGTTCGTCAACAAACATATATTTTTCTTTTTATCGGCTTGTCCACTATCTAGCGATGCGTTCTTCCTCAGCTCCAAAATCCAAAAAAAAACTTTTTCAATTTATTCGTCAACCAAAAATCCAAATTAATCCATAGCATCGGCTCTCCTCTCTTCATAGGTGTTTTACTCCTCCATTCCTATCCATCCCATCATTTTTCCGCTCCAAATACATTTATTTTCCAAATTCCAATACATAGTGATCATCTCGAGTTGCAATTAGGTAATACGTAATGGAAATGGGAAAATAATCATTCACATTTCCAAAAGATCAAACACGTATACAGAAAGAATGAGGAGAGAGAGATTGCCAAAACAAAATTAACAAATAGCAATGCCTAATGAATGCAAATAAACGTACTTGGAAAGTTATAATTCATATTCATATAATGGAAATAAATCAGGGCATTTGAACCCAAAAAAAAAAAGTCAAATTAATTTAAAAAAACTGAGATGCATCAAATCCAAATTGCTACAAATTTAAGCGGAATGTGGAATGAAATATTTGCGAAAGCAAAAGCTAAAGCACGTGAATATGGAGTTACATGTGATTTTGCCATTAATAGAACGATACGGACACAATCGGATGCTGAACAATACTACAGGATAAATGTGTTTAACGTAATAGTTAATTCCGTAATAGCTGGATTACAAAGACAATTTCAATCTTTACTAAATATCTGCAATCTTTTCGGTTTTCTATGGTCATTTCCAAATTTGACTGATGAAAAAATTGAAGCTGCAGTAAACCGTTTGCATTCAAAATACACGAGTGAATTATCAAACGAGATACTAGATGAGGTAAAATTCCTTAAAAAAATGTATGCAGCTAATTTCAATGCAGATCCGACACCAACAAATTCATTAGAAAATATTCTCAGTAAAACTTAGCTGGTTTATTTCCGAATCTTATCATTGTCTTAAGAATATTTTTAAGTATTCCTGCATCTGTGTCTCCAGCCGAGAGGAGTTTCAGTGTTCTTAAAAGAATAAAAAATTTTCATCGCTCAACAATGGCAGAACAACGGTTAAATGGATTGGAAATGTTAAACATTAACTACGACATGGCAAGAAAAATTAATGTTGAGCAAATCATTAGAGAATTTTCTAATAATAAAGCGAGAAAAGCTTCAATCTAATAATTACTAATAAATTCTAATAAATACTAAAATGAATTCATGTGATATAAACTTAACATTGTTATATTTTATTTTTATGGGGTCCCATTTTAATAATTTGGCCCAGGCCCCCTGCTAGCTCTGAAAGGCCCTGTGTATATCTACCTTCAGCTTTTATCATACATACATTTTATTATAAGTTGTTGATGTTATCAAGCATGAGGAACAACCAAATATTTTTAGTACATATCTCAATATGATTTATTAGTTTTTTATATTTCGCAAGAGGTTTATCTTTTCATGCTGCATTTGCCCTGATTTAATTTCGACATTTTTGCCATGGTATTAATTGTTAATAATCAATGAGGGACTTTCTCAATATCGATTTTAGTTCATTTGTCCCCACGCTTGGGCAGCGCTGACTACTTTTTTTTTTATTTTACATGCAAAAACACGTAAAATCATGTTTACAAATACAAGTTTCTTGTCTAAATTAGTGGATGTCCCCCTACTTTTTTTTTATGATTAATAAAGATGAGTATGTTGCGATTAATAATAAATATCAAATTTTAAAATTAATTTAGTCGAAATTAATAATTTAATGAAAAATTCAAACACATGTTTGACCATATAAAACTCCATACGAAATATTTTAGCCGCCAGTCAGCAAGCGTTGCAATTATATTTGGGAAAATCACTAATTTCGCCACACACAATTTTCGCGGAATTAATTAGGTTCCCGGTTTATTCGCAGTTTGTTTAAATTTTTGTAATCTGGTGCAAGAAAATCGCACTAAAGCCTAAATTAAAGATCGGATAATTTCACATACTAGAAACGTATAACAAAGTTGCAAATTCTAATGCTCCATATCGTTTGCTTTGCTTAACTTTTAAAATGGAGCAACTGAAATTTTTCTAAAATTGACCAAGATTCAAACTCTTATAACTAGGATCAATTTAGATATATTTTTAGATTAAATCTTATTCTAGGTATTCCGGTGTTGAGGCATACATTTTAGGCGTTTTGTCCAGCTCAATAAAAAAAGAAAACAAAAAAATATTTTTACATTTCATTTTTTGACAACATATATACATACATATTTATTTATTTATTTTTATTTTTTTCGCTGGCGCTTAAATCCCATAGAGAGATTTGGCCGCTTCATTATGAAGTTTCGTAATTATTATTTTTAACGAATAATGAATGATTAAAAAATTGATTTTGTTCAAAATTCTAGACCAGAATACGGCCTTAAAGATAATTATGGATGTCTAATTTTTGACCGTGAAATTATTTTCTGTGCAGTTTAGTAGTATTTACAACTTTTTAATACAAAGTAAAAAAAATCTTTCTATGAAGCAACCTATGGGTAACATTTTATTGGGCGCTAGATTATCTTTCAATCTGGTTGGTATGATTTTTTATACGGTGCACCCTCGCCGTACTTTTAGTTCAGTACATAAAACAATGCTTATATCAGTGAGTTAAAAAAATGCTTATTTACTAAACTATATTAAGCCGAATGAAACTCGTAGCACAGAAAATCATACTATCTAGGTTTAAAGATAATCTAACTCCAATAATTATATTTTGCAAAAAGTGTAGTTCTTAGATAGTTTCAAAGTTCGATTGTTTTTCTTATTCTCAATCAAATTTTTAATTATAATAAAATGTATATCCATTAGGCTACTAATTTCAAAGTCAAAAATTAGATATAATTATCTATAATTTACTGAAAAAGATATAAAAAAATCTCTAAAGTTGACCAATTTACAGGAATTTTACGAAATATGTGAATGCTCTGTAAGTTTGATTAGGAGTTTATATTTACCACCAAAGTGATATAAATATGGGGCCAATAAATATTTTCTTTATAGAATAAAAACATATAATTAAAAAAAAAATATTTCCAAAGCTCCATCTATCCTAACAAATATGTTCACGTCTTTCTTGTTCTTCTAAAAGATTCATTTTGTAGAATACTAATCTCTCTGTAGATTGGCTAGTGATGGCCATTCGTTCGGTGGTTTAATCGAAAGTTGTTCGTTCTGTTAGGCCACGACCATAGCATTTGCCAGAATCAAAATACCTTCTTAATTTATTAATCAAAATTCTTAATGAAATTTTACTGAATTAATGATCCAGGTTCGGCGATCATTTTGGCCTTTGATTTGGTCAAACTTAGACGAGTACACCTTGCCGGCGATTGCTGCTCTTTTTGATTTAAATTAATGAGAAATAATATAAAATAACTCAAATTATTAATTAAAATAATAAAATTACAATAATTAACAATTTTGATTATACCATTTAGTCAAAATGCGTTGCTGAAATGAAAAATGCTCATTTTAAAAGTAGTTCTGTTTCTATTAGAACATCTCAGGACAGGACCATATATTCGATACCTGTTTTAGATACAGTACATCAAAGACAACAAGCAGAATGACTTTGACGTAGATTACCTAGCGGAGCTAATTACAAAAATGCTCGATAGCTTGTTCTCAATTTTAATACAACATTGTGACTGTGACTGCATTACTGTCCTTTTACATAGATATATAAATATTCTTTATTGGCAACTCATCGCTACAACGCTAATATATTCTAAAAGGTTATAACAAATATTTTGCTTAAATCGTTTGTTTTTTATAATTAAGAAAACCCGTTATCTTTAAAATGTTAGTTCTAATTTTAGTTTCACCCAAAAATTTAACATTTGGCAATAAATAATAGTAGATTATGCAACTAGTGCTATTAACGGGTAATAATGTGTGAGGTTGGTAAATATCCGAGGGCGCTAGCCCATGGACTTTTCACCAACCGAGGACATTATTATAATACCCATTAGTAACACAAGTCGGATACTTTATTTTATGTATATCATTCTCGACTATAATGGCTACTACTTTATCAACAAACAAAAAATTTTAACTCTAAATATAAACGCAACTCGACAATTAAATTCTTAATGGAAGAGTTACCAAAAAACGCCTTTATTGGTATAGCTTTCTCTTCCATAAAGTGCATATTACAAGTGAGATTGATATAAAATAAGTAAATGCAATACTAGTCGTGTTTTCCATGAGAACTGCTCTAGAGCTCGATAAACTTTAAATTTCATTTATTTTACGTAAACGGAGAAAAAATTCATAAAGCGCTAATGTTGTAGTGCACACACTTTAAGCTGTTACAGCAATAGATGATTACAATTGTAGCTTATTTTTTAGTTACATTTGATAAACCCATGAATTTGCGTGTAATGACGTCAGCAAGAAATAAGAAAATATTGATGAAATAACTGAAGGGGGAAATTTTTGAACTTAAAATGTGTATCTATGTTAAATCAGAACCATCTTGATATGAATAGAGCCGGCATGTGAAAAATGAACTTAAAATAAGGGATATAGAAACACTAAAAATTCATTTATTTTCATAGTGTTTATATGAAAAAACGCGATTTCGATTGACGATAAAATATGAATTAAAAGTTAAACCCAGTTAAATAATTTTATAAGAAATCGCTAACAAACAACTCAATGTCTTACTCATTTAAAACACATATTCGCAAATTTCCCTATTTTCCACCAATAATCAAAAGACAATAAGGGAAATTAAATTAAAAAACATTCTACAACAACAGCAATGTGTATTAAAAAGAGAAAATTCAGTTTAATGTCGTCATCATTTGTCCACATCTAAACCCAACGGTAAGAAAAAAGACAACACGCCTCCGCTCAACAATCAAAATTTAAAAAAATCAAAAAGAGCCAAACAGAATAAATTAAATCAATACAATGGGCACATTCAGGTCTCCCAACATGTTGGCATCAAAAATCTACCGATGGAAAAAATGACATTTAAATAATCACATTGCCATGAAATTTTGAATGTATCATGTGCGTTCAGGTCTCAACATGTTGATTTTACCCAACATGTTGCCAACAGTTGGCTTACCTGAATGCGCCCAATGAGTGCGAAAAAAACAAAACATCAAAACAATCTAGCATGCTTTGCAAATTCAAAATAACAATAGAAACATATTCGAATTCAAATTGGAATGGAGGCAATGAAAGAGATGATTATTGTTTTGTTTATAAATTTCTAGTTATGTTGGTGACGTATAGTATTACAAAAACAACAATATTTTAAATTTCAAAAGTACCTTATTTTTCATGACGATTTTCACTTAGAAATAAACATTTTCAAGACTCGATTTTTCAATCAAATAATATTACATGTTTCATGAATATTTTCATATAAAAACAAAACAAAAGCTCACATTTCTAATAAACTAAATCTGTCAATGAAAATAAGCGTTTTCCCATATAGTTTCATAGTAAAGAAAAAATTGTTTGTACCTTATTTTAAGCTTAGTAAAAAATACAGTCGATACTGGAGGCTCTTATTTATACAGTAGGCTCTGGTTAAATACACTACATACATATTTATATAATTTTAGACGATAGAATCGGCCAAATAGGCACATTTTTTTGGCTTTATTACATAACCGTAATACCATAAAGCTTTAACCAAAATGCCGTTTGATTAGTGTTTACATTATTTAATTGTTAATATGACGCAGAAAATCATTAAATGTTACCTTTAAACCTTAAAGCAAAAATCAAAAATTTCATTTTATTTACAAAAGTTTACAAGTAAGATCGAGTTTGCTTGATATTTTGCAAGCAAATTTTTCGAAAAATATTTACAAGCAAGCAGTACAAAAGCAAAATCAAACGAGTAAATTCAAAAACGAGCAAAATCAAACAAAATGTTTTTCAATTTTTGAAAAATCAAACAAAAACAAAAAACTTATTATGGCTTTTCGATTCGACTCGATTTCGCTTGTACCGTTCTCTGGAATATCGTCCACAAAATGGCTATAGACGGTTAACTCCTACTCTATTGAGATGCACTCAACACCCGGGTTTATCAAGCGTAACTAAAAAATAGACTATAATTGTAATTATTTATTACTGTAACAAATTAAAATATGAATTTATGATAAATGCACTACACATTCGCGTTTTATTAATTAATTTTTTTCCGGTTCACATGGAATAAAAGAAATTTAAATTTTATCGTGTTCTAATGCAGTTCTCATGAAAAATACGACTATCATTGAATACCACTAAAAATATATTACGTTTTCCTGCGATAATATCAGTGAGATAACAAGATCAGAATAGTTTACGGCCCAGTTAAAAGGCTTCAAACAGGAAGTCTCATGCACAACAAAGAATTTATAAATATGTGTCACTAACTATTAAGTCAATATTATTATCATAGTGCAGAATTGTATAAATGTAATAGTTTAAGCTATAACCAACTACAAATTCATTTGCTATAATTGAACAATTGTATTTATATTCTCAATATAAATAACTCTATAAATAGGAGTAATATAAAAATTAGCTCGCGATCTTCCATAGCAGAACGTCTTATCAACAATTGAGAGTAAACTAATTATTACCATATTACTGTTAATTTAAATGTATATACGCGATATGATTATTTTTACGAGTATACATACATATATACAGTAAAATAATTTTTAATTTTTTTTATTTTTTTTATTTCTCATTACAGATATGAAACAGCAAGTGCATTAGTTCACAATTGACAGTTTAATACGCGAGTCTGGTATAAGCGCTCAATAATTATTATTGTTTTTGAATGTGTAATATTTTTATTATACATATTTTCAATGTCAGTTATTCGAAATTAAATTACTGAAGTGTTTTTTTTTTCTGTTCTGTGCGATATAATAATAAAATAAATTGTTTTACATATATAAAGTGATTTGGTGAATATGTTGTGAAGTGTTTAATATAAATTTATAATATATTTTTGAAAAGTAATTTTTTTTTTTTTGTAAAATTTTGCACGTATACATTTTTCAATAAAAATGTCTACAGAGGTGCGAGCTAATTTTAAGCCGACGGCAACAAATAAATTCACTTGTTGCGGCACTAATACAAGTTCTGAGAATATATCGAACGATGGTGATTCAATCGAATTGGATTATACCCAGGGGAATAATAATACGTTGATACAGCCAAACAATGAAGATGATTATATGATTAATCTACCGAAACGTGAAAAAATTGATTTAAAATTCACAAATATTCGGTATACAGTGAAAAAGTTGAATTTTGATCGACACTATCCAAAAATTGGTGAGCTAAATGTTTATTAATTATTATTAATCAAAGTTACATTTACTTAAGGTCATATAAAATGTTATCAATATTTCGTTTGCTTGGTTTGGTTGGTCTAGTCTCTAGTCTGTAGTGCAGGAGACATGTTACATGTATTAATGCAGTTGGGCTGTTTTGGTACAAAGTACGAAATTAAATCATAATCGTATCTGTTTAAAGAAAACGACTACAGCGGCTATATTTAGGTCAACAGATCGCATTTATTTTAGTACAACCATGGTTATAGAGATCGCTCGCTATAAAAAAAAATATAATATTATAGACTAACAAGTAAATAAATTAATTTTAATAGTGAGATCCAATTTTATATAACAAATTAAACAAAATTTTAATTAATATTCTTTCCGTTGATGTGTAATAAAATTTTATTATACTAGTAAAGTCAAGTTCAATAATTGATTTATGTATTAATTAAAACTAATTAAATAATTAAATAACAATTAACAACTTTTATAATTAATTTAGCTGCTAGAGAAATGTCATTGGTGATAATTGGGTGATAGATAGCTATAGTCTCACAAATTTGTTAAATTTAACTATCGCTTTGCAACATATAAATTATGTACGTTCAGTTTGATATTTGTGTCAATGCTGATTACCTAATGTACTATCACTTTACAAAGAATAATGGTTTATTGTCACCTTGATGTGATTTATTATCAAAAGTATTATTGATTGTAAATTTAATTATGTTGTACGGCAGGATTTGTATGAAGCGACAAATAATTTTTTTTCTTTTTGTTTGCGATTATTGTTAAGTAGTTTCTGACAATATCGACTTGTTCTTTGTGTTGTATTGTATACTCCGCTGAGAGTAAATGTTTTATGGATTAATATTAGATAAAATATAGTTGCTCTATTCTTATAAACATTTCCTACTAATTTAGTTTTATCAAAGGGTATAGAATAGGAAGAGTATTGAAACCGAATAAAAAATTTAACCATATAAAGCTGTGATCGCAAATACGTGGCACGTGTGCCAAACTTGGCACTTTTAAGATTTTTTCCGGCACGTAAAAAAATTTTTGAATTTTAAAAAAATTGACTTTTTTCAGTTATTCTTACAAAAAACGGAAAAGACGTTTCTAGAATTTTGATAAAGCCCAAATACATATTTGTCATAATTCCATAAGAATTTTACAACAACAATTGATCGCGATACGAATTAAATAATTCAAACCAAAAGTTTGAATTATTTAATTCATTCCTAATTTTAGTTATACCACTCGACACCAGACGCCAACTTACTCGTTCTACTTGTTGTTTTATTTCAATTCGAAAAAATAATTCGCGACTTGTCTCCATGAGAAAAAATAATTTGAATTCATTTTTCTCATGGAAATACGACTATTGAAATGCTGGGAAATGGGAACTAGTGAAAGCAATTTGGCCATATAACATAATGGAATGAATGTCAAATATTTTTGACAAACACGGAAAATCCGAAAATAATTACTTGGTGATAAAATACATGACTTGATCAAAAAATCGTCAAATTTTATATTTTCGCAGGTTGTTTAAGTTCAATTGCCACAATTGCATTTTGGTTGTGTTGGCATACTTTCCATGACGTTTCTTAGTATTTTGATCCATATTGGATGTTTAGTTTATTATTGGCTGTCGAAAAGGTTACGCGCTATTGGTGCGCTCAGTCTCATAATGGTATCGATTTTGGCCAAAAATTTACTAACAAGCAGAGAAGTGTGAGCAGGTGTATTACCATGGTACAATGGCCATGAGTTGTTTCCCCACAAATCCAGAAATTTCGTTCGGATCGCTTCACGTAAACAGCGTATAATTTCCTGGAAGTTCACCTCATTAATCGAACGACCTATAAGAACTCATGTTACATTACTTGACAATCTTTTTTGGTCTTGCGTCTTTAGGAAGCTTTCAGTGGGACGATTGAGCCTTATTTTCGATGTCATATTCGTAAACTCCTGTTTTATCACCAGTTATGACCCGTTTCACGCTCTGAATAATTTCTGGGGTTATATTATTTGGGGCCGAATTTCTTAGATAAAATAAGAGCCAAATTCAAAAAATATTGCGGAAAACCTCTACTGATATCATGGTACCATTAATCAAAAATCGTTTCACCGATATTTTTTTATATGAACAACCAATCTAGGACTGAAGTAGGTGGCAAATTTGTGTATGTATTTGAAAAGAATTTTACATCTGAGATTTGACATGTAAAGTCGATTCTTTAAGTAGTTCCTAATATAAAATTTAAATAAATTCCGGCTCTGAAGAAATCCTTTGGCCATATCATGCTTTAGTCGATATCATAACTCAAAAATTGAACAAGCTCATTTGTTGACGGATTTTGAAAATTTTTGTTATTATTAAAAATATTTCCAAATATGAAACCTATTATTACATGGCCTGAAGCATTTTTTCGGCCCTAAGGTTGGGCTGGGATCTGAATTTATAAATTAAAACATGGCCCAACGGCAAAAATTATTTTGGAACATTACTCGTACTATGGTGTTACGATCGAATTTGCCAATGTTGGCTTTCAATTCACTGCCATTGCGGTCAATTTTTGCCACCTCCAGCACCAAATGGAATAAACACATTTATCGATGTACTTTTGTGAAATTTTATATTTGAGATATTACGCCGATTATATAAATAGCGCAAAATCAAAAATAGATTTGGGCTGCAGTATGGTTTTTTAATTAAATTATTTAAATTGTATGGAAATTATTATTTTTCTGTCCTTTCTCTGAGTTTTCAGGCAATGTAAGACATTTTCCCGGAAACCCGCAGAAGTGCAGAAGTTTGAAAAACCAGAACATGTCAGGAGAAACAAGACCTTCTGGCCACCCGTAATTGTCACTCCTCTAAAATGAAAGAAATTTATTCATTTGAATTTGCATATCAATTTATTGAAGAAGCGTTTAACCCAAAGTTCTAACCAAAGTACCAGAAAAATGCGATTAGCGGAAAGATTAACTCAAATATTATAAAAAAAAAAAAAAAAATATTTTACGGAATTAGTTTGGCACGCAACAAAAAAAATTTGTAAAGATATAATTGTATTGGCACGCCAATAACCAACATCTTGCGAACACTAATATAAAGCATCAAAAATGTTAATCAATTGTTTCCGCCTTAAATGTCCCATTCGTTCATTGTTTTATTTCTATAAGAGTCATGCGGCTTTAAAACCCGTTGCATAACCCATTTTTTGTAAGACAATTTTCCTTCAGTTTAGTTTCAAATTCTATTTGAATTATTTTGCAACGTAATTTGCAGATCATGAAGTTTCTCAAACAGATAACGGGTCTTTATTAAAAAAAAATAAAAAATTCGAAGCTATCTCATGCTTTGTACGGTTTTTGGTTCTTTAAAAACTCCAGAAGGCTTTTTTTAAAGCCTTATGACATTATTTCAATATTTAATCTCTATTGGCAGTGAGTTAAACTGCGACAAAAAACTACTTAAGATACTTAAATTTTTATCTGTATTTGGTGCTATCAAGTAATGTGAAATACGTCTAGTTCCATGGTTATGACGACTTCGTATTTGTTGAAAATCCAATTCGTGCATTATTAAATTATTGGTCAGTTTATATATCAATATTAATTTTCAATTTCAATTAGCAAATTCAAACTTTTAAAATTTTGAAATAGTAACAAACTAGGATGTTTAAAAGGTAAAAGACATATGCACTTTAATGCTCGTTTCTCTAAAATACAATAAATAATGCATCAAGTTTATATTTAGCACAGTTACTCCAAATTGGTAGGACGTATAATATTCGTGACACAATAAATGAGATATATTTGGCAAGTAAACATTTGAAAGGCACAAAGTTGCGAACCCTTTTAATAACAAA
Source organism: Tipula helvola (assembly GCA_963556165.1). Classification (NCBI taxonomy): domain Eukaryota; kingdom Metazoa; phylum Arthropoda; class Insecta; order Diptera; family Tipulidae; genus Tipula; species Tipula helvola. Next base: position 78,168,710 of record OY744482.1, on the reverse strand, counting down.
TATATAAGGAGATATAGATGACTTTACTTTATCAATATGTTTTTTCCAGCTTAGCATATTATCGATGATTACACCAAGATTCAGTTACATGCTCGATTGGTTGATTATCTTAAGACAATGTGAAACGCGCCTTCTCCTCAGATTTAATATTTTTGTTTCCAAAAAGTAAAAGTTTAGTTTTCCCGGCATTTAATATTAACAGATTTTTTTTTAATTTTTCTAACTCAATTTCTTGTACATAATAAGACAAATTCTCAAATTATATGGAGCTAATCCTAGAGATAAACCTAATAAGGATTTTATATGGTTAGTATTATGTATAAGAAATTAATTTAGAAAAATTAAAAAAAATTATTTTATCCCCATGATATGGGTCTGATGGGGCTCTTGGTCTCTTGATATTGCCATTGCCTTACTGGCCATATAAAATTCTTATAAGATTTATCTCTAGTATTGGTTACGAGCATTCAATTTAAGAATTTACAAAATTAAAATTTATTCAGAAAAATTCAAATAAAATATTTTTTAATTAACTTTATTTTCTAAGTAATTTTGAAAAACGTTTTCCTTTAATTTAGTTTGTTTTCTAATCGCTTAAGTTTTAAAAAATTATTTCTCTTTGGGATAGTGCTATATTTTAAGAAATATATACACTTTTTCTGGATAGCTACACTTTAGTCAAGACACAAACCTAAATAATCCGGGTTCGGGCTAACTTCACTGACTTGCGAGAGTATTACTTAGGTGCTACCCGAACCAAATATTTAATTTAAATATTTATAAGTAAAGTCATCTATATCTCCTTATATATTTGTTATTAAAAGGGTTCGCAACTTTGTGCCTTTCAAAAGTTTACTTGCCAAATATATCTCATTTATTGTGTCACGAATATTATACGTCCTACCAATTTGGAGTAACTGTGCTAAATATAAACTTGATGCATTATTTATTGTATTTTAGAGAAACGAGCATTAAAGTACATGTGTCTTTTACCTTTTAAACATCCTAGTTTGTTACGATTTGGATTTTCAACAAATATGAAGTCGTCATGACCATGGAACTAGACGTATTTCACATTACTTGATAGCACCAAATACAGATAAAAATTTAAATATCTTAAGTAGTTTTTTGTCGCAGTTTAACTCACTGCCAAGTGCCAATAGAGATTAAATATTCAAATAATGTCATAAGCTTTAAAAAAGGCCTTCTGGAGTTTTTAAAGAACCAAAAACCGTACAAAGCATGAGATAGTTTCGAATTTTTTATTTTTATTTTTTATTTTTTTTTAATAAAGACCCGTTATCTGTTTGGAAACTTCATGATCTGCAGCTTGCAATAATATAATTCAATAAATTACGTTGCAATATAATTCAAATAGAATTTGAAACTAAACTGAAGGAAAATTGTCTTACAAAAAATGGGTTATGCAACGGGTTTTACAGCCGCATGACTCTTATAGAAATAAAACTATGAACGAATGGAACATTTAAGGCGGAAACAATTGATTAACATTTTTGATGCTTTATATCAGTGTTCGCAAGATGTTGGTTATTGGCGTGTCAATACAATTATATCTTTACAAATTTTTTTTGTTGCGTGCCAAACTAATTCCGTAAAATATTTTTTTTTTTTTTTTTTTTTTTTTTTAATATTTGAGTTAATCTTTCTGCTAATCGCATTTTTCTGGTACTTTGGTTAGAACTTTTGGTTCAACGCTTCTTCAATAAATTGATATGCAAATTCAAATGAATAAATTTCTTTCACTTTAGAGGAGTGACAATTACGGGTGGCCAGAAGGTCTTGTTTCTTCTGACATGTTCTGGTTTTTCAAACTTCTGCACTTCTGCGGGTTTCCGGGAAAATGTCTTACATTGCCTGAAAACTCAGAGAAAGGACAAAAAATAATAATTTCCTTCCATACAATTTAAATATTTTAATTAAAAAACCATACTGCTGGAGGTGGCAAAAATTGACCGCATTGGCAGTGAATTGAAAGCCAACATTGGCAAATTCGATCGTAACACCATTGTTCCAAAATAGTTTTTGCCATTGGGCCATGTTTTAATTTATAAATTCTGATCCCAGCCCAACCTTAGGGCCGAAAAAATGCTTCAGGCTATGTAATAATAGGTTTCATATTTGGAAATATTTTTAATAATAACAAAAATTTTCAAAATCCGTCAACAAATGAGCTTGTTCAATTTTTGAGTTATGATATCGACTAAAGCATGATATGGCCAAAGGATTTCTTCAGAGCCGGAATTTATTTAAATTTTATATTAGGAACTACTTAAAGAATCGACTTTACATGTCTTTACATAGCTCACAGCCTTATTTTGTTCACATATTTTTTTCATTATCAAATTTTTTGTTTTTTTTAGATAACAGCTTGATCTCTTTATTCGCTGAAATAATGCGTCCACTTTTTCCTGATTTTATAAAACAGTGTCCAATTTTATTTTCGCGAAATGTTGGAATACCGAATCCAATCTGTACAATATTGACAACTGCTTGTTCGACATTATCCTTTGACACCGCAGGAACTAAAGTTATTTCGATACAGGTTTCTCTAGAAATTTGTTCAAGATTATCTGTACGAATCTTGTGATTACAAATCGTAATTTCGGTTAACTTGAGTGTTTTAGAAAAGGAGGCAAGAGGATGCCTAGAGTTTTGATGAAACTGCTGTAAAACAGCATCGACTGCACTATTCGATGCATCAGTACAGTAATAATTGTTAAATACTGTATTTTTTACTGGACAAACTATAAGAGATTTGTTGCCCTAAAGAATGATTCTTCGAATTCGTCTGACCACGTGAAATCTATTTTGACCCTAGATTTGAAGTGTTTCTATTGTATTTATGAATGTATATAAAAGTAAAACTTGTTAACTTTATTTTAATTGTTCATAAATTGGATTGGTATAATTAAAACGAGAATTTATTGTTTAACGTTAGACAATGGAATGACAAAAGTAAAGTAGTCTTAGTCTTAGTTGATTTCAATCCTCCGAGATGATTTTGTTTCCATCCTATCCACAACTGAACTCTCTATGGTTAATGTCTCCATTTCTCTTTGATGATTAAAACTGTCGAATTGAATAGTTTTGTTACTATCAGAAAAAAATTATGTTTTCTCGGTTTTTGATTGGTTTGGCATTGAACTCGAAACTGAAATGTTTGGGCGAAACTGGTTTTGGGTCTCTTCCATATACTAAAATTGCGCCACATCTTCCCTCTTGATGAATTGCCTATTGCGTATACTGCATGATCTGCTTTGCATTTGGTTGTCACTTCGAATTTGTCTCGCTCTATCGTAGGTAAAATGGAAATTAACAAGGTCATCGGTTCGTATCCATGGAGTAATTTAGCTGGCGATTTATTCATACACGATAATAGTGTTGCTCTGTAAGTTGACAAAAATTGTACGAGAACAGTATCACAGTCAGTGTTGTCAAAACAATTTGTCTTCATTGCAGTTTGAAAAGTGTGAACGTTTGGCTTCCCCATTTGATTAAGGATGGAACGAAGCTGACATCACATGTTCCATTGAATTTCGTTTACAGAACATCTCAAATTGAATTGCAAATTAGTAGCGTTCTTTTATGAAGTATTTGTCATAACAATCATATGAACGGATGTAGATAAAGATTAACCACATTTTCTCCATAAAGGGTCCTTGATGTGTAAACGTTTGATGTGTAAACGTTCCCAAGGTCTATTTGGAGTTGGAGCGATAGCCACTAGCAGTATTAACGTGTTATCTGCTTCATATTCTGGTTGTACCCCAAAGTCCTTCGTGGATTACTGCTAGAACCTTGTTTTGTATTGTATCTAGAACGACTTTTGGAAAGAATTTGATAAGACTTCGTTTTTATTCCGATAATCTCGGAATTTATTGGATAATCATCAAGTAATCTTTTATACTCATCGTCTACGCTATGACAAGCCCGTTCGCTAGCATCGAACTGTGTGTCTGAGCCACAAGGCAATCATGACAGTGCATTAGCATTTCCGTTATGATGTGTGAGTTTGTATATGATTTTGTACTAATATTCCATCAAAATAATAGCCCATCGTCGTAACCTATTAATAGAGTGTGCCCTGAGTTGTTTGTTTGGTAGGTTTGTGATCCGGCAATAACCAAAATTTGCGTCCTTGTAAGTATTAATTAAATTTGTTCACTCCATAAATAATTGAGTGGGCTTCCTTCTCAATTTCCTTCTCAATCTGTTGCGTTTTGCAAGAGTTTTTGAAGCAAAAGCGACCGGGTGCTCCGAATCATCTGAGTTTCGACAGGATATAACGACTCTAATACCATATGCTGATGCGTCCGTAGCCAGAATGATAGGATAATCTTTCCGAAAATGCGGTAGTAGATCCGCATTCATTATTGCGGCGTTTAATCTATTAAATGATTCCTCTTAGCTGGTAGAGCGAAGCTTCTAGCTGTGAGAAATTTGCGCTTGAAATACGGAACGGTAATGGTGGGTATTCATACAACCACACGGAGTATTAATTACCATACATTTCTTTGATCTATCAGACCATTCTATTAGCAAATATGCATTCTGATTATCCATCTGGTTGTAACTTATAAAATAATTCTTCAATTCTGGGAATGGGATATAGATCTGCTTCAACTTGTTGATTAACTGAAATTATAAAATCAGCACATATCCCCATTTGGTTTGAGAAGATTTACACCCTCATTGTCACACTGTAACATGCAAAGTATTAACGTATGAGGAATGAAATATGGACAAATGTAAAATGTGTTTGTATTTGTATTGTACAACCAAAAATAAAAATTTCCTTGTTTTTAAATAAGGTGATTCCCCTATATTTTATAAAAAATACATTAAAACGGCGTCATTTTACGATTAGTTACAAAAATGTCGTTGTTAGAAGTAGATCGTCGTAAATTAATTTATAAATTTTGTCAGGAAAATCCAGACAAAAAAAAGAACGAGATTTTTCACTACTTCAAGGATCTTGGATTCAAAAAATCCTTTATCTACAAAACAATTAAACTGTTTGAGAATAATGAACCTGTGGAAAGAAAACCCGGCTCTGGTAAAAAATGTCAACTACAAAATAGCAAAGATCGAATGAAATTGAAAGGTGAAACAGTGGGTCGAACTGTAAAATCGTACAGACAACTGGGTAAAAAATATCAAGTTGCCCCAAAAACTATCAAGAAATATTTACAAAGTATGAATATTCAACGCAAACCCAAAAAATCGGCACCAGCAACTACAGACAAACAATTAGCTACAATCAAATCTAGATTAAGAGTGCTTTCCCAAACATATTTCGCCGCTTCTTCAGCTTATAAATGTGTGATGGATGATGAAAGTTATTTCACTGTTGAAGGTAATGAATGGCAGCCAAAATACTACTACGAGTCTCCCGATCACAAAGCACCAGAAAAGGAGAAGTTTATTCATAAGACCAAGTTTCCAGGTAAAGTTATGTTGTGGTTGGGTATTAGCGAACGAGGTGTCAGTGACCCAGTATTTTTCAAAAGTGGTTTAGCGGTTAATGCGCAAACCTACACAAATAAATGTTTACCTGTTCTTCAGAAATTTATAAATAAATATCATAAAAATGATAAAACGATTTTTTGGCCTGATTTGGCATCCTCACATTATGCCAACGCAACGTTATCTGATTTACGTCAACGCAGAATCGAATTTATCCCTAAAGACTATAACCCACCAAATGTTCCACAACTAAGGCCCATTGAAACTTTTTGGGCAAATCTGAAGAGAATGGTATACAGCAATGGATATCGTGCGAAAAATGTTGAATGTTTTATTAGAAAGATAAAAAGAGATTTAAAGAAGATCGATACATCAGGAACGCAGGCGGCTATGAAAAGAGTGCCAGAAAGGATCAGGAAAGCGAATCGATATGGAGCGCAAATTTTTCTGTAAATTTTATCTAAGAATTAAAGTTTTAAATAAATTATGGATTAAAATCGTTTGATTAGTAAATAATTTTTTTTTTACTTTTTTTTGTTTGTCCATATTTTATTCCTCATACGTTATTAGTTGGAAAGTTGTTTCCCCCGTAAGCTCTTACTTTTGAGAAAGCGCTACATTTTGGCAACGCTATCTATGCAATAGTTGTAAGCCCTATCATTGAACATGTGGCTGCAGTGTCCATTTGAAAAAAAAAATAAAAAAATTGGATGCCCATTTAATTTTAATTAATCCAACCGCGGGGGTATTATCACTATTTGAAAGAACATTAAGCGGAATCTCTCTCTCTCTCTGTCTCGAGAGCTTAAGCTTCTGCGGCGATATGATGCAATAAATAATAAAGATACAAATTGAATTGCAAATATTTTTGTTTGGCTTGATTGCTAGACTTTTGAGCGTCTGTCCCTTTGAACTAGAAAAAAAAATAAACAATAAATAAATAAATATTTCATATAATATGAAGTTTTCACGTTTTGCTACATGATGCTTTAGCAACTAAATCACGAAAATAATAAAAATTAAGAATTGCTTTATATGGCATGACGCCGTATACAGTGTAAAGATAACCTTGTTTCAACTTAGATTGAACTTGACTTTCATAATTTGCAATTATTCATTTAAATATACAAAGTCAATACCGTAAATTACAAAGTCGATATGATTAGTTAATATAGAGCTTTACATTGTTTAAGAAAAGTTTAAGGAATAATCAATTTTGCCTTACGGTCAAGACACTTATGATCCGTTTCCTTCTCGCCGTTTAGTTGAATAGGTCAAATCATATGAAAACCGGGGTTAGGGACGATATGCCAAAAACAAAAACGGGTTCCCGAAAACCCGTCAAATCGCAGAGTTTATGATTGCGGAAGCTCTTGAATATAAAATATTGACTGCAAGACACAATTTCTGAAGTTCTTTACCCTGCCCAGACGACACAAGTACAAAATTCTCAATAAAGCTATAAGAATAAAAAGTGTACGACCGAAAACCATATCGCACTTCCCAAAATCCAGACTTAAGTAGTAGAAAGTATAATGCAGTAATATCTTAAAATTTAGCAGGTCTAAAGCTAACGATTTACGCATATTTCACATACGTTGTTACAAATTTCTTGTCTTATAAAATTGCAGACTTGAAGAAATTGTTTTGGTTACATAAAACTTTGGGAAAATAGTCCCAAGTTTCTAAACCGATTTAGGGTACTTAAGGTGTTCCTTAATTATTGCTGGAATCATCTTGCCCTGATATTTTCATTTGTTTCACCAATGTATCTTCCAATTCTAAAAAATTTATTTTGTGAAAATGAATTAATTTAGCTTGCATTTTGAACTTGTTGGAACTTGCATATATTTACTAAAACTGCTAATACTTTCCAGCAAGAAATTAGTTTATGTTTTCCACTGGATATTTAAGAGGCTATTTTAATTAATCCTAGAGAAAATACTTTACGAAAAAATCAGGTATCTCCTAGATTCGGGCTACAAGCAAATCAAATCGATCAAAAGAACTTTAGAATGGTCTTAATTCTCTGGCGATTTCATTTCGGCCCGCATGTGAATGTTAAAAAAGATTATGTTTTCTAAACTTTCTTACTGTTCCCTTATTTTTTCGGCAAAATTTACAAGCTCATTCTAATATTATTTCGCTGTTTATACCAAATATAGAAATCATCGTAACTTGTTTGTAAATAAAATAAATTAAAAAAAAAAAAACTTGTTGTCTTGTTGTGACATACTTTGTTAAAGAGATACTACATAAAAGGCACGTTCCTATCCAGTTTAATTATAGTTGCTTAGTTCATTACCATCAAAATCAAGTTTTAATAAATTAGTAAATGAACAAAACCAAAAAAAAAACAAAAAAAATCGAACAAATTTATTTAAATTTTTGCTAAGTCATAACATAAATAATTTTTTGATGCTCCGCTTGACATTCCTCAATTCATTTACAAAAGGCAAACGAACTGACCAAACTCCAAAGCATTCATTTCAGAAAACGTAGTACAAAATTATTATGACTTCTCACAAGAGGATTGCCGCTAAATTTAAATTGAGACCAATTATTGTTTATTTATTTATTTTCTTGAGGTCAGGATTGAATTCCAAGAAAAATAACAAAACTTAAAATGCACATAAAACATTAACAACAATGTTTAGCATACAATTAATTTAATTAGTAAAACTTTAAAGACACGATATTTGCTTACACGTATTCTTAAACTATAATTGGATAAAATACAAATTAACCTAAGATTACAGAAACGAACAAACAAAAAAAAAAAAAATACAAAAAACAGTTTATACCCAAACTATCAAAAATCACACAATGGATTAAGTAAATAGCCTCGTACAATTTTTTATTCTAAAAAAAAAATACTACTGAATCGGGGTCACTATACTTGCTATAATTATATTTCAGCATTCGTTATTTTTACTTCTGGTAGAATAATTTCGATTGTGTTATCACTACTCTTATCTTATTTAATTACAATTTGTGTGTTTTCATAGTTTCGGTAATTTTGTTTTTCTCAATTCGGTCGATTGATATTTTAAAAATTAATGGGATTTGGTAATGGTTATTGTATGGTAAGTGAGTGAAATGCTAGAATAAGTTTGCTAAAGCAGTCTGTTGAATCTACATAGATAAAGTGAAAATATTCAAGATGTGGAGATTTCAATTTTACTACTTTAATTAAAACAATAACTGGACTCGCGATTTAAAGTTACGGTTTATCATTTTGCAGCTCAGTTTGATAATGCTCGCATAACTGGTCAAAAACTTATGTTCATCTCTTTTAACACAAGATCTCACGCAAGCACTCAAATGGAAGCAAGTGGATGTTAACTTCATATTAGTTCGTAATTTTAGCAACACAAAAATTCGTGTACGCGCGGGTTGTAAAATATATGATGTTCCCAAATTTATTTATTTATTTTTTATTTATTTATTTATTTATTGTACTTTAACAATAATTTAGTATTAAAAGGAAAAGCACAAATGGAAACAGAGTAAACGGAACAAAAGAACAAAAATAAAATGATGAAGCTGCTTCCATTAGGCAGAAAAACCTTTTAAATTTTTTCAAACAATTTCCATCTCATGCATACACATTCTATTTTGAGCAATAGCTCATTTACAATAAAATGTACAGCAAGAGGTGAAATAATATTAAAATTTAACAATAATAATAATAATATTAAAAATAAATTTAAAAAAACTACGTATTGCCCATCAATCACGCCACTCCAAAAATTTTGACTTAAATAATTTGGCCGATCCTAAACTCTTAATTTCCAATGGAATTGAATTCCAGAGAGAAACTCCCCTAACGTAAAAGGATTTGTTTAGCGACCTACAACTATTTTTGGCCGGAATCAGGCGGAAGTTTGAGGAATGAGACCTGCTAAAAAGTAACTTCCTATAAAGATAACAAGGCTTCTTAGCTTTGAGAAGTTTAAAAATAAAAAGACAAACGCGAAATTCGTAAAAGGTAGATAAACTACATCCTAAAACAAGGCTAGAGTAGGCAGAAATATGATCGAATTTCCTAATACCAAAAATAAACCTAGTACATGCATTGAAACATCTTTGGAGAATGTTCATATTTTCCTGAAGCATACCGAATAAAACTACGTCACCATAAATAAAATGAGGAAGAAGATAAGATAAAAACATTTTTTTCCTAAACTGACTATCAGAAAATCCTACTACTTTATACAAACAACTAAGCATACCAAAGACCCTCTTACTAATACTAACTAAATGGTCACCCCAAGAAAGACTTTTATTAATAACTAACCCTAAATCTCTAACAGTATTTGAATACCTAATTAGCGAACCCTGCAGAAAAATACCAGGAAAGGACGAGGTGTCTAACGATTTTTTATAAATTATGATCGACTGAGATTTATTCGCATTTAAAACGAGCCTATTAGAGACCGACCAACTAGCGATATTACTTAAGTCTTCATTTATCAGAGAAATATTCCTATCAATAGAACCCTGATCTAAACGACTATTTTTATAAATTTGGACGTCATCAGCGAAAATGTGAAATGAACAATGGTGAATACAGGATTCTATGTCATTAATGTACCCAGCACTGAACCCTGAGGAACGCCGGAAATTACAGGAAGGAAATCAGACAAAGAATTGTCGAAAAAAACTGCCTGAGAACGATTAGAAAGATGTTAAAAATTAGTCTGGCAGCGGAAACCGAAAATCTAAACTGAGATAAGAGTTTGTTAAAAAGAATTCTGTGATTAATAGAATCAAAGGCCTTAGAAAAATCTAACAAAGTTAGAGAAGTCAATTCCCTATTATTCATATTACGCCTAATATCATCACATACATTTAATAACGCAGTAGAAGTGCTATGAAATTTTCTAAACCCAGATTGGAAGAAACTAATTAAACTATTGCTATTTAGATGCGATTGAATTTGAGTTTTAACAACTATCTCGAAAGCTTTAGAGAGAGAACTTAAAATGCTAATTGGCCTCAAATGGGATAGCTCTGAAGGATTACTAATCTTTGGGATGGGTATGATTTTACTTAGCTTCCACTGATCTGGATAGGAAGAGGATGTGAGAATAAAATTAAAAATATGTAACAAATATTTTGAGACGAAAGGGAAAACTTGTTTAACGAATTTTAAATTGACGTTTTCCAGACCAGAAGATTCATATTTAACATTCCAAATTGCAGACTGTAAATCCTCGAGAGAAATATTTGAAAACGAAAACGAATTAGAGGACGCATTAGAGAACAAATCGACGGTACTACTGCCCGAGTTCAAACTAGAGCAAAAATAACTATTAATATCATTGGGCTTAAACACCCCACTAGAACTACTCTTGCATCTGCCTAGGCCTAAATTACAACTCTATTACGAGCCTGCTTATGATCTAAATGAGACTGACTATTAGGATACCTTTTACATAAACGATATTTACTAACTCTAATACTTATGGCATTCGAAACTTCCTGAGACAACCAAGGCGGAGATTTTGCTTTGAAAGTAACCTTTTTAAGCGGAACGCAACTATCAAAGACCAAACTAATATACGAGTTGAAAAATTCTACTTGGGTAGTTGACGAACTAAGGCAAAAAATATCCTCCCAAGGAACCGAGTTACAAACTAAGTAAAGGCGGGAATTATCTATACTAGAAAAATCTCTAAAGCTAAAACTGTTAGGCTTAGGTGGAGAGTAACAATTCACAGAAAAAACTAAAAGATCATGATGGGATCCCATACCGAGAGACAACTGATTGAAAAAACAAATAGAGTTATCAGTAAAAGAGATGATATGGTCAATAAGGGAATAAGAGGCACCGCTAGCGGTTGGACAACAAAACGTCGGCGCCACAGTGTTGTGGACGGATAAATTAAGACTATTTAAAAGATTCAAGTAATCACGAGGGAAGCCGGAATTTTGGAGTATATCGAAATTGAAGTCACCTGATATATATATTTACAAGGGATTTTTTAAATTGGGCATACGACCTCTTACTAGTTTTTGGAGGGTTATAGACGGTACCGAATAAGATTTTACGACCACTAATGAAAACGTTGACAAATAAAAACTCTAAATCCGATACTAACGATTCCGAAATAGAAGAAGGTATGGTAACTAATCTAGCCTTAATATGATCACCTACAAACATACATAAACCACCATAATTAAGGGGAGGTACCGTCCTATCTTTCCTAAATCTATTAAAACCTTTGATGGCAAAAGCTGAATTAGGGATATTTGGATTTAGAAAGGTCTCAGAGAAACAAAGTATGTCCACTGGAGCGCCATTAAAAATGTGACGAATCTCGTCAATATTTGGGACTAGACTTTGGACATTCAAACTAACTACATTCAATAACGACCTATCAACTAAAAGTCGAAAAACAATAAATAATTCATATTACTTCGTATTAATCCCGGAACAAGCAAAGGTATACTAATGGTATTATGACATTGGCTTGAAAAAAGTGCAATAAAAGTTAGCAATGGGTGGCTAGGACAACAATAGTGAGGTAGAACGAGATGCTTTGAAAAATACTGTGCCATGATTGTTTTTTGCTAGAATTGTGTCTAGGATAACTGCTGTTAAAATGCGCTACTTATTTTTGCTTTATATTTGTCTATACTACCCCCATATTGTGTATAGACTCATTCATCCGATACACCCGACATCAATAAACAAAATAAAATTTTAACTAAAATAATAAAGAATAAATACAAATAAAAAAATAAAAATAAAACAAAAAAAAAATATAAATAAAAAAAAATACAAATACCAATTAAAAATTAAAAATGAAAGATTAAAAATAAAAAATTAAAAATAAAAATTAAAACTTAAAAATTAAAAATTAAAAACCAAAAATAAAAAATAAAAATTTAAAATTAAATATTAAAAATTTTAAATTAAAAATTAAAAATTATAAATAAAAAATAAAAAATTAACAATTAGAAACCAAAAATAAAAAATCAATAATTAAAAATTAAAAAGAAAAATTAAAAATTGAAAATTAAAAACCAAAAATAAAAATTGAAAATTAAATATTAAAAATTAAAAATCAAAAATTAGAAATTAATAATTAAAAATGTAAAATAAAAAATAAACAATTAGAAATAAAAAATTAAAAATTAACAATAAAAATTAAAATTAAAAATTAAAAGTCAAAAATTAAAAATTATAAATGAAAAATAAAAAATAAAAAATTAACAATTAAAAACCAAAAATCAAAAATTAAAAACAAAAATTATAAATTATAAATAAAAATTTAAAATAAAAAATTAACTAAAACCATAAATCAAAAATCAAAACTAAAAATTGAAAATAAAAATTAAAAATTATAAATTAAAAATTAAAAATTTAAAATTAAAAATCAAAAATTGAAAATCAAAAATCAGACATCAAAAATAAAAATTAAAAATTATAAACTAAACATTAAAAACCAAAAATAAAAATTTAAAAAAAAATAATAAAAATTATAAATAAAATATTAAAAATGAAAAATCAAAAATTAAAAATTAAAATTTAATACAGATAAACGAGCACATGCTCGCACTCCCACTTCAACAGTGACATAACTCAAAATATTGCATTTTGTGATAAATCGATTTATATAATTTGAAATATTTTCCATTTCGACAATTTCGAGACAAAATCTCGCACAAAAACTGACACATATCAAAATATGGCACTTTTCATCGTCCACCTTCTTCAACTTATAACGCACAATTAAAAATGTGTCCGTTTTTTTCTTCTTCAAAGACAGTTAGTTTGTATTAATCAAAAGTGGATCAAGCGCTCTACTGCAATCAATAGCCAAATACCAGTTGGGTGTTTATGTAGATCAGTAGATAGAGTTATTTAATACATAATAAAGCATTAAAACCAAAAATTAAGTTTTTGAGCTGTGACACTGTTGAAGCGGAGGTGCGATATGTGTATGTAACATTTTTCGGTTGCATTAAACCGCTTTGAGGTAAGGTTAATTCATTCAATCCATCGATATATGAACATATATACATATTTGATTAATACGAATGCACGTTGGTTCGGTAGCAATACAAACATTTAACTTTTATTCGTCGTAACTTAAAGAATAAAAATAAAAATTAAAACTAAAATTAAAATTAAAATTAAAATAAAAATAAAAACACACATACATAAATACAAATTAGAAATAAAAAATTAATTTAAAATTTAAAATTTAAAATTTAAAATTTAAAATTTAAAATTTAAAATTTAAAATTTAAAATTTAAAATTTAAAATTTAAAATTTAAAATTTAAAATTTAAAATTTAAAATTTAAAATTTAAAATTTAAAATTTAAAATTTAAAATTTAAAATTTAAAATTTAAAATTTAAAATTTAAAATTTAAAATTTAAAATTTAAAATTTAAAATTTAAAATTTAAAATTTAAAATTTAAAATTTAAAATTTAAAATTTAAAATTTAAAATTTAAAATTTAAAATTTAAAATTTAAAATTTAAAATTTAAAATTTAAAATTTAAAATTTAAAATTTAAAATTTAAAATTTAAAATTTAAAATTTAAAATTTAAAATTTAAAATTTAAAATTTAAAATTTAAAATTTAAAATTTAAAATTTAAAATTTAAAATTTAAAATTTAAAATTTAAAATTTAAAATTTAAAATTTAAAATTTAAAATTTAAAATTTAAAATTTAAAATTTAAAATTTAAAATTTAAAATTTAAAATTTAAAATTTAAAATTTAAAATTTAAAATTTAAAATTTAAAATTTAAAATTTAAAATTTAAAATTTAAAATTTAAAATTTAAAATTTAAAATTTAAAATTTAAAATTTAAAATTTAAAATTTAAAATTTAAAATTTAAAATTTAAAATTTAAAATTTAAAATTTAAAATTTAAAATTTAAAATTTAAAATTTAAAATTTAAAATTTAAAATTTAAAATTTAAAATTTAAAATTTAAAATTTAAAATTTAAAATTTAAAATTTAAAATTTAAAATTTAAAATTTAAAATTTAAAATTTAAAATTTAAAATTTAAAATTTAAAATTTAAAATTTAAAATTTAAAATTTAAAATTTAAAATTTAAAATTTAAAATTTAAAATTTAAAATTTAAAATTTAAAATTTAAAATTTAAAATTTAAAATTTAAAATTTAAAATTTAAAATTTAAAATTTAAAATTTAAAATTTAAAATTTAAAATTTAAAATTTAAAATTTAAAATTAAAACTTAAAAATAAAAATAAAAAACCAAATTCAAATTCTCGGTGGATTCTTACAATATACAAAGATAAACGAGCACATACATACATATGCATATCTAACAGTTTTGAGTTGCATTAGGCCGCTTTAAAGTACGGCTGATAATTCATTCAAATCATCGATATATATATTTGATTAATACGAATGCACGTTGTCTCGGTAACAATACAAACATTTAACTTTTGTTCGTCGTAACTTTTGAGAATCACTCATGTTACGCCATCATTACAGTATATTTTGACATTGATACTAACGTAATTTGGGAATAGAGCGTATTGATTTGTCTATTAGGGAATCTATTTATTTATACTCAATATTTGATTGGTTCAGAAAGGATGGTCGACCTTCCTATAGTATCGAACTTCTTTAAACCAATAACTTAATCTTCAGGCGCAAATAACCTTAGAATATTGATGCCTTATTTTTCGCTGACACTTATGGGTACATTTCTTATTGTGTTGAATCTTCACATTGTGTACTGAAATTTGATAAGTCACGCAATTGCCGATCGTATTCACTATGCCAATTTATACATAATATCACAAATTTATCTTTTGATGCTAAAACTCTTCGAACCAACACTTTTTTATTTACTAAATTCTAATTTAAATCTGATGATGGCATCACATTTTGTCGACAATATATTTTTAGAATTTTTATTTTTTTGGCCTTGATTCGTACACAACAAAACAACTATTTTAAATT
Source organism: Tipula helvola (assembly GCA_963556165.1). Lineage (NCBI taxonomy): Eukaryota > Metazoa > Arthropoda > Insecta > Diptera > Tipulidae > Tipula > Tipula helvola. The sequence goes on along the minus strand of OY744482.1, from coordinate 78,153,253 downwards.
AACTTCTTATAACACCGCAATAACCTTTGAACCTTTTTTTGAATCAATGAAGTGTTTTCAAGTCGATAATCAAAGTGCCCTAACTTTTGGTAAACAGCCCAATAACAACGCCATATTGACAAACATTTCCATTGTAATGTTTAGGTATTTCGGTGTTTGGGCCTATAAAACCTAAAACACATAATAGAAAATTGAAATAAAAACTTAACTTGATTTGCTTATTATTGTGAAATATGTATGTATAGTTATTTCGAATAGTTTCAACGATTATATCGTTTTAACGGTGACAGTATGTATGGTGATAACGTCAAAAATGTATAGCTCGAATATTCCTTATGGTCTCCTACACTAACTTAACCACAACCTACTTAACAAATACGAATATTTTGTTTCATTATTTATTTATTTATTACATACCTACAATCAATAATAATACAATATACAATAATTATATAATACAAAGACAACCAAATTAATAAATTATTATTAGAAAAACTTAAAATTGACTCGAACAAAATATAAATAACTCATTTCTAAGCGTATCTCGTGTCAAGTTAAAATCAAAAATATTAAAAATTGAATTAAAGACAAGTGACACACTCAAGATTGGTTCAGAAAGTCTATAGTTACAGTTACAGTTACAGGGTATCTACACCTCGGATAAGATTGTATCGGTAACGACAAGGTGGAACAATATAACTGCAACGAGGATAGTCCTCAAAGGGCGTACAATAGAAATTGCTTCTGAACACTTTCGATTCTATTCATATATCATACCGATAAGACTTTTGTTAAGTTGCTGTCTGGATTCTACTCTGCTATATAAATGTCCACAAAAAGAAATCAGATTAGTTACTGTTGGCCTATTAGCATAAAATCTTTGCGATTAAGGCGTAATGTGGAATGAGAAATTTTTCCAAGAAAACAAGTGGAAATCTTCTAAGAATCAAGAAAAACTCCAGATTGAAGAGGCAATTGAATTGTAATTCTCAAATATTCAGCTAAATTTAATTCCATTTTGAACTAAAGCCATGACAGATATAACTAAATTATAGTTTAAATTGTATTGAAAACTTCGAAATTTCAATCTAAATTTCGCTAATCAATTATTACAATAAAATTAGAAAATGTTTCACTCAAAGTTCATTATTCAGGTTCCACTAATTTTAATTTACACTTTATCATAAAATATCTGGGTTCTAATTTACGAAATCCTTGTAAGACTGTTTTATATGTAGTAACATTCAACAAAATGTTTCCAAAATGTTTGAGTCTATTGGTTAATACTACCCTGTCTCAGAAAAAGTTTCATTCGGTTAAACGTGAATTTTACTTATGTACATTGGAATTCTGCTTATCAGGTGCAAATTTTCCAATTCATATTCGAAATATTGTTATATTTCCCAAACACCATTGATACAACTTCATTTTCAAATTAAACTCAAATTCAAAATTTTATTTTAAAATTTCTAGCAGAACTATTATGTTAAAGATTCAAATTTTATGATTGTACAAATTGTTTTACTCAACAATTAATCATACAAATCAAACCCTATATCTTTCTAATTTACGTTTTAGTCTAAATGAAAGTCGCTTAACCTCTAATTTCAATTTTTACTGGCTCTTTAAATACAAAACGCAACTTAGCAATGTATCTAGTGAATTTCACTCAAAATTTTAAAATCTATTTTTTTAAGCTTTGCTCATAATTATTGTAGGTCTCGCTCAATCGTTAATCCGCAGATTTTATCTTAAAATCTTTATAACCATTTCAGTTTATCCTAAAATTTCACTCAACATTAAAATTTTGAGTTTATCTTCAATTTCGACATTTTACGACAAATCCTACTCAGTATTCCAATCCGTGCGCATACAATGGGTGTGAAGTTTTCCACAAATCCACAGATGCTATATATGTATTAGTTTTACACTGCTAAAATAAATTCCAATTGGAAAAATTACTATTCATATTGAAATATTTAGTACTAAAAATGTAATTTCTTTACAAAATCTTAAGAATAAATGTTATTCCCAGGAAAAATAGGAACAGTCAAGGGAAATATTAGTGGAATTTAGTCAAAATAATAATATGGACTATATGGAAAATATTAATTTTAGGTAGCTACTCCATGTACTAACGGATCCTGACAAGCAAAATTTCCATTGGTACCTAAAGTCTCCAGAATCATTTATTCCCTTGGATAGAGGATAGTTTTTGGGCTCGATAGGCGGAGTAGCAAGTCAGCTATTACGTGCACTATTGAAAAGTCAATTCAAATCTCTGGCAAAAAGTGCCAAGGTCCATTTATCAGTTTCAGCTAAATTTCAATTGATATAAAAAGTTTCCAGAATCATTTATTCCCCTGGATAGGGGGTATTTTTTGGGCTCGATAGGCAGAGTGGACTGTTAGCTACTACGTATGCTATCGGAAAGTGGATTCAAATCTCTGGCAAAGAGTGCCATGGCCCATTTATCAGTTTGAGTTAAAATTTCAATTGGTAAATAAAGTTTCCAGAATCATTTATTCCCCTGGATAGGAGGTAGTATATCGGCTCGATAGGCAGAGTGGACTGTCAGCTACTACGTGTGCTATCGGAAAGTGGATTCAAATCTCTGGCAAAGAGTGCCATGGCCCATTTATCAGTTTGAGTTAAAATTTCAATTGGTATATAAAGTTTCCAGAATCATTTATTCCCCTGGATAGGGGGTATTTTTTGGGCTCGATAGGCAGAGTGGACTGTTAGCTACTACGTATGCTATCGGAAAGTGGATTCAAATCTCTGGCAAAGAGTGCCATGGCCCATTTATCAGTTTGAGTTAAAATTTCAATTGGTAAATAAAGTTTCCAGAATCATTTATTCCCCTGGATAGGAGGTAGTATTTCGGCTCGATAGGCAGAGTGGACTGCCAGCTTCAACGTGTGCTATCGGAAAGTGGATGCAAATCTCTGGAAAAGAGTGCCATGGCCCATTTATGAGTTTGAGTTAAAATTTCAATTGGTATATAAAGTTTCCAGAATCATTTATTCCCCTGGATAGGATGTAGTATTTCGGCTCGATAGGCAGAGTGGACTGCCAGCTTCAACGTGTGCTATCGGAAAGTGGATTCAAATCTCTGGCAAAGAGTGCCATGGCCCATTTATGAGTTTGAGTTAAAATTTCAATTGTTATATAAAGTTTCCAGAATCATTTATTGCCCTGGAGATAAATGTTACCTCTGGCGAAAAAAACCTTTATTTTCCAATTTCCTTTTTATAGTTTATGAAGAAACTTATTTTTGTTTTAATTTTTAATAAAAATAATTTTTATTTTCTTATTTGAATAAAATTGTATCACAGACACAAGCTATAAGTAATGAACTTTTGTACCAGAAAAATTGTATTAACTAGAGAAAGAGCGCCATCTTATTTTGTTATATTAATTATAAAGCCATTAAAATACAATAGACATGAAATAAGCAAACGTCAAGCATAAACTATTCTGTATTTAGAATTTTATTCAATTAATTCTAAGGAAGTTGGTTGGTTAAAATAAAACAACCATGTTTAAAAAATAATTTTATTTTAGTTGCAAATAAACGTATAATTATTTTTAAGTTCAACATTTTTAATAAAATTAATTTTATTATAAAAAAAACTTTTCTAAAAACACGTCATTATTTTACTATTAGTAAGGACCTGGGGGGCTATTATTAAATTTTCGACGCGCCCTTTTTTTTCGACAACGTCGAAAATGAGGTATTATGAAATTATTCGACGCGCTTTTTTTGCGATCATATCGAAAATTTTCATATTATGAAACTAAAAAAGTAGGCGACCGCGCTTTGTTTTAAATAACGTCGAACAATATGCGACTGCTCTTGAGGTGACGAATGCATACGCTTATGTAATAATAAATCGTGAGATAATAAAATTTCATCAATTTTATTCTTGAAAAGAGAGTCATGAATACTATCGAACATCGAAAAAAGTGATGTTAGAACATCTCAGCACTGGTTTTCAGTTCGTGACGTATATTTTAATTTTGGATTTTTTTTTTTAATTTTCCGCTCAGCCATTTTGCGTTAAAATCAAAATTTGATATAACAAAATAAGATGGCGCTGTTTCTCTAGTTAATACAATTTTTCTGATACTAAAGTTCATTACTTATAGCTTGTGTCTGTGATACAATTTTATTCTAATAAGAAAATAAAAATTATTTTTATTAAAAATTAAAACAAAAATAATTTTCTTCATAAACTATAAAAAGGAAATTGGAAAATAAAGGTTTTTTTCGCCAGAGGTAACATTTATCTCCAGGGGAATAAATGATTCTGGAAACTTTATATAACAATTGAAATTTTAACTCAAACTGATAAATGGGCCATGGCACTCTTTGCCAGAGATTTGAATTCACTTTCCGATAGCACACGTAGTATCTGACAAACTACTTCGCCTATCGAGCCCAAAACCTATCCCCTATCCAGGGGAATAAATGATTCTGGAAACTTTATATAACAATTGAAATTTTAACTCAAACTGATAAATGGGCCATGGCACTCTTTGCCAGAGATTTGAATTCACTTTCCGATATCACACGTAGTAGCTGACAGTCCACTCTGTCTATAGAGCCCAAAACCTATCCCCTATCCAGGGAAATAAATGATTCTGGAAATTTCATATCAATTGAAATTTTAACTCAAACTGATAAATGGGCCATGGTACTTTTTGCCAGAGATTTGAATTGACTTTCCAATAGTGCACGTAATAGCTGACATACTACTCCGCCTATCGAGCCCAAAAACTACTCCCTATCCAGGGGAATAAATGAGTCTGGAAACTTCTTATATCATTTGAAATTTTAACTGAAACTGATAAATGGGCCATGGCACTTTTTGCCAAAGATTTGAATTGACTTTCCAATAGTACACGTAGTAGCTGACATACTACTCCGCCTATCGAGCCCAAAAACTACTCCCTATCCAGGGGAATAAATGATTCTGGAAACTTCTTATATCAATCGAAATTTTAACTCAAACTGATAAATGGGCCATGGCACTTTTTGCCAAAGATTTGAATTGACTTTCCGATAGTGCACGTAGTAGCTGACATACTACTCCGCCTATCGAGCTCAAAAACTACCCCGTATCCAGGGTAATAAATGATTCTGGAAACTTTTTATATCAATTGAAATTTTAACTCATACTGATAAATGGGCCATGGCACTTTTTGCCACAGATTTGAATTGACTTTCCAATAGTACACGTAATAGCTGACATACTACTCCGCCAATCAAGCCCAAAAACTACCCCCTATCCAGGGGAATAAATGATTCTGGAAACTTCGTATATCAATTGAAATTTTAACTCAAACTGATAAATGGGCCATGGCACTTTTTGCCAGAGATTTGAATTGACTTTCCAATAGTGCACGTAGTAGCTGATATACTACTCTGCCTATCGAGCCCAAAAACTACGCCCTATCCAGGGTAATAAATGATTCTGGAAACTTTATATATCAATCGAAATTTTAACTCAACCTGATAAATGGGACATGGCACTATTTGCCAGAGATTTGAATTGACTTTCCAATAGTGCACTTTGTAGCTGGCATACCACTCCGTCTATCGATTCCAAAAACTACCCCCTATCCAGGGGAATAAATGATTCTGGAAACTTCGTATATCAATTGAAATTTTAACTCAAACTGATAAATGGGCCATGGCACTTTTTGCCAGAGATTTGAATTGACTTTCCAATAGTGCGCGTAGTAGCTGACATACTACTCCGCCTATATCGAGCCTAAAAACTACCCCCTATCTAGGGGAATAAATCATTCTGGAAACTTTTTATATCAATTGAAATTATTATATTAATCTTGAGGTTTATTTCGCGATTTCGATTGAAATTGTTAATTGGCCATTAACATCCCTTGCCTGAGGCGTGAAATGAGGTTCCGACGATACACGAGGTAGATGACTAAATTCCCAATACAACCAACCCAGAATTTACCCTCTAGCCCGTATTAAAACGAAATCTTGATTTATGTTTCTTTAGAGGAATTTGGTTTTTAATGCAGCATAGTTGGATTCCAATTGGAACCAAATAATATTGAACTAAAATTATTTGCTACTTTTTTGGTTTGTAACTTTGGTTTCTAGTTTTAGAACTTCGATGATTGGTTGAAAAAGCTTAACTGGTAGCAGAAAAGTATAATTACTTAAATAAATTTAATAAGTTTAACATTCCGCTTCAGTTATGCTTAAAAACTGTTTTTATTATAGATATTATTCTAATATTTTTGTTGTATGATTGAGATTAAACAATTCAGTTTATTAGATTACACCGTTTTATAGTAATATAGAATACTAAATATCCCAATTTCAAATTAAATTAGTTTTATGTATTGCATTATAACAATTTATTTGAACAAAAATTATTTTGCATTGATTTGAGTCGTTTTTTATAAAAAAAATCGAAATTTAATAAAATTATATTTATGTGGATTCATAACAGTGTACAATACGCACTAACACATGTAAAATTAGATAGAATCCAATATGATATTAGTTTTTCCAATAGGATTTGTATACGTATTACTGTGGAATAAAGTGTGGAAAACTTCACATCCATGCGCATACATTAAAAAGTCAAATTTCAGCTCAATAAATTTCACTCACGATTTCAAATTTCACTCAAATTAAAAATACAAATTTTAGTAAATTCTAAAAGATTAATTAAATTTTGAAAATTTTTAATAAATAATTAGTTAAAAACAAATTTCATTGATTTCGATATAGAGCATTGTCAAAGTATAGAAACAAATATCGTTAAATATCACTCAAACACCATTCAAAATTGACTTAAAATATTCGTTTACTTCATACAATATTTTGTTCCATCGTGTGAATAGTTAAAGTAAGTTTTGCTTTAAGAATTTTATTAATAATTACGCTTAGGGACACATTTTCTATAACAAGCATCGATGGAATACCGTTTTGATCGGTAGAACAAAGGTCAAGTCAGTTACAATTTAGTGGAATGTGAATCGGTAAGTGAATCGTACAACGACCCAAATAAAAAAAAAACTAGTAAACAAATTGTACACATTTTTGATGTTTTATGAAAACCATTAAGGAGGGAATCGAACAAGTTTTTTTGGCTGCTCATAAAATTCCAGAATAACTCTAAGGGTTAGAAGTCATGTTTATCTGTACACTTTAATTACTATATGGAAACCAGTTTAAACCTTAATTTTTTACATTAGATTTTTAATTATTAATCACATCACAATCAATTTTATTAATAAAACAAGATATATTTGGGGACATCCACTTATTTAGACAATAAACTTTTATTTGTAAACATGATTTTATCTGTTTCTGTATATCATTAAAACAAACCTCATTCAAGTTATACAGCCCATCAATTTTAATTGAACAAATCGATTTTTTTTTTTTTTCAATAATTATTGTGTACTACGTGATAAAGTGTAGGTACGAATGATTTTATCAATTTTGGAGTGAAATACGTTTCCATTTCGCAGATGTCAAATCAAAATTAGGCATAAAGTCAAAATTAAATTAGAATATGAAATATTTTGAACTCATAAAAATGTTTACAAAGTCGTAGTTATACACTAATATTAAGACGGATCTTCACTAATTTGTTCCTGTTTTATATTACCGAATATCGCACACCACACATTATATCATCACACAGTTTTTTACCTTGAATTTAAGCGGAAACCGCTTTTAAATATTTAGTCTAATTTATATGTACATATAAAATCTATAAACGAAAATATAATGAATATAGCGAGTATAACCGCACATCTAAAAATAGATTTTTTTTTAGTTTAATTGAAGCACCACAAAATGTGCATAATTTATAATTCAACCTTGACTATAAGTCTTATGAATCGGTTTTTAATATATTTTGCTATGTCATACAATATGTGTACTAGAAACGTGATTTTTATTGCTTCCCATTTCTCCAAAATTGTATACCACATCTCACGTTGCATAATTTTTTTCGTTTGTATGCATCACTAATTATATTATAGCCGCGAAAAATAAAATACAAATACTCGTATATTTGAGTATAAAGTTATATGGAGGTAAGTTTTTACTCTTTACTTTTATGACTTTCAAGTTTCAATGACTGTGATAATGAAATACGCCAGGCATTCACTGTGTATCGTATAATAAACCCATTCATCTTCAACAATGACCTTACATTTTTTATTTTTTAGTATTTTGTTTTGATTTTACCAAATCGAGTACTACTTCTTGATCTCTTGTGTGTAGGTACTTGAGTCAAGTTCAACACAACTCAAATAAACTTATTGCATATATATGTGTGTGTGTGTGTGACATTAATGAGTTGTTCACACGACCAAACAATGAAGATTTGGCATATAAGTAATGTTTCTATTAATTAGTTGCTTAATCAACTTCTGTTCTTTATTTTGCGTTGCATCACGTATTTCATAAAATTTCCATTCGATAATCTCGATAATATAAACAGATGTCATCTGAAGCTAATTAATTTTCATAGAACGTTTTCATTCAATCAACCATATGGGTTTTACATTTTTATTCGATTATGTTCCTCAGTACTACATTATATTACAATTAATAATTGTTATAGCGTGATTAATCATTTTGTACTTAGAACTATTGCGTAAGTCATTTGTACATGTTTGATTATAAATTAATCCACTGCTTCTTGATTTAATTGCAAATAGATGTCAAGCACATTTTTATTGTTGTTTTACCCGTCCATGTGCACATCAACTATAATTAAACTTAATAACAAGTTTGATTGTATAATTTGTACTTATAATTTGACGGCTTGGGGGCGAGTATAGATAACGAAGAAGACACGCATCATCTTCAACAACAACGTCAAGCAATATTTGCTAACCGCATGGGAGCATAAAGATGGAACAAAACTTGACCCTACCCCCTCCCAACAAATGGAAAAAATAGTTTAGACACAAAAAAAATTAATAAAATTAATTAAGTCCCTGACAGCTTTTCAGAACTTCTGGCTGTAATAGGGGGAACAAATTTACTAACTATCGACTACCTAGTTGTCTGAAGGGTGTATGGTGGACAAGGCGTATTCCGGGAAATTTGCCTTAAGGCTTGGTCATACATACGAAATTAATCAATCAATCAATCATTTCTAGTTAGTTCTACTGTGTGGGGCTGAATAATTAATGATGCTTATCGAATAAATTAATGAATTGATCTATGAACCAGTTGATTTCCGGGTTTCTATATAAAACGTTAATAAAAACTTGGTGAGTATGTATTTACATATGTACTTGTATTTACATATTTGATGAGTATGTATATTATGAATTTTACCATCCTCCGGAAGATAGAGCACCTTTGACTTAATATTGATAAGATATCGGTGATAAACTCAGGCTTTGTACTAACACATTAGCACACGAATTTTCTTCTATTACATCTAGTATATTATGATTTGGTTGAGCTGGCTAATGTGATTAGTCTAACCGTAGCCACTCAGGCCTATGCCACCAACATTTAAAATTGATAAGTTTGCCTGGTAGCAAACCTAGTGTGGCACAATCAGCTGGGTTGTTTGATGATTGAATATGTTTCCATTAATTTCTAGGAAGAAACGAACAAAATATTTGATGTACGACTAGCTATAAAGATTTTCCATCTACGGGAATGCGATGCAAGCCAAAGAAAGGACAATTGTCTAATCTGTCCAGACTGTAATTTTAATATCACCACCCAATGCTTTCTTGATCATCAACAACCATTTCCTCAATAGAACAGCTGCGCAAAATTCTAGGCGTGGAATTGAAATTGGGTTGATCGGAGCTACTTTCGTTTTGGCGGCCATTAAGCTCACATTGATATTTCCTAGCTGATAAATCGTTCTGCAATACACTACAGCGGCATAGCCATGCTCTGGCGCATCTGCAAACCCATGAACTTTCAGTTTAGCTCCAGTTGATAATAGCCATATCGGGATAATCAAAGTCTTAAACAATGCAGGTGGAATTTCATCATCCCAATCCAACTTCAGAAGCCACAAATTCTGAAATATAATTTTAAAATTGATTATAACCGGGGCAAGCTATCCCAATGGATCGAATATTCGGGCTGAAAGCGACAATATATTTCGCTTGGTTGGTTTTATCTCATCATTGCAATAAACTTTAAAACGAAATACATCCTTTGCTGGGTGCCATTAAATTCCTAGTAGTTTAAGGTATGCGGCATCATCATTAATGTCTACATAACCATTTACCTTATCGTCTTCACTAATGTGATTTAGCAGCTCCTCACAATTCGACGACCATTTTCTTAATCTTAGTCCAAATGACTCGAGAGTTTCTGATACCTTGTCCTGCAGACGGCGAGCTTTTTCAACAGTTAGAGCTCCAGACATCAGGTCATCGACATAAAAATTGTTTAGTATTATATTAGCTGCAGCCAGATCTGTTTCCAATAAATTATTACCGATTACTTGGTTAGTTTTTGTGGCAAGGTACGGTGCAAATGACGTTCCGTAGGTTTCCCACATCTTTCATTATCTTCTGTTGGCGGTGGTTGTGCATAAATTTCATCGACTTTCCAAAGTTTCTTTAACATCTAATCTGGCTTCCGCATGTAGACGGAGGTGTTACCCAATTGGGTTACCCAATTCTCTGCATATCCTTTTGGTACCTATTATATGGAAGAAAAGATCATCAAATTTACTGGAGGTTAACATCGAATCCAACTTGGAAATGATAAAACATTTAATGTGTACTATGACTGATTCGTCAAATCTTGATGATGCAGGTACATTGATATAACCTCGACAACGGCCAGCATTAGTTCGGCCCAATCCAGCAACTTTAAGGTTTATTCGATGACGGTATAGCGCAAGACGTTGAGCACTATCTTCGGTAATTAATGAGCATTTCAAACCAGAGTCTAACAGAGCTAGGTACAACTGCCACTTTCCATATTTATCTTGGGCCTTGATAACTACAGTTGGAAGCAATGATAATGAAAATGCGACGATGATTAAAAGTAACTGAGTTGAGAGTTCGTGATAAGAGACGTAGATGATTTTAATTGGTCCTTGGTATCTTCATTCAATCGCTGTGAAGAGTGTTTGAACATAATCGGCATCGTGTTTTTGATCTGCAATTATAAACTGTATGATTATTATTAAGACAATTAAAGCGTCTATTTTCGGTTATTATTAAGCTTCTTCAGGCGTCCACATCCATTGCTTTAAACTTGGTACATTTAAACAATTGGTGTGAATTGGTATCACACATGGGGTAGGTTGATGATGATGCAACATGAAACCTCCTGCTGAACTAGTTGATTTGTTTTGACCTTTGTTAGACGCCCTCATAGCTTCAAGTGAATCGGCTTTCTGTCGTATTTCTGTCTTCTCGGTATTTCTGTCGTCTCTTGCATCCAGAACTGTTTCGTTTCCTTATCAAGTTTATTGAACAGAATGTATATTAACCAAATATCCTTTGAATCAGCGTTAGTGCCTAGGGACCTTAGCCCTCTTGTTGCTTCGTCGGCATGACTCAGCAGCTTCCTAATGTTAATTGTATTAGCAGAATGAATTGATGACTGCTCCATAAATAGTTTGATAAAGGAAAATCCAATAGTATAGTTATATCTTCCAGATTTACTAGGACCAACCTGGTAATAAAGTTGTGCCTGTTACTTGATAATTTTCTATCTGTTCGCGCATGTATGGTCATATCCATTTGTCCTCTTGTTTTTCCAGTTGGTGCTAATGCTAGACCGTAAATAGATACATAAGGTTAACTTGGCTTTAGCCGTAGGCTTTGAGCGCAAGATTCGGTAACGAACAATATTTGTGAGCCTGAATCTAGTAAAGCTCGATATGGCTGGAGTTCTGTAACCTCATGACTTGGTCAACGGCTGAAACGGTGGTCGCACACTATTACCGGGTATCTCTCCGTCGGATAGGGAGGTCCTTTTATCCACCGCTATCAGCAGCCATGTTACAAAAAGTTCCATTTTAAAGTGTGCAAAAACAAAACTAAAAAAAAATCGTTTGCGATCTCCAGAGAATTCATAATGAAAAGCACTAAACACACCCACTGCACATCACTATCCCTCACTAATTTCCGACTTATTTAGCACATATTTCACTCACGTATCAACTCAAGACAAGAAAAAATCCTCGTAACGAAACATGTGAATCCGAAAAAATAAAAAAAAAAATAATAATTTGGGAACCGAACTTGAAACAACCCAAAAATATTTACCAAAATATTTGCTACACTTTGTTTATGGAAAATTATTAGAAATGAACAAAATAAAAATAAAAAAAAAAGTGCATTCCAATACTTAACAATAGGAATGATGAATACAGCTGATAATGACCCTGCAATAAAGTTGATGATGATCGCCCAATCAATGCGGATGGTACACCACGTGATTTCTTTGACCTTGTCTATTACCACTGGTTGCTTAGCGGTTATTGGATTAGCTGACAAATGTTCACTCTGTGAAAATTTGTATCTGCACAATATTGATGAAGCGCCTTTCCTATTGCACACAACAACAGCTTGGAGACTATATTTGTTGTCGTTTTGGTATTGAATCTTGTTTTCCACTTCGCAGAGTTATGTGTAGGTAACACCGTAATTTTTTTTTTAAACAGCCATCAACAAAGCAGACGTAGCATTAACATTGCATAGGCTGCATTTGACTCGTGTAACATTGGTCTTAACAAGACAAATTGAAAGTCAATATCGATAATTTCATGCAATCTTTTCGTTTATTTCTTTTAATGATTTATTATTTTTTTTATTTTTTTTTTTTATTGAACTATATATTTGATTATAATTTTTATTTCTTTGATTCACAACAACAAAAAAAAATTAACACTAACAGATACTTTTGCCAACAACAGTATTTTACACCATACCGTTCAAAACAATTATTGTTCAAATAAGTTTATTAAATTATATTTTATTTATTAGAATTACATTATTAATCACTAAAAGCTTATTAGCTATGTACATTAATTTTGAAATGTTGGTACATTTCATATACTTTTATTCAAAATCTTTTTATTTTGGTCTCAATACATTTTTATTAACTGTATACAATAACTCTTTATAACTTCCTTATATTTACTAATTTACTTTTTAATAATAATCAAAAAAAAACATTTAGATAATTACTTTTGGGTCTGTTGTTATTTGTACCCAATTCTCGACTTGAATGTCATTTTCATCCGCCCGATTCTTTCTTGTCACCTCGCTATGTTCATATTCCCGCGCTTTTTCCCCTATTTCCAATCGTTCCAAAAAAAAAATCGTCACCAATACAATCATTAGTCCATTGGAAAGCAAAAAAAAATTCTGATCTATCTTGTTAATGCATTATAAAGAAAAAATTACAGGTAGGTAGGTAAATCTAAATAGGTAAGAAGTAGGTTAGTCTGAAATTTTTTTTGGTTTATACAATATAATTTTGTTAAATATGAAATTGATGATTATGAAATTTATGAACGAAGAGTAAGTAGTTAAAGAAGTAAATCAAATGGATCACATACATTTTACAGTGCCAAATTTAGTGCGTTCGTTACAGGGCAGATTCGAATTACGATTTAATTAAATAAAGGAATTTGAAGCTGAAAAGAAATTCACACTAAATTTTTAGAACAATCGATTATTGCAAGGTACTTTAGGTTTTAATGTCCATTAGGTGGAAAGTTCCCAAGTCTTTTTGATTTTCATCTATTAGACGATAATAAAGTCCGCCAAGTTTTTCCTTAACGAAAGCGGTTCGATATTGAAATGCGAATTTAGAAGTAAACTGTTTACTCGCATCACTCAGTGGATGTTGCTTAACAAAAACTTTCTGGCCGATTTCCAGAATTCGGCTTCTGGTACGTAGGTTATATTGTTTCGAATATTTGTTATATGCTTTGATAAGGTTATCTTTGACGTCACTATGCACGATTGCTAGTCTGTCAGGAATTGTCATCCAGTCCAAACTATTCTCGTCTAATACATCAATGTCGCGAAGGAGCTTGTAGTCTTTAGCATGTAGGATTTTGTGATACCCAAAGACTAGAAAATGTGGTGAATAATTAGTTGATTGATGTATCGAATTTCTCAATGCGCTTCCAATCTCTGGTAGAAATTTGTCCCATGCTGAATGCTTTTTACTGACGTACGCGCGTAAAGCGGCAACTATGGACCGGTTAACCCTTTCGGAGGCGTTGCTCTGTGGTGAGTAGTAGGCAGTTTTAATGTGTTTAATTCCATACTCATTTAGTAATACGGCGAACTCCTTCCCAATGAACTGCGGGCCGTTATCAGAATGGATGGTCTCAGGCACACTAAATAACGGAAACAATTCATCCCGCAGGAACTCTACAATTTTAGTCGCAGTAGCCTTTGCTAGCGCTTTTAGATAAACAAATTTTGTTAAATGGTCCATGACAATTAATATTGTTGTTTTACCAGTTGCAGTTCTGGGGTAAGGTCCCAATAAATCTATGTAGATTTTTTGCCATGGTCTTTCGGTTATCGTCTGTTTTCCTAGCGGTGGACGTAAACATTGGTTGGTGGCTTTCGTTTGCTTACAAATTTCACAATTTATTACATATTGGTACACCTCTATGGCCATTTTGGGCCAATAATATAATCGTCTCACCCGATCCAGAGTTTTGCGTGTTCCTCCATGTGCTCCATTTGGTACATTGTGTTCGTTGCTTATCAACTTCTCTCGAAATTCACTTGGAACCCACAATTTCCAGCAAGGTACATCTGTTAGTTGAACGTTCGATTTTGGCTCAATTCGAATAAAAATTTGATTCTTCATTATCCGAAGATTTGGATATGATTGAGGATTCTGTTGCAACTCTGAAAATAGATTAATAAAAGATGTGTCTTGCGTCTTCCAATTATCAAACACATTTTCGTCGTGTATTTTTAAATCCTGCGTAATTTCTAACACTGAATCGCAATATATCCGGGACAACGCATCTGGAACGATATTTTCTCGCCCTTTCTGGTGTATGATGTTAAAGTCGAAACCCTGCAGTTTCAAACTCCATCTTGCTAAACGACCACACAATTCTTTCTGCGACATAAGCCATTTCAAGCTTGCGTGATCCGTTATTATTGTGAATCTGTAGCCATCGATATACGGTCGGAATTTTTTCACGCTCACTATGGCTGCTAGGCATTCCAATTCCGTTACTGTATAGTTGCGCTGAGCAGAATTTAATTTTTGTGACATAAACGCTATTGGTTTTTCATTGTCCTCGCTGTCTTTCTGAAATAAAACACTTCCGATGCCTTGTGTGCTGGCGTCACATCTGATGAAAAAGGTCTTCGTAAAGTCTGGATTGTGTAATACAGGTGCATTCGTTAGTAACCACTTAAGTTTCGTGAAAGCGGCTTCCGCTTCATCGGACCATTTAAATTTTACTCCTTTCTTGAGTAGATTGGTAATCGGGGCCGTAATTTCAGCGTAATTACATATAAACCGTCTGTACCATCCGGCCATTCCCAACAGTCGTCTCGTTTGTTTGACAGATTTTGGAGCTGGAAAATTAGTAATAGCATCAATCTTAGATGGGTCTGCTCTTAGTCCACGTTCACCAACGAGAAAACCCAGATACCTTGTCTCCTTGAGCACGAAATGACTTTTCTCTACGTTTATTGTCAACCCTGCATTGGACAATAAACGTGCCACGGCCTTTAAGATTTCCAGGTGCTCGTCGATACCGGCTGAGATTATCAAGAGGTCGTCCAAATAGACGAATACCCTATCTCGGAGCTCGTTCGGTATCACTCGATCCATCAGTCTGCACATGGTTTGGGGTGCATTACACAACCCAAACGGCATGACGCAGAACTGATAGAGAGGACGACCTGGAACCGTAAAGGCCGTAATCTCTTTCGCGCTCTCGGAGAGAGGTATCTGCCAGAACGCGCCCTTGAGGTCGATGCTGCTGATATATTTTGTTTCCTGTAATCTTCCTAGCAATCCATCTATGAATGGGAGCGGATAGGCATCTTTTTTGGTTACCGCGTTTATTTTCCTGGAGTCCAAACACAATCTTGATTTCCCGTTTGCCTTCGATACTAAAACCACAGGAGAACTCCATGAGCTTTTGCTCTCCTCAATCACGCCAAGTTTGATCATTCGATCGATCTCCTGGTAGATCAAATCTTGCTTCACAGGCGATACTGGATAGTGTCTTTGCTTGATAGGGTCAGCTGTACCCACGTCTATATGGTGCATCACAAGATGAGTTCTTCCAAGTCCTCGCTCTCCGAAAGAAGGGAAACTCCTTATAATTCCTTGAAGTTTATTATCATTTTCCGGGCTTAATTTATGGTTATTTGTGCAGTTCCCAGTGCTCTCAGGAAGAATTTTGACTTCACTTATGATATCCGGGGCAACATTAAAAATTTTCCAAAAATCTACTCCTAAATAAATTTCGGTTTCCAACGAGGGCACAACGCAGAATTTTATAGTTTCCGTTTTACCCATATAAGTTACCGGTAGTTTAACATATCCAGTGACAGCATTGGCGGTTCCGTCTGCGGTTTGCACGTACGTGTTTAATTTCCTTATCGGAGATCCTAGATTTGATAAAAATTCCTCGCTTCCCTTGCCTAATATGCTCACACTCGCACCGCTGTCAAGTAATCCATATTTTACTTTATCGAGTATAACAATCTTTGCATATGACCGTGGGTCGTTGGATACAAATTCTGAAATGGTAGATATAATACATAAATGTTTAAATGATTTTAGTGACTTCCAATAATGCTTTACGCGATTTAGCTGATGTTGTTTTGGTGTAGGTACGACGTTGGTTATATTATTAGATTTAGTTATGCTATTGGTTAACGCTAGACACTCGTTTAACTCTCCTTGGTTGATCTGGGGCTCGGAATCTTTACCGAACTTGGTTCCCCAGTGTAGGCCGCATTCGGTTTCCAATTTCCCTGAAGCCGTCTCTTTTTGCACCTTAAGCAATCGTTCAAATTAATGTTCGCCAAACCACACCCTTCGCAGAAATTGTGAGTTTTATTCATCTGACATGTGGAGAATTTGTGGCCAATATCCTTGCAATTCCAGCAAACTACAAAATTTTGCCGGTTAATCGCACCGATCTCTTGCGACGATGTTTCCTTTAAATCGAACTCCCCTTCACCTCCTTCTTTGTCTTTAGCAAGTTTATTTGGTAAATTGGTTGGTAAATTCTGCTGCTCTGAAATTTGCGCAATTGCTGAAGGACGTCGTGAGCGAGTCTCAATAAGACGACGTGGATCAAAACCCGAAGTATTCCATAAATTTTCAAAGTTATCGCAAATCTTACTTAATGAAGCGATGTTGTTGATTGGCAAATGTTGCGTGGCACTCTTTAATGCGGGATTCATATTATCTAGAAGCAGTTCCAATATCTCATCATCCGGCAGGGGATTTATCAATCGACCATTTGCACTTTCAATCTCTGTTAAGAAATCATAGAAGGTTTCCTTGGGATATTGTGTACGACATCGAATATACTTTCTAGTTTCTCGGTCTCCTTCACTACTGCTAAATCGTTCCAGTAACGCCTCCTTCATTTGTGTCCAAGTGGAATGCCTGTTTTTCCGGATATAGTTGTAGTACCACTTGTCCGCTTTATCCGATACAAAATTCCTCATTAATGTGACCAACTCGTGCCTGGGTATGTCATCTTGATAAGCATGCTCCTCGAGCCTTGTAATAAAATCTTGTACATTTTCCTCTCCTCGTTTACCACCACGACCAGAAAATGATAATTTCCATCTTGTTGGATCGGGGCGTCTTCTATATCTTGAGCTAAGGGAACGTGAAGTATTATGATTTTGTTGGTACCCCTTGAAACTGCCTTCCGAATCGCTGTCGCTGTCACCTGGCACATCATGTTTTCCTGAAACCCTTGTTTGATTTTTCGCTTTACGATTTTCAGAACTGTCCTTTTTTAAGGCTGCTAATTCACCCCTAATCTGTGTGCACATATCGTCTAATTGTTTGGAAAAACGTTTATGTAAAGTGTTTTCGACATCTGTTTCAGGATGCTGATTTTCCGTCACAATACGTGTTCCTTCGCGTTCGGTATCAGTCGTCTCTAGAGATTTGTAATTGGTTGTTTTAGATCGCCCACTTTTTTTCGGTGGTTCGTTTAAAGTTTCAACTCTTTTTATATCCCGACTGACAAATCTGGATAATCTTTCAAGTGAATTTAATATAACAACATTTCCGTTCAAATCCGGAAACGAACTAAATAAACGTTGTGCTCTATCTCTCCAGTGCAAAATACGAATGAGAAGTTTCTTTTTCTCGATTATTGGGCTGTCTTCCGTTTGATCTAAGAAGTTGTCCAAATCCGTTGTCTTCTGGCTAATAAGATTTAATTCCTCCTCTGGTTTCTCCTTTATATGGGAGATCTTCGGTTTTAGGTTTGTGTTTTGATTTTCCTTTTGAATTATTTCTTGGAATTTTTTTTCGACTCCAACAGTTGTACTAGTTATACCTCGAACTAGGTACTCCACCTCCACTTCTTCAGCATTTAGACTACCGTAAAAGATTTCGAGGTCCATTATCGTATAGTTTAAGAAAAAAAAATCTTGTTTACTGAAATATCACCTCACGCGATTACTGCCACGATAAATAAAAATGAAAATATGTAACGAACTCACGAAATGTTTGGCAAAAACTAGAAGTGACCTATATTTACAACGTATACCTATGTATTTCTTTTTTTTCAAATTAATTTATAATATTTATTAAATAAAGAACTAATAAATAATTAAATTAGGCAAAAATAAAAATAAATAAATAAATACCTATTAAATACTAATAATAATTAAAATAAACCAATAAATATTATGATAAAATTAGGAAATATATTTCAATTGGAATTTGATTACCACTACAAAAAAAATCTTTACTACCTGTTTACTAAAATTACCAATATTGATCAGAGTAAACAGAAAGTATTGGTCACGATCCTGGACAAAATGAAAAATTATTCGATTTATATATATAGTTAAATAAATAGAATTAAATAAATTACAATCAATTAATTAATATGAATTTTCATAAGTAGTTGAGGGATAAATGATAACACAGTGTTATGCTATATTTTCAATAGTTGTTATGATGTTTGAAGACTTTAAAAATAAATTTAACAACTCATTGATGGATGTGCTCTTCCATATGTATATGCTCATAGAAACAAAAAAATTTACTAACTCGATTTGACACGGAAGAAAAAAAATTGAGACCAGGCTATTAAATAACTGCCTGAAAAAAATATAAACGTAATATAGTGAAATTTTACTTAAAATTATGATTACAAAAAAAATGATTCTATGTTTAAATTCCAAGAGGAGTCCTCATACCGCACCACAAGGTAGTCAAATCATGACAAATCAATTGGGGAGCAAGTATGAAAATCATCAATCTCGAAATTCAAATACGTAGATAAAATATGAAATCTTTAACCCGCATCAAAATCAAGTATAGTAATTTTACGCTGTTTAATAAATGGAATCTTGATTTTAAAACAATAACTATAATGAAACAAAACCAGGCTATTGAAAATAAATTATTATTGAGGAAGGTAGTTTAAGTGAGACAAGGAATTCAGAATCTCCGAACCATCAATTGACCTCAGCATTAAACCCCTTATCAATCGCTAATAACTTATTAATTAACCGGACTGAAAAAAAAACAATACAAATTAGAAATGATCAAAAAAAAATAATAACGGAATGAATAATTGATGCTAGATTAAAATGTCATGAGGAACTTTCAAATTACACCACAAGGAATTCAATGATTATCATGAACAATCAATTGTGGAGCATATATGAAGAACGTCACTCATGACAACAAATATAGTTAAAGTTTGGCGTGTTTTGTGAACCGGTATTAAAATCAAGAACGAAGTTTAAAATAAATCAAAAAAAAATAAGGACATAACGGACAAGTCACGTTAAAATGTGCTCGTTTAAAACCTGAAGGGCAAACTAACAAAAGATAGATTAACCGCGTGTTTACTAAGCGGTATAAAACAAAATCTACCTGTTCCCGTTGGGTAGTGAAGCTACCTGGATGCCTTTTTAGGGCCACCAGCTATTTATAACCAAACAATTGTAAATTTACTTCATTGCATAACTTAAGACCTTAAGGGTCCCTGTTTCGGCGCCATTTGTAACCTCATGACTTGGTCAACGGCTGAAACGGTGGTCGCACACTATTACCGGGTATCTCTCCGTCGGATAGGGAGGTCCTTTTATCCACCGCTATCAGCAGCCATGTTACAAAAAGTTCCATTTTAAAGTGTGCAAAAACAAAACTAAAAAAAAATCGTTTGCGATCTCCAGAGAATTCATAATGAAAAGCACTAAACACACCCACTGCACATCACTATCCCTCACTAATTTCCGACTTATTTAGCACATATTTCACTCACGTATCAACTCAAGACAAGAAAAAATCCTCGTAACGAAACATGTGAATCCGAAAAAATAAAAAAAAAAATAATAATTTGGGAACCGAACTTGAAACAACCCAAAAATATTTACCAAAATATTTGCTACACTTTGTTTATGGAAAATTATTAGAAATGAACAAAAAAAAAATAAAAAAAAAAGTGCATTCCAATACTTAACAATAGGAATGATGAATACAGCTGATAATGACCCTGCAATAAAGTTGATGATGATCGCCCAATCAATGCGGATGGTACACCACGTGATTTCTTTGACCTTGTCTATTACCACTGGTTGCTTAGCGGTTATTGGATTAGCTGACAAATGTTCACTCTGTGAAAATTTGTATCTGCACAATATTGATGAAGCGCCTTTCCTATTGCACACAACAACAGCTTGGAGACTATATTTGTTGTCGTTTTGGTATTGAATCTTGTTTTCCACTTCGCAGAGTTATGTGTAGGTAACACCGTAATTTTTTTTTTAAACAGCCATCAACAAAGCAGACGTAGCATTAACATTGCATAGGCTGCATTTGACTCGTGTAACATTGGTCTTAACAAGACAAATTGAAAGTCAATATCGATAATTTCATGCAATCTTTTCGTTTATTTCTTTTAATGATTTATTATTTTTTTTATTTTTTTTTTTTATTGAACTATATATTTGATTATAATTTTTATTTCTTTGATTCACAACAACAAAAAAAAATTCACACTAACAGATACTTTTGCCAACAACAGTATTTTACACCATACCGTTCAAAACAATTATTGTTCAAATAAGTTTATTAAATTATATTTTATTTATTAGAATTACATTATTAATCACTAAAAGCTTATTAGCTATGTACATTAATTTTGAAATGTTGGTACATTTCATATACTTTTATTCAAAATCTTTTTATTTTGGTCTCAATACATTTTTATTAACTGTATACAATAACTCTTTATAACTTCCTTATATTTACTAATTTACTTTTTAATAATAATCAAAAAAAAACATTTAGATAATTACTTTTGGGTCTGTTGTTATTTGTACCCAATTCTCGACTTGAATGTCATTTTCATCCGCCCGATTCTTTCTTGTCACCTCGCTATGTTCATATTCCCGCGCTTTTTCCCCTATTTCCAATCGTTCCAAAAAAAAAATCGTCACCAATACAATCATTAGTCCATTGGAAAGCAAAAAAAAATTCTGATCTATCTTGTTAATGCATTATAAAGAAAAAATTACAGGTAGGTAGGTAAATCTAAATAGGTAAGAAGTAGGTTAGTCTGAAATTTTTTTTGGTTTATACAATATAATTTTGTTAAATATGAAATTGATGATTATGAAATTTATGAACGAAGAGTAAGTAGTTAAAGAAGTAAATCAAATGGATCACATACATTTTACAGTGCCAAATTTAGTGCGTTCGTTACAGTTCGCCGGTATTTGCTCAAATGTAAATGACTGGTGTCGGTAGTAGCATGCTTATAAACGAGTAGGTGTGTATTACTGTATTAATCTGGTTATTGAGCTCTAG
The DNA here is from genome assembly GCA_963556165.1 of Tipula helvola. NCBI lineage: Eukaryota > Metazoa > Arthropoda > Insecta > Diptera > Tipulidae > Tipula > Tipula helvola. Next base: position 78,131,205 of record OY744482.1, on the reverse strand, counting down.
CGTTTCTTCAGCAGTGGAACCTGGTGTTGGCCCTGACGTCCCTGCTTAGATTGTACGGGATGGTCGGTGTTCTGGTGATTGATCCATCATCACACTACAGTGGATCAATCACCAGAACACCGACCATATGTATTGAAATACCCTGGATGGAGTAATGTGTGATGTCTGTTTGTGCAAATGATGCATGACGATCTGGAAAAACACTTAGCACTAGTGTTATGTCTCTTCTTCAACAATTGGCACATAAATTATTTTCCGAGACAAATTTTGATATTGTCTCCCAATTTACATTTTTGAATTTAGAACATTTGAATATAGGGTATTACTCCTGTAAACTACACCATAAAATGTTGGATTTGGTTGAGTTAACACAAAGATTTTGCACTTAGGTTGGTTATCCACAATTATTTTGTCTCGTCATCAATCAATAAAATATGGATTAGGAATGGACCATGCATTTCAGAGATTGGTCCTAGTTCCCGATACATTAAATTTGATGTTTTTGATCAAGTAGAAATGTTCGCAAATGCTCACCAACATTTATTAAAAATGTTTTTTGACGGATAGCCGGCTTAATGTATTACACTTATTACATGTGATTATTTCCAAGATGGTTGTCTTAAACCTTCTAATCCCCCAATTTTTCAAAACTAAAATAATTCAATCCTTTTAACAACTTCTTATCATAGACAATTTTGATGGGCTGCTTCCAGTAATTTCGCAAGAAAATTCGGGAAATCACGTACGTATATATTTGTTATATTTTATGGAAGCATGTCAAACTAGGTAGTCCAACCAGTTCCCCAGTTTTTAGAAAATCACATTTAAGTTTACATCATATAAAGAATTAATTTTTCTCTGTATAAGAGGCTGTGAACTTAAATATGATTTTCCTGATTTCAATAGGAATTTAATAGCCGAGGCTTTTATTTATTTTCCTTGAATTTATCTGATTTTACCTTTTGAAACATAGTTACCTGTGTGTTATAATTTTTGACACCGAAAACATCTAACTGACCTTGCGAGACGTTTATTTTGATAGCATAAGATTTCCATTACAATGATGGCAACTATAAAGAATTGTCTTCGATCCCCTATACTTCCCTTTAATATGGTTTACTATTATACGCTCAGACCTAGAGGTCATAGTCTTAATCGAAATAATTTTTTAGCTTGCTCTGAATTTCATTGAATGTTTTTATCGACGGCCATTTAGCATGGCTCCATCTACTTATATAAATCGTAAAAGCAAAATAAACAAAAAGTTGAACCTGGCCACTAATTGGTCATAATTAGCCTGCAATACCTTTTTTTAAATGGTTTTAGAATTTTAAGATCATACAAAAATGTTAGCATCCCAAATAATGATGACAAAAACAAGAAAGATGCAATGGGTCAAGCTCGAACGTTGATAGTTGGTCTGCTAAAATCAATAATTGGTTTAGCCTTATGCATTTATGTCGACCAAAGGCTTCTAGTTTCAGTACATTCAGATTCATATTTTAAGAATTTAGGATCGGCAAACCATTTCGATGATAATGACATATGTATATTTGGTTGATGTATGCGGTATTATCTCTGTTATTACGCCTAAAATTGTTCCAACACGATAAGTTATAAATTGACGGTAATTACGAGGATCTCTATTTAATTATTTTAAAACTCCGTCCAAAAAGTCTACTTTTAAAATCAATTTGATATAATTTTTATATATGTATAGATTGTCCAATATGAACTGACATTTTGAACACACCTTTTTAAGCGTCGAAGGTGATACTTGGCAAGTAAAAACTATATACGATTAGTAAAAAATGAATCGCTACAAACTTAATCAACGCATTGAAATACTAAAAATTCTCTATAGAAATTGTGACAATTTCATTAACACAGGCTCGTAGAGTTTGTGTCATAATGAATCACCAAATTTGTACGTGGGGACCAGATTAGTGATGTGACAACAAAAACTCTTGCTCGCCCAGCCAGACAGCTGAAAATATTACTGCCACAACTTAGAAATTTTATCAATAAACTCATTCGTCAACTCGGAGATTTTGTCAATAAACTCATTCGTGATGAACAAACAAAAATGTCGAATCTGAAAACCAAAGAGAAATAGTCGAAAAATCTATCCATCCACGAGTGATAGTTTGTTGCGGTTTCTTGGCCTGGTGGCAAGATTGTACCTTATTTTTTTTTAACCAACCGAACGATGCTAACTGATTATTTATGGCCCATGATCGAGGCATTGAATGTAAATGTTGTTAATTTGCAAGATAATAGCGCCACGTGCGACACAAGCCTTGTGTAATTTCTTGTTCCGGAGGCATCAATTGGCCGCCTGCCTAGATTGTACGATTTAACAAGTTTACAATTTTTTCTTTGGGGCTACGACGATTGAAGCACCCAATTATAATATCTAAGCTGTTATTTGAGAATATGACCTTTATTTACGTGAAAACGTTAATTTCCTTAAAAGACTAGCCGTTTAGAAGAGGGCTCGAGGAGGCCATTTGGCAGATATTAAATTTCATTATTAATAGTAAAGCTTGAAAAATTAACAAATTAAAAATTTGCTATACTTGAAAATGCGTTAAATCATCCACATTTGAGTCGCTAAATAAAAATGTTTTTAATCCAGATGCGAATGGTTTGAGTTACCTACAAATTTTCAACTCAACTGATAGGTTATTGAAAATGTTAGGAGCCAAAATTAAAAATGAATTTTGAAAATTGGTTGATGTAAACTTTTGTAGCCGAATACACTGATCATTTTTCAAATTGTAACCAGTACTGACATTACACTGTTTAACCTTTATAATGAAAAAGTCTTTATAGTTTTGAGCACATATAAATGTCTTAATGGAAATATCTGCGACTCCTGAAATAAAGGCCCTGATGAAGATAAACGAGGAGCATTATGCATAACTCTTATAATATGTTTTTGCACTATGATAAGGGGATAAATTCTAGCATTGTAGGTCCCACTCCATCATACTAGCCCATATAATAATTTCGAACCTATACAATAGCAAAATAAGTATTTCTTAATATCAGCCGTAAGGTGTACATTTCACTGATCACTAAGGCCAGATACTTGCGGAGAGATTCAATATGATGCTTCCATAACATCGTGTTATCAATGGATAGGCCAAGATATTTAAAAGATTTAACGAATTCAATTTTTAAACAAGTATCAATATAAGCAACTTGGTCACAATGAGCGTCATGATAAACAATATCCGGATCAATGAAAGTATGTATTGTCATTTAATTTGAAAAACATACCGTTAGTTTTATTGCTCAAAACCATAGAATGTGCATGGCCTCATTTTTTTACTAAGCATAAATCCGACTTCATATTTTGAATATTGACACTGCGAATAGGGTGACTATATAGAAACCCAAGATCGTCAGTGTTAGCTATCAACCTAGAGTTAAAATTTATTTGAAAAATTGAATTTAAATAAATTAAAAATAGCAGTTGGCAGTTTAAATAAGGACAGAATTTACGAAATGATTGTTAAATATCTCGGATATAGCAGGTTTAGCAGTTACTATAGAATTATCATCAATTACGAGTTCCTCAATCAAATCTTTCTTATGCTCCTTATTTAAAACCTCGTTGACCACTCTCCAGCTATCTTTAATATTGCCTTTTGTATTGTTGAATTTATGTTTATAGTATTTTTCTTTCTCAACATATGTTTCATGTTTAAGCTCTTTATTTAAAACTTTGAACTACAATAACAAGTTAGAATCTCTGGGATTTTAAATACTTTTTTAGATAAACCATTTTTGAACTAGATTTTTTTAGTAGAATTGCTCAAATCCAAGGCTTAACTCTTCTGTCCTAGCATGCGTTCTAGATACATTAGTTTCGGAATAATCATTGAGTTGAGCAATGACATCACCGATTATAGTCGCTTCGGACTAACTCTCTGTCATAGCAATAACATGGATAAACATGAATTGGGCGTTGGTTTCTTGATTAGCAATCGATGCCGTCAATTTGTGACTGACTTCATGCCTGTCAGTAATCGGATTTGTACACTCAGGTTTCATGGACGTCACTTTAACATCACATTTGTGAACATTCATGCCCCCACCGAGGAGAAGCCTGATCAAATCAAAGACGCTTTCTACGACCAGCTCGAAACCGTTCTGAGCAAAATTCCGCAACATGACATCAAAATTGTTTTGGGCGACTTCAATGCTCAAATTGGCAGTGCTGGCAGTACATATCGAAGCACTATCGGCCCAAACTCCTTGCACCATACATCAAACAACAACGGGATGCGCACCATCGAGCTAGCTTTACTGAACAACTTGGTGGTTGCCAGCACATACTTCCCACATAAGCGAATTCATAAAGCCACATGGAAATCAAACGACGGGACAACGGTCAACCAAATCGACCACATCCTCTTGTCCAAGAGACATTTTTCTAGCCTTAAAAACATCAAAACTAAACGTGGAGCTAACATTGATTCAGACCATTTCCTGGTAGTTGCTGAATTAAAATTTCGTCTATCAACCACATATAATCATCGCTTCCAGCGCATCACCCGTTGGAACACTGCGGCATTGAACGAGCAAGTTACCAGAACCACCTTCGGGATGACTGTATCAGAAATCTTGGAAAATAAACCACTTCCTGACTCCGTTCAAGAACAGTGGGACATTATCAAAACGGCGATAACCGATGCCTCAAAGTCCACCATAGGCCAAAATCCGTCAAGGCCTAAAAATCTCTGGATTGATGATGATTATATTGGTGCTATTCGGGAAAAAGATCGCGCACGACAACGAGATCTATCGCAAAGAACAAGGCAATCCCATAATGCCTACATGACTGCGAGGAGAATCGCTAATCGGCTATGTAGACGGAAGAAACGGGAATGGCATGAACAACAGGCACGCAATATCCAAAATTCTAGCCTGAGAGATAGATATCGTTGCATAAGAGAATTAGCTACGGACTTTCATCCACGTAGCAGCGTTATTCGCAACAAATCAGGCGAGTTGGAAATGGACACCAAAACCGTCCTCGAAGTGTGGCGAAATTACTTCTCCTCGCTTTTAAATAAACAGGCACCACCTTCCGAGCAACAACCTCTCTTGCTTCAACGCGATATTAACGTCGAGATGACACCACCACCTCCTCCATCATATGATGAAGTACGGAACGTGATATCGCAGATGAAAAATTACAAGACACCTGGTGAGGATGGTATCTGCAACGAAATGCTCAAATATGGCGGTGATTATCTGTTCTGCCGCATATTTGAGCTAATATTAACAATTTGGTCTAGAGAAGAAATCCCAGTAGAGTGGAAGACGGCTCTAATATGTCCACTTCATAAAAAGGGAGATCGATTAAACTGCAACAACTATCGCGGTATAGCTTTGCTGAACACGGGCTACAAGGTTTTGGCTAACGTAGTCGCAGCAAAGTTATCAACTTATAGCGAGAGGATCTTGGGTGATTATCAATGTGGTTTTCGGCCAAATAGATCAACGACCGATCAAACTTTCACGCTGAGGATTTTGCTGGAGAAATGCTATGAAAAGGACATCCCTGTACACAGTCTATTCTTAGATTTTCAACAGGCGTATGACAGCATTAAGAGGAACACGTTATGGAACGTATTGTCCTATCTGGGCATACCGTCAAAATTGGTTTCAATGTGCGAGCTCTTAATGGATGGCTCAATATGTAAGGTGCTAATAGAAGGCAAAATTTCGGATGCCTTCGAGATAACATCTGGAGTGCGGCAAGGAGACCCAATAGCTCAAACTCTATTCAATCTATCATTAGAGAATGTCATTCGTCAGCTTAATATAGCCCAGCGTAGCTGCCGGTATTATAAATCAACCCAGCTATTAGCATACGCTGACGATATCTGCATTCTGGGTCGCAACATCATCTCTCTGAAAGGGGTCCTCCTCCCATTGGAATTAACAGCCCAACAAATAGGCCTTCAGATCAATTAAGCGAAGACCAAATACATGGTGACCGCGAGAAGGCAGACTCGTGGGGACTTCATTTCAGGAGATACTCAATATGAAAAGGTAAATGAGTTTAAATACCTAGGATCACTGATCACTGAGCAAAACTCCGTTTCTGTGGACATTTCATCGAGGATCGCAGCAGGCTACCGAGCATTTTACGCCAATATCAAAATTTTCAAGTCTCCTCATATATCGCGCAAAATAAAATTGGACATCTACAAGGCGCTGATAAGACCAGTTGTCACCTTTGGTTGCGAGTCTTGGACACTAACAGCGCAAAACATCCAGAAAATCGCTGTAACTGAGCGTAAGAAGATAAGAAGAATTCTCGGTCCCATTAAAGAGGGAGCCACGTACAGAATGCGAATGAATCACGAGATCAGAAATGATCTCGATAAATAGGATCATCATAGGATTCATAAAATCGTCAAGGCTGAGATGGCTTGGGCACGTACTACGTTCACAAAATCGGACCACTAAACAGGCCTTGGAGTCGGCACCAGCGAAAGTAGGACCTCGTGGGAGACCACCTACCCGATGGATGGACGACATTGAGAGGGACCTGTACACACTCGGTCACCGTGTCTGGCGTTCTCTTGTGGCGGATCGGATTATTTGGAGGAGCATCGTTGAGGCGGCCAAATCCCTTCATGGGATGTAGCGCCAGCGGAAGAAGAAGAAGAATCATTGAGCCAGCATTCCTCATTCAACTCAACGAATAAATTTGCATAATTTATAGAGGAGACCTAATGTTTCAATTTTGGCAGTAAATGATTATTGGCAGAAATGTTCGACGGTGCAAAACTCATCGATGTCATACGGTGATCATAAATATCCGCAACGATACTAAATTCAAATTTCAAAGAATGTCTAAAAAATATGTGATCTATATATGTAGCAGAATCATTACAAATTCGTGTTGGTACATTTAACATAGAACGTAGGCCATGAGACAACATCATAAATATATAACTGTCTGAAGATGGGGGATGATCTAAAATATTTATATTCATATCACCCACAACTAATAAATTTTTCGCTTTAATCCCTGATACAATATTATTAAGCTCTACCAGAAAGACAGATGTGTTTAAAAAATTAAATCTATAAACAACTAGGACCGAAAACCGAACGGAATTAAATTCAAAATTTACCTGTAAAATGTCAGCACTAGTAGCATCGATCTAAGATACATTATTATTCATTATGTCATCACATAGATAAACAACAACTCCACAGGCCCTATATGTAGCATTATATTTACCGTAAATGGTAAATCCCGAGATTTTATAATTTTCAAGTTCATATTGTTCAACCCAAACCTCAGATAGAAGAATAATTTGAGGCAATATGTCAAGTGCAGCAATGTAAGCTACAAATAAATTGAAATTTTGTCTAAGGCTTCTAATATTTTGATGAACTATAAAAAGTTTTGATTTATTCTTCAAGTTGTTGTTGTTTGAAGATATAACATCTACATTGGCTTTTGATGGTTTGATTGTCGTACCTACCCCTAAAAAAGCATGACTTCGGGTTTTATTCTGAAACTCCTTCACAAGAATCCCAGCTGGCCATGAGGTTGAAGCCATCAGCTTTTCAAAATCGGCATTCAAAACCTTTATTTTGAAAGACGAGTAGTCCTTTGTAAAATTGTCTCGTATATTTTGCGTAAAACGATGAACCACAACATTATCTAACTTAAAATTAGTCTCCAGATATTGTCTAATATTTAATTTATTGACATCCGGATGAAGCCTTGAGACAAAAATCTGCTTCCTAAATTCTTTTTCTTGTGTATGGCAGCATTATTGCGCTTAATAACAAATTTTTCAGGCTCGACTGTTTTTCAACAACTGGGAATACTGCCTCATTCAATAAACCGAAACTGAACATTGTCCTTAAAGTGTTGTAATTTATAAAGCCGCATAACCTTTTATTTCTTCCGCAAGAGATGCTAACGGAAGAAGTAACCACTGTAATTGTTTTTCCATATTTTCTAATTAATACCAAAACACACTAATTTAGATATAACAAGGTTCCCCAGAGTTCAATTGGCAATACAATATAATTAGGTTTACATTTTGTTTCCTCACAGTAAATATATTCTGTTTGGCCATGTGTTGTTTGATCTAAAAGCTACAACTATTCAAGGCCAATGTTAAATTTCGGTTTATTGAAAGATGTAGCATAATATTATAATAACATAATAAATAGAACAGTAGCTCAGGTGCGACCGATTATAATAAATCCCATTCGTATCCTCCGTCTATTAAAAACATCCACGCCACACTAGTCAACCCCTCAACTCAAAAACACAGACGCCAACCTTCCTCTAAGTAAAATAAAAACATAATTAAATAAGGATAACACAGCCTATATTATTGCTGTAGTTGTCTCAATATATCTGGAGACATACTTTGGTAACTGGAATAGTAATTGTTAAGAATAAAAATGCAATCTATGATCAAAATGAAACCGAGAGTAATTTCTTTTACTTTTAACATTTGACGTTAAATATAAAATAATAATAGAATTTCAAAATTATTGCTACAATAATTTTATACCAACGAAACATGACTTGAAACTACTTATTCCAACGTCATAAAAATATACGGTCCCGTTGTTGAAAAACCCCCAAAGTAAGACTATAATAGAAATTTTAAATAACAGAATATCAACTAACTGATAATTTCGTTCACCACGTCCACAACAATTCATTCCGATCATTTCCCATTTGTACTCATAAACTTACACATCCCTTAAAAATGTAAAGTGTAAAACACTCAGAAAGGTACCGCTTAATAGTTAAAAAAGCTATGGTATAATTAATTAATTTAAATTTTAAACTCATCATCATGTCCATTAATATCGCTGAAAGTTTTTATTTATCAATCACTTATTATTAAGAAGTAATCCTAATTAATTCAAATTCAACATTCCCTTCAAAAACTTATGTAATCCTAGCTCAGAGACGACCCAACATAACAAATCCAATTAGTATCGGCCACCTATTTTACTTATATAAATATGAAGCTCTGTATAAAAATTAAAAACAATGATGTTATTTGCCATATACCATAGAATGCTGTAGAGGAAAAACAAACAAACGTCAAGGGCAAGAAAATCAGTGGGAAAAAGAGAAAGAGTAAAACAGAACAGGGTCCTATTTAAAACTCTATTCAATGCATTGAAATGGAGCGGGCTGCCCAAAATAAAACAATTAAAGTTTAAAAAATATTTGTATCCCAGTTGCAAACACACGGATAATTATTACCTATTTCAATTCTCCAACAAAATCAATTTTATTATTAAAAATAACCCTTCCAAAAATGCGTCATTACATTTCCAGTGTAATCCAAAAATAAATAAATAAATAATTACCGCGTTGTACAGTTGGCTTTTAATTCTAATCGCAGTTTTAATGCTCTAGTTATTTTGCAAATTTGTCAAAAATATTCATTTGGCTTGGACGCCCCTGAATTAGATACAATACCGGCTTAATTTTGGGATCCAATACATATTATATTCCTGTTCCATATATTTGTCTCGTTTACACCTAAAAATACAAGACAAACACGTGGAAGGGTAATAACCGAAAAAAACCTAACCTGATTTTTCATGAACAAAAACCGAAAAATTACCCGCGTATATCCATCATTATTTGACCATAAATAGGTCTAAATATGAAATATTTGTAATTAAATTTCAATCAATAATTACACAAAACATTATAATGGTCATGCATTATAACGCGAAAAATTAAAAATTTGATTTGTTTCGCCATAAATTTAAAATTTAAAATATTGCCTGTCGAATGCATTCCGATTAATTGCATTTTATCCATATTTAAGTTTATTTTGCGCTTAATCTACTTCACTTTTTACAATTTCATCACTTGTATGGAAATATTTAACTACACTTTACACTTTGTAACTACCCTTTACACTAAACTAAAAGAATAAAATAAAATAAATAAAATTAAACTAAATTCACAAAGAGGACGACCAAAACACATCCATTCTATTCGAACGTCAAAGACCGACCTGTTTGATGATTTATCAGAACTAAATCAAAATAGTATATTGTATAATTAGGAGGAGAAGTACTGCATTCCCGGACGATAGTGGAAATTGGCGGACTAGGCGATAGCCGAGTCCGGCCACCACGGGAGTCCGGGAATGCACTTTTCTCCCAATTGTACATACTATTTATTTGTCGTGGCTAACTAAGCAATAATTTTATGTTATTTTCGATTTTTTACTTTGTTTTGATTTCTTAATATAATAATTAATGAATAATACTAAAAATTATTTTGGGTTTATATTCATTTTAAAGTCCGATCGGAGAAAAAATAGTATGTACAATTCGGAGGAAAAGTGCATTCCCGGACTCGTCTATCGCCTCGCTATCGTGCGGGAATGCAGTACTTTTCCTCCTAATTATACAATATACTATTTCGTACGATCGGAGAAAAAATCATTTTATTTCAACTATACCGAAAATCAATGATTACATGATTGATTTCTGTCCGGGAAATGAATTATGACGGTACAGAACAAAAGTGCCCGGAAAACGAGCTATTACAGTACAGAAAAATATTCAACCAAACAAAAAAAAAAAAATAACTAAGGTAACTTGATAATTTGAAAATCATTTGAATTTATTTTCTTTAAATTTCAAATTCATGTTTTTACTTTAAAATTCAATTTTAAATTAAAAAAATCGAATTAATGTCCCATGTAGAATGAAATAAAAGGTTGTACATACGTTACACGTACGTTAAATGATCGTTACAGTATTCGTTCAAAAATATAATAAACGTCGAACTCGTACTGTAATAACTCATTTACCGCCCTTGTAACGTAAATAACTATTACAACATCATTTTCATTGCACATATCGAATTTCAACATAATCAGTTAAGAAACAACCAAATTCTATCCTAATTGATGATTTTCGAGAACTTCCCATTTCCATCCCACATATCAAATTTCATCATTATTGGTTTGGAAATGGCCAAGATCCATTCTGTTTGGCCATATTCCAGAACCAATTAGTCAAGAAACGGCCAAATTCCATAGTTATCTGCCATATTTCAGAATTTACACTGCATCGCCAATGAAAAATATTTTGCTTTCCAGTTACAAGATTGTAAGCAGGTTATTTTGATAAAAACAAATTTTACTCGTTATGTTGGTAGATTCCTTAAGCAAAAGGCTGACAAACTTTTAGCTTTTGTCTTAATAATAGTTAGAATGACAGAAAATTTTCCAATTATTGAAACGACAAATTTAATTTCGTTAGATGTTTCTTGTCAATTTAACAAAATTGTTATAATTTCTACATGAAAACTGAAAATTTCACATAACAGATTTTAACAAGTCAGCATTGGTTTTGATGAAATTCACCATACACGATGGAAATGGAATTCTAAAATGATTGTTGTTTTGGGATATGGCCATTTAGGAGGGAACTAGGCCATTTCTTATCCGAAATCGGATTCTAAAACGATTTTTGTATGAAGTTCTGGAATATGGCCATTTAGGAAAGAACTTGGTCATTTTTTATCTAATTTTGATGAAATTCAGCATGAACGATGGGAAAGTGATTCGAAAGTTATTTTTAAATAAAGTTCTAAAATATGGTCAATTAGGAAGGAACTTGGCCATTTCTTATTCGATTTTGATTAAATTCAGCATGTACAATGGAAATGGGATACTAAAATTGTTATTTGATGAGGTTAGTGACTTCTTCTATAAATAATTTAAAAATCCCATTGTCATCGTGTATGCTGAATTTTATCGAAATCAGACCAAATTGGCCAAGTTCCTTCCTAATTAGCCATATTCCAAAACTTCATCCAAAAATTATTTTAGAATCCCATTTCCGTCGTACATGCTAAATTGCATCAAAATCGGAGAAGAAATGGCCAAGTTCCTGCCAAAATGGCTATATTCCGGAACTTCATCCAAACATAATTTAAGAACCTTATTTCCATCGCGCATAGCAAATTTCATCATAATCTGTTGAGAACTAGGCAAGTTCCTTCCTAATTGGCCATATTCCAGAACTTTATCTAAAAATCATTTTAGAATCTCATTTCCATCGTACATGCTCAATTTTATTAAGATCGGATAAGAAATGGCCAAGTTCCTTCCTAATTGGCTATATTTCAGAACTTCATCTAACAATCGTTTTAGAATCCCATTTCCAACGCCCATATCAAATGTCGTCATAATCGATTGAGAACCTGGCAAGTTTCTTCCTAATTGGCCATATTCCAAAACTAACTAATTCTCGTATCATCGCAGAAATGTCTGTCCTTGTCCGCTCTGATAAAGTGTCTGTTTACCGTAGACAGACACAAAGTTATTCGCGATTTTACTTTAACCCTTGTGTGTATACCTGAAAAATTTTACGCTAGTACACACCCGACCCACCCGGGTAGCCAAGTCTATTTTTTCGGGTTTTTCAACCGATTTTTTGTCGGTTCCGCTATGTTGTTGCATTTATGTTATAAATTTAGTATTTTATTGAATAAAAACGAGAAAAATATATATGTATATAGGGAATTCCCCATAATGAAAGTGGAAAACGAGAAACGAAAAAACACAAATGAGGAGAAAATTATTAATACACCCATACCTCACTTTGCGACGGTAATTCGTTCCATAAAAATGCGTCTTGTAAATAAAATTGCAACATAATTAAATAACCTTGACGTATTTTCAGAAAGAAAACATTTAAGTAACGAAGCAACAAATAAATAAGGCGACGCAAAACTGAAATTTGGTAGTAACAAATGTACCGTCGCAATTCGAAACGTCGCAACTCGAAACGTCGCAAATCGAGGTATTGGTGTATACTGTCCGTCATACTAATAGGTTGTGGTTGTTCAAATATATAAAACATTCCTTAAAAACTGTGATCGCAAATACGTGGCACGCGTGCCAAACCTTGCACGTTTAAAAATTGGCCTGGCACGCCAAACAATTTTAGAGTAGGTACTCAACAATTTTAGTAATTTTTCCAAAACAGAGAGAAAGCTTTTAGAATTTTGATAAAGCTTAACCATTGAAATGCTGGAGAACGAGGAAAACATGAAATCAATTTGGTCATACAACCACCTTTAAATGAATGTCAAGTATTTTCGACAAATACGGAAGGTTCGAAAGTAAATTTGAAATTATTTTTGTTAGGTACCGATATGTTTCAGGTTGTTAGGTACCGATATGTTTCAAATGGGTGAGTTTAGCGATGTTTTATTCGTACGCTTGTAATTTTAGTTCTGGGTTTATTTAGTACTACAAATTACGAGAATTAAAAAGCACTTTTGCGATAATATTATTGAATGAATAAACGTTATTAATTCGAATTTAAATATCAATTAATTAAAAAGGCATTGAACCAAAAGTTTTATTCAAAATTCCAGAGAAATACGATTAGCAGAAAGGTTAACTTTCACGCGTAAAGTTTTGAAACTGGAAATTCGTAAGAAGATCTAAAATTCTGAATCGTTTTTCTTCATCTACTTAAACCTACTTGACTATTTAGTTGACGATGCCAGATCATCGCGTAACAGAATTTTAACACACCATTTCATAATACATATTGTAGTTGAAATAGATACATAGATCAAAAATGTTTGCTCCAAATATCGTTGTGGGTTCGTATTTTTATAGGTGAACATGTTGAAAAGAATTAGGAATAGAACGGCCTAAGGCAATTGTTTTGGGTTAAGACTTTGAGCCCGATTTTTGGGATAATTAAATGCATCTTAAAATAAAACTTTGGTGATCCTTAATATTATATTTAAATATCATATTTTGATTTGGCACGCAGAAAATCAGTCATTTAAAAAAATAATTGTATTGGCACGATAATAACCAACTATTTGCAAATATGTACTGGTATAAAATTACAGTGGCGGATCGCAATAGGGATATACAATTTAAAATAAATTAAAATAAAACTAAGTCTTTTCCTTATATTTTGTTCTGGCTACCCGGGTGGCCGGGTGTGCGTTAGAAGGGTAAAGAAAATTATTCACACATAACTCCATCAAAAAATAATTTTTATCCAATTTCTATACAAAAATCGAAAACTAATAGTCAATTCTTGGATGTCAAGAAGCTAGAAACGTCTAACTTCAAAATTGCAGTCCCCACAAATATTTAAAGTTGAAATGGCTACCCGGGTAGCCGGGTGCGTACACAAGGGTTAACCCGATTGTCAAAAATCGCCTTGTGAAAACGAAATAATCTGTTTTTTGTGAAAATTGTGTAATGACGGTCGTCTGTCATTTCACGATTTTCACAAAAACCGGATTATTCTGTTTCCACAACACGATGTTTGATAATCGGGATAAATGAGAATTGCGATTAACTCTGTGTCCGTTGTGGTGAGGTGTCCCTTGAAGTGACTGTCAGTTGAAATGAGTTTTCACTACTTTGTAGTTTGTAAAGTAAGATTAGCAATGGAATAATAACCACTTTTTGATTTACCCGTTAAATACAGTACAGTAAAACCTCGATATAACGGACTAATTCAGACGTGGGCAATCCGTTATAGCCGATTGTCCGTTATATAAAAATATATATAATTTTTTCTCTTTTGGTCATTATTTGACCTTTATCTTCTTACAACTGCTGCGACAAATTTTCCATGTTCACATGTTCACCATTATTCTGTATTATTCTGCTGTAATCGGTTACTTCTAGCCCTTCTAAATCGACCATTCTCTAAAATTCGAACTTTCACTTAATTCCAGGCTGCCGCAAAATGAAAAAATTGCCGATATTAGGTTATAGTTTTTTATATTTTTTGATGTACGATGTCCTCTTGTGTCTTCTTCAATAAATTAATCTGGTAACACAATCATTACTTCCTCTAGAGATTTTTGCGGTATATACGTTTTGTGGCCAGAATTATTCCTTGGCACATTGGCTGGTTAAGTGAAGTGGTATTTTTATACTGGATTAGTGAAGTTGTATATCGGCATCGAGAAATGCAGAATGTGTAAGTTCATTTTTTCTAATTTTGCTTTTTTCGCACGAAAGAGGGAAATATTTTGCATCGATTGGCATTTATAAAATATTATAAAAAGTATTTTTAAGGGGTGAAATTTAGTGTTTGCTTGGTTGTAGAAGATAAGGAGAGTGAAAAATAATTTTCATTGTCTCCTGAAAAAAATTGTTTATGGACTTCAATTTACATTTTCGACGACGATATTAACATAAGTTTATATTCTAATTAAAAAAAAATAAAAATTTTGTCCGGTTTATCCGAAGTCCGGTATATCGGGGTCCGTTATATCGAGGTTTTACTGTATTATGTTTACGTTACATAAGCGAAAAGATACAAATTCGCTTAAATTATGTATTTAGAATCAACATGCATTACAATATAAAACGGTCGAACATAAAATTATAAATACCGAAATTTTTTCCAAACTATCGATAGTTATCGATAACCATCGATGGTGGTTCGATAGTCAAAACTATCGATAGCTATTGATAGTTCTCCACCTCTACACACACGTCGAAGTCCATCAAAATTGGTTAAGAAGCGGCCAGAAAACGTAAATAAAATTTAATTAAGAAATACAATTCGTTTTGATACATTAATTTGTAAAAGGTTGAACTTGAATTGTGAAAGGTTGTACTGGAATTGTAAAAGGTACAATTTGAAGTGTAAATCGCATTTCGGCTACAACAAAATACGTTTAAATCAATTTTCTGATTTGTCTGTGATTCATAATTCCAATCAAGATTTGATCTCTAAACGCATAATATTTTCGTATTGGAACGTCGATACCGTATAATTTCATAGCAATAAAACAATTTTGTTGTTACAATGAAATATTTGCGATTTATTCCTTTTGGATCTTAGTCATCATTTTTTTTTAAATATCTGAACAAGGTATATTGTTCTGTCTTTGTTTCATGAAAATCGGATAAGTACTTTTTGAGTTAATACTTATAGCTTTGGCTTGAGATGAGATGAGATACCTAAAACGCAGTATACCTGACAATGCAAATTTGATTTCGATGGTCACTTATAGCGTAATAAAAATTAATTTTGAATGTTTTTGAAGTGTTCCATTGTTCGAAAAGGTTAATAACTCTGCTAACGTAATTATCCATGTTTTTATTGTGTATTGCTCAAATTTACGATTTTAAAGCAAAGATCAAATTATACATATATAAAATAAAATAAAAATATTTTCCCCCCTTTCCGTTTCAGAATCAAAAGAAATTTTACACGGTATTAATGGTGAATTTTTGGCTGGTAAACTAACCGCAATTATGGGACCATCAGGAGCAGGCAAAAGTACACTATTGAATATTATGGCTGGGTACGTGTGTCGCGGTGTATCCGGCGAAGTATACGTAAATGGTGAATTGCGCGAACATAATTCAGAAGCATTTAAACAAATATCATGCTACATCCATCAAGATGATGCATTACGAACTTATTTGACCGTTAAAGAGTATATGATTGTGGCAACACATTTAAAATTAGGATTTTCGGTTTCAAGAGAGGAAAAAATAAAACTGGTAAGTGTCTTGTTGTGTACCCTTCTGTTATATGTATAGACATATAAATATTAATATTTCCCAGATCAAAAAAATATTAGTGTTACTTGGATTAGATAAACGGCATAATACATTTGCCGGCCGATTATCAGGTGGGCAAAAGAAACGGCTCGCCATAGCCTTGGAATTAATTAATAATCCACCAGTATTATTTTTGGATGAACCAACCTCAGGTTTAGACAGCTCATCATGTACACAATGCGTTACACTATTAAAAAAATTAGCGCAAGAAGGTCGAACCGTTATTTGTACAATTCATCAACCGAGTGCTTTATTATTCGAAATATTTGATAATTTGTATACGGTGTCGCAAGGCAATTGTATATTCCAAGGACGTATTAAGGAATTAGTTCCATTTTTGAGTGATTTAGGATTGAATTGTCCACCATATCACAATCCAGCCGATTTTAGTAAATATACATTACACGAATATACAAAATTATTTATTTAATTTATTCTGTGTTTATTTTACATTATATAGTGATGGAAGTAGCCGTTGGTGAATACGAGACAGACATGTCTAAAATGATTCAAGCAGCGGCAAAATATCATCAACAAACATTATTTACAGAGGAACGAGCTATTCTAACTTCAGCCGCTGGTATGCCTGATGGTAAGTTCTCTATAAAATTTAATTATAATTTGCAACCTATATATATATATATATATATATATATATATATATATATATATATATATATATATATATATATATATATATATATATATATATATATATATATATATATATATATATATATATATATATATATATATATATATATATATATATATATATATATATATATATATATATATATATATATATATATGTAAATTAGATAAATTGCAAAAACGTGATATCGATATCTTGATTACATAAAAAAGGTAGGTTATTTGCAATTTTAATGTTTATGTTATGCAATAAACATTAAGAAATCATCGAGATTAAAATAAAATGCGGTTTACATTAGATCGATACGTGTACGCTGCAGAAAAATATTTTATATGCACATATTTACATTTTTTTTAAGTAAATAAATAAAGAGTCGCGACTAATAGCGGTAAATTTATTTTTTTTTTTTTTGCGAAGGTTGTTTAAGTATTTAAATACGTATTAAGTTTAATAATATTGAACATAAAATATTTAAAATTCATGTATATTTTGGATTACACATATTCGGTTGCTTCGTAATTACATTTATTTAAATAAGTAATTAACAGTTTGTTATATATGTAGATTATATCGTAAGAAAACGGGGTTTAGCTATTTTATGTCTATTTAATGTCTACACAGTCATAACCCGATAATAATATTGTGAAGGTGAAGTTTAAAGAGAAGTATAAAATAACGTAAAAATATACCGGTTTTATTGAATAATAAGATTGAAAGTGATCTTAACAAGTTTCTTTGTATTGTGCAACTTGGTTTTTGTGTGAAATAGTTTATATAATATGCGGTGATCTACAAACATATACATAAATGTGGAACCGTTTTAACCGTATAACTTGATTATTTAACATTGATGATTTATTTATTGTTGTATACGTCTTTAGATTATTAAGTGCAATGTACTTTAAGTTTGTTTTCGTTTTTGGTATTTGTGTTTAAGTTTCATTTATTTACCTTTTTATATATTCATATATAAGAGTATGAACCTTGAACAAGCGGTCAATGTTTTATTATTATTTTAGACAGAAAATTAATAGAAATGTTACCACGACCTTTTCAGTCTTCTTGCAATGTCGAATTACATAAGGCATTCTTTGAATAATAAGTGAAACAATAGCTTTGGTTCCTGTAGTTGAATTAAGCTCCTTGTCACGTTTAGTCCACAAATTATTGTTCAAACTGTGTTGAAATATTGGCGACTTTCATAATTTTAAATTAAGAATATAATATTACTTTAGAACGTGACGGACATTTTAACGTGTTTACAACAATCTCAACATAACAAAAATATCCTTTGATACAGATAATTTCATAAAAATTTTGCTAGCGATGAAAAACTGAAATTTGAAAGACAAACCTAATCATTGTGAAAATCTGGTCAACCATACACAATATTATGACTTTTTATTTTACAAAGTGAAAATGTTTATTGTATTATACAAACTTAAAATGAAATAAAATTATCAGGGTCGATGGGCTAAGGTACATTGAAAAAAAAAATTCGGTGTAGGCTGTGTCTTCTACGCAGCCGTGGGTGTTTTCCGTGATAACGTTTATAAGCGGTGCGGGAAATGGCACGATGTATGGGTTTGTTAAATTAAATTTATTTATTATTAGCAACATTAAATGAGAGTACAGAGGTTGTTTGCAAACGATTGAGTACTAGGCGATGGTACGATAAGTACGATATGAAGCGCAGGGTCTCGGCGGTGATGTGCCTGACGAATGTGTGATCCAGACAAGTGCCTCTCAAAGTCGTCGAGGCTAGTGTGTTGCAGGTGCAGTCTAGGTCGAAGGTGTCCATGATGAAGCGCATGAATTCGGCTTTAGCGATGACATCAATGTTAAAATCGCCGCAGAGCGCAAGAGGTATATCGGAGTCCAGACTGATATATGGCGGTACGTACTGGCTCCGAGGCATTCTCCCTTTACAGTGCTCTCTCGCATTCTAAATCGTCACTTTGTAGATCTAAATTTTATTTAGAATTTATGTGAAAATTAATTATTTTAATTTACAATAAATTATCTACCACAGATTCTTTACGCACAAATTGACACCAGAATTGCTCCGATCAGATGAGGGGTTTTCTCGCTACAATGATTTCAAGCATTTTTAATCGCTATTTCGTAGTTTGTAATTTTAATTAACGTTTATGTGGAGATTAATTATTTTAACCACAGTTTCTGTATGCACAAATTAACACAAGAATTGCTCCGATCAGATGAAGGGTTCTCTCGCTACAGTACTCTCAAGCATTGTAAATAGCTGTTTTGTACTTTGTAATTTTAATTAAAATTCATGTGGAGATTAATTATTTTAATTTACAATAAATTATCTGCCACAATATTATTAAGCACAAATTAATACTCGAATTGATTCCATCTGATGAGGTATTCTCCCGCTATAGTGCCCTCAATCTCTGTAAATCGCTATTTTGTAGTTTGAATTTTTAATTAAAATTTATGTGGAGATTAATTAATTTAATTTAACATGACTTATCCACTACCGGTTTTTTACACTAAAATTGATACCATCTGATATCCGATCGGATGAGACATTCTCTCGCTACACTGGTTCAAGCATTGGTCGAAATCAGAGCTTCGCCGCGCGGGTTCCTTTACCGGCTAATGACGTCACTGCGATAATATTATACGTGAGGCATAAAGCCGAACGACCAATCTAAGCAATCATACCTTTAAATTAAAGGTAATGCTTATAGTTGATGAGTAATTGCCCCCGACCAAGGGCTAAGTTTCGGGTCAGTTAAGTAATCAGCAAGTAATTTCACGTATCACTTTTACAACATAACACAAATTATGAGCAAAACGATCTTCTACGGTGACTCTACTAAATATTTGTAAATATTTTCCTGTGAACGGAACTTTTGAGTTTACCGTTACTGGCCACTTTTGAGGGGCTCCAATCCTCCACAGCACTATTTCACAGTAATTTTTATCAAAAAGTCCATTCTACTGATTACCCGGTAATGAAGGCCGTTCACCTTATCACACAGAAACATGTAGCACCAGTGGCGGATTAAGGTCGGTTGGGGCCCCGGGCGCAGGAGAAAAAATTAGGCCCCTTAAAAAAATAGAGAGAGGCAGGAAAATAAAAATACAGATTCACGAATTTAAGCATCCTGGGTGTTGATTCTCTAAAAAATAAGGTCGCACGTGACAAATAATAGTGACACAACTCAAAATTTCAAATTGTTCAGGAGAGCAAAAGAAAAAATGCTAATTTCGATTTTAACTATCATACTATCATAGGATATTGCCCATGGGCGTCAAAAAAAGGAGATCAGAAAATCAAGCCGTCGCTCGCTTTGCAAAATAAATATGAAAACGCCGCTATGTCGGTTATGAAATCGATCATTACGCATCTTTCTGACGAATTATCTCAAAAACTCAATTTTTGAGTTGTGTCACTTTTCTAAGTTATGTGCGATGTGTAAACGTGAAAACTTGTAAAAGGCAAAGCTTACTTTTCTGAGTTTGAAATTTTTCGAGAGGATTACCATTAAAATAATATCGAAAAATTGCAACTCATAAAAGAAAGCTTTGCTTTTTACAAGTTTTCACATTTACACATTATCTTTAGAGAATCAGGACACAGTTAGGAAATTCCTCATTTTGTGTAACGAGTGGGATATTTGCGAAACGAGTGAAGCGAAGCGCCCCCGTACAGCTACATAGTTTTATTACAAACAGTAAATTATTGAATTTTGAGAAAGTCTTTGGATGGTTAAATTCCAAATTAATTTTAAAATTTTTTAGAAATCCAGGGCCCTATTCTCGAATTCCACATCCATTTTCCACATGTGGAAATCTGTCAAAATTCACAAAAACGCCCGGAAATTTTATTTCACGTATTCTTGAATTCCCTACTAATGGAATTTTTTCGGTATTAAGGGAATATTTCCGAATGGATATAAGTATGTGGAAAAAATTCCTCATGTACGAAAAAGTCAATTTTAAAAAGTTCGTAAAATTTTTATTTTGTGAATAAAAAATCATTTCGAAATTTTTTTTATATCAAAATTCATGATAACATAAAAAGAATTCTTAAAAAATGGACTGCCATATAGCAAAAAAAAACATTGCAAACATTAAACGTATTTAATTTAGTTGACTTTATTGACAATTGCTGCTTTCGTAAAATTACAAAATTGCTGAGTGGTGAATAAAAAATTCCGAATGATTCAAGAATAGAGTATTTAGTTGCATGTGGAATATACATAGGGAAAAATACCAAGGGAACTATTAAGGGAATTTTGACAGATGTCCACATGTGCGATATGCATCGCAGTTCAAATGGTAACACAGTTCTATTTTTTTTTTTCCGCTGGCTCTACATCCCATAGAGGGATTTGGCCGCTTCATTTGAAGTTTCGTAATCATTTTTTTAACGGATAATGAGTGATTACTTCATTGATCCAACATTAACCAGCCGTGATTTTTTCATCACCCGCCGGGAATTGAACCCGGGACCTCCGGAGCTTAAAGCAAGCATGCTAACCACTGTGCCACCGGGGCGGCTGTTCTTTTTTGTTTCACTTTACTTTTGTTTCGTTTTATTTTTTCCATTGTAATTAAATCTGAGAAAGACCTTTTCAGATGACAATCGCTCTGTTCTCTCCGATATAATAAAAAAACGCACGGACTGTTAATCAAATAAAACAAAATTACAAAACTTTAAAGTTACAAAACGACTTTACATTTTTAAAGTCCAAAGTCAACGCAGCCGGTTTGAAAAACACTTTATATTTGCATGCGGGGCGAAACGCAGCGTAGCCGAGCAAGTGCAAAAAACAAAGCCACTTTTAATCTGAATAACGCACGTACTGTTTTTTCTCCATCGAAGAAAATGCATTGCGTACCCTAATTATAAGTACAAATTACACGCATTTAATATTTCTTGATTGAAAATTTGATGAAATATCTAGCTAAGAAAGAGGTCTTAACTTCTTTTCGTTTGGGCATTTTACCAAGTTATGACGTGTCAAATACTTTTAATGTTGAAAACAGTATTAAAGAACATACATCTTTAAACATTTATGTATATTAAATTATTAACCCATTTTTTTTTTCTTCTACACACAATGTAAACACGAAAATTACTTTAGATACTTAGCCATTAGAAAAACTGGAAAGTTGGAATTTTGCGGGGCCCCCCAGAAGTCGGGGCCCCGGGCGCGCGTCCGGTGCGCCCGCCGTTAAATCCGCCAGTGTGTAGCACAAGTCACAGTCCACTCGAGTCTCTATTCAGTTTGCGGTTACCACGTTCCGTCGGTCACGCAATCAACAGGCTTGGGTGTGGTCAATTTCCTTCCTCACCCAACGCGCGCCTTTTTACTAACCCACCGCAAACCGCGCGAATAGGCAATCTCACACCAAAAAAAAAATTGCGGTGTGGCCAACACACGACTTTCTTTTACTAACAGCGAATTTTGAGAGACTTATTATTATTATGCAAATTTCTTGAACATTTTTTTTGTTTTTTCCGGTTGACCGATTTGGAGTAAAATTCACTGGGACCTCCCAATTTATCAAAAAAGCTTAAATCTGAAGTTTCAGTTCGATTGGTTAAGTCATCTGGGATGTAAAGGGGACACAGGCTGACAGACTAACAGACAGACATCATTTCGAAACCCACTTTTTCAGGTTTAGGGGGCCTCAAAACAGATAAATCTTCAATAATCTCAAGGTCGAAAATTTGCATGACTACTCTACTTTATTTTACTTACGTAAACGAAAGTTTAAAACTAAAAGAGCGTCATGTATCCACCGCTATCCCGCGCTTTTATGTTTTTTTTTCTTTATTGTTTTTTGTTATATTTTGTTATTCGAGATATGTCCCGCACGATCTTAAATTCGACTTTTGTCACTCCGGCGACATCTATCTATCCGAATCCGTTCAACATGGCATATTTCAAAACGGAATATTTCAAAATGGAATATGAAAATATGACATATGGTACACTATGGCATATTTTAAAATGGCATATTTCAAATCGGCATATGGTACGCTACGGCATAAGGTACACTATGGCATATCTTAAAACGGCATATTTAAAAACGGCATATAGTACGCTATGGCATATGGTACACTATGGCATAAAGTACACGATGGCATAAAGTACACGATCACATATTTTCATACGGCATATGGTATAATATGGCATTTTCTAAAACTTGGCTATTTCTTAGCCGAGTATGATGAAATTTGGCAAGTGCAATGAAAATGGAATACATACTAAACCGGATTTTAGACGAAGTTCTGTAATATGGCCAATATTAATTAACCGATATGATGAAATTCAACATATTATATGTACGTTAGAAATGGTCTTCTTAAAAAAATTTTAGATGAATTTCTAGAACATGGCCAATCATGATGGAACTTGGGTATTTCTTAAACGATTATGATGAAATTCGACAAGTGTGATGGGAATGGGATCCTAAAATGAGTTTAATAGAAGTTCTGGAATATGGTTAATTTTTATAGAATTTGTCTATTTATTGGCCGATAATGAAGAAATTTGGAAGGAGTGATGGAAATGGGATTGTTAAATGGTTTCTAGATAAAGTTCTGAGATATGGCAATTTTTATGCAACTTGGCTATCTAATAATTGATTATGATGAAATTCGCCAAATATGACGGAAATAGGATTCTTAATGAATTTTAGATAAAGTTCTGGAACAAGGCCAATTCGAATGAAAATCGGCTATTTCTTAACCGATTATGATGAAACTCAACAGAACGATGGAAATGGGATTCTAAAATGGTTTTTATCATCAACTTATAAAGTTACCCTATATACTTTCTAAAATTGCCCTTTACCTATTGGAATTTTTTCGCTTAATGCATTTTAATGAATTTTCCTTCACTTAATGCAATTAAATTTATTCTCCACACGGAAATAAAAATATTGGTAATAAAGATATAATCAGGAAGTGCTTATTAATATCTATAATTTTTCATTTTTATTTAAATCTAATTTTAAAAGTAAAAATATGTATATTGGCCCTTCCGGTTTATTCTTATTCATTGAAATTATTTTTAAAGAAGGAACTAATTTTATACTAACATAAAAATTTAGCAACATAATTGGATAATAGCGCATTTATTGTAGGATTTTTTATTATTTTAGTAATGACTTTTTTCAAATCACTAGTATGAACTCGTTTATAAGACGAAAATAGGGTTCTAAAATGGTTTTTAGGTAAAACCACAGAGAATTTTCTTCTTAATTCTCTGTGACAAAACTCTAGATTGTTGTCAATTAGGTTGAAGCTTGACTATTTTTAACCGATTATGCTGAAATCCATTCACTTAATAGAATTTTCCTTTACTTAGCGAATTTTCCTTTAAACTTTTACCTAACAGAATTATCCTTCATTTAGTAGAATTATCCTTTATTTACTTAAATGTTCCTTCACCTTTCCGATTATTATGAAATTCGACAAGTGCGATAGAAATGGGATCTTAAAATGATTTGTAGATGAAGTTCTGGAATAAGTTAAATTAATCTGCAACATGGCTATTTCTTAACTGATTATTTCGAAATTCGTTCTCTTAATAGAATTTTCCTTCACTTAACGCATTTTCCTTTAAACCTTCACTTAACAGAATTTTCCTTCAATTAGTAGAAATATCCTTTATTTACTTAAATTTTCCTTCCGCGTGCCCATGAGAGTTACCGAAGCCGTTAGCCTCTACAATCAAGGCCGTTCTTATATATTTAGGCGCCCTGGGCTAAAAATATTAGGCGCCTATGTAGAAGCTAAAAAAATTTTCCAGTGCAGAATCATCTTCTGTTTTAAAACCAGTACATTCGACACCATATGAAATTCTAGAGAAAATACAAGACATGAAGTTCAAACAGCAATTAGAAAGAGAGGCAATTAATTCCAGTAACAATAAACAATATCAATAGGCGTTGAGACCTGTAATTGTCATACAAACGGCCATTTGGATCGGTCGAATATTTCTACACGTTCCGTGGAAAATTCAATTTTTTGAAAATCAACTGAACTATAGCCCACAAATTCGATCTTGGACAATTGGTGACGCCCTAATAATGCGGCGCCCTAGGGCTGCAGCCCTTACAGCCCCATGGTAAAGATGGCCTTGTCTACAATTCTAAGTTAAATTAGTCGATGTCATTTTTCTTCAATTTATTTTCCTCACAATAGAGAAAAAAAAGTACGGGAAATTGTTATGCAAGATTTTGTATTGCAATATTTTGTAATGCAAAATGTTGTATGCGAAATTTTTTAATGCAAATGCAATATTTTGTAATGCAAGATTACATACCCAACCCAGTTTTTCTAAGTCCCTTATTTTAAGTTAATTTTTCACATAAGCAAGCATTTATGCACATTAAGATAAAGGTTCAGATTCAATAAGTAAAAAACAAATTTTAATAATTAATTTGCATACACACATTTTATTTAAAATTATAATTTCACAAGTTAGTATCTCTTCTTGAGCTATGTTTGAAAAAATATAATAAAAATTAAACTAAATTTAATGGATTAGTGCTACAAATCTATAAAGAGCTATATTATTTGCGATGCCTTTAAGGGAAGACATTTCCTCTTTAGGCCGTCGATTTATCGTGATATATTTAAGCTTTCTTTCTTTTTCTAGATATTTTCTTTGGAAATAATTGTTCACCAGATCTCATTTTGTCGATTCGGTTTTTAATAAATATTTGTTCTTTCCCAAATAATTTGGGTAAAATGAAATAAACAGCCCTTAAAAATTACATCCGGCCGGAAATTTTTTAGTGCAGAAACTGGAGCTAGTTCGAAATCTGAAATAATTCTTGTAGGATGTAAATTAATGGAATGAGAACAAGCAATTTCGAATAGCTCATAAAAAACTCATAATATGAATTTTTACTCGGCTATCGCCTCATGGAACAAACTTATCCCTTGTGGATATTTTCTCGTTTTGCTCACTAGTACCATAAATAACTATTATCCATATAAAAAAGGAAACAAGTTTTTGGTGACAAAATTTTGTAAAACAAGATTTTGGAGAAAAGAGTTTAGAAACAATATTTTGAAAAATAGTAAGACGTGGCCAACCCTATGCCGTTACGTACCATATGTCGCTTTAAAATATGCCATTTTTAAATATGCCATAGTGTACCATATGTCTTAGTATACCATATGCCGATTTGACATATGCCATTTTGAAATATGCCATAGTGTATCATATTCCGTAGTGTACCATATACCGTTTTGAAATATGCCGTATATCGACCGAGACCCCTATCTATCATCACTGCACTCACAGTTTTTCGTTGCATGCCCACTTTTCTATCGCAGATGGTTGCATCCCCACTTTTTAAAGTATGTGTTACTCTCCTTCTGCAACGCAGGCATTACTGCTCAGTGGCAACTGACAGATGGATGGAAATGTATTTTATTTATTTTACCGGACCGCGGAAATGGGAAGCAAAGGATTGTGATTGGAAAATCTACCAAATTGGCCTATTTCGTTGTCGTGCTTAATCTCCTTACTACCAACAACCGGCTACACGAAATACATTCCAAAGATAGGTATCACAATGATGTGATGCAGTTGTTGAGGCGTCCGCTAGATTCCGAGCTGTACCTTTAGTTGATAAAAAATACAACGTTTTTCATCGATTTGATTATCTAAAATATACAAATTTTGCGGTTCGTTATCGCCTTTTTAAATTTAAATGTTTGTATCATTTCAACCAAGAACTATTTGAATAATTTTATCTGCAACTTTCCACTGTCCTAAAATTTTAATCACGTTTTGTCTAATTTTCTCAAACTCACATTAGGACAACTTATAAATCATTTATAATTTTTTGTTAAACTATTAAGGAAAAATTTAGCATTTACCGTGTGATAAGGGAATTTAAATTTCTAAATTTATCTAAATAACTTTGCAAATTATCTTGAAAAAACATTCCAACCTTACCCAAAACAAACGGAAGAGGAAAATATTACCACGATAAATAAACAGGATGAAATAAAAATTACACCTATAACATTGAAATAACTAAAATGGGAAATCAAGTATAATCTGAATGCGTATAAGGCTCCAGGATATGATGTTATCGTATAATAAAAGCGTTACCGGAGAAAGCGTTGAGGAAACTAATGCATATAATTAATGCAGCATTTAGAATGTACCAAGATAATGGAAATTTTCAGGAGTAATTATGATACTTAAGCCGAACAAACCTCCGAACGATAAAGCTTCATACAGGCCGATTCCTCTGCTACCAACATTATCGAAACTGTTTGAAAAGGTTCTTCTTAAAAGACTAAAACCAATTATCGAAGAAAGGAATCTTATCCCCTCACATCAGTTTGGATTTAGGGAAAAACATTCTACTATAGAACAAGTACATCGAATTACTGATGTAATCGAGAAATCACTGGAAAGCAAACAAATATGCTCAACTATGTTCCTTGATATAGCGCAAGCATTTGACAAAGTATGGCACCAGGGGTTAGAATTCAAACTTCATCGAGAATTCCGGAGCAATTTTTTCAAATTCTAAAATCCTACATATCAGAGAGGCACTTCCGAGTAAAGTATGAGAATGAATACTCTCAGCAAAAAAGAATAACAGCAGGAGTTCCACAAGGAAGTGTTCTTGGGCCAATCCTTTATTTCCTATATACTAGAGATATACCAATTACAGAAGCAACAATGGCGACTTTTGCCGATGACACGGCAATACTTGCAACAGCAAAAAACATCAATGAATCCACTAGTAAACTATAGAAGGCTACTGACCTGATATGTAATTGGACAGAGAAATGGCGAATTAACTTTACAAATCTAAAAGTTAATCATATACCAATAATGATAAACTCTATAATATTACCGCATGCGAACACTGCTAAATATCTTGGCATGACTTTAGACGCTAAACTTAGATGGAAGGAACACATAAGAAAGAAGAAAGAAAAACTAAATATAAAATTTAGAAAGATGCATTGGCTCTTAGGGAGACAATCTGAACTAGCGGTCCATAACAAACTGCTGTTATACAAACAAATCCTGAAACCTGTATGGACATACGATAGCCAACTCTGGGGTTGTGCCAAGAGGACAAATATCAAAACCATACAAACAGTTCAAAATAAAATCCTGCGATGTATTGTTAATGCACCGTGGTACATTCGAAACGACAACCTTCATCGAGATCTAAAGATCGAGCTTGTCGCGGATGAAACTAAGCATCATGCAACAAAACACCTAGAACAGTGGAGGAGTTACACGAAACGGGGGATAATCATGTGATTGTACTGACTAATCAAATACTTTATTATGTAATGTAAATTACTAAATGGGTACAAGACTCAGTCGTAATATAAAAAATAAAAAAAAAACTCCTTACCCCAGTTATTATAGAACGATGGAATGGAGTACGGATAGTACTTATTACGGAGTACGGCTAACAGCTAGATTAGCCGACTTAATTAAATTAAGTTCGTTTTAAACCCTAGAAACAATAGGGTGAATAGTAAACTTAACCCATTGATGATAACATTCTGTTCGATAGTTTTTATTGGTCGATTAGAACCAGGTAATACAGAGCCTAACGCAAATTAGTGAGCATGAATTTTCAAGCGCTATTATGTTATTGCCTTTTAAACTAGGGCTATTAACGACTTTGGCCGATCTCACCGCCTTGATTGAGCGTTGCATTTTGATTTTTGCATTTTTGCTTCCAAAACTGCAGAAGATATAAATTCATTCATTGCGTATAATGTAAAAGCAGACACTACTAGGAATTCTACCAAAGCAACCTTGATTATACAAGCCATAATCTAAAAAACGAAGCTTTTATAAGGGAATTAGAAACGACGAAAAAACCAAAATTTCCATAGTAAAACGCACAAAACATATGGGAAATCACTTTTTTTCCTAAGACAAATTTGTAAATGAAAACGTTGCAAATTCTTAATTATGATTTCTGAAATATTTTCATTAATGTTTGAATTTCAACATATATAAATCTCGTTTAAGTAAATCGTTTTCATTTTCTTCTAATAATTGATTTATTTAAACCAAATTATAAAAAAAAGTTCATAACAACAGCTTTCTGGTCAAATTAAAAAGAAAAGCTTACTATAAATCGTGTGCATTCAGTCAATATACATAGATGGCAGTGGGTAGTAAACATTTTGAAAAATCGTAGGAAAAATTGCGACCTGGGGAAATTTGAGTTCAAAAATTGTAGGAAAAGCAAAACAAATTCAGAAAATATTAAGAACGTGTCATAATTTTGTGATTAAATAATTTTTTATCGTATTTCTCTGCCAACAATTATAGACACATCTAACGTACACTAGTAAAACTAAAGAAAAATTTAGCAAGTATTATTTTAATTCGTCAGAGCCAACTTTGATGTATTTTTCAAAATGAAACTTCGAAAAATATATTTTACAAATAATTTAATTTTAATATTTCCGCAATTAATATTTACTTAATACCAATATACCCTTCTTGTATATTACTGCTAAATATATGTAGAACACTTTTGTATAAAAATTTTGTAACATTTTTGCTTTTTTCATTGAAAAACTTGAAGCTAAAAAACACCATTTTTACTATGGATTCCTATGGAAATTAGTGAAAAGTTATACCACTAAAAAAGCTTCAAAAAAATACGTCATAATGATTATGGCTCTATACTCTAGAAGGCTCTGATTCTACGTTCCTGCATTTGTTTATTAAAGCGCCACAGCAAAAACAAACTAAGCACCAACAACCCATTACTCCTTATATTTCAATGGAAGGGCCGTTCGAGGCGAATATTTTAGCCCCTCTCCAACATAATTTTGGGGGTCTAGGAATGAAATCCAATAGCCATTATAAATATTAAAGCCACCAGCTAAAACTTTCTCAGCAATTGGTGTTGTAATCTTTTAAGGCCAATCGAATTAGACAGTGTGCTAAACTCATTTGTGTTATCATCATTAGGTGTATGAATATTTGGGACGAATTATATCGTAGTTTCGCCGAAGTACAATGGCTAAACTTCTCAAGAGGTATGAATTCGTCGGTGAGGAAATAATTTTTAACTTGAAATGCTTAAGTGTATAGCGAAGAAATAGCTATAAGCAGATAGACAGCAGGTAGAAAACGTTCGGAAATGAGATCTTGGTAAATTTTAGAACTAAAGGTCTCATTAATCTATATGGTTGATATTTTAAAAAGAAGTATCAAAGCACTACTATAATACCGAATTTAACATAGGTGTCCCCTTGAATTGTGAAGTGTTTGAAAGTTTGTCTGAAGAATTATATTTTACACTATTCCAGAATAGGAAACCAATTGTCAATTATAAAGGAAATGGAATACACTATTTCGAGTATATTGTGATCCGATATGGCAATCGGCTTAGAACGCTACTTAATAGGTCAACCACCCCTAATTATATACATATACTCCTGGGATACCTTGTTAAAGGGAATACCATTTCATTAATTCTGTCACGTTTCCAACGTTGAGTTGGATTTAACGGTTTCGAAGATATACGTTTAATATTGTGGTAGAACTAGCATCCGAGTATTAAATTCGAATATTTTGTGAACGTAGAGTACAAAACCTCATTTTCGGGTGTCTCTTCACTGTTATAGAGCTCAAAGTTATTCAAAAGTATACAAACAACCAAACATGTGTATGACATGACCAGTTCGTTGCATTTTTCCGTCGCAACATCTTCCAGTTTGTCTAGCGTGTCATATCATTCGTACAATTTCAGTAAATAAACGATTTATTTATTTAAATAGTCTGATTGTATTTATTATCCAAATTCATGATCAACGCAAGGTTGAATATTTTACAATTAATTTACTGCTTTGTAGGTTTTATGCCGTCATACACTCATGTATTGTATAATAGGCTGGGTATTCAAATATTAATATTTGTCTACTTTATACATAAATAAACGAATTTGAGGTCAAGACGGTACAAATGTTTACACCGTCCAAATATTATGTATATATTTGACTTCATATGGACAAGGATAATCACAAAATAGTGATCGTTTTTTTTTTTTTTTTACTTCCGCAGACTACAAAAAATCAAGAGCACCAGGAAGTGTAACAAATGTGTACGGGTTTAAATATTCAATCACAAATAATAACAATTACAATCACAATAATAACGAAAAATTGGAAAGCATATCGAATGATACAGGTGAACATAACATAACATATCCAGCGTCATGGCTAATGCAATTTTTACTACTGTACAAACGCAATTTTATATCTGTAACAAGAAATTATGTAAGATGTTAAAAAAATATACGCAATAGGCATAATTGATATCTATATCGTAATCTATCTTTTTATTTTGACAGTTTTTATTAATCGCTCGAATTATCGCACACAGCGTAATAGCTGCAATATTTGGTTATATTTACAATGGGGTTGGACCAACGGCGAACACAGTGCTCGGCAATTATGTTTACGTATACGGAACCGTACTACTGCTTGTTTACACCGGAAAAATGTCTGTTATGATGTCATGTAAGTAAATATTGTCTAAGTAAATAACTAAACTAATATTGGTGCTTGATGGTTAAACTATACTTGCTGTAAACTAAACACGCAATTCTTTAAAGTCTTTAAACTATTTCAAGGTTATTAAGCTCACGTTTTATATTTTATTGCATTAAAAAGTAACTTTCATTTTTATACTAAACATTTCATTTCATTATATGCAGTTGAATAAAATATTTATGTATTGGCAACTAATCAAAACTCATATTTTACATTTAGTTCCCACCGAAATGGAAATGCTGACACGAGAACATTTCAATCGGTGGTATAATCTGGGTCCATTTTTTTTATCAATCGTATTGTGGGAAATACCATTCCAAGTAAGTATATAGTACTATAGAGCGTTAAAATACAACTTTGTGTTATTTTAGATAAATTATCAAGCAACTCACCTTGTATTGATTATTTTGTTAATATATTGTGTTACATATTTATAAAACGGTTACATTGTGTAATATACATACATATATTTGCTTATAGATGGTGTGTGCAAGTTTGTATGTCGTTATCAGCTATTGGCTTACTGGGAATTACTATGAGAATTGGCGATTCATCTACTTTTTGGTAATGTGTTTGGCCGCAACACTCTGTGCACAAGGATGGGGTTTCTTTATTGGTTCAACGCTACCGGTTAAAGTAAGTATTTTAAATTATTCTAATTTAACACAAAAATGCCTGTCGACAGAAAAAAAAATTGGCTGCGGCATTGACCTTTTATAATCGAAACTTTAAAATATTTAGTTCCTGTTTATGTTTTTCTGATTTTTGGGGAGGTCATTAAGTTTTAGACATAAGTTTTTCATTATTTTGAAATTGACAGTCAATCAATTATTTGAAATTGTTGTTCGTGTTTGTTTTTAACCATTTTAATTACAACAAAATATTACACCTGGATGATTTTAATTTAGCTCTAAAATATTATTTTCATAATTAAAGTGTTTCAAAATTAAAATTTATATTCCGAGGCTTGTTCGATGGTTTAAGCTTTTCAATTGTGCCAAGCTTTTCTATAAATGTGAACTAGGACTGGTGCAGGCAGTCGAAAGCCTTACTGAAATCTAGAAGCACAAGAATAGCAAATCGATTTTTTATATCTAAGGACTGGGCAAGATCATCAATTACATTGCAGCAGTGCTGTGTAGTTAACGAAATCCTAATTGATGCACATTATTAAAATTATTGTGATTAACAAATGTTTGTATTTGGTCTTTTAAAATTGTTTCAAAAACCTTCGATATTATATAGGAGTAACGAATATTGAACTTGAACTGGAATCCTCCCCAATTGCACTGGAATTAATTTAAAAAATGACTTTACTGATATCATCATCATCAACTACGTTAAATTGCAATAAATGTCCACTATTGTCATTACATGAAAAAAAAAATTATATCAGGCATAGATACCGAATAATCGTTTTATTGTCATCTTAGGTGCTCCAAAATAATAATCAATTTTAGCTTTACGTATTAAATAGGGTACTTTGTTGCGAGCAAAACGATAGCGGCTTAGTGAAATTGGGGTTGGAGACTTTTTATATTTGGCAAAGCACCTCTCAAGAGCCTTGATGGTATTCATACTGTCATGTTTAACGGGATGGGTACGTAATCCCGCATCCCAAAATGCCGTTTATAAAATCTCGTTTTCAAAATCCCGAATTCCTGAATCCCGTATTTCAAAATTCCGTATTTTAAAATCCCGTATCCCAAAATCCCGTATTCCAAAATCCCATATTCTATCATGACACATCGGCTTAGTTTAGGTTAAAAATCGCACGAGAATACGAGATAGTAGAATACGAGATGCGTGTCCATTTACTTGTTTGTGTGTATGTGTGTTATGTGTTTGTGTGTGTAT
Source organism: Tipula helvola (assembly GCA_963556165.1). Lineage (NCBI taxonomy): Eukaryota > Metazoa > Arthropoda > Insecta > Diptera > Tipulidae > Tipula > Tipula helvola. The sequence continues at coordinate 78,097,484 of OY744482.1, read as the reverse complement.
TTTTTTTTAGGATTTCAGGAAAAAAATCATTTTTGAACCACTGGATGAGCAACCAGAGAGTGTGGGGCTCCTCAATTTGACTACACACTAAAATATCCAAGACGCTCGCTACTGTATCCCTTGTCCTCCTGGTACCACCGTCAGGTATTTCGTCAGTAGGGAGTTTTAGCTTACTTTCGCTAACTATTACTCATATGTTTTTCTACGGTTCGACCCGAGCACCCGTAGTCGTCTAATTACAGTGGCGGCGAAGTCTCCAACCACGCTCCAACTACCTTCCGACTCCAGCATGAGCTTAAAACAATTGTACGGGCTTACTTGCACTCGAAGCTTTTCAAGCATTTCTTTCCTCGGATCCTCGAACCTGGGACAATGAAAAAATACGTGATCAGGTTGATCACTTCAGCTAACCCAACACAATTTGGACATTCTCGTGATTACAGTCCATCCACATCGTTAAAACTGGTATTAGCCGATGTCAACGGACTTTTGATGACTCGTCCCACCGTGTCTGACACCGTTCCGTTATCTCTGCTCTTGTGGTGTTACGTAGTAAACTTCTGTTCAACCTATTTCTCTGGGCGTACACCCTTTACCTCTTTATAGCTACAAGGTCAATAGCCGGCAGAAATCGTACGAAATGCACTGATAAATCATAAAGCACATCTCGTATATACCGCGTTTATTCTGCCCATTTCGTTCGACAGGAGTTTATTGCTCTTGTAGGTTGGACCACCTACGTTTGGCATTAGCCTGGAGAGCATGAAATCAGCTTTGCTGCCTTGTTACTGACAAATGCATTACTGCTCCTTGAATGAAAATCTGGCATCCAACATCACCCCCAGGTACCTGATAGTAGACATTACCATAACTGCATGGCCCATAATTTGGAGAGATACTGACTCCTTAGATTTCCTGCTTTTGATAAAAATCGCTTCCGTTTTATATTATGCCACCGTCCAACAGCTGACATCTAATTATGTACATTCTCAAGTACCTCCGACCATATGAGTTGAATTTCTATAACATTAGCCACAATTACTATCGTCAGAAAATCCTACCATTAGCGCTTCCTTTGGTAAATCGATTCTGAATACACCGTCATACATGACATTCCCCAGCGTCAGCCCCAAAACAGAACCAGTGATCTAGAGTTTATAGAATAGATCTAGATATAGAGTTTATAGAATTTAAAAGAATCATGCAATTTTAAAATAAGTCAAATTTGAATTTGCAGAATTTATAGAACTTACGGAGTTAAAACAATTTATAGGCACTTGAACTATTCTATAGAAAGAATCTACAAAATTTATAGAATTAGTAGAATTTAAAAAAATTATAGAATTTATAAAATTCATAAAATTTATAAATTTACAGAATTTTTAATGTCGGAATTTTAATTGTAGAATTTTTAAAATGTTTAGAGTTTATCGACTTTATAAAACTTAGAGAATATATCGCATTTACAGCGTTGGTAAGATTTATAGAATTGGCGGCATTTGCAGAATTTAAAAACTGACTAAATTTTTGGACTTAATAGAATTTATAAAGAATTTGTGGGGTTTATAGAATTCACAAAATTTATAGAATTTTTCGCATTCACAGGATTTGTAAAATTGATAGAATTTATAGGATTTAAGTAATTTAAAAATCTACAGAATTTTTTTTGACTTTATAGGATTTATAAAAAATTTGTTGCATTTATAGAATTTAGAAAATTTATATAAATTTATAAATTTATTCCTCAAATTTAAAAATTTAATAGACTTAGATAGATTTAAAGAATATATCGTATTCACAGGATTTGTAAGATTTATAGAATTTACAGAATTTTTAGAACTTTTAACACTTTCTGCCGTAAGCACTTGGCGAAACACACTTAATACACACATTTTTAAAAAATTTTAAAAAAGACTTGTTAAACTGTCATTTTGCAAAATATTTAACAAGTGTTTTTTAAAAAATTTAAAAAAGGTGTGGATTTTTAGAACTTAAAGAACTTCCTATATTTTGTGACGTTATAAAATGTATACAACATTTTTGATACAATTTCTAGAATAAATAAAATTTATAAAAATTTGGAGTTCATAGAATTTAAAGAAATCATGCAATGTTTAAAATTAGTCAAATATGAGTTTGTAGAATTCAAAGAACTTGTAAAACTTAAAATCTACAAAATTTGTAGAATTTATAGAATTTAAGAAATTTATACAATTTATAAAATTTATAGAAATTATGAAATTTATTGGATTTATCGAGTTTTTTAAATTTATATAATATATCGCATATAGAGAGTTTGGAAGATTTATAGAATTTACAGGATTTGCAAGATTAATGAGTTTGTAAGATTTATAGAATTTGCAGAATTTAAAAATCCTGAAAAAAATTTTGACTTTATAGAATTTATAACATTTTTTGGGGATTTATAGAATTTAGAAAATTTATAAAAATTTATAAAATTTATCAATTTAGAGAGTTTATCTTGACTTAGAATTTATAAAATTATCGTATTGACAGAGTTTGTAAGATTTATAGAATAATAGTGTTCACAGGGTTTGTAAGATTTATATAATTTACAGGATTTTTAAAACTTAAAGAATTTTCTGAATTTTTTAACGTTATAAAATGTATATAAAATTTTTTCGATTTATACAATTTATTGAAGAAATAAAATTTATAAAAATTCATAGAATTTAAAAAAGAAATCATGCAATGTTTAAAATAAGTCAAATATGAGTTTGTAGAATTTAAAGAACTTACAAAAGTTAAAATCTACAAAACTTGTAGAATTCATAGAATTTAAGAAATTTATAGAATTAATAGAATTTATAAAATTAATGGAACATATAAAATTTATAAATTTTTATAGTGCTTACTAGAAATTATAAAATTCACATGTAGAATTTACAGGATTAGCAAAGATTAATGGGTTTGAAAAATGTATAGAATTGATAGGATTTGCAGAATTTAAAACCTACAACATTTTTTGACTTTATAGAATTTTTAAAAAATTTGTGGGATTTAAAGAATTTTGAAAATTTATAAAAATTTATAAAATTGATAAATTTAGAGAAGTTATAGGCTTAGTAAAATTTATAAAATTTATATAATTTGTAAAATTTGATTTTAAAATTTAGAGAATAGCTATATCGTATTCACAGAGTTTGTAAGATTTATAGAATTTACAGGATTTACAGAATTTAAAGGTCTTTCTGTATTTTTAGACTTCATACAAATTACAGTATTTAAAACAAATTATAGAATTGTTAGATTTATAAAATTGATGGATTTTATCTAATTTATGGAACTTATAGGTTTGAAAGAAAAATAATTTTAAAATTTGAAGAATTTTTTATTGCATTTGAAAAATTGTACAGTTTAGAGAACTAACCGAATTAATAAAACTGTTTAGCAAAGCAATTTTAAATAAAGCAATTTTTAGCATTTATTGCATTTATAGAATTTATAAATAGAGATATTGGAATTGGTCGAATTAATATAATTGATCGAATTTATTGAAATTACAAAATTTATAGAAATTAAAGAATTTATAAAATATAGAGTTTAAAAAAATTTGAAGATTTGATCTAATTCATTAATTTACATTTATTGAATTCAAGGAATTTATAATTATTTACAATTTATAATTTTTGTTGCATATTTTACCATTTTTAGTGCATATTTCAAAGTGTTTTCAATGTATATTATTTGCATACACTTTTTGATAATTTGGGAGCATAAACATTCGGGCTCTAATAATTATTAGTCTTCGATCATTTAATAAAATTTTCCTTCAGCGCCAATTAAAAAACGGAACAGAAATTTGCTTCGAAAAAATACCCAGATTTGAACGCTTGTAGCTTGGTGAAATAACACCTTTCAAAAAAAAAGTTTTGTTTCTAGTTGAAGAAAATTTTGTTTTCTTTTCGATACTAGAAACCGTTTTATTTTATTTTGTTTTTTGATGACCTTTTTGAGTAAAACAAAAGGTGTCTAAAAAAAAAAAATTTGCTGCTGTTTGAAACGGTAAACGAACTTGCTCGATATTTCATTCAAAAATCCAAATCGGCCATTCTATAGAGAATTTAGGAACCTTACAAAATGATACTAGGAAAATTTTTGTGCGGCCACTCCTTGTCAAGTTATTGAAGTTTTATTGTGTTAAAAATTTAGTGTTAAAGTGACTTAACATTTTATCGTAGAGTGCTAAGTTTACAAGATAAAAAAAATTTACTTCTACGCTTTTTGATACGTTTTCTCTAAAACTTCAATAACTTAAAAATTGCCCAAAATACTACTAACTGCTATAATATTGCTTAGTCGTTATATCTTTTGCTAGTAGCGTACTTTCTTCTCCTCGGCACACGTTTTGCGTCATCCATTAATTTAGTATCTTTTTTCAGCATCCAGCAATCATCAAACGTCCTAAATTTTGAAAATTTTGCAACATATCTGCAACAAGATCTTTTAGTTCGGACTTTTATGATTCCCTAAAAAATTGTCTGCAGCTCTCTGAAAACTGAGACATCCAGACTTCTCGGTTTTTAGTATTAATATATTTCACATCTCGAAACATTTTCCGAACATTTTCAGAGGTTCTTCAAAAATCCCTGCTTTCAATTTCGCGTCACTCAATTCTGGAAACTGTTTAACTAAATATTTGAAACATCCACCTTCTTTGTTTAGAGCCTTCGCACTCATTGCTTCATTAGGCTAAGTTTTATGTGAAGTGGGAGTATCAACATTTTGGCTGGATTGAGCAAAGATTTTCTGAAGGGGATCATAATATCACCCAGGTCCAATGTGTATAATGTTTTGCTCGACTGATGTGATCTCTACTGTCCTACAAACACAAGAAGCATGATATATGGGTAATCCAGACTGCTACCCTAATACGATTGATATATGATTTTCAGATCTCCGTAATCTTGCCATTTATGTTATGAATATTTTATTCTTCCTTAAATGTGCCTAATATTACCAAAATTTTCCTTCAATGCTATCGACTGAGCTATTGGAACAATCGCATACTTATTCCCGTTATGTAACAGCATCCCTTTAAGACTGTGTTTTGAAGAATCCATAAGCAACTTCCACTCTTCGGGCTTATAAACGTAAGGGTTCAGCTCATTTATCAATTTCTGGACGTTTGAGCACTAAACTATAATGCTCTGTAAATAGTTGTTTTGGCCCCTTTCTCTATTAGCCCCCGCCTTATCAATTCTGCGACTAACAATTCCGATGAATCTTTTAGCAATCCCATGTTTCGAATAGTAACGTTCCACCTGCCCGTGCCTGCCATTCCTCTGTCACCATGTGACGGTATCCTGGATGTAGACACAGAAAAAGTAAGAGACATGTCCATTGTCCATTCCTTTAATGAAGATTGTCAATGGATTTTCTGAGGTTTAATGTTTGAAAGATGTAGCATGTCAAGTGATCAGAGATTCAGTAAGTAATGGACCAAAATGTTCATTGGATTCGTCTTTAGACCGTGAAAAAAAAATTGTTTACTTATTTAAACGCTTCTGATATGACCTGCAGCAATGATTTATCATTATTTCAGCAATGCAAACTCATTTTTGGGCAATTTAGGCTGATTTATTTAAAACCAGTGTTTGATGGAGCTAGTCCAACCGAAGCCATGAATTTACGTTAATTTCGCTATTTTAGCCATTTATGGCCATTTATTGTAATTTACTCAAAACTGGTGGGTGATAGAGTTATACGGGCGGTGGATTCGTATTCTGTTCGTCAAAACACATTGGGATATGATAGTCAGTCTACTGTAACAGAACACTTAAAATATAATTTTTGTATCGAAAATACGCGTATCTTAAATCTCTCCACTGCACAGGTTTACAAATTTCTCGACAAATTAGCTTACCATAGTAGACGAATTTTGATTGTAAAAAGAGACATGAGAGTTGCGTTTTTCATCGACGCGACGTAGGGTATTTACACTAATAAAAGAGGTTGCAGTAGAAGAATGAAAACGGACAAATAGGTTTCTCAAAAACGGAGAGGATAAGTCAATTGAAATATGTAGTTCGTGGGGTGTGATTTTAACAAAAAACAAAAAATTCTGATTGAACGATTTTTTAGTGAACTGCTAAAATAGAATCGTCGAAATAAACCTCGCATATCCAAATCAAAAATATGTGGTATTTAAGGGAGTAATTTCGAAATTTATAAAAAACCGTAACCTAATTCCTTAAATGGTTACCTTGGCGATTAAAAAATGATTTGAAAGATGACGCTTTATGGGAAAAATGTTGTCTGGGGTAACAAGTAGGCCTAATTATAATTAACCTACGAAATAACGAAATAAAAACACTAAAATCGTGTAATTAAAAAATTAATGACACGACATTGTAAATAATCAATTAAGATTAGTTTAATGCTAATGATTGTGAATTTGATGTTAGTCTTATAGTAATAATTAATGGCACAAGATAATTAAGTTAAAAACAAAATATGGCCTTTCAACATCTATATAGCTTACGTGGTTTAATGTCGTTACGTTAGTTCCACCGAAAAAGTTAAGGTTGATATTGATAAACAACTTGTGATTTATGATAAATTCCACAATTGTCCCTAATAATTCTAAGGTTGATTCAGTGACACGTATTTGAATTTCGTTTCTGTAGCGTTCGTCCAACGCGAGTTAGCATCACTGCTGGATAGTGATCAAAACCCATTAGAATACGTGGTTGTACCTTCCTGTATATCGCAATATTAATTTTCTTAAATGACTGAACTTTTCCGGCACCTCTCGTTCGATTGACTTCATTTTGGAGGCAATTTCCATTCCAATTTCCTGGATCTCATCGAGTGACGAGGGCTTGCCCAGAAATTTGCAATCTCACTTTGCAGTTATGGTGCTCGTCCCGAGTGATGTCACTCGTCCATTTAAGAACTAATTTTTGCTAAATCGCGTTCTAGAGGTGTCACTGTGGATCCACAATCTAGAAATTCATATATTTACGCCGAAGGTTCTGCTTTCCATCAGGTATAACACCATTCGGTAATATTCATATCATTTTGTGATACAGTGCATTCGTTGTTGAGTCTTATGATTATTGAAATTGGTAGGAATCCATAAAGGTTCCGCACTCAGGGCCCATGGTGCAAATCTAAGAGTCTATCCCAACTCACATATGCGCACTGCAACCTTGGCAATTGGAACAGTTTATACCAATGAAGAAAAGGCAGCCTACCTATATCGATAGTCCTACAATTAAACAATTGAAAACGAATACTTTCGAAAGCTGGACAATTGTGCATACATAGTGAATACAACTGTCTATCTCATCGAGGCAGTTATCACATATATCATCTTGAGCCAATCCCAAGCGATGTCGATGATCTTTAAAAGTGCCATGGCCAGTGAGTATTTTGCGACCAGTATTCTGAGCTGGTCTCTTTTGAAAGAAATCAAACTTAGTAAAACTCCGATTTGGCTCACTATTAAAGTGCTTCGCCTTGCGGCAACCAGAAGAAGCGCGCCACTTGATCCTTAGCTCGTTAAAAACGAATTTTTCTATAGTCTTCTTACCGTTAATAAAAGGTAAGGGATCCGCTGGTTCAGGACCGATAAATCTTAACTGTGGGGAAATCGGCGGTCCCATTACCTTCAATTTACCAATGAGCCTGTACCCATAAGACAGTAACGGGGAAGGTAAGTTTGCCCACTTTTCAAAATCCCGAAATCAAAATCCCGCTTTTCAAAATCCCGCTTTTCAAAATCTTGGTTTTGAAATTTGAAAGCGTATTTTTTTTTAATTCGAGCCGTGCTTTCTGGTGAAGGAAAATTTTAGAAAGTAAAATAAAAATAAAAATCGGGATTTTTATTTTTGCAGAATCGGGATTTTAAAAAGCGGGATTTTGAAAAGCGGGATTTTGAAAAGTGGGATTTTAAAAAGCGGGATTTTTTTCTTGAGCGGGATTTTGAAATGCGGGATATCGTTACGACCCCGACAGTAACACTATTGTTAGAACAAGGAAGGTTGATGAAATGTTTACGAATTCAGCACAGCTTTACTATCTGTACAGAAAAAATATTTCTGTTGTTAAAAGCAAGACTCTTAGCCTCAATAATACTATGAGTCAAAGACAGTGCAGTGCGAACCCATTACTACCAAACGATCTGAAATCATTCGGAGGGCAGTAAGTTCCAAATCCAGCACTAAGTTTAGAAGAAGGGCCATCAGAATAGAAGGCAAGAGACTCCGATTAAGTTTTAAGAAATTGATCCGAGGACCACAAATCTCTCGATGGATAAACCACAGAGAATAAATTTTCGAAATTGAACTCAGGAACTTCAATATCTGGTATCAATGAAAGGTATTTTTTAATGATGCCTATGCCCCACCATTGCACCTAAAACACTCCATGCACCAATGCATCTCAAGCTATATGCAGAGCAAGCAGGCGAAGAATGAAGGTGTTCAACGTGTGCAAACACAACGTGGATTGCATAACAACAAGTGGAGTAGAAGAAACCGCTCCAGTAATGGATCTACAAGCAATATTTTGCAGTCCATTTAGTTTAATTAAAGAAGTCTTTAATTGAACCACTGGCCACCAAACAATGGAGGCATATGAGATGATTGGTAAAATCAACGATTTGTAAACAAATATTAACATACCGAAAGCTCTTCTCCACTGCCAAAAATGGCAGTTGTTGTTTGAATTTTTTAATCAAGGGGGTAATTCCACGAAAGTTTACTATCAACAAAGACACCAAGATATTTTACATGGCGGAATCTAGTAATCGCTCTTCCAGAAAGAGAGGGAGCCGAGAAAACTTCAATATTTCTACGCATAGCAAAGACCATTAAATTAATCTTAGACGTATTGTTGCATAAGCCCTTCTCAATACACCATGCCTTCACTATAAGTAGCGCCTGTATAGCATTAAGTCGGCTAATACATTCAGTTATTTACCTGAAATTGTGACAATATTTACTTCAGTATATCTTTGGACAATGAAGCTAGAATGATGTAGTTTAACAAGTAGCTGTGGACAGCCTTTGGCAACCTTGCCAGAAACGGATAAGCCATCCAGCTCAGCCTCAACAATCCACAAAACAATAATGCGATCAATATCAAAATTGGTACAGGCTTTAGTAATCGTAGCAAACGAAATACTATTAAAAGCTCCCGCAATATCCAGAAAAGCACCCATAAGAAACTCTTTATTATTGAGGGATCTTTAACCCTTAGTGACAAATTCATACAGAGCAGTTTCACAGTACTTGCCAACTCTATAAGCATGTTGCATGTTACGGAGTGAGAAGAGCGGCAAATATTGATCTCTAATAAATTTGTCGACGATCTTGCGAAAAAAAAAATTTTTTGTAATATCTGACTGATTGACACGAAAGTAGAGCTTAATCCTCTGGGTTTTCGTTCTATCAATGAAGAGTTCAGTGTCTTTAGCTGCGAATGTAACAACATATTATGGTGTGGGTAATCGCAGCAATCTAATCCATATTTTATTTTAATACTCATAGATTTCTTCGACATAATACATTCCAGCGCCAGACAACCGGTAATGATGCAAATTCCCGGCATTTGCTGCGCGAGTGTTCAAGTGATTAGCGTATTTCGTAATTTACTCCTCGCGTTGTACTGCTTTTCGGTGTCATAGTCTCGTGAGCTCCGTGGAATTCTTTCGTTTTTGCCGTCTTTCGATTCGTTAGCTAGACAAACAACTCACCGTCTCGGAATTTCTTCGCAGCCATACGATAAACACCTCTTTACTGACTGTACGATTTTCAAGTTCCGAAATTCTCCTGTGACGGCCCCATTCCATCTCGGATAACAGATTAGGTTTGTTCGGGCATTCGTGCGTCTTGGTAGTATTGAAGATTTCCAATCGTTTGAGCTTCACGGGAGCTGTTTACTATATTTGCTCCATAGAATAATTGAAGACTGATTCTAAGGTGTCTAATGGCAGTAGGTAGTGAGATTGGCATTTGTCCAATCTTGTAATATTTTATTCTTTAGTGAAACCGCATTATTGTGTAGAGTTTTTAAAGGCTGTTTTAAACTGTGGCTAGTATTTCTGATCACCCAAGCTCTTTCGGTATCAGCAATGGCGCTTGCAACTGACTTTTAGTCAAGTTAAAACTACGGACAATTGATGGTATACGCATTGCTATCTAAAAATTGTTATTCTGTAATGTTTGACCGCTTGTTTAAATGTATGCGTTTTGAGCCGTGGCTGTTGGCTGGAGTATCTCTGGTGCTGGTATTGACTTAAAATGTACTTGATTAATTTGTTTGTCAACCCAGTTCTCGCTGCAGGTTTGTTTCTCCCCTAGGGCCACCGGAAATAAACGTGTACCTGTCTGATTTCCATTGCTTATAAGCTCACATCGCCGAGATAATGAAGACCACAATATCTTCAATAGGTGGTACGACTAATTCATTAATTATATAATCTACAATTAAAATTAATTAATTTTTGAAGTTGATATTCTAAAAATTGCAAGAGAATTAATGACCTTATCGTAAATCACGTATACGTCTGGGAGTTCCTGCTCAATGCTTGGCCGGACATCCAAATTACCAGTAAAATCGCTATTGCCGGTATATGCAAGTAAAAATAATCGTTCGATCTCCGTTCTATCGGGTTATTAACGCTGTTGTTGCTCTAAAACACAATGCCATTTTCATTCAAATTTAATGCCTAAGATATTATTTTTTATTATAGCTGCCGCGCTATGAACCTGAACTATAAAATCTATAAACAATTTTACATTATACGATAATCGTTTTATTTTATATTTTGCTTACTTACTGTCAGTTTATCGATAAAAAAAACATTGTTTACATAAAATCGATAATACTTAGATTTTACGACAACATTTCGCCTCATAATTAATATTCGATACTAGAACTATAACCTTCGCATATCAAATAACGACTCTGCAGGCGGTATACTAAATAATGTTAACGATTATTATTGTAAATTAATTATTTAAAATTTTATACATTTGATTGTATTTATTTTCAGCTCGCCGTTTTCGTTGGACCAGTACTCGCCGTCCTTTTTTCTGTTTTTGGATTCTGTACCAGGTACCTTGACATAACCGTTTTATTCCGTTGGATGTGGCACATAAGTTATTTTCGGGCTGGATTCCATTCGGTAATTCATTCGGTATATGGTTATGATCGCCCATTTCTCGATTGTCCAAAATCACAAATGTATTGCCATTTTCGGGATCCGAAAATATTTCTTTCTGAAATGATGATCGATGATTTTAATTTAGCATCAAATGTGATACTATTAGGGATGGTATTTTGTGTAACGCATGTATTAACCGTAAGCGTGCTATGGTTTAAGTTGAATAAAAGATAGTTTAGGGTACATTTTTCTTTTATATAAAATGCACGATCTTTCTACTGAATTTTTTTAAGTTTCGGGTGATATTTTTTTTACGTCACAGATCAAAAATATACATTACATAATTTTAGGTGATACATTATACAATAATACATATACACGTTTTAATTTAGCCTTAAGTATTTTATGTAGGTGTAATTTTAGTAATTCAATGTACTGCGATATTTTATAGATTTTAATATTATGTACTATATAGGATAGATAAATCAATGAGGATCATAAGTGTGCTATATGTTTATAAATTTATACGTGTTTACATGTTTGATATATAAATGTAATTTTTAATAAATTTTAAATATTTTTAAATGTATTTTAATTTGATTGTATCATTTTAACTCTCTTGAACTCTACTTCGCGATCAGTTGGGCCAAGGTAAGAGAAAATATTATTAAACAATTTATTATACACCCTATTGAAACAGTTTTTATTGTTTTGCGGCCCTTTTTAATAAATTTCACCAATTTAATACTTTAGCTTTCGAATCATACTCAGCTTCATTTTAAAAAGCGTAAATGAACCTGAAAAGGGTGCGAAGTAAAAGTTGAAAGCTGTATAGTTAAATTTAATGAAAAAAGTGCTGAAGCCAATATAAACTGTTGGAAACAAACTGAACTGAAAATATCGCAAATAAACAATGCCGGGGCTACAACACGTCGACAATCTAATCGGTGCAGATTCAATAGGTTACAGCGATCTTGGTAGGGTGGAACAACATATTCAACAGGCCGTGCAGACGGTAGACAACGAAGTGCGTACAAAACAAACTGCTTCTGAACACTTTCTATTCTATCCGAATGACAGTGATAAGATGGTGACCACACCGGCGATGCATATTCCAAAATAGAACGAACAAAAGAACCGTACAGTGATGCTAGAGTAATCGGGTCGATGAAGTCCTTACAGTTCAGCTTAATAAAATCTAACATAATTGAATTCCTTAGATATAATAGTGTTAATATGTCTAGTAAAGTTGGCATCAGCTGAAAAAATTATACCCATAGATAAAATATAAACTCCACTCTGACAATATGCTCACCATACAGACGATAACGATAGGACAGACAGGAGTGACCGGGTACAATAAAATGTAAGACTCTTACACTTACTCACTTGAGTCCCAATCTATTGCGAATAAACAACTACAAAATTTGTCCAAATCATCTTGTAGCTTTACGCAATCGGACACGCTGTTGACCCGGGCGAAAATTTTCGTATCATCGGCAAACAGGAGCCAGCTGGCAAAACTCATAGCAGTCAACAATATCCTTGAGGTACGCCAGATGTCACGCGAAATAGCTGTGTACTATAGAATCCAAAATCCTAATTGATTGCCAACGGTCGGAAAGGTAAGGTAATTTGGTAGAGTAATTTGGAGACCTCGAGCGAATAGTCAATCTTATCGAAAGCTTTCGCAAAATCAGTATAAATAACGTCCAGTTGCTGCCTGGAGTTTAAACTGCTAAATAATTTGCCACAAATAAAGAAACCAGATTGGCCACTGTGGATCTGTCTGGATAAAACCTGTGCTAAGCAGAAGAAATTAATGATTTAGTATGGAAAACCAAGACCTTGTGAACCATAGATTCAAATAGTTTGGGTATGACGGAAAGAATGGCAATCCCCCGATAGTTACTTACTTCGTTTGTTTTTTCCGCATTTAAAATGGGATGGAGGCAGGCAATTTTCCAAGGCTCAGGAAAAAACCCAATACGTACATTTTTATTAAACATAAAGATAATTGGGCGAGATAAACTCTCGGAACAATGCTTAATAAGGATTTAACATCCAAATTAAGCAAGCAATCGCAAACTTCCTGCTCAGTAAATTTAAAATAATTAAATTCCACGAACTTTTAGCGCATTAAGGCATGGTTGGGGACATCGTGGCCGGTTCATACTGAGGCAAAATAACTGGCAAATTAATTACACATCTCCGAGGATTGACAAGCGACGGAGTTCTGGTAAGGCATAGGAGTAAGAAAACCAACCACTTTTACTATTCATAAAACTCCAGAACTTTTTGGGTTTGATATCAATTCCTCCTCGATTCGCACAACGTATAAACCAATTTAAACTTTTAAACTCTTTGCGGGCATTATCAAACTTGGGATAAAATTGAACCCCGTATCGCCTGTATAATGAATGGAACTTATTGCGGCGATTCTCCAAATTTAACAACCTATTATTATACCATGGCTCCCGAAAGCCGGTTTTTTTTGTAACCAACGGAACGTGTCTTTCAATACCACTTCTGAGAATGTCGTTAAACATCAACACAATGGCATTTAAATTACCGCCACGTTGCAAAAAGGCCCAATAAGAATTACCCCTTATGTTTTTCCCGCCACCTTGCTACCTAATTAAACTCTTAACCCATTAAGTTTAAATTTAAGTTTATTTTAATGTCTATACCTCTGTTATGGATTACTCTTTGGGAGCTACAAATTGCCTTACTGTTAATATTATTGTATGTTTCCTTGGCTGCTTTAGCTTCCAGAACCCGCCTCCGAATCTTTGTTGTACTCTTCCCAAAACAAGCTGAATTTAAGTTATCGACTACCTGTAATCTACAAGCTTTATTCTTCAGGTTAAATTTAATTTCTACCCCACCCGTTTCTTAGTTTATCATCATACATGCAATCGATAAACTCAAATATTAGTTATGTTAAGCCCGCTATGCGGGGGCAAGCCCTATTTACAATATTTTTTGTAATCAATTCAAAAAATAAACTTAATCTGTGAATGAACTTGTATTAGTCAGAAATTCAGTAATAATAAACAATTTCGAGGTGGATTAAAGGGCGACCAATGGTTTTCACATTGTCTTACTACTCTTTTTACTGCCCCTTCTAATTTACTATGGAGGGGGGCCAATCTCCTATTTATGATTCCGTTTTCAGCTTTCATATTTTACCGCTAAAGATTCTATCACTTGCTTTGCCTGGTGAGCATATGTTTCCGTTTTGTCATGATCCCTTGCAGGTTAAGCTAGTTCGAACATTCCTTCTCCATTATTCAACAATTTATTTACCCTCGATTTACACCACTATGTTGTTAAGTAATTTCCCACAATTGATAATTTCGCCACAGACATCGTCGACTTCACCCACACCTACTTTTAACTGCTACCACTTTACGTAAAACAACAAAGCTCGTCACTTGCGGGATTTGAAAATTTCCTAATCGCTCGGAATAAACAAGGAAATTTAGATTAAATTAAGTTCAAATAAACAAGACAAATTAATAAAAATTAAAAATAAATAAATATATCAGTGTTTTGTCCCCGTAACACTGCTAACCTGACATTTCGTTTGAAGTAATCCTTTCATCAGTGCATTCTCTCTTCATATAACATGGTGGTGAATGTAGTATTTGGGTTATGTCTCTGCTTTGTTCACCACTCCCAGCCACGCTGTAAACATCTCCATTGAAGTTAATTTTTGGATTTTCCTCTTTTACTCCGCTCCCCACGATTTGTTTTCACAAAAACTTCCACAAAACAATCGTTGGCACTTTTCATCGCCCATGTCAATTCGCAGTACTATTTCCAGCAAATTTGAATTCCTTGGTCTTTAGTCTTTAGCATTTCTAACCACAAGTTAATAGTTGTGCCCACAAAGGTTATATTTTATATAAGTGTAAGGGCCACTACTCTGAAAAATTTATTACACTTAATGCTTAGATCTATATATATATATATATATATATATATATATATATATATATATATATATATATATCGCACTATCCGTGCAATAAAACGACAACTACCACTTATCGCGTTATTGCATGATTGCACTAATGCACTTTTGAAATCTGTGCAAGGTGCTCTATCGTCCTGTCTAACCAGTGTTTTCCTTCAGGTCCTCCTGCACAAGTAATTCAACTTTAATGAAACATTTTTACATGGGATTCCTTCATAATTTCAAACATCAAAGCCTCCTCCTGAAAAACTATGTTTTTGAGTTATCGTTTTATTGCACGGATAGTGCGATATATATATATATATATATATATATATATCAGTGGCGGCGTGTCATAGTAAGCAACGGAAGCACTGCTTCCGTAAAGATTTTTGGTTAATTTTGTAAATGTAATTCATTACAATTTACAACATTAACATAATAAATCTTTAACATATTTTACATAAAAGAGTGATATTTCATGCATAATAAGCATCAATATATTTCATTGAATCGTAAAATCTGTTAAATTCCATCAGTTTTATCATTTTCTAAATCAAATACAGATTATTTTTCATAAGATAATCTTCAATGAACCGGCTTCACGTATTTTACTCTACGAATAAAATAAATGTTGTTGTTGTACGGTCCTTTTATCATGGAGAATAATCTACTAAAGGAAACGATTATTTTGTTTTTCATTCGGGTTTTTCGATGTTTTTAAAACTTATAATTGTTATAATTAGTGAAATTGTGAAAAGTAGAGAGGCCTACCTCTGCATATTGTAATATGTAAACCAAATATAATTACAAAAATTATTTTTTAAATAAAATACAGGGTGTCCCGTTCAAAACGCGACTCAATTTTAAATTAATTATTATTTTTATTTAATGGTTTCGCTTATTAAGTTAATGACAATCATTACTGTAATTTCATTCAAATTAAACGAACAGCATTACAAAATGAGCTATTCAAACGATTAGAAAATCTTCATTGTAATGGAATTTATGAGAAGAAAACTCAATTGAAGAAATAAGCGGAAATTTCAACCACAATTTCAACAAGTATCTCACAATAGATCTACCATATTTAGGTTGGTTAAGAAATTTATCATATTCCGAGCTGACACCTTGAGGGCTATCTGGTTTATTTATGAAGCACACTCAAGTTGAAAAGCTTACAGAAAGAGTTAAAGTGACCGCCTTGCTTTTGACAAAACGTTTTGAAACATCTAAATTTAGATTACATCTTGAGGGATATCTGGTTTATTGATGAAGTACACCTCATAGGTCACGTAACACACAAAATCGAAGATATTGGAGTACAGATAATTCAATGAATCGCCATTACACCCATAAAATGTATGTTTTATTGGCTAAAAGTATTGTAATGATTATTGTACAAGGCAATGTTACTTCAGGAAGTTATTTGGAGAAGCTTGATGAACACTTTATTCCAACAGTAATAGGAATGGGAGAAAATTAAATTAACATGCATGGTTTATGCAAGATAGTGCTCGTCCGCATAATATAGATGTAGGTTTGAATTACCTGCACGATTTTTTTTATAGCAGAGTGTATTTGAAATGCTTTACTGGCCGTTTTACCCCGTAAAGTGCGTCGTGGAAAATGTTGCATGAAAAGAGTGGTCCAGCGGACCACAATTTTATATTAATTAATTTTTATTCAATAAGAACAATGATAAAAATTTCGATTAGAAAGATACTAAAAATTTCAGAAAAAAATTAAACTGAGTGGGGATAATTTGATTTTTTGAAAAGTAGAGCGGTCCCACGGACCGCACAACGCTCTTTACGGGCCAATGGAGGTTTTCAATGGCTGCGTTATTCACTGGATTTAAAACCATCTGTTAACATGAGTTAATTGGAAAACGTGATTCGAACGAACGTAAGTAAAATTATGAGTGATTTCCTTTTCCGTGTTATTAATTCAATACCTAACAAGCAAGAAAAATTAATTAATGAAAATGGAAGATAGCTATATCGTGTTGTAAACTTGTAACCTTATAGTTAACTCAGTACATGCCTTTTGTAAAATAAAAATATATTTATAATTTTCAAATGGGTGCTTTATTGTTTTTAAAAACACGTAAAATCATTTTGAATAGGACATCCTGTATTATTAAATTAATTTACGGAAATATAAAATAATTAAGGATGAATCTACGTCCATTTATTTAAATGCTTCCGTCGGTATAAATACCAAGCGCCGCCACTGATATATATATATATATATATATATATATGTATATATATATATATGTATATATATATATATATATATATATATATATATATATATATATATATATATGTATATGTATATATATATATATATATATATATATATATATATATATATACATATATATATATATATATACATATATATATATATACTTTTTTTTTTTAATCATCAGAAAATAATTTTTTCTTCAGAAACAAAACCACGTCCGTATATAGTTTCCACTCGATTCTAGAGCATTTATTTATTTATTGATTGAACTTTATCAATAATTTAGTATTAAAAGGAAAATCACACATGGAAACAGAGTAATCGGAACAAGTTTACAAACAAAAAACATGGTATTTTTGGTGCAGACGTTTTGCAGAATCGTTTGCGTAGGTTCTCAGTAGAAAAAATCGAAAAAAATTGAATATCGTCAATTACAGCGCCATCTATCATGAATCGAAAAAAATGTTTCAGTAAAATCCTACGTATTTTTAGCTGTAGAATCCGAATCTGCAATGAAAAATATGGGTTCCTATTTTATTTTTAAAGTCACCCGCCGCCCCACCTACAAGGAGGGCGGGGGGGGAGGGGGGAGTACTAATTTGAACACTAATTTATTTCCCCCGCGGAATAATTAAATTTTTATCTTAACCATTTTTTTCGTAGAGTGCTTATTTTCCGAGATATTTGAGTGTATCAGGTTAAAAAAATCACCCGGTATATATAAGAAATAAGATGGGAACCAACACAGACCCTTGAGAGACACCTGAACATTGGTATAAAGGGTCGCTGTACTGATCGTCAATTCTAACACGTTGACATCGATTTTCCAAATATGATTTAAAATAATCCCACGCAACACCCCTTAACCCAGCGTGCAACATTTTCGCTAGTAAAATTTGATGATCAACTGTGTCCAACGCCTTTTAAATGTCAATGAAAAGTGCCCCCGTTTTTAAATTGTTATCGATACCAGACATAAGTGGAGTTAAGAAATTATTGATTGCGTCCTCACTTCCTCAGTACCAAAGTTCTGCAAATAGCCAAATTGTGAGGGATTTAAAAACTGCGTACGCTTAAAAAAGTTTATAATTCGATCTTTAGTAATTTTCTCCAAAATTTTAGAGAATCCGGAAAGTAGAAAAATAGGTCTGTATTTATTTCGATCACGGGAATCACCCTTTTTATGTAACGGACCAACAATAGACTTTTTAAAACATTCTGGAAAAATGCAATAACTAAAACATCAATTAAAAATATAACTAATCGGTTCAGCAATGTAAAAGGCGCATTTCTTAATACAGATATTGGAAAATCCATCAGGGCCTTTACCGTAGCTATTCTTTAAAGTCATAATAGTGCTATAAATCTCATCAAGTGCAGTATAGAGTAGAAAAAAACGTTCACTTGAACTATTCGAAGAAAACAGGAATAAGCTTTGCTGTTCATTATTGTAGTCATGCTTGACAATGTTTTATTTCTAATTTGCGTAGGAATTTCATAAAAAAACTGATTAAAAACATTAGTAACAGCTAATGGCTCATCAACAATCACTTCAGTATCATCAAAAATAGAATACATATTCTTCATCTTCTCCTTTATACTACCAATAACATTGTTAATCACTTGCCATTGCTTCATAACATCGGAAGAATTTAACAAAAGCAAGTTTTGATAATACCCACTTTTAGAAGTCCTAATTTCACCTTTTACTAATTTCTTAAGGTTGAGATACCGTTATAGAATCCCATCATTATTCGGACGAGAGCGAGACAAACTGCAACTTATTTTTATGCCTAGATACCTGAAATATACGATTCATTATCGAATAAAATCTTTCTAAAACTTAATTAATATTATCCACAGAATAAATCTTATTCCATGATTCATTGACAAACATGCTTTCGAGTCGGACGAAATCAATTTTTTCAATTTTCTTAGAAATATTTTTTAAACTACAACTGGAAGAATTAAGTCCAAACGAGATCATACAATGATCCGTTATTTGGCGATTTTCAACAGCAAAGGTCGTTTGTATTTCACTATTTCTCAAAGAAACTCTAAGAAAAATATGATCAAGATACGATATACTATTACTAACATTGAAAATTCTAGTTGGTTGATTAACTAATGAAACTATAGGCCTTAACTTGCCATCAAAAATAAATAGTCAGATTTAAAGCTGGAGTCAGAAAGCAAATCAATATTAATATCCCCCATTATAATTAACACATCAGCATTTAAACCACTTAAAAGAGTATCCAGTTCTTGAAGAAATGCTTTTTACACTTTCTGCCGTAGGCACTTACTTGGCGAAACACACTTAATACACACATTTACCTGAGTGATTTTTTAAACCTTTTGTAATTTTGCGAAATATTTAACAAGTGTTTTTAAAAATTTTTAAAATGTGTGTATTGAAGAAATGCGTTAACAGAAAATACATGAATGCAATATAATCCTAGAAAAACTACACTAGCTTGACCAATTGTAAAACTAATTTTTAATCCATCAGCGATTACCAACCCCAAGCACTCAAGCTAAGTATCATTAGAAAAATATTTCATCAGAAAAATACTATTGAATATCCCAATTACACTACCATATAAATATGTTGATTTTTTTATATGACGAATAAAAATGATAATAAAATACAGACCTTAGGCAGATAAACCTTTTAAATTTTTTCAAACAATTTCCACCTCATTCATACACATTCATTTTGAACAATAGCTCATTTTACAATAAAATGTACAGGAAGAGGTGAAATAATTAAAAATAAATTAAAAAAAACTACTTATTGCCCAACAATCACGCTACTCAAAAAAAGGCCGATCCTAACCTCGGCACTGAACCCTGAAGAATGCCGGAAATTTCGAAACAAACTGCCTGAAAACGAAAATCTAAACTGAGATAAGAGTTATTGAAAAGAATTCTATGATTAATAGAATCAAAGGCCTTAGAAAAATCTAACAAAGTTAAAGAAGTCAATTCCCTATTATTCATATTACGCCTAAAATATCATCACATACGTGGGGAGTTCAATAAGTTCTGTAATCGATATGAAATAACGGTATTAAAAGTTTTATGTTTGGTAAAACATTTAAGGTACTAGTGTTGGGTTCATGTTACACGCTGCGTTAGAATGTTATGTTAAATGCTGGGTTAAATTGTTGCGTGTCATATAAAATGTTATATTAAATAAAAATATTTCGTCTCTTTTTATTTATCACATTAAAATAGAAACAAAAAAGACAAAAAACATAGCGAGAGTACTTTCAGTGTTCACGTTACATGTATGCTGTGTTAAAAATGTCATGACGACATCTTTGAGGCTAAATATTTCTGTGCGTCCGACTTTTCTCAATGTAATATAATTGCATACCATAAATTTTCAATGAACGTCATTTTCAAAATACAAAAAAAAAACAAAACAAAAAAAAGAAATTCAAAATATAAAAAAAAACAAATCATGTCATATAGCAAAAATATTGTTACGAACTGGGCTACTGAGTTCGTTCGGATTTTGAAATTAAAAACACTGTGTACTTTTTTATTTCACTCTACTTTTATACACTTTGATATTTGCTTTGACTTAACTATTTAATTCTGTCCGCTTGCTACCGGTGGGGGCTATGACAAGGACAACAGATTTATTTCTTTATTTAACGATTTAAAATAAACCAAAAACTTTCTCTGCTTGCCTTCGGTCGTGTTTATAACACTTAAACATCTAAGCTATTGCGGTTCATAACGTGAGCTTGTTGTATGATGGCCAAAATCGTCACAATATTTACCTCTATTTTTGATTTTATGTTTTACCGAACATTTGCGGTTCAGGTGGAGCTTGAACCCCATTCGTTTTTATTTTGTTTTCTTTATTACTCTTTTTAATCTACAGACAAAAAATAATTTCATGCAAAAAAATTGTTTCATTTAATTTCTGTGAGTGATTTAATACACACCTTTCTACAGCGGACATTAACCTTACTGTCATTTGAAAAACTTAGCCCCCTTAATTTTTTTTCAAATTTGAAAAAAAAGGGAAATAATTAGTTGAGGTCAGATCTGGAATGTGTGGTGGATGCGGTATTTTATTGAACTTGCAATCTCTTACTGCCTTATGTATTGGTGCGTTGTCATGTAAAAGCAATAATTTTTGCGTGATTTGACCTTGTCGCTTTTCCCTGATAGCATTTTTCAATTTATATAAAAGTCCCGCATAATAAGCCTCTGTTTTTGTGGTGTTTTGAGGTAGGGTAAGTCGAGGAGAGATGGTACACACTTTTTATAATGGCTGTAACTTTTGTAAATTTAATGTAAAAAATAAAATAAAACGTGTTTTAGAAACTAAACATAAATTCCAACTTTATTTTAAAACATAAATACATCTATAGTTTACTTCAAGATAGCTAAAAAATTAAATAAAAAAATGCTAACGTTCCATCTCACCTAAAACAGAGAGGTGAGATGGCACAGTCCAAAAGGACAGATGGAACGTTTAAGGTCGACTGTTTTTCTTTTGAAAATTTGATCCACATTTGTCGCAGATGTTTTCAAAAGATGAGCAAAACTCATGAAGCCAAAATTTACAATGGATGCATTGGATCCAATCTTCATTTTTTGTTGTTTGGCGGTAGTCTTCGCCACAAGCGACGCATTTATTTTCAGAAAATTCCTCTTCTGAATCGGTACCATCAGTTAACTGTAGAAATTCATCATCACTCTCCGATGAGCCTGTTTGACGTTTTGGTTTTTTCGTACGAGCCGCTTCCAATTTTTTTTTTATTGGAAAGGATTTTATTTTTATTCTTTTCCGACTTTTGCAAGATTCTGCATTTTTTATTTGCAATTGTTTCTGGAGACGTAAGAATGGAAACCAATTGCCTTCTAGTAGTTTTAACCTGTACATTAGGTACAGGAGAAATCTGATCAAGAATTTTTCCTGGTGTTATCGAAACGATTTCAGAAGCTGGTAATGCGTATGAATTGGTGCTACTTGGAACGTTAAATAATTTTAAAGCTGTTCCGGGTACGGCGTCTGTTACATCTGTAGTGTTTTGGGCGCTGCAATTCGGAATATCTTAATTTAATGGTGATGATATTTCACTACTGGAAAAAGGTGAAATTGAATTTATAAAAAAATGTATAGGTACCTATGCATGTATTGGAATATGTCATAGATATCATTTTATGTAGGTATATCTACCTACCTAACTGAAGTTCCGGGTATGGTATACGGCATTACTGCAACACTAGCGGAATTGTAATTTAAAAGATTTATATTTGTTCATGATAATGCATTTCTGCTGTAAAAATTAAATTTAATTTAAATAAGTGATTTTTATTTATTACCTGGAGGAATCTATCAGATCAGAATTATCCAAAGTTGTCAAAAATACATAACTTGGTATAGCATCAGGACCAAATGGTACGATTCCAGTTGCCGTAAATGCGGAAACGGCGTTTCCTACTGTCGCTGATTTACTCCAAGCCTTTGAAAAAATGGATCCAAATACGAGTCTACTAATTTTTCTACCTGGATTAGCGCGAACATATTTATTGCATTCCTCATAATAATTGGTTTTTAATGATTTAAAGAAGCATCGATCAAGAGGTTGCAGGAATTGCGTTGTATGACTTGGAAGGCAAATAAGAATAACGTTTTGCTCTGCTGCATACTGAAGCATTTCTAAATTGCTATGGGATGAATGGCCATCAAGAATAATAGCTACAGTACAGTTACATATGCTGATTTTTGAGACATGACTACTGAGGCACCTGGAGGCATTCCATCTTCAAATTCAGGCTTCTTTTGTTTTCCTTTAAAAATATAGGTAGGTGGAATAAAAACTCCTTCAGCGTTGCAACAGGCTATGACAGAAATTGTTTCTCCCTTTTCACCCGATGTAATTGCCGCTATATTTGTTGAACCCTTTTCTGCCAAAACATGTCCTGGTCTATTGTTTAATTGCAGGCCACTTTCATCCACATTAAAAATGTGCCCTGGTTTATCAAACAACTCATGTTCTGTAAAAATATTTTTCAAGACATCAAAATAACTCTTTACATCACTTCGTTTCATCCCTGCAGCTCGATTAACTGAAACTCCTTCAGATTTTCTGATAGAGATTTTGGGGTTACGCCTTAAAAATGATTGGAGCCATGGATATCCAGCCATTTCTGTTTCTTTATTAAACTTGTGTTTAATTTGGAGTTGTTCAGCCAAATTAAATGCCATAGCTCTGACAGTGTCTCTTGTAGGAGCAAATCCGTGCTTTTGTAATTTTTTTTATGTGTAAAACAATTTTAGCCTCATTTGCCTCTCCTAATCTACAGCTTGATCCAAGGGAACGTTTTTTTAAGTCATTATATTTCATGCGTCTGCACAATGTACTGGCTGGAATTTTATAATATTGTGCAGATTCTCTAAGAGATTTTTACCTTCGCGAACATCTGATATTGCTGCACTTAACCCTTTAATGCATGATTTTTTCTTTTTAATTGTAATAGTTTTTTTCTTATAAAGATGTATTTGGTTGAAACGAATTTCAAAGTAAAAATGGTTGGAAGCAGCTAGTTTTCCCGGAAAATTGATTTTATAACATGATGCCTATTTGCATCATTATGCAGTTGTGGTATAAAATTTAAATATTTTTCCATTTATAACGCTTCTTTATAAAAAGACAATTCGTTCAAAATTAAAATAAATATTCAAAAACAATATTCTCATTTATAAAAAATTAATTATGTAAATGTATGTTTACTACTAACTGTATGCAAAACATCGACTAACTAATTCTAAATGGCGATTTTATTTTCAAAACGCAGAAAAAAACAATAAAATGTGTGAAACGAGATAGAAAAACAAATGAACAACAGATATACGAAACAAAACAGAAAAAATATGCTCAAATGTAGATGCAGTTACAATTAGAATAACATGATGCAGATATGCTACAGTATGCATTAAAGGGTTAAATTGTTTTCGGTCCAGTTAGCTCTGGTTTTTGATATTCTTGTGTATGTTGTTGGCATTTTTGTAAATTATCTATAAAACAAAAAATCAGTACATATAATAATATCGAGGAGAGATGGAACATAATTTCATGTTCTCTTTCTCCTCGAAAAAAATGTTCCGTTTCTCCTTTTTGACTCCATCATGGTTTTTTATTTGTAATTTTTTTTTGTTTTAATTTTAGATATGGATACAACTTAATAATATAAAATAATACTCACTTCAAATGCTCTAACGGTTTTGATAATAAAAACTGTTCTTTGAACACCACTTTTTACAGAAACAAAAATTTTACTTTTTAATTTTTACTCACAAAATTGCTTATAAATTAAATATTGAAGAACCTTTCATCACAAAATTCTAAAATAAACTGGCATTATATCCGTTATACATGTGGTTTTATAACATATAGACAATCCTGTTTGTACAAGTTATATATTTCGAAATACAGCAATGTTCCATCTCACCTCGTGTTCCATCTCTCCTAGAATTACCCTAAATAGTCAATCATCGAAACTCCATCAGCATCCCAAAAAATTGTTGCTATTATCTTACCCGCAGATGGTTGAACCTTAAACTTTTTCGGTGGTGGACTCTGAATCCACGTTTCATCACCGGTGACTATCTGGTTTATAAATTTAACCGGATCGCCTTCACTCATTTCTAAAATTACCTTAGAAGTTTCCACTCGATATTTTTTTTTGTTCCATAGTCAACATTTGGGAAACTCATCTTGCACTAACTTTTGACAGCTTAAGATGATTGAGTAAAATAGTGCTAACACTGCCAATAGATATATTTAATACCACACTTAATTTTGAAATGGTTATTCGTCTATCTTCCAATATAAGATCATCGGTTAAAATGATCATTTCGTGAGTAACAGCGTCTGCCAGTCTTCCGCTGCAGGGGTAATCTTCCAATGACGTTCTACCTTGTTTGAATAAACGGACCAACGTCGTTATTGTTTTATAAGACGGACAGCACGATGTTCAATATTTTCTATTCTTTTAAATTTTCAAAACAGTTGTATATTTAATCACTCACAGAAATTAAAAAATCAAACAATTTATGCATGAAATTTTGTTTGGTCAGTAGATTAAATAGAGTAATAAAAAAAACAGAATAAAACATTTTTAATACCGTTATTTAGACGTACTGTAGAAGTGCTACGATATTTTCTAAACCCAGATTGGAAGAAACTAATTAAACTATTGCTATTTAGATGCGATTGAATTTGATTTTTAACAACTACCTCGAAAGCTTTAGTGAGAGAACTTAAAATGCTAATTGGCCGCAAATGGGATAGCTCTGAAGGATTACTGATCTTTGGGATGGGGATTATTTTACTTAGCTTCCACTGATCTGGATAGGAAGAGGACGTAAGCTTGAAATTGAAGATATGTAACAAATATTTTGAGACGAAAGGGAAAACTCGCTTAACGAATATTAAATTGATGTTATACAGACCAGAATATTCCGATTTAACTTTCCAAATGGCAGACTGTAAATCCTCGAGCGAAATATTTGAAAACGAAAACGAATTAGAGGACACGTTAGAGAACAAATCGACGGCACTATTACCCGAGTTCAAACTAAACCAAAAATAACTATTGATATCATTAGGTTTGAACACCCCACTTGAACTACTTTTGCATCTGCCTAGGCCTTAATTACGAACATCACGCCAGAAAACCCGATTTGGGAGGTATGTTATGTTGGGGACTACAAGCAACATGTGTTGAACACAGAAGGAACAGCCTATATCATGCACTACAAGGAAAACATAACGCATTCCAAAGATGGATGTTTTATCACATACAACGATTCAAATCCAATCCAACCAGCCTTCTAAACAATTACCAGGTATCCATTTCACAGGTAAACGCCCAATATGCAGAAGATTCAGACGCGATACAGAACTTCTGAGTCTAGACAATGAGTTTCTAGCTAAATCCATCAAGCCAGGTTACATGAGACAAGGTGATGATCCGGTTGATTCTAAGCATACTTTATGTCGCATCGTGCGATATTAAAAGAGCAAAATACTACCACCAAACTGAGGGTGGTATTCAATGCGTTCTCAAAAATTGGTCAGAACATGTCGTTTAACAACATGCTGCTGAGAGGCCCAACCGTCTAATCTATACTGTGGGCCATTCTTCTGCATTTTTGCCTGTAAAAATACTTCTTCTTCGTATTTGTACGCGAGATGGACCAGGAATACCAATTAATTCTTCGGGGGGACGCTGAAAATAATCTGGGCCCGAATCAACTCACTACAGTTACCAATTTGTTGATACAAACACATTGAACGAATGTGGCCTCATATTCTTCGCATTCTTATCTACAAGCTCCGAAAGCCTTACAAGAAGTTATTTACGTGGATGATGTTCTCAAAGGTACTAATACAGCCGAACGGCTAGTTAAGCTCAAAATGTGTTAGTAACTTGTAAATAACGTAAAATCATTAGATAAGCAAAAAGATACAATAAAAGTGCTCGGAATCCAGTGGGATCAAATCCAAGACGAATTTTGCTTCGGGACACATCTTCTAGTCGAGGGATTGACCCATTTGGTTGGCTTTCTCTACTTCTATTTTGATCAAAAATCAACTTACAAAATTTATGCCGTAGTAGTAATGCAGGTTGGAATGACAATCTACCGGATCACATACTCAATGAATCCTCAATGAATGGCTTAAGTTGCTACAAGAAATCGAGAATTAAAATTCTGTTCATCTGAACTGGTTGGGCAGCACATTTCATGGAGATTATGAACTTGAACTACACGGCTTCAGTGACGAGAGTGAGATTGCAGTACGCTTCTGGTGTTATAGTAAAGCGATCGACACAAGTTTAGAGATAAGTGTATCCATAAGATGGAGGAAGCGGTTTTACTATATTTAAATGGTAATTTTGTATGTCGCTAAACTTTCGATTTGGCAGGCTAAATAGGATTTCACCCACCGGAGGAGCGAATGTTATGCAGAGTATCGACTATGGTTCGATCTTTCGCCTCTGCAATGTAAGGACGATTGTTCCTTGTTGACAGGGAAGTCAGGCAGTTTGAAAAGTTGAAGTTTCACGTTAGAACGAGAGTGACGATGGGGCACCAGAAAATAAATTCTGAAGTTCCGGGTCGGTTTCTGTGCCTGACTAATTTTGGTAAGATCGAAGTGAGTCTCCACCGCGGCAGTTTCTTCATCTGATGTACGAGGTAGGGTGTCAGCGACCACATTATCTTTGACGTGGATATGCTGAATAACCGTGGTAAATTGAGAGATACAATTCAACTGGCGCCAAAAATTATCTTGGATTTTGGTACATTTTTGTCTCGATTACTCTTGTCAGAGGCTTGTGGTCTGTGTTAATCGTGAAATTCCAGTCTTTAATCCTGGAGTACTGTCTGACGGTAGTATTGCGTCAGTAGTGATGCTGAATTTTATATCATTCAGAGGATGTGCTAGGAGCGTTATATATTTGTCAATTCACTTTTAGGTTGTGTGATTTTTAGCATTCTTCGAAACAAGAGAAGTGCGAGCGAATTGGTGCCAATGTTTCAGCAAGTTTTGGTGTGAATTTACAGTCGTAATCAGCACATAACTATTTTTCCACCACATCGCATGAAGGAATTAGGCCGCCTCAACGAAGCTCTTCTGATCCTCTTACTCAATCGAAGTGACGTATATGAGAGAGTGTGACGTAAAAGGTTGCAAGTCATTTCAAACAATGATGCAATTGACGCGACTAAGGGAATGAAGATACAAAGAGTCTGATCTACGACAAGAGAATGCCAGACACGGTGGCCGAGTGTGATTAGGCCCGTTTCAGCGTCATCGATTGATCGTGTAGAGTGTCTCCCGCGAGTTGCACGTTAGTTGTGAGGACGAAAAACATTTCCTTGCCATCATATCTTAGACAAAAAAAAAAATTTCTTTTATTTAACATGTACTAATTTCTAATCTAACTAATATTTGACCGCTTAGTAAATTATTGTGGGCCACCATTTCCGTTACGCCACTAGTAGCATTATACCGTGCCGATAAATTGCTGAATTCATTTGATGGAATTTTGAGCTGGGAATTCTTTAATGGCATTATTTCGTTCGGAGAGATCTTGTGGCAGAGGGATTCAGGAGTGTATGCATCGAAAATGAATTTCTAGCTCTTAATGTTGATTTCAAATTCGGTTAATTTTTAGAAGAGTTATTCCAAATGGAGTTTGCATTCTTGCTCATATTTGTGATGCCACAAGAATGTCGTCAATGTAGACAAAGATACAGACAAAATCTGTAACAATCTCGTTGATAAATAGCTAAAACGTTTAACCGAATGACATTCAGATAAATTCGAAGAGGCCAAAAAGTATAGTTATTTCCCTTTTATAAACATCTTCAGGTGCGACGGTGATAAGTGCGTAAGGTGATTTTTACAGGTCTCAAAACCTATCTATAGAAGTATCAAAAATCGCATTCGAAGCATAATTGCAGATTTTCGATATTTGTGGCCCAGAATCTGCTGTAAGGTGGATTTGAAAAATTCAATTTTTTATGAAATATATGGAAATAACCAAGCAACCTAAATGTGCATTGGCGCAACAATTTCAGGTCCCAAAATCTATCATTAGAGGTACCAAAAACGAAAATAGAGCACCATTGTAGATTTTCAGATTTTTGAATTTTGAGGCTCAGAATTTGCAGAATTTTAGTAAGGTGATTTGAAAAAAAATCGAGTTTTCTATGAAATTTTTAGAAACAATCATGAAAGCTAATAATGTACTTTGGCACAACAACTACAGCTTCCGAAACCTTTCTTTAGAGGTATCAAGAGAAATTGCAAAATTTAATATTTATGGCTCAGAATCTGCTGATCTAGTAAGCTAATTTTTACAGTTCTCCAAACTTATTTTTAGTAGTATCAAGGACCGCATTCGGAGCAAAATTTCAGATTTTTCACTTTTGTGGCTCAGAATCTGTTGATTTATAGTAAGGTGATTTTAACAAAAATCGAACTTTCTATGAAATGTATGAAAATAATCAAGCAATTTAAATGCAAATTGGCACAACAATTGCATGTCCTGAAACCTATCTTTAGAGGTACATACCAACAACGCAATCGGAGCACAGTTGGAGATTTTGGATTTTAATGGCTCAGAACCTGCTGATTTAAATACTCGTAAGAGTAAGGTTCTGATTATTTTAGTATCTTAGCATGTTACGTCATGTCACCTTCTCATGAAATTTTACTACAGAAATTACCTCACTTAAATATATTACCTTGAGTTTTATCTAGCCGCAGATATCACATTTTATTTTACGACAGTAATGTAGATAAAGCATATATTTACAAGCCATTTTTGTTATAACCTGTTAAATGTTGGTCCCTAAAACAATTATTTGCAACCACACATAAAATGTTTATTAACTTTAAAATTCAAAACTTTTTATTTACCGAATTTCAACTTTCTAGCAACCGCAATAAACAACAAATTTTCCCTTTACATTCTTCTAAATTTGGCACGTGTATATACTCGAGTATCAAGGTAATCTATTGCACTCACATAACTTACATCTCGTATTTCCCTAAAACTGATATGTGCTGACATGCGGTTAAGGGTCAAATTAGTCATCGACGTCAAATCATAATACAAACGTGACAAATAGATTATTTCAATAAGATAATAAGATTTATTTAATTACATTTCAAACGAGAAATATTTAGCAACTGCACTTTAAATGACATATCATAGTTCATTATTTTTAAATATATTTATTATTAATAATTAATACTCGTGTAAATTATGCATAGATTATATCACAATCGTTTATCACTATAGACGGCTTTAGTTACATACAAAATGTAATTTACATAAATTAAATTTTATAAATGATACTTAATTTATTTAATGGCGTGTGAACAGAATTGATGACGCTCAAATCAACAATCAAACTAAACCTTGTTAAACTTCAAACCACATTGGAAGTTCAATTCGGGTGTTTCAAAATCATTCATTAATATATCTAAATTTTGTTGTTGGTTGAGATATTAAATATTAGTTTTAGTGTCTGCAAGCAATAATAACAACATTAAATTTTTAATTTCCAAATGTTGAAGATTCGGATTGGCTAAATACAATTTCATTGGCATATAGAATGATATAACTTCAGGGATTTAATTAAAGTTGATCCGTTTTCATCTCTTGGTAATGAGAAATCACAATTCAACTAGATGCCTGTCAAACCCTTACCTAAATTATTCTTTTGCTCTTTACCAACAAACAGACAAAAGATGTACGAAAAAAACATTTTTGTATGATTTCCTTATATTCAATACTATTTACTGTAACACACAACTTGTTTTGCGAACAAGAATCGAAAAATTTGAAAAGATGAACTTTTGAGTAGAGGCCCGTCTTATTTTTATAAATCTATACAATTTATTTGCACTTCTCCTCGTATTCCTATTCTGCACGAATAGAATAAAAAGGTTGAATGTAAATCAGGTGTAAGGCATACACATTTCTGGTAGTTCCTTGGGAATTAAGATTAATTTTCTTTTTTTTTTTGTTGTAAAATTTCACTTAAAAAATTAAACCTACACCTGAAGTTTAAAAATATTTCTTATTTCGGAACACCCTATAAAAGCTTAAACAAGTACTAATATTTTAGTAAGGAAAACTACCCTTCATTCAAATATAACAAAAAATCATGGTTCATCTGCCACCTAGTATGAAGTAGAAAAACAAAAAATTAATAAACAAATGAGTACTAAAATGGTTTGTTCTTGGATAAAACTCCTAAATGTATGCAGTTTGTTACTTTTTATGTGTTATGTTATTAAACAGTACAAATGTTTAGTACAACTGGTGTCACGACAGTGAGCTGTCATAATAATGTAATTTACTATCACGAAATTGTATATAGGAGACAACACCGTAACTTTGGGCTTTGGCAAATAAAACGCAAATATTTTTTTTGTTGTTGTGATTAAAAGATAACGGGAAACAAAAGATTAGTTTTGTCTCAATCTATGTGGACAGAGCTCATTCGCACGTTCTTGAGTAAAGAAACGTGACTCGATAAGATGGATTGCCTAATTTGTTTGTAAATCGGAGTTGTGTTGACTGAAGATAGCTGTCTCAAATCACCGACCAGAAACACGCCCTAACCAGCAAAAGGAACATTAAGCCCCGAGATTTGCTTGAGTCGCTAGTCAACCTGTTGTAAAAGTTCCGCTGACATCATGCTCACTTCATTGATAATAATAGCGCGGACATACTTACAGAGAGACCGAAACTGTAGAACGACTTCAATCGAAAAAGATATCATTTTGGATATAGAGATTTTAAGCCGAATTGCCCGTCGAAGCGAATGAATTACAAAAACAATCATTTTCCGTAAAGCGGTTGTAAATGCCCATTAGCAGCCGTATTACAAATGTTTTGCCGCAACCTGCGAGGCCGGTTAAAAAGATTTGCAATGGTTCGGCATTCGTTCCTTGCAAAAGATTTCTTATAGTATGCATTAAAAGAACCTTTTGTCTTTCGTTGGCTGATCGCATGAGTTTAATGAATTCTTCATTCAGCATGATGTTCTGTCGCTTTTTTTGCAACTGGACCTAGACGATTCAGCGTGGCCAACCTCAGTTCATCGTTCATTTCCGCCGACATTTCCGATTTCATTGGCGCTCTTGGTGAGGGAAAATAACTAACATTACCAACCAAGTTGTCGAATCATGGAAAATAGGTCCGCTTTCTTTGTGCCCAGTAGTACGTCGAATTGGGAATTGATTAAAGGCTACAGACTCGATTTGTGCTCGGGTTACCTTGGTGTCCTTACTGATAAATTTGAACGATACTGTAAGTGCATCCCGTGTACGCAGACGCATAATCTTTATTGCCATGTACAATATAACAAATGATATGGTGACGCTCCTCGCCGATCGAATCTGCTCAGTTCGCTCGTTGCCATCATGAATGGCGTCACTCGAACACCTTCTTTAATTGTTCGAAATTGGCCGAGCTTTTGGAAATTTCTCAAAAATAGTTTCCAATTTTTGTAAGCAATCAGTAGCAACCAAGACGGAAAGTTTCTATAACAATCGCTTTCGTAGCTGCCATACATGCAAGAAATTTTTGCGTATGCAAATCAGAGGGTCACGGTGCACAATTAGTGCAAAAATTGTCTCATCCAAACTATACCACAACAAGTTGCAGCGGTACAATTAGTCGTTTTAACTGCCGTTAAACGTGTGAACGTGACGAGGTCGCTGAGGAGATCTATGTTCATCTGGAAATTCAAGAAAAGACGCTCATAGAATTCGAGAGATACGATCAACAATTATAAGAAATTGATGGAGATCAAACCGAAATGGAAGGTTTTATGACCAGGATTAAAGAAAGAGACGCATGGTAACAATTCAATGCTAAAGGTTATGCAAACCCAGATGATCGAAGCCAAGATCAAAACCATGACAGCATTTACAACTCACCAAAGAGAAATGCTACAAAACTTGCTTGAATAACGTTTTCTTGCTACTCCAAAGGATGAAATTAAATTTCCAAAATTAACGATACCGACTCGAAGGATCAATTCATAAAAAAAATCATCGCTAACAAACATGCAAAAATGTCAACATTTAATTTCAGGCCCCCAAGGAGATGTACTTAATTTGATACGACACATTCCAGTAACAGCCGCGAAGTATGAACAAACATGAAAGAAAGTCTTAGAGAGATACAATCGTGCGCATGGCCAGTAATTACGTCATTAATCAACAATTTTTAAAGCAGTGCTCAACAAATTTTGAATGCTTGATCGATCTGAGAAACATATGTGATATACTAATTGATGGCTGCTTCCAACTCTTCGACTGTTATTGGCCACTTACGCTTCGCAGTACCCCTTCGTATATTGTGTAGATAACGCTGGACCACGGCCACTATTCCAATTGTTTTTTTCACGCTTTTTGCTTCAGTGCTGTAATTTGGTCTCTGCTCTGGCCAATTCTCACACGTATCACGTAACCAGCTAGCATAATTCCACCATAATTCATGTGCAAGTATTTCAGACCGCAGGATTCCTCGCGAAACGTAGTCAGCACGGTTGTATTTTGTAGGCACGTGATGTCAGTTATCTCGCTTGTATTGTACGTATATAAATTCATCAGAGTTAGAAACCCACATCCTTAGTTTCAGTCCAGCTTCAGACATAACAAGGACTAAATTTCTTTTTAGTTCTACAGCCTTTTCGATGGACTCTAAAAATACATCAATCTTGCATAATTCCTTAACGAATGAATCAGCAGGCAATTTTGAGCAGAGTTTACCATTACCAATGCGTCTACTGAATTTGGTTTTGCCTGTTATTTTGAGCTCTTAAAGTAACAGTTACTATTCCCTTCGTGACCTGATTTCCTGAACCACTGACATGGACCCAGAGTCCAACAGCATGCGACATTCATGTTCAAATCCGTTTTGGTCGACCGCTTTTACTAATGCTGTTGGGAGAACACAGCTTGATAATATATTTGTATGAGCAGCCATTGTGCTTGATTTCTCTTTACAGCTGATGCTGATGTGCTAATAGGCTCCTTGGGCTCTTCCTGATGGAGAAGCGCGGGATGGTTCTTGCCACAAATTTGGCATCTCGATTTTTACAAGCATCTGAACCCTTAATAATGAACACTGAACTCGTAGAGAGTTATAACCACTGTTGTCTGACTTAATGTGCACAGAGTGTGCTCATCCTTACAAATTGGATACTCATTCGCTTCTGTTGTGACGAACACCTTAGATGTCTTTGAATTTGGTAAGCGTTTAGTGGTTGTTGGTCTTAGTGACTCTATGGCACCTGAACGGTTTAATAAAAATTTGAAAGACCCTTCTACAGTGATTTATATTCTTCACAAGATATTTGTGCCCATAACGCATGAACTTAAACGTCCAATGTTTCTTCCAATAAATAAATTAGCCAAACATCTCGTGCTCCGATTTCGATGATTGATACCTCTATCAATAGGCGTTGAGACCTGTAACTGTCATACAAACGGCCATTTGGATCAGTCGAATACTTCCACACGTTCCGTGGAAAATTCAATTTTTTTGAAAATCAACTGAACTATAGCCCACAAATTCAGAGCCACAAAATTCGAAAATCTGCAAATGTGCTCCGATTTCGATGATTGATACGTCTACCAATAGGCGTTGAGACCTGTAATTGTCATACAAATGGCCATTTGGATCAGTCAAATATTTCTATATGTTCCGTGGAAAATTCAATTTTTTTGAAAATCAACTGAACTATAGCCCACAAATTCAGAGCCACAAAATTCGAAAATCTGCAAATGTGCTCCAATATCGATTATTGATACGTCTAGCAATAGGCGTTGAGACCTGTAATTGTCATACAAATGGCCATTTGGATCGGTCGAATATTTCTACACGTTCCGTGGAAAATTAAATTTTTTTGTAAATCAACTGAACTATAGCGCACGAATTCAGAGCCACAAAATTCGAAAATCTGCAAATGTGCTCCGATTTCGATAATTGATACGTCTACCAATAGGCGTTGAGACCTGTAATTGTCATAAAAACGGCCATTTGGATCAGTGGAATATTTCCACACGTTCCGTTAAAAATTCAATTTTTTTGAAAATCTACTGAACTATAGCCCACAAATTCAGAGCCACAAAATTCGAAAATCTGCAAATGTGCTCCGATTTCGATGATTGATACCTCTATCAATAGGCGTTAGACCTGTAATTGTCATACAAATGGCAATTTGGATCGGTCGAATATTTCCACACGTTCCGTGGAAAATTCATTTTTTTTGAAAATCAACTGAACAATAGCCCACAAATTCAGAGTACCCACAGTGTGTAGTGTGTAGCCACAAAATTCGAAAATCTGCAAATGTGCTCCGATTTCGATGATTGATACCTCTATCAATAGGCATTGAGACTTGTAATTGTCATACAAATGGCCATTTGGATCAGTCGAATATTTCCACACGTTCCGTGGAAAATTCATTTTTTTTGAAACTCAACTGAACTATAGCCCACAAATTCAGAGCCACAAAATTCGAAAATCTGCAAATGTGCTCCGATTTCGATGATTGAGACCTCTATCAATAGGCGTTGAGACCTATAATTGTCATACAAATGGCCATTTGGATCAGTCGAATATTTCCACACATTCCGTGGAAAATTCAATTTTTTTGAAAATCAACTGAACTATAGCGCACGAATTCAGAGCCACAAAATTCGAAAATCTGCAAATGTGCTCCGATTTCGATAATTGATACGTCTACCAATAGGCGTTGAGACCTGTAATTGTCATACAAATGGCCATTTGGATCGGTCGAATATTTCTACACGTTCCGTGGAAAATTCATTTTTTTTGAAAATCAACTGAACTATAGCCCACAAATTCAGAGCCACAAAATTCGAAAATCTGCAAATGTGCTCCGATTTCGATGATTGAGACCTCTATCAATAGGCGTTCCTATAATTGTCATACAAATGGCCATTTGGATCAGTCAAATATTTCCACACATTCCGTGGAAAATTCAATTTTTTTGAAAATCAACTGAACTATAGCGCACGAATTCAGAGCCACAAAATTCGAAAATCTGCAAATGTGCTCCGATTTCGATGATTGATACCTCTAACAATAGGCGTTGAGACCTATAATTGTCATACAAATGGCCATTTGGATCAGTCGAATATTTCCACACATTCCGTGGAAAATTCAATTTTTTTGAAAATCAACTGAACTATAGCGCACGAATTCAGAGCCACAAAATTCGAAAATCTGCAAATGTGCTCCGATTTCGATGATTGATACGTCTACCAATAGGCGTTGAGACCTGTAATTGTCATACAAATGGCCATTTGGATCGGTCGAATATTTCTACACGTTCCGTGGAAAATTCATTTTTTTTGAAAATCAACTGAACTATAGCGCACGAATTCAGAGCCACAAAATTCGAAAATCTGCAAATGTGCTCCGATTTCGATGATTGATACCTCTAACAATAGGCGTTGAGACCTATAATTGTCATACAAATGGCCATTTGGATCAGTCGAATATTTCCACACATTCCGTGGAAAATTCAATTTTTTTGAAAATCAACTGAACTATAGCGCACGAATTCAGAGCCACAAAATTCGAAAATCTGCAAATGTGCTCCGATTTCGATGATTGATACGTCTACCAATAGGCGTTGAGACTTGTAATTGTCATACAAATGGCCATTTGGATCAGTCGAATATTTCTACACGTTCCGTGGAAAATTCATTTTTTTTTAATCAACTGAACTATAGCCCACAAATTCAGAGCCACAAAATTCGAAAATCTGCAAATGTGCTCCGATTTCGATGATTGATACGTCTACCAATAGGCGTTGAGACCTGTAATGGCCATACAAACGGCCATTTGGATCGGTCGAATATTTCTACACGTTCCGTGGAAAATTCAATTTTTTTGAAAATCTACTGAACTATAGCCCACAAATTCAGAGCCACAAAATTCGAAAATCTGCAAATGTGCTCCGATTTCGATGATTGATACGTCTACCAAAAGGCGTGGGTACCTGTAATGGCCATACAAACGGCCATTTGGATCGGTCGAATATTTCTACACGTTCCGTGGAAAATTCAATTTTTTTGAAAATCAACTGAACTATAGCCCACAAATTCAGAGCCACAAAATTCGAAAATCTGCAAATGTGCTCCGATTTCGATGATTGATACCTCTATCAATAGGCGTTGAGACCTGTAATTGTCATAAAAACGGCCATTTGGATCGGTCGAATATTTCTACACGTTCCGTGGAAAATTCAATTTTTTTGAAAATCAACTGAAATATAGCCCACAAATTCAGAGCCACAAAATTCGAAAATCTGCAAATGTGCTCCGATTTCGATGATTGATACCTCTATGCTCTATCAATAGGCGTTGAGACCTGTAATTGTCATAAAAACGGCCATTTGGATCAGTGGAATATTTCCACACGTTCCGTGGAAAATTCAATTTTTTGAAAATCTACTGAACTATAGCCCACAAATTCAGAGCCACAAAATTCGAAAATCTGCAAATGTGCTCCGATTTCGATTATTGATACGTCTACCAATAGGCGTTGAGACCTGTAATTGTCATACAAACGGCCATTTGGATCGGTCGAATATTTCTACACGTTCCGTGGAAAATTCAATTTTTTTGAAAATCAACTGAACTATAGCCCACAAATTCAGAGCCACAAAATTCGAAAATCTGCAAATGTGCTCCGATTTCGATTATTGATACGCCTAACAATAGGCGTTGAGACCTGTAATTGTCATAAAAACGGCCATTTGGATCAGTGGAATATTTCCACACGTTCCGTGGAAAATTAAATTTTTTTGAAAATCAACTGAACTATAGCCCACAAATTCAGAGCCACAAATTTCGAAAATCTGCAAATGTGCTCCGATTTCGATGATTGATACCTCTACCAATAGGCGTTGAGATCTGTAATTGTCATACAAACGGCCATTTGGTTCAGTGGAATATTTCCACACGTTCCGTGGAAAATTCAGTTTTTTTGAAAATCAACTGAACTATAGCCCACAAATTCAGAGCCACAAAATTCGAAAATCTGCAAATTTGCTCCGATTTCGATTATTGATACGTCTACCAATAGGCGTTGAGACCTGTAATTGTCATACAAACGGCCATTTGGATCGGTCGAATATTTCTACACGTTCCGTGGAAAATTCAATTTTTTTGAAAATCAACTGAACTATAGCCCACAAATTCAGAGCCACAAAATTCGAAAATCTGCAAATGTGCTCCGATTTCGATGATTGATACGTCTACCAATAGGCGTTGAGACCTGTAATGGCCATACAAACGGCCATTTGGATCGGTCGAATATTTCTACACGTTCCGTGGAAAATTCAATTTTTTTGAAAATCTACTGAACTATAGCCCACAAATTCAGAGCCACAAAATTCGAAAATCTGCAAATGTGCTCCGATTTCGATGATTGATACGTCTACCAAAAGGCGTGGGTACCTGTAATGGCCATACAAACGGCCATTTGGATCGGTCGAATATTTCTACACGCTCCGTGGAAAATTCAATTTTTTTGAAAATCAACTGAACTATAGCCCACAAATTCAGAGCCACAAAATTCGAAAATCTGCAAATGTGCTCCGATTTCGATGATTGATACGTCTACCAATAGGCGTTGAGACCTGTAATTGTCATACAAATGGCCATTTGGATCGGTCGAATATTTCTACACGTTCCGTGGAAAATTCAATTTTTTTGAAAATCAACTGAACTATAGCCCACAAATTCAGAGCCACAAAATTCGAAAATCTGCAAATGTGCTCCGATTTCGATGATTGATACCTCTATCAATAGGCGTTGAGACCTGTAATTGTCATAAAAACGGCCATTTGGATCGGTCGAATATTTCTACACGTTCCGTGGAAAATTCAATTTTTTTGAAAATCAACTGAAATATAGCCCACAAATTCAGAGCCACAAAATTCGAAAATCTGCAAATGTGCTCCGATTTCGATGATTGATACCTCTATGCTCTATCAATAGGCGTTGAGACCTGTAATTGTCATAAAAACGGCCATTTGGATCAGTGGAATATTTCCACACGTTCCGTGGAAAATTCAATTTTTTGAAAATCTACTGAACTATAGCCCACAAATTCAGAGCCACAAAATTCGAAAATCTGCAAATGTGCTCCGATTTCGATTATTGATACGTCTACCAATAGGCGTTGAGACCTGTAATTGTCATACAAACGGCCATTTGGATCGGTCGAATATTTCTACACGTTCCGTGGAAAATTCAATTTTTTGAAAATCAACTGAACTATAGCCCACAAATTCAGAGCCACAAAATTCGAAAATCTGCAAATGTGCTCCGATTTCGATTATTGATACGCCTACCAATAGGCGTTGAGACCTGTAATTGTCATAAAAACGGCCATTTGGATCAGTGGAATATTTCCACACGTTCCGTGGAAAATTAAATTTTTTTGAAAATCAACTGAACTATAGCCCACAAATTCAGAGCCACAAATTTCGAAAATCTGCAA
The DNA here is from genome assembly GCA_963556165.1 of Tipula helvola. NCBI lineage: Eukaryota > Metazoa > Arthropoda > Insecta > Diptera > Tipulidae > Tipula > Tipula helvola. Next base: position 78,058,011 of record OY744482.1, on the reverse strand, counting down.
ATGTGCTCCGATTTCGATGATTGATACCTCTACCAATAGGCGTTGAGATCTGTAATTGTCATACAAACGGCCATTTGGTTCAGTGGAATATTTCCACACGTTCCGTGGAAAATTCATTTTTTTTGAAAATCAACTGAACTATAGCCCACAAATTCAGAGCCACAAAATTCGAAAATCTGCAAATTTGCTCCGATTTCGATTATTGATACGTCTACCAATAGGCGTTGAGACCTGTAATTGTCATACAAACGGCCATTTGGATCGGTCGAATATTTCTACACGTTCCGTGGAAAATTCAATTTTTTTGAAAATCAACTGAACTATAGCCCACAAATTCAGAGCCACAAATTTCGAAAATCTGCAAATGTGCTCCGATTTCGATTATTGATACGCCTACCAATAGGCGTTGAGACCTGTAATTGTCATAAAAACGGCCATTTGGATCATTGGAATATTTCCACACGTTCCGTGGAAAATTAAATTTTTTTGAAAATCAACTGAACTATAGCCCACAAATTCAGAGCCACAAATTTCGAAAATCTGCAAATGTGCTCCGATTTCGATGATTGATACCTCTACCAATAGGCGTTGAGATCTGTAATTGTCATACAAACGGCCATTTGGTTCAGTGGAATATTTCCACACGTTCCGTGGAAAATTCAGTTTTTTTGAAAATCAACTGAACTATAGCCCACAAATTCAGAGCCACAAAATTCGAAAATCTGCAAATTTGCTCCGATTTCGATTATTGATACGTCTACCAATAGGCGTTGAGACCTGTAATTGTCATACAAACGGCCATTTGGATCGGTCGAATATTTCTACACGTTCCGTGGAAAATTCAATTTTTTTGAAAATCAACTGAACTATAGCCCACAAATTCAAAGCCACAAAGTTCGAAAATCTGCAAATGTGCTCTGATTTCGATTATTGATACGTCTACCAATAGGCGTTGAGACCTGTAATTGTCATACAAACGGCCATTTGGATCGGTCGAATATTTCTACACGTTCCGTGGAAAATTCAATTTTATGAAAATCCACTGAACTATAGCCCACAAATTCAGAGCCACAAAATTTGAAAATCTGCAAATGTGCTCCGATTTCGATGATTGATACCTCTATCAATAGGCGTTGAGACCTATAATTGTCATACAAACGGCCATTTGGATCGGTCGAATATTTCTACACGTTCCGTGGAAAATTCAATTTTTTTGAAAATCAACTGAACTATAGCCCACAAATTCAGAGCCACAAAATTCGAAAATCTGCAAATGTGCTCCGATTTCGATGATTGATACCTCTATCAATAGGCGTTGAGACCTGTAATTGTCATAAAAACGGCCATTTGGATCAGTGGAATATTTCCACACGTTCCGTGGAAAATTCAATTTTTTGAAAATCAACTGAACTATAGCCCACAAATTCAGAGCCACAAATTTCGAAAATCTGCAAATGTGCTCCGATTTCGATGATTGATACCTCTATCAATAGGCGTTGAGACCTGTAATTGTCATACAAACGGCCATTTGGATCGGTCGAATATTTCTACACGTTCCGTGGAAAATTTAATTTTTTTGAAAATCAACTGAACTATAGCCCACAAATTCAGAGCCACAAAATTCGAAAATCTGCAAATGTGCTCCGATTTCGATTATTGATACCTCTACCAATAGGCGTTGAGACCTGTAATGGCCATACAAACGGCCATTTGGATCGGTCGAATATTTCTACACGTTCCGTGGAAAATTCAATTTTTTTGAAAATCAACTGAACTATAGCCCACAAATTCAGAGCCACAAAATTCGAAAATCTGCAAATGTGCTCCGATTTCGATTATTGATACGCCTACCAATAGGCGTTGAGATCTGTAATTGTCATACAAACGGCCATTTGGTTCAGTGGAATATTTCCACACGTTCCGTGGAAAATTCAATTTTTTTGAAAATCTACTGAACTATAGCCCACAAATTCAGAGCCACAAAATTCGAAAATCTGCAAATGTGCTCCGATTTCGATTATTGATACGTCTACCAATAGGCGTTGAGACCTGTAATGGCCATACAAACGGCCATTTGGATCGGTCGAGTATTTCTACACGTTCCGTGGAAAATTCAATTTTTTTGAAAATCAACTGAACTATAGCTCACAAATTCAGAGCCACAAAATTCGAAAATCTGCAAATGTGCTCCGATTTCGATTATTGATACGCCTACCAATAGGCGTTGAGACCTGTAATTGTCATAAAAACGGCCATTTGGATCAGTGGAATATTTCCACACGTTCCGTGGAAAATTCAATTTTTTTGAAAATCTACTGAACTATAGCCCACAAATTCAGAGCCACAAATTTCGAAAATCTGCAAATGTGCTCCGATTTCGATGATTGATACCTCTATCAATAGGCGTTGAGACCTGTAATTGTCATACAAACGGCCATTTGGATCGGTCGAATATTTCTACACGTTCCGTGGTAAATTAAATTTTTTTGAAAATCAACTGAATTATAGCCCACAAATTCAGAGCCACAAATTTCGAAAATCTGCAAATGTGCTCCGATTTCGATTATTGATACGCCTACCAATAGGCGTTGAGATCTGTAATTGTCATACAAACGGCCATTTGGTTCAGTGGAATATTTCCACACGTTCCGTGGAAAATTCAATTTTTTTGAAAATCAACTGAACTATAGCCCACAAATTCAGAGCCACAAAATTCGAAAATCTGCAAATGTGCTCCGATTTCGATTATTGATACGTCTACCAATAGGCGTTGACATCTGTAATTGTCATACAAACGGCCATTTGGATCGGTCGAATATTTCTACACGTTCCGTGGAAAATTCAATTTTTTTGAAAATCAACTGAACTATAGCCCACAAATTCAAAGCCACAAAGTTCGAAAATCTGCAAATGTGCTCCGATTTCGATTATTGATACGTCTACCAATAGGCGTTGAGACCTGTAATTGTCATACAAACGGCCATTTGGATCGGTCGAATATTTCTACACGTTCCGTGGAAAATTCAATTTTATGAAAATCAACTGAACTATAGCCCACAAATTCAGAGCCACAAAATTTGAAAATATGCAAATGTGCTCCGATTTCGATGATTGATACCTCTATCAATAGGCGTTGAGACCTATAATTGTCATACAAACGGCCATTTGGATCGGTCGAATATTTCTACACGTTCCGTGGAAAATTTAATTTTTTTGAAAATCAACTGAACTATAGCCCACAAATTCAGAGCCACAAAATTCGAAAATCTGCAAATGTGCTCCGATTTCGATGATTGATACCTCTATCAATAGGCGTTGAGACCTGTAATTGTCATACAAACGGCCATTTGGATCGGTCGAATATTTCTACACGTTCCGTGGAAAATTTAATTTTTTTGAAAATCAACTGAACTATAGCCGACAAATTCAGAGCCACAAAATTCGAAAATCTGCAAATGTGCTCCGATTTCGATGATTGATACCTCTATCAATAGGCGTTGAGACCTGTAATTGTCATACAAACGGCCATTTGGATCGGTCGAATATTTCTACACGTTCCGTGGAAAATTTAATTTTTTTGAAAATCAACTGAACTATAGCCCACAAATTCAGAGCCACAAAATTCGAAAATCTGCAAATGTGCTCCGATTTCGATGATTGATACCTCTATCAATAGGCGTTGAGACCTGTAATTGTCATACAAACGGCCATTTGGATCGGTCGAATATTTCTACACGTTCCGTGGAAAATTTAATTTTTTTGAAAATCAACTGAACTATAGCCCACAAATTCAGAGCCACAAAATTCGAAAATCTGCAAATGTGCTCTGATTTCGATTATTGATACGTCTACCAATAGGCGTTGAGACCTGTAATTGTCATACAAACAGCCATTTGGATCGGTCGAATATTTCTACACGTTCCGTGGAAAATTCAATTTTATGAAAATCAACTGAACTATAGCCCACAAATTCAGAGCCACAAAATTTGAAAATCTGCAAATGTGCTCCGATTTCGATGATTGATACCTCTATCAATAGGCGTTGAGACCTGTAATTGTCATACAAACGGCCATTTGGATCGGTCGAATATTATTACACGTTCCGTGGAAAATTCAATTTTTTTGAAAATCAACTGAACTATAGCCCACAAATTCAAAGCCACAAAGTTCGAAAATCTGCAAATGTGCTCCGATTTCGATTATTGATACGTCTACCAATAGGCGTTGAGACCTGTAATTGTCATACAAATGGCCATTTGGATCGGTCGAATATTTCTACACGTTCCGTGGAAAATTCAATTTTATGAAAATCAACTGAACTATAGCCCACAAATTCAGAGCCACAAAATTTGAAAATATGCAAATGTGCTCCGATTTCGATGATTGATACCTCTATCAATAGACGTTGAGACCTATAATTGTCATACAAACGGCCATTTGGATCGGTCGAATATTTCTACACGTTCCGTGGAAAATTCAATTTTTTTGAAAATCAACTGAACTATAGCCCACAAATTCAGAGCCACAAAATTCGAAAATCTGCAAATGTGCTCCGATTTCGATGATTGATACCTCTATCAATAGGCGTTGAGACCTGTAATTGTCATACAAACGGCCATTTGGATCGGTCGAATATTTCTACACGTTCCGTGGAAAATTTAATTTTTTTGAAAATCAACTGAACTATAGCCCACAAATTCAGAGCCACAAAATTCGAAAATCTGCAAATGTGCTCCGATTTCGATGATTGATACCTCTATCAATAGGCGTTGAGACCTGTAATTGTCATACAAACGGCCATTTGGATCGGTCGAATATTTCTACACGTTCCGTGGAAAATTTAATTTTTTTGAAAATCAACTGAACTATAGCCCACAAATTCAGAGCCACAAAATTCGAAAATCTGCAAATGTGCTCCGATTTCGATGATTGATACCTCTATCAATAGGCGTTGAGACCTGTAATTATCATACAAACGGCCATTTGGATCGGTCGAATATTTCTACACGTTCCGTGGAAAATTGAATTTTTTTGAAAATCAACTAAACTATAGCCCACAAATTCAGAGCCACAAAATTCGAAAATCTGCAAATGTGCTCCGATTTCGATGATTGATACCTCAATCAATAGGCGTTGAGACCTGTAATTGTCATACAAACGGCCATTTGGATCGGTCGAATATTTCTACACGTTCCGTGGAAAATTGAATTTTTTTGAAAATCAACTGAATTATAGCCCACAAATTCAGAGCCACAAATTTCGAAAATCTGCAAATGTGCTCCGATTTCGATGATTGTTACCTCTATCAATAGGCGTTGAGACCTGTAATTGTCATACAAACGGCCATTTGGATCGGTCGAGTATTTCTACACGTTCCGTGGAAAATTGAATTTTTTTGAAAATCAACTGAACTATAGCCCACAAATTCAGAGCCACAAAATTCGAAAATCTGCAAATGTGCTCCGATTTCGATGATTGATACCTCTATCAATAGGCGTTGAGACCTGTAATTGTCATACAAACGGCCATTTGGATCGGTCGAATATTTCTACACGTTCGTGGAAAATTTAATTTTTTTGAAAATCAACTGAACTATAGCCCACAAATTCAGAGCCACAAAATTCGAAAATCTGCAAATGTGCTCCGATTTCGATGATTGATACCTCTATGAATAGGCGTTGAGACCTGTAATTGTCATACAAATGGCCATTTGGATCAGTGGAATATTTCCACACGTTCATTGGAAAATTCAATTTTTTTGAAAATCAACTGAACTATAGCCCACAAATTCAGAGCCACAAAATTCGAAAATCTGCAAATGTGCTCCGATTTCGATGATTGATATCTCTATCAATAGGCGTTGAGACCTGTAATTGTCATAAAAATGGCCATTTGGATCAGTGGAATATTTCCACACGTTCCGTGGAAAATTCAATTTTTTTCAAAATCAACTGAACTATAGCCCACAAATTCAGAGCCACAAAATTCGAAAACCTGCAAATATGCTCCGATTTCGATGATTGATACCTCTATCAATAGGCGTTGAGACCTGTAATTGTCATAAAAATGGCCATTTGGATCAGTGGAATATTTCTACACGTTCCGTGGAAAATTCAATTTTTTTGAAAATCAACTGAACTATAGCCCACAAATTCATAGCCACAAAATTCGAAAATCTGCAAATATGCTCCGATTTCGATGATTGATACCTCTATCAATAGGCGTTGAGACCTGTAATTGTCATACAAATGGCCATTTGGATCAGTCGAATATTTCTATACGTTCCGTGGAAAATTCAATTTTTTTGAAAATCAACTGAACTATAGCCCACAAATTCATAGCCACAAAATTCGAAAATCTGCAAGTATGCTCCGATTTCGATGATTGATACCTCTATCAATAGGCGTTGAGACCTGTAATTGTCATACAAATGGCCATTTGGATCAGTCGAATATTTCTATATGTTCCGTGGAAAATTCAATTTTTTTGAAAATCAACTGAACTATAGCCCACAAATTCAGAGCCACAAAATTCGAAAATCTGCAAATGTGCTCCGATTTCGATGATTGATACCTCTATCAATAGGCGTTGAGACCTGTAATTATCATACAAATGGATATTTGGATCAGTGGAATATTTCCACACGTTCCGTGGAAAATTTAATTTTTTTGAAAATCAACTGAACTATAGCCCACAAATTCAGAGCCACAAAATTCGAAAATCTGCAAATGTGCTCCGATTTCGATGATTGATACCTCTATCAATAGGCGTTGAGACCTGTAATTATCATACAAATGGCCATTTGGATCAGTCGAATATTTCAATATGTTCCGTTAAAAATTAAATTTTTTTGAAAATCAACTGAACTATAGCCCACAAATTCAGAGCCACAAAATCCGAAAATCTGCAAATTTGCTCCGATTTCGATGATTGATACGTCTATCAATAGGCGTTGAGACCTGTAATTGTCATACAAATGGCCATTTGGATCAGTCGAATATTTCTATACGTTCCGTGGAAAATTAACTTTTTTTGAAAATCAACTGAACTATAGCCCACAAATTCAGAGCCACAAAATTCGAAAATCTGCAAATGTGCTCCGATTTCGATGATTGATACCTCTATCAATAGGCGTTGAGACCTGTAATTATCATACAAATGGCCATTTGGATCAGTGGAATATTTCTATACGTTCCGTGGAAAATTCAATTTTTTTGAAAATCAACTGAACTATAGCCCACAAATTCAGAGCCACAAAATTCGAAAATCTGCAAATATGCTCCAATTTCGATGATTGATATCTCTATCAATAGGCGTTGAGACCTGTAATTGTCATACAAATGGCCATTTGGATCAGTGGAATATTTCTATACGTTCCGTGGAAAATTCAATTTTTTTGAAAATCAACTGAACTATAGCCCACAAATTCAGAGCCACAAAATTCGAAAATCTGCAAATATGCTCCGATTTCGATGATTGATACCTCTATCAATAGGCGTTGAGACCTGTAATTATCATACAAATGGCCATTTGGATCAGTCGAATATTTCTATATGTTCCGTGGAAAATTAAATTTTTTTGAAAATCAACTGAACTATAGCCCACAAATTCAGAGCCACAAAATCCGAAAATCTGCAAATGTGCTCCGATTTCGATGATTGATACGTCTATCAATAGGCGTTGAGACCTGAAATTGTCATACAAATGGCCATTTGGATCAGTCGAATATTTCTATACGTTCCGTGGAAAATTAACTTTTTTTGAAAATCAACTGAACTATAGCCCACAAATTCACAGCCACAAAATTCGAAAATCTGCAAATGTGCTCCGATTTCGATGATTGATACCTCTATCAATAGGCGTTGAGACCTGTAATTATCATACAAATGGCTATTTGGATCAGTCGAATATTTCTATACGTTCCGTGGAAAATTAAATTTTTTTGAAAATCAACTGAACTATAGCCCACAAATTCAGAGCCACAAAATCCGAAAATCTGCAAATGTGCTCCGATTTCGATGATTGATACCTCTATCAATAGGCGTTGAGACCTGTAATTATCATACAAATGGCCATTTGGATCAGTCGAATATTTCTATACGTTCCGTGGAAAATTCAATTTTTTTGAAAATCAACTGAACTATAGCCCACAAATTCAGAGCCACAAAATTCGAAAATCTGCAAATATGCTCCAATTTCGATGATTGATATCTCTATCAATAGGCGTTGAGACCTGTAATTGTCATACAAATGGCCATTTGGATCAGTGGAATATTTCTATACGTTCCGTGGAAAATTCAATTTTTTTGAAAATCAACTGAACTATAGCCCACAAATTCAGAGCCACAAAATCCGAAAATCTGCAAATGTGCTAGGATTTCGATGATTGATACCTCTATCAATAGGCGTTGAGACCTGTAATTATCATACAAATGGCCATTTGGATCAGTCGAATATTTCTATACGTTCCGTGGAAAATTCAATTTTTTTGAAAATCAACTGAACTATAGCCCACAAATTCAGAGCCACAAAATTCGAAAATCTGCAAATATGCTCCAATTTCGATGATTGATATCTCTATCAATAGGCGTTGAGACCTGTAATTGTCATACAAATGGCCATTTGGATCAGTGGAATATTTCTATACGTTCCGTGGAAAATTCAATTTTTTTGAAAATCAACTGAACTATAGCCCACAAATTCAGAGCCACAAAATCCGAAAATCTGCAAATGTGCTCCGATTTCGATGATTGATACCTCTATCAATAGGCGTTGAGACCTGTAATTATCATACAAATGGCCATTTGGATCAGTCGAATATTTCTATACGTTCCGTGGAAAATTCAATTTTTTTGAAAATCAACTGAACTATAGCCCACAAATTCAGAGCCACAAAATTCGAAAATCTGCAAATATGCTCCAATTTCGATGATTGATATCTCTATCAATAGGCGTTGAGACCTGTAATTGTCATACAAATGGCCATTTGGATCAGTGGAATATTTCTATACGTTCCGTGGAAAATTCAATTTTTTTGAAAATCAACTGAACTATAGCCCACAAATTCAGAGCCTCAAAATCCGAAAATCTGCAAATGTGCTCCGATTTCGATGATTGATACCTCTATCAATAGGCGTTGAGACCTGTAATTATCATACAAATGGCCATTTGGATCAGTCGAATATTTCTATATGTTCCGTTAAAAATTAAATTTTTTTGAAAATCAACTGAACTATAGCCCACAAATTCAGAGCCACAAAATCCGAAAATCTGCAAATGTGCTCCAATTTCGATGATTGATATCTCTATCAATAGGCGTTGAGACCTGTAATTGTCATACAAATGGCCATTTGGATCAGTCGAATATTTCTATACGTTCCGTGGAAAATTCAATTTTTTGAAAATCAACTGAACTATAGCCCACAAATTCAGAGCCACAAAATCCGAATATCTGCAAATGTGCTCCGATTTCGATGATTGATACCTCTATCAATAGGCGTTGAGACCTGTAATTATCATACAAATGGCCATTTGGATCAGTCGAATATTTCTATATGTTCCGTTAAAAATTAAATTTTTTTGAAAATCAACTGAACTATAGCCCACAAATTCAGAGCCACAAAATCCGAATATCTGCAAATGTGCTCCGATTTCGATGATTGATACCTCTATCAATAGGCGTTGAGACCTGTAATTATCATTCAAATGGCCATTTGAATCAGTCGAATATTTCTATATGTTCCGTCAAAAATTAAATTTTTTTGAAAATCAACTCAGCCCACAACTTCACAGACACAAAATCCGAAAATCTGCAAATGTGCTCCGATTTCGATGATTGATACCTCTATCAATAGGCGTTGAGACCTGTAATTATCATACAAATGGCCATTTGAATCAGTCGAATATTTCTATATGTTCCGTTAAAAATTAAATTTTTTTGAAAATCAATTGAACTATAGCCCACAAATTCAGAGCCACAAAATCCGAAAATCTGCAAATGTGCTCCGATTTCGATGATTGATACGTCTATCAATAGGCGTTGAGACCTGTAATTGTCATACAAATGGCCATTTGGATCAGTCGAATATTTCTATATGTTCCGTGGAAAATTAACTTTTTTGAAAATCAACTGAACTATAGCCCACAAATTCAGAGCCACAAAATTCGAAAATCTGCAAATGTGCTCCGATTTCGATGATTGATACCTCTATCAATAGGCGTTGAGACCTGTAATTATCATACAAATGGCCATTTGGATCAGTCGAATATTTCTATACGTTCCGTGGAAAATTAAATTTTTTTGAAAATCAACTGAACTATAGCCCACAAATTCAGAGCCACAAAATTCGAAAATCTGCAAATATGCTCCAATTTCGATGATTGATATCTCTATCAATAGGCGTTGAGACCTGTAATTGTCATACAAATGGCCATTTGGATCAGTGGAATATTTCCACACGTTCCGTGGAAAATTCAATTTTTTTGAAAATCAACTGAACTATAGCCCACAAACTCAGAGCCACAAAATCCGAAAATCTGCAAATGTGCTCCGATTTCGATGATTGATACGTCTATCAATAGGCGTTGAGACCTGTAATTGTCATACAAATGGCCATTTGGATCAGTCGAATATTTCTATACGTTCCGTGGAAAATTAACTTTTTTTGAAAATCAACTGAACTATAGCCCACAAATTCAGAGCCACAAAATTCGAAAATCTGCAAATGTGCTCCGATTTCGATGATTGATACCTCTATCAATAGGCGTTGAGACCTGTAATTATCATACAAATGGCCATTTGGATCAGTCGAATATTTCTATACGTTCCGTGGAAAATTAACTTTTCTTGAAAATCAACTGAACTATAGCCCACAAATTCAGAGCCACAAAATTCGAAAATCTGCAAATATGCTCCGATTTCGATGATTGATATCTCTATCAATAGGCGTTGAGACTTGTAATTGTCATACAAATGGCCATTTGGATCAGTGGAATATTTCTATACGTTCCGTGGAAAATTAACTTTTTTTGAAAATCAACTGAACTATAGCCCACAAATTCAGAGCCACAAAATTCGAAAATCTGCAAATGTGCTCCGATTTCGATGATTGATACCTCTATCAATAGGCGTTGAGACCTGTAATTGTCATACAAATGGCCATTTGGATCAGTCGAATATTTCTATACGTTCCGTGGAAAATTAACTTTTTTTGAAAATCAACTGAACTATAGCCCACAAATTCAGAGCCACAAAATTCGAAAATCTGCAAATGTGCTCCGATTTCGATGATTGATACGTCTATCAATAGGCGTTGAGACCTGTAATTGTCATACAAATGGCCATTTGGATCAGTCGAATATTTCTATATGTTCCGTTAAAAATTAAATTTTTTTGAAAATCAACTGAACTATAGCCCACAAATTCAGAGCCACAAAATCCGAAAATCTGCAAATGTGCTCCGATTTCGATGATTGATACCTCTATCAATAGGCGTTGAGACCTGTAATTATCATACAAATAGCCATTTGGATCAGTCGAATATTTGTATATGTTCCGTCAAAAATTAAATTTTTTTGAAAATCAACTGAACTATAGCCCACAAATTCAGAGCCACAAAATTCGAAAATCTGCAAATGTGCTCCGATTTCGATGATTGATACCTCTATCAATAGGCGTTGAGACCTGTAATTATCATACAAATGGCCATTTGGATCAGTCGAATATTTCTATATGTTCCGTTAAAAATTAAATTTTTTTGAAAATCAACTGAACTATAGCCCACAAATTCAGAGCCACAAAATCCGAAAATCTGCAAATGTGCTCCGATTTCGATGATTGATACCTCTATCAATAGGCGTTGAGACCTGTAATTGTCATACAAATGGCCATTTGGATCAGTCGAATATTTCTATACGCTCCGTGGAAAATTAACTTTTTTTGAAAATCAACTGAACTATAGCCCACAAATTCAGAGCCACAAAATCCGAAAATCTGCAAATGTGCTCCGATTTCGATGATTGATACCTCTATCAATAGGCGTTGAGACCTGTAATTATCATACAAATGGCCATTTGAATCAGTCGAATATTTCTATATGTTCCGTTAAAAATTAAATTTTTTTGAAAATCAACTGAACTATAGCCCACAAATTCAGAGCCACAAAATCCGAAAATCTGCAAATGTGCTCCGATTTCGATGATTGATACCTCTATCAATAGGCGTTGAGACCTGTAATTGTCATACAAATGGCCATTTGGATCAGTCGAATATTTCTATACGTTCCGTGGAAAATTAACTTTTCTTGAAAATCAACTGAACTATAGCCCACAAATTCAGAGCCACAAAATCCGAAAATCTGCAAATGTGCTCCGATTTCGATGATTGATACCTCTATCAATAGGCGTTGAGACCTGTAATTATCATACAAATGGCCATTTGGATCAGTCGAATATTTCTATATGTTCCGTTAAAAATTAAATTTTTTTGAAAATCAACTGAACTATAGCCCACAAATTCAGAGCCACAAAATCCGAATATCTGCAAATGTGCTCCGATTTCGATGATTGATACCTCTATCAATAGGCGTTGAGACCTGTAATTATCATACAAATAACCATTTGAATCAGTCGAAAATTTCTATATGTTCCGTTAAAAATTAAATTTTTTTGAAAATCAACTGAACTATAGCCCACAAATTCAGAGCCACAAAATCCGAAAATCTGCAAATGTGCTCCGATTTCGATGATTGATACCTCTATCAATAGGCGTTGAGACCTGTAATTATCATACAAATGGCCATTTGGATCAGTCGAATATTTCTATATGTTCCGTTAAAAATTAAATTTTTTTGAAAATCAACTGAACTATAGCCCACAAATTCAGAGCCACAAAATCCGAAAATCTGCAAATGTGCTCCGATTTCGATGATTGATACCTCTATCAATAGGCGTTGAGACCTGTAATTGTCATACAAATGGCCATTTGGATCAGTCGAATATTTCTATACGTTCCGTGGAAAATTAACTTTTTTTGAAAATCAACTGAACTATAGCCCACAAATTCAGAGCCACAAAATCCGAAAATCTGCAAATGTGCTCCGATTTCGATGATTGATACCTCTATCAATAGGCGTTGAGACCTGTAATTATCATACAAATGGCCATTTGGATCAGTCGAATATTTCTATATGTTCCGTTAAAAATTAAATTTCTTTGAAAATCAACTGAACTATAGCCCACAAATTCAGAGCCACAAAATCCGAATATCTGCAAATGTGCTCCGATTTCGATGATTGATATCTCTATCAATAGGCGTTGAGACCTGTAATTATCATACAAATGGCCATTTGAATCAGTCGAATATTTCTATATGTTCCGTTAAAAATTAAATTTTTTTGAAAATCAACTGAACTATAGCCCACAAATTCAGAGCCACAAAAATCCGAAAATCTGCAAATGTGCTCCGATTTCGATGATTGATACCTCTATCAATAGGCGTTGAGACCTGTAATTATCATACAAATGGCCATTTGGATCAGTCGAATATTTCTATATGTTCCGTTAAAAATTAAATTTCTTTGAAAATCAACTGAACTATAGCCCACAAATCAGAGCCACAAAATCCGAATATCTGCAAATGTGCTCCGATTTCGATGATTGATATCTCTATCAATAGGCGTTGAGACCTGTAATTATCATACAAATGGCCATTTGAATCAGTCGAATATTTCTATATGTTCCGTTAAAAATTAAATTTTTTGAAAATCAACTGAACTATAGCCCACAAATTCAGAGCCACAAAATCCGAAAATCTGCAAATGTGCTCCGATTTCGATGATTGATACCTCTATCAATAGGCGTTGAGACCTGTAATTATCATACAAATGGCCATTTGGATCAGTCGAATATTTCTATATGTTCCGTTAAAAATTAAATTTCTTTGAAAATCAACTGAACTATAGCCCACAAATTCAGAGCCACAAAATCCGAAAATCTGCAAATGTGCTCCGATTTCGATGATTGATACCTCTATCAATAGGCGTTGAGACCTGTAATTATCATACAAATGGCCATTTGGATCAGTCGAATATTTCTATACGTTCCGTGGAAAATTAACTTTTTTTGAAAATCAACTGAACTATAGCCCACAAATTCAGAGCCACAAAATCCGAAAATCTGCAAATGTGCTCCGATTTCGATGATTGATACCTCTATCAATAGGCGTTGAGACCTGTAATTATCATACAAATGGCCATTTGGATCAGTCGAATATTTCTATATGTTCCGTTAAAAATTAAATTTCTTTGAAAATCAACTGAACTATAGCCCACAAATTCAGAGCCACAAAATCCGAATATCTGCAAATGTGCTCCGATTTCGATGATTGATATCTCTATCAATAGGCGTTGAGACCTGTAATTATCATACAAATGGCCATTTGAATCAGTCGAATATTTCTATATGTTCCGTTAAAAATTAAATTTTTTTGAAAATCAACTGAACTATAGCCCACAAATTCAGAGCCACAAAATCCGAAAATCTGCAAATGTGCTCCGATTTCGATGATTGATACCTCTATCAATAGGCGTTGAGACCTGTAATTATCATACAAATGGCCATTTGGATCAGTCGAATATTTCTATACGTTCCGTGGAAAATTAATTTTTTTTGAAAATCAACTGAACTATAGCCCACAAATTCAGAGCCACAAAATTCGAAAATCTGCAAATGTGCTCCGATTTCGATGATTGATACCTCTATCAATAGGCGTTGAGACTTGTAATTATCATACAAATGGCCATTTGGATCAGTCGAATATTTCTATACGTTCCGTGGAAAATTCAATTTTTTTGAAAATCAACTGAACTATAGCCCACAAATTCAGAGCCACAAAATTCGAAAATCTGCAAATATGCTCCAATTTCGATGATTGATATCTCTATCAATAGGCGTTGAGACCTGTAATTGTCATACAAATGGCCATTTGGATCAGTGGAATATTTCCACACGTTCCGTGGAAAATTCAATTTTTTTGAAAATCAACTGAACTATAGCCCACAAATTCAGAGCCACAAAATCCGAAAATCTGCAAATGTGCTCCGATTTCGATGATTGATACCTCTATCAATAGGCGTTGAGACCTGTAATTGTCATACAAATGGCCATTTGGATCAGTCGAATATTTCTATACGTTCCGTGGAATTAACTTTTTTTGAAAATCAACTGAACTATAGCCCACAAATTCAGAGCCACAAAATCCGAAAATCTGCAAATGTGCTCCGATTTCGATGATTGATACCTCTATCAATAGGCGTTGAGACCTGTAATTATCATACAAATGGCCATTTGAATCAGTCGAATATTTCTATATGTTCCGTTAAAAATTAAATTTTTTTGAAAATCAACTGAACTATAGCCCACAAATTCAGAGCCACAAAATCCGAAAATCTGCAAATGTGCTCCGATTTCGATGATTGATACCTCTATCAATAGGCGTTGAGACCTGTAATTATCATACAAATGGCCATTTGGATCAGTCGAATATTTCTATATGTTCCGTTAAAAATTAAATTTCTTTGAAAATCAACTGAACTAT
Organism: Tipula helvola; assembly: GCA_963556165.1. NCBI lineage: Eukaryota > Metazoa > Arthropoda > Insecta > Diptera > Tipulidae > Tipula > Tipula helvola. The sequence continues at coordinate 78,042,416 of OY744482.1, read as the reverse complement.
AGCCCACAAATTCAGAGCCACAAAATCCGAAAATCTGCAAATGTGCTCCGATTTCGATGATTGATACCTCTATCAATAGGCGTTGAGACCTGTAATTATCATACAAATGGCCATTTGGATCAGTCGAATATTTCTATACGTTCCGTGGAAAATTAACTTTTTTTGAAAATCAACTGAACTATAGCCCACAAATTCAGAGCCACAAAATCCGAAAATCTGCAAATGTGCTCCGATTTCGATGATTGATACCTCTATCAATAGGCGTTGAGACCTGTAATTATCATACAAATGGCCATTTGGATCAGTCGAATATTTCTATATGTTCCGTTAAAAATTAAATTTCTTTGAAAATCAACTGAACTATAGCCCACAAATTCAGAGCCACAAAATCCGAATATCTGCAAATGTGCTCCGATTTCGATGATTGATATCTCTATCAATAGGCGTTGAGACCTGTAATTATCATACAAATGGCCATTTGAATCAGTCGAATATTTCTATATGTTCCGTTAAAAATTAAATTTTTTTGAAAATCAACTGAACTATAGCCCACAAATTCAGAGCCACAAAATCCGAAAATCTGCAAATGTGCTCCGATTTCGATGATTGATACCTCTATCAATAGGCGTTGAGACCTGTAATTATCATACAAATGGCCATTTGGATCAGTCGAATATTTCTATACGTTCCGTGGAAAATTAATTTTTTTTTAAAATCAACTGAACTATAGCCCACAAATTCAGAGCCACAAAATTCGAAAATCTGCAAATGTGCTCCGATTTCGATGATTGATACCTCTATCAATAGGCGTTGAGACTTGTAATTATCATACAAATGGCCATTTGGATCAGTCGAATATTTCTATACGTTCCGTGGAAAATTCAATTTTTTTGAAAATCAACTGAACTATAGCCCACAAATTCAGAGCCACAAAATTCGAAAATCTGCAAATATGCTCCAATTTCGATGATTGATATCTCTATCAATAGGCGTTGAGACCTGTAATTGTCATACAAATGGCCATTTGGATCAGTGGAATATTTCCACACGTTCCGTGGAAAATTCAATTTTTTTGAAAATCAACTGAACTATAGCCCACAAATTCAGAGCCACAAAATCCGAAAATCTGCAAATGTGCTCCGATTTCGATGATTGATACGTCTATCAATAGGCGTTGAGACCTGTAATTGTCATACAAATGGCCATTTGGATCAGTCGAATATTTCTATATGTTCCGTTAAAAATCAAATTTTTTTGAAAATCAACTGAACTATAGCCCACAAATTCAGAGCCACAAAATCCGAATATCTGCAAATGTGCTCCGATTTCGATGATTGATACGTCTATCAATAGGCGTTGAGACCTGTAATTATCATACAAATGGCCATTTGAATCAGTCGAATATTTCTATATGTTCCGTTAAAAATTAAATTTTTTTGAAAATCAACTGAACTATAGCCCACAAATTCAGAGCCACAAAATCCGAAAATCTGCAAATGTGCTCCGATTTCGATGATTGATACCTCTATCAATAGGCGTTGAGACCTGTAATTATCATACAAATGGCCATTTGGATCAGTCGAATATTTCTATACGTTCCGTGGAAAATTAACTTTTTTTGAAAATCAACTGAACTATAGCCCACAAATTCAGAGCCACAAAATCCGAAAATCTGCAAATGTGCTCCGATTTCGATGATTGATACCTCTATCAATAGGCGTTGAGACCTGTAATTATCATACAAATGGCCATTTGGATCAGTCGAATATTTCTATATGTTCCGTTAAAAATTAAATTTCTTTGAAAATCAACTGAACTATAGCCCACAAATTCAGAGCCACAAAATCCGAATATCTGCAAATGTGCTCCGATTTCGATGATTGATATCTCTATCAATAGGCGTTGAGACCTGTAATTATCATACAAATGGCCATTTGAATCAGTCGAATATTTCTATATGTTCCGTTAAAAATTAAATTTTTTTGAAAATCAACTGAACTATAGCCCACAAATTCAGAGCCACAAAATCCGAAAATCTGCAAATGTGCTCCGATTTCGATGATTGATACCTCTATCAATAGGCGTTGAGACCTGTAATTATCATACAAATGGCCATTTGGATCAGTCGAATATTTCTATACGTTCCGTGGAAAATTAATTTTTTTTGAAAATCAACTGAACTATAGCCCACAAATTCAGAGCCACAAAATTCGAAAATCTGCAAATGTGCTCCGATTTCGATGATTGATACCTCTATCAATAGGCGTTGAGACTTGTAATTATCATACAAATGGCCATTTGGATCAGTCGAATATTTCTATACGTTCCGTGGAAAATTCAATTTTTTTGAAAATCAACTGAACTATAGCCCACAAATTCAGAGCCACAAAATTCGAAAATCTGCAAATATGCTCCAATTTCGATGATTGATATCTCTATCAATAGGCGTTGAGACCTGTAATTGTCATACAAATGGCCATTTGGATCAGTGGAATATTTCCACACGTTCCGTGGAAAATTCAATTTTTTTGAAAATCAACTGAACTATAGCCCACAAATTCAGAGCCACAAAATCCGAAAATCTGCAAATGTGCTCCGATTTCGATGATTGATACGTCTATCAATAGGCGTTGAGACCTGTAATTGTCATACAAATGGCCATTTGGATCGGTCGAATATTTCTATACGTTCCGTGGAAAATTAACTTTTTTTGAAAATCAACTGAACTATAGCCCACAAATTCAGAGCCACAAAATTCGAAAATCTGCAAATGTGCTCCGATTTCGATGATTGATACCTCTATCAATAGGCGTTGAGACCTGTAATTATCATACAAATGGCCATTTGGATCAGTCGAATATTTCTATACGTTCCGTGGAAAATTAACTTTTTTTGAAAATCAACTGAACTATAGCCCACAAATTCAGAGCCACAAAATCCGAAAATCTGCAAATGTGCTCCGATTTCGATGATTGATACCTCTATCAATAGGCGTTGAGACCTGTAATTATCATACAAATGGCCATTTGGATCAGTCGAATATTTCTATACGTTCCGTGGAAAATTAACTTTTTTTGAAAATCAACTGAACTATAGCCCACAAATTCAGAGCCACAAAATCCGAAAATCTGCAAATGTGCTCCGATTTCGATGATTGATACCTCTATCAATAGGCGTTGAGACCTGTAATTATCATACAAATGGCCATTTGGATCAGTCGAATATTTCTATATGTTCCGTTAAAAATTAAATTTTTTTGAAAATCAACTGAACTATAGCCCACAAATTCAGAGCCACAAAATTCGAAAATCTGCAAATGTGCTCCGATTTCGATGATTGATACCTCTATCAATAGGCGTTGAGACCTGTAATTATCATACAAATGGCCATTTGGATCAGTCGAATATTTCTATACGTTCCGTGGAAAATAACCTTTTTTTGAAAATCAACTGAACTATAGCCCACAAATTCAGAGCCACAAAATTCGAAAATCTGCAAATGTGCTCCGATTTCGATGATTGATACGTCTATCAATAGGCGTTGAGACCTGTAATTGTCATACAAATGGCCATTTGGATCAGTCGAATATTTCTATACGTTCCGTGGAAAATTAACTTTTTTTGAAAATCAACTGAACTATAGCCCACAAATTCATAGCCACAAAATTCGAAAATCTGCAAATGTGCTCCGATTTCGATGATTGATACCTCTATCAATAGGCGTTGAGACCTGTAATTATCATACAAATGGCCATTTGGATCAGTCGAATATTTCTATACGTTTCGTGTAAAATTAAATTTTTTTGAAAATCAACTGAACTATAGCCCACAAATTCAGAGCCACAAAATTCGAATATCTGCAAATGTGCTCCGATTTCGATGACTGATACCTTTTGCAGAAAACAAGTTTTTAAATTTGGGGTGGTGTTGAATTGACGACTGGTATGGTGTGCTCTAACCTCTAGCGGACAATAGTGAACTTAAACTACGAGACTTTTAATAACAAAAATTTGCTATATGAAGTTATATGGAAATAGTATTTAATTTGAATTGTTATTTATTAAAAGTGTGATGGTTAGATAACCTAGTTAATCTATTATGTAGTTCAAAGTGTGTTTTTTGTATATTTGATTCAATTGGAACAGTTTTATCGTTTCTCGAAAACCATGCTTAAAAATTGCAGAAATTTAATGTAATACTTGAGTCACTAAATTGAGTCACTAAACCTTTTTCAAACTAAATTAGAGCATATTTACCACGTTTTAACAGATAATCACAAGCCAAAATTTAATATTTTTAAAACAGTTATGCTTTTAGTATCAAGTAGCTTAATATCAAATTTATGCAATATTTAAGCAAAATTTTTTGGCATCTAAAATGAAAGAGTGGTACAAAATAAATCAAATATACAAAAATCACACTTTAAACTACATAATAGATTAACTAGGTTGTCCAACCATCACACGTTTAATAAATAACAATTCAAATTAAACACTATTTCCATAACTTCATATAGCAAATTTTTGTTATTAGAAGTCTCGTAGTTTACTATTGTCCGCTTAGGCGCTTTTTCAACTTTACCAGTCGTCCGTCAATGCATAAAATAACTATCGCGACTCGTGCATTCCAAGCGACGAATAGAATAAATTTATTATAATAAAACGGTTTGCATTTCCTTTGAAGTGAAAAATGAAATTCAAATAAAAAGATGTTCTCAAAAATTGACTAGGTCTTGGACATTTGGTGGCGCCCTAATAATGCGGTGCCCTAGGGCTGCAGCCCTTATAGCCCCATGGTAAAGATGGCCTTGATCCTGAGCCCAATATAAACGAAGTTGTCTTGATCAAAGACAAAAATATGCCACATACAAAGCGGACTCTTGGACGTATTATTGAATAACATCCGGGTAATGATAATTTAACCAGAGTGGTGACGATCAGAAACAGCAGCGGCGCCGAATTTAAACGACAAATTAAGAATTTGCATCGGAAAACTGCATATTAACATGGTGCAATATGTCAATATGCAGTAAATTTCATTAATATCCCCAAGACGGAAAACTTTTGTACATTTGATTAAAATAATCACAAGGCCAATATAACCAGCATTAATCATCATTTATACTCCGAGCTAACCTTTTCTCAAATAAGAGAGGCAATCGTTTTATAGATTCGTTTAGTTTTGTTGAAATCCATATTTTCTATAACCGAACTTGAAGCGGCTTTTAATTTAAGATCATATAGTCCTTTTTTAGTAGCGCATCAATCTGGGTGATATTAAAATATTTTGGAGTCCGGATATTTAACGAGTATTAATTATGTCTACTTATGCCGTACTTTGTCACTTTAAATGGAATAAAATAAATACCACCCTATAAAAAACATTTACAAGATAAACCAATAATTTAGTAAGAAAAGCTACATGTAACGGCTCCATATCAACTCAAATTAAAAATTAATTATTAACCTGCCACCTATTTGAAAACGTTCAAAGTTAAATTAAAAAAAAAATATTTGTACTAAAAGGTAGTGTTCTGTGATTAAACGCCTAGTTCTATGCAATTTTAAAGATACGTATTGGTTGGTTTCTAAACTCTACCAATATTTAGTACACGCACTCTGTCATGACACAGTGCTATCGTAATAAACTACTATCGTGACATTAAAAAAATTTTTTTTTTGGAAATACAGAAATAATTGTTGATTATTTTTTATTGTGATTTTAGTAGGATGACGTTAAACTAAAAATTTACTAGATTAAAAGGCAGAAGGAACCTTGAACGGCCCTTTTACAGCGGCAGATCTGGATTAAATTCTTTAAGTAAAATTTATTTATAAAAATAAAATTTTAAATAGTTGGATGTCTTCCGTGGTATCAAATAACAAATGACCAGCTTCTCGCAACAGCTACACCCACAAAATCAATAGAATAATATTAATCCTTAAACTAAGGCATCCAATCAATTTAATCTTGAACGTGCTCAACATTTTGAAACAAAGAAGCACCCTTAACTTGTAATAGCAAAACAAATGGAGTACCACAGTTCACAAATCCTGGGCCGAAAATCTAAAATTTGATGTGCTAATTTCGTGGAAAATTCAATTTGATTGAAAACCACCTTGCTTTATAATCTAAAATGTATAATTTAATATGTGCCGATTTCCATACATTTCACAGAATTCAATTTGATTGAAAACTAACTTACTACAGCAAACCAATTCTGAAAATCCAACAAATCCCTAGCCAAAAATCAAAATTCCGTTTATTTCTACACATTTCCTAGAAAATTTAATTTTATTGAAAGTAACCTTTCTAATGATATAGCCCACAAAACCTAACCTTTTATTATAAAAATTATCTAGCTATGTATATACTCCATGAGTCCCGATCTGACAATCTGAAACCTGCAAACGCACTCGGTTCTACATATTTCTTAGAAAATTCAGTTTGACTAAAAATGATCTCCTAAATTCTGTAAATGTCCAAATTTCATCACATTGCTATAAAGCGTAAATTCCAGGCCGAAAATCTAAATTGTTCTTTATCTACGATGGCGCTACATCCAATGAGGGAATTTTGCTCAGTGATCAGTGTTCCTAAATATTTCAACTTCGTCATCATTTCAAACGGTCTGTCGACTGAAATGAAATCTCTGCATATCTGTCTTCTCGCGGTGACCGTGTATTGGGTTGTCGCATTGTTGATTTGATCGTCAATTTTTTGGGGAGGAAGAATTCTTTCAGAGAAATGATGTTGCAACGTAGAATGCAAATATACGTACAATAGTGCAATTATAAATAATTAAGCCACCACCATACTAAAAACTTTTGCGAATGATTACACTTACATTAGTACTCGACTTTGTTAAATAAAGAGCGAACTATAGACCGCGAAAGTCAAAAGAAGCCATAGATAGAATTTTCTTAAAGATGAGCAAAGGAGACTTGCAATACATTCACGGAAATTCGGACTAAAATGAAAGAAGATCATGGAAACACAAAAAAGTACAAAATAAAACCACAATTCTTAGTAAGGAGCGACAAAAGTAATTTCAACGAACTCAGTAGCGATAGGAGACCTTTTGTAAAGCATAATGTACTCCAAACCATGACCTGAATCGAATGTACACGGAAAAATCGAAAATCATGGCGGCATATTGCTTTTGGTTTTGGGTTGCTTTATTTTTCGAGGAGTTGAGCCCATCATAAAAACAGATAAATAACAACTGAAAATATGTACATTGATATTTCTATGGATGTGAAGTTTTCCACACTTTATTCCACAGTAATACGTATACAAATCCTATTGGAAAAACCCATATCATATTGGATCCTATCTAATTTTACATGGGTTAGTGCGTATTGTACACTGTTATGGATCCAAATAAATATAATTTTATTAAATTTCGATTTTTTTTATAAAGAACGACTAAAATCAATGCAAAATAAATTTGTTCAAATAAATTGTTTTAATGCAATACATAAAACTAATTTAATTTGAAATTGGGATGTATTCTATATTACTATAAAACGGTGTTATCTAATAAACTGAATTGTTTAATCTTAATCATACAACAAAAATATTAGAATAATATCTATAATAAAAACAGTTTTTAAGTATAACTAAAACGGAATGTTAATCGTCAATCATCGAAGTTCTAAAACCAGAAACCAAAGTTACAAACCAAAAAAGTAGCAAATAGTTTTAGTTCAATATTATTTGGTTACAATTGGAATCCAACTATACTGCATTAAAAACCGGCTCCACGAACTAAAAAAAAGGCTCAATTAAAAAATGTGTTCATTAATGAAAAAAAAAGCGAATATTTTATGAAAAAGTATACATTTTTTATTTCAGAAAATTTGTGAAAAAAAATGAATTAAAAAAAGTAACAGGTGTTCATATTTTTTCATACAATATTCGCTTTTTTCATTTCATTAATGAACACATTTTTTAATTCAGCCTTTTTTAATTCGTGGAGCCTTAAAAACCAAATTCCCCCAAAGAAACATAAATCAAGATTTCGTTTTAATACGGGCTAGAGGAAAAATTCTGGGCTGGTTGTATTGGGAATTTAGCCATCTACCTCGTGTACCGTCGGAACCTCATTTCACGCATCAGGCAAGGGTTGCTAATGGCCAATCAACAATTTCAATCGAAATCGCGATATAAACTTCAAGATTAATATATTCCTTAGAGTAGAGGGAAGTTTTTGGGCTTGGTGCCAAAAAGTGCCAAGGCATATTTATCAGTTTCAGTTAAAATTTCAATTGATATAAAAAGTTTTCAGAATGATTTATTCCCCTGGATAGGGGGTAGTTTTTGGGCTCGGTAGGCGAATTAGTATGTCAGCTACCACGTGCACTATTGGAAAGTCAATTCAAATCTCTGGCAAAAAGAGCCATGGCCCATTTATCAGTTTGAGTTAAAATTTCAATTGGAACCTTAAGTTTCCAGAATCATTTATTCCCCTGGATAGGGGGTAGTTTTTGGGCTCGGTAGGCGGATTAGTATGTCAGCTACTACGTGCACTATTGAAAAGTCAATTCAAATCTCTGGCAAAAAGTGCCATGGCCCATTTATCAGTTTCAGTTAAAATTTCAATTGATATAAAAAGTTTCCAGAATCCTTTATTCCCCTGGATAGGGGGTAGTTTTTGGGCTCGATAGGCGGAGTAGTATGTCAACTATTACGAGCACTATTGGAAAGTCAATTCAAATCTCTAGCAAAACGTGCCATGGCCCATTTATCAGTTTGAGTTAAAATTTCAATGGATATAAAAAGTTTCCAGAATCATTTATTCCCCTGGATAGGGGGTAGTTTTTGGGCTCGATATGCGGAGTAGTATGTCAGCTACTACGTGCACTATTGGAAAGTCAATTCAAATCTCTAGCAAAAAGTGCCATGGCCCATTTATCAGTTTCAGTTAAAATTTCAATTGATATATAAAGTTTCCAGAATCATTTATTCCCCTGGATAGGGGGTAGTTTTTGGGCTCGATAGGCGGAGTAGTATGTCAACTACTACTTGCACTATTGGAAAGTCAATTCAATTCTCTGGCAAAAAGTGCCATGGCCCATTTATCAGTTTGAGTTAAAATTTCAATTGGTAAATAAAGTTTCCAGAATCATTTATTCCCCTGGATAGGAGGTAGTATTTGGGCTCGATAGGTAGAGTGGATTGCCAGCTACTACGTGTGCTATCGGAAAGTGGATTCAAATCTCTGACAAAGAGTGCCATGGCCCATTTATCAGTTTCAGTTAAAATTTCAATTGGTATATAAAGTTTCCAGAATCATTTATTCCCCTAGAGATAAATGATACCTCTGGCGAAAAAAAACATTATTTTCCAATTTCCTTTTTATAGTTTATGAAGAAAATTATTTTGGTTTTAATTTTTAATTAAAATAATTTTTATTTTCTTATTAGAATAAAATTATATCACAGACACAAACTATAAGTAATGAATTTTAGTACAAGAAAAATTGTATTAACAGCGCCATCTTATTTTGTTATATTAATTATAAAGCCATTAAAATACAATAGACATGAAATAAGCAAACGTCAAACATATACTGAATTCTGGGGTCTATTATGAAATTTTCGATATCGCAAATTTTTGACGTTGTCGAATAGTTCGAAAACGTCGAGAACAGCTATTATGAATTATCGCCAACGTCGAAAATAACCTCAACGAAGTAAATATTTAAAATTTAAATTTAAAATGTAACACAAAAAATAAATAAAAATTTTGACTCACATTTTATTATATAATTTATTTTATTCAAACGTTTTTTAATTTATTTAATTCGATTTAATATAAATTTGCGACACCTCAATAGCAATCGTATAATTTTCGTCTTTATAGAAAATAATGCTCGTCGCATATTTCATAATTCTCATAATAGCTCATTTTCGACGTTGTCGAAAATGAGGTATTATGAAATTATTCGACGCGCTTTTTTTGCGATCATATCGAAAAAATTTCTATTATGAAACTAAAAAAGTAGGCGACCGCGCTTTGTTTTAGATAACGAAGAACAATATGCGACTGCTCTTGAGGTGACGAATGCATACGCTTGTGTAACAATAAATCGTGAGATAATAAAATTTCAGATTTTCAGTTCGTAACGTATATTTTAATTTTCGATTTTTTTTTTTAATTTTCCGCTTAATTAATAAATTAGTATTAATTTTTTTTGTAGTTTATTTTCAATATTGTTGAATAATTCATAATACATAGCTATTTCCGACGTTGTCGAATTGGTCGACAACGTCGAAAATTTGCGATATCGAAAGTTTCATAATAGATCCCCTGGTAAAAATAATTGTAAACAAATCGTAAAGAACAACAACCAATAACATTTTTTTTTTGTTATTGTTGTTGTTCTTTACGATTTGTTTACAATTATTTTTATCAGGTCCTTGCTAAAAGTAAAATTTAAGAGAAAAGTTTTTTTTTATAATAAAATTAATTTTATTAAAAATGTTGAACTTAAAAATAATTAAACGTTTATTTGCAACTAAAATAAAATTATTTTTTAAACATTAGGTATTTTATTTTAACCAACCAACTTCCTTAGAATTCATTGAATAAAATTTTAAATACAGAATAGTATATGCTTGACGTTTGCTTATTTCATATCTATTGTATTTTAATGGCTTTATAATTAATATAACAAAATAAGATGGCGCTGTTAATACAATTTTTCTTGTACTAAAGTTCATTACTTATAGTTTGTGTCTGTGATACAATTTTATTCTAATAAGAAAATAAAAATTATTTTAATTAAAAATTAAAACCAAAATAATTTTCTTCATAAACTATAAAAAGGAAATTGGAAAATAATGTTTTTTTTCGCCAGAGGTATCATTTATCTCTAGGGGAATAAATGATTCTGAAAACTTTATATACCAATTGAAATTTTAACTCAAACTGATAAATGGGCCATGGCACTCTTTGTCAGAGATTTGAATCCACTTTCCGATAGCACACGTAGTAGCTGGCAATCCACTCTACCTATCGAGCCCAAATACTACCTCCTATCCAGGGGAATAAATGATTCTGGAAACTTTATTTACCAATTGAAATTTTAACTCAAACTGATAAATGGGCCATGGCACTCTTTGCCAGAGATTTGAATTCACTTTCCGATAGCACACGTAGTAGCTGACAGTTTACTTCCCCTACCGAGCCCAAAAACTACACCCTATCCAGGGGAATAAATGATTCTGGAAACTTTATATAACGATTGAAATTTTAACTCAAACTGATAAATGGGCCATGGCATCCTTTGCCAGAGATTTGAATTCACTTTCCGATAGCACAAGTCGTAGCTGACAGTCTACTTCGCCTATCGAGCCCAAAAACTACACTCTATTCAGGGGAATAAATGATTCTGGAAACTTTATTTACCAATTGAAATTTTAACTCAAACTGATAAATGGGCCATGGCACTCTTTGCCAGAGATTTGAATTCACTTTCCGATAGCACACGTAGTAGGTGACTGTCTACTTCGCCTATCGAGCCCAAAAACTACCCCCTATCCAGGGGAATGAATTATTCTGGAAACTTTATATACCAATTGGAATTTCAACTCAAACTGATAAATGGGCCATGGCACTCTTTGCCATAGATTTGAATTCACTTTTGGATGATCCGCGTAGTAGCTACCCTACTACTCCGTCTATCGAGCCCCCAAACTAACTCCAATCCAGGGGAATAAATGATTCTGGAAATTTAAGGTGCCAATGGAACGTTTTACTGTCAGGATCCGATAGTACATGGAGTAGCTACCTAAATTTAATATAGTTCATATATTATTTTTACTAAATTCCACTAATATTTCCCTTGACTGGTCCTATTTTCCCAGGTAATTGCATTTATTCTTAAGATTTTGTAAAGAAATTACATTTTTAATACTAAATATTTCAATATGAATCGTAATTTTTCCAATTGGAATTTATTTTAGCAGTGTGAAACTAATACATATATAGAATCTGTGGATTTGTGGAAAACTTCACACTCATGAGTATACACGTCGCAAATTCTAAAGTTGTCGTTAACAGATATCAAAATCGGTGGCCAGTACAGAGTCCGGATTTAAATCTGAGCATCAGAGGGTATTGTAAAACGGGAAATTTCTCTAAGGAAATCGTTAAACAAAGATTATTTAACGACATAAATTCAGGACGGTTGTTATAATATTACACAATACAACTGCTGTTTTGTGGCAAAAGGGCGTTCCAACTATTACATACATACTGTTCATTAAAATAATGGCAATAGATGGCTTATTTAAAGTTAGTTAGTTTTTATTTTTGTGGCTTAATGATTGTTATTTTTAAGGGGATGTGCTGAATTTCTTTAAATTCGTATTGTTAATATGTACATTCTGTATAGTATTTAAATTTATTTCTGGTCAAATACTTATGTCGAATATCATAATATAAGGAAATTCCCAAAGAAAACTGATTTCACCATCTTCAAAGATCTGTTAGACGTATTTATTATTATTATTACTGTAGGGCCATTCAAGATACCTTGCCTTGCGACCTAAAAGATATTTTGTGCTTCGACCTTCAGGCACTTAATCAATCTAATAACACTTATGGCCGGTATGTGAAACATACTATCAGGGCTCATCGTTCTCCCCATATCGCCTCATGGAAGCCGGTTAGTAACCTCAGTTCAGGTTTTCTAAGTTCAAGGCATTCCTTTATCCTCAAACTCTTCGCCTGCCGTACACCTGGAATTCTGCACCAATAGGAGTACTATGCTTGTCCTCCCAGCATTTTACCACTGCCCTACGGTGCCCCTTAGTGACGCCGCAGAAGGACTCTAGCCCACTGAATGGAGGGGCAAAGCGCTCACAGGCAAGACTATCGGCAGCCTCATTTTCGTCGATTCCAGTATGACCTGGCCTCCGCTGGACGATTTCAGGTCTACTAACTGTTAACAACATTTTCACTAAAATAAATCTAATTTATTGAAAAGCTCTTGGCAATGTTATAAATCAGATATCATTTTTCCACTTTTGCAAATTTTTAATTCCAACATGTTGAGACTTCCGAAAGCGTCTAATAAAGTTTTGAAGCAGGACCGGCCCTATGGATTCTAGCGCCCCGGACAAAAATTCTGTGGTCACAAGGCTAAACCGCTTAAGTCGAGATAAGCGAAAAATGAATTTATGTATTTGCTTAAGCGAGATTTAAATAAAATGATTTCATAATAACAGAATAAGTTGTAAAAATCTACCTTAGTAGCCGTTAAAACCGAAAAACAATTTTGGAATAACAAATTGCATGGGCCATCTTGGCTAAGCGAATCAGAACCATCATGGCCAGTGATAAAAAGCGAAGTGTTCTACGATGATACGATATGCGAAGCGAAGAATAAATCAACATTCTTACCTATTTGTTACACGCGAGCGTCCTATAACAGTGAAAGCGAAATATGCGACATCATTTTCAACAAAACATTTTCGTTCACTAAGGCGATCAGAACACTATGTTTTGTATACCGATTCATCCAAAATGCCCGAGCAAAGAAAGGCGAAAGACGGACATTCGATATAACGCTAAGTGAAATCAAATTAGCTACTGAGAAATTAATAAAATGGGTACAGGGTACAGCAGAAAGAATTGTATAAAGAGATTCAGATGATAGCAAGGAATCAGCAATTGTCCAAGCATCACAAGTTGTCAACACTGACTCCGTTCTTGGATCCGAACGGCTTACTGCGAGTCGGCGGTATACTAACTAATTCAGATTATCCATACAATTTTAAGCATCCAATCATTCTGCCGAAATCCCACATCCTTAGCAAAATGATTATTTCCTTTTACCATCGCAAATATCTTCAGCCAGGCCCATCCCATACATCCAATCTAATCCGACAAACATATTGGATCGTCAACGGTAGATCAATAGTGAGGAATGAAGTACGTAAGTGTATCCAGTGCTTCAGAACCAGAGCGACTAATGCCAAACAATTAATGGGTAATTTTCCAGCTGCTCGGATCACACCAGCCAGGCCATTTGCGAATTGTGGTATTGATTACGCTGGACCGATCATCTTAGCAAGCAAAAGGGGTCGTGGAGCCAAAATGCTTAAGGACTATATCGCAGTCTTTGTTTGTATGGTGACCAAGGCTGTTCATATCGAAGCAGTAACAGAGTTAACAACCGATGCCTTCATAGCAGCCCTTAAAAGATTTTCGGCCAGAAGAAATTTTCCAAACGACATCTTTACAGACAACGGCACAAATTTTGTCGGTGCCAATAAATATCTAAAAGAGGTATACAAATTTAATAGCTTAGAAATTAGTAATTCAGTCATTTCAGATTACTGCATCCAAATCTGGGAATCAGCGGTTAAGTCCGTAAAAACTCATATGCATCGAGTTACGGGAAATATCCATTTAACCTTCGAGAAAATGACCACACTATTATGTCAAATAGAAGGGATATTGAATTCTCGGCCTTTATGTCCATTATCTGAAGATGATGACTCCTTCGAAGCACTCACACCGGCACATTTTTTTTTTCAACTCCGGCATCTGTGCCTGATTATGAAATCTTCCATTTATACATCCAGATTATCGAGATGGCAGCAAGTTGAGCAGCGAGCCCAACATTTTTGAAAGCGGTTCCATAGAGATTATCTCAACAACCTCCAACAGAGAACTAAATGGAAAACCAAAGAAGGAAATATCAAAGTTGGCGGCTTAGCCTTAATTAAAGAGGATAACCTGCCTTCGTTCAAGTGGTCAATGGGCAGAATCATCAAAAATTACGAAGATGATAGTGGCATCCTACGGGTCGTCAATATTAAAACTGCATGCAAAACTCTAAAAAGACCTATAACTAAGATCTGCAAGCTTCCATTGGATTAACCTGATTGTTGATGGAATACCATTATATCCGTCAACGGTCTAATTTTAACATTTCTAATTTCTTCAAAAAACTAATAAGCTATTTACTGGCTATTGTAATTAAAGTGTGATTCAAAGAAATAGTGAATAGCAATAAATATCGGACACCCAGTGATAATAGTGAGTGATATACGGATTGAACAGTTTCCTTAAGAGTTTTGCGATCAATAAATAAATCAAAATGGCGGACAAGCGCGCTCTCCAAAGAAAAGTGAACCGAGTTAAGCACATTGAGGCCTTTACTTTGGCCGATCTTTCTAAAGAACCCGTTGAAAGAATCAAAGCTAATCTAAGGCTTCTTAATGAAGAATGAGACGAGTATAAAACAAACAAGCATTTGTATGGGGAAACTCCAGACATTATTGCACTGCAGGAATAACTCGAGAGAAAATATTATACTGTTAAGGGCAAATTAATAGAAGCGGAACTGAAATTCGACAACAGGCAGCACCCGGTGGACCTGGATACTAGTTTACAAGAACTAATGGCAAATCAACGATCGTTTTTGTATGAGGTAACCAATTTAAATAATAATTGTGATAGTGATGTTCGCCTGCCACGTGTCAATATACCATTTTTTACCGGAATTTATTCCGAATTCGTTACTTATTTGAAGCGTCAATCCACAACAATCCTAAGATGTCGAGCGTTCACAAACTACAGTATTTAAAGGGGCTGTTGAAAGGCGAAGCAGCTGCGCTAGTACGTCATATTACTGAAGCGAACTACGACGAGACATGGAAGATGATCAAAAATCGTTATGACAAAAAGAAGCAAGTCATAACAATGTTTCTCAAGCAATTCATGGAACAGCCCTCCATTAACCAGGTTTCCGCTAAAGCACTTCATCACATGCGAGGTGTTTCAGATGAAGTAATACGAGGAATTAAAGTATTAGCGGATGAAGCTCAGTCGCGTGATCCGTGGTTAATATATATATATTGGTCAATAAACTCGACCAAACCACAAAACAGGCTTGGGCTCAACATAGCCATGATACTGAATTCATTACTATTCAACAGTTTCTGGATTTTCTCAGTAGACAAAGCGATACGCTGGAATGTTGCGAGCCCCAAAAACGGAATTCTCATCGTCAAACTCCAAATCCAAGCATGAAAGTGATGCATCTTGAAACGAAATTGCAGAATTCTTTAAAATGTGGTCAAAAGCATCTTCTCCGCAGTTGCGCCGAGTTTCTACAATTATCCGTGAACGACAGAAGAGGTTTTGTTGCAGTAGAGAACAAGTTATGTTTTGTTTGCTTGTTTAAAAACCACCAATCGCGTGATTGCCGTTCGCGTTACAGATGCGGTATTTGTCGGGCAAAGCATCATACCATTTTACACCGAGATGAAAAACTGATGCCAACAACAGCTTTAAGTGCGGAAGTCGCGTTCAGTAATTCGGAGCAAAACGAAGAAAATAGTGCAACAGTGAAAATTGTGGGTGCCATATCTATAAAGAAATATGCGGCTATTTTACCTACGGCAGTATAGAGTACTCGATTCATCGAATCATTACCAAGGGTGCCGAGTATTGTTAGTTTCTGGTGCGCAGGCATCCTTTATTTCAGAATCATGTGCTCTACGACTTGCATTACCACGTACTCACGCCAGGATATTAATAAAGGGACTCACACCTGGCACTGAAGCGACAAGAGGTAAATTATCGATTAACGCTGTATCCTTGTATTCCGATATCGAAAAAATAAAATTAGACGTTTTCATCTTGAAGAAGCTAACTGATTGCTTACCATCGCGACAAATATCAGAATCAAATTTCAACGAAATCAAAGATTTGCAATTGGCGGATCCACATTTCTACAAGTCTAAAACGGTGGACATCATTATTGGAGCCGATCGGTTCTTTAGCATATTAAGAGAGGGATTTATAAACAATTTACGCGATAATCTGATAGCACAAAATTCAATGTTTGGGTGGATTGTGTCAGGCGAAGTAACCGACGTTTCAGATAGTTCCGGCTCAACCAGATTGAATTATCACATCGATTTAAATGTGGACGGGACTCTAAAAAATTCTGGGAAATTGAGGAAATGCCCACTATCACAGGCAAACTATTATCGGAAGAAGGCGAGTCTGAAAAACATTTTAAAGCGAATTTGTCGCTTGAAAATAGTGGGAAATACATAGTAAAATTGCCTTTTAAGAATTCACGAACCGTATTGAGAAATTCGCTAAATGTTGCAACAAAAAGATTTTGTCATTTAGAAACAAAACTAAGTCGCGATCTTAGCCTGAAGCGGGAGTACATTAAAGTTATGCGGGAGTATCTCACTTTAGGTCATATGCGGGAAATTCCACTAGATCAACAAAATCAACCAGAAAATAAATGTTTTTATTTACCTCACCACGCGGTCATCAAACGGGAGAGCTCAACAACCAAACTACGAGTCGTGTTTGATGGGTCCAGCAAAACCACAAAAGGAAATTCCATTAACGATGAACTGATGGTCGGTCCGACTATACAACCCACATTATGGAAAACGCTAGCCAAATTTCGATACAATAAAATTGCGCTCACCTCCGATATAGTTAAAATGTATCGACAAGTTAAAATCGCCCAAGAAGACCAAGAGTACCAGCGAATCCTATGGCGAGAAAATTCAAGCGAACCATTAAAATATTATAGGCTCACCACGGTCACCTTTAAAATGGCCAGTTCAGCATTCTTGGCGATTCGATGTTTGCAGCAAACCGCATTCGAATTTAAGGAAGAATATCCAGACATATCAGAGGAAATCTTAAATAAATTCTATGTCGATGATTATTTGTCCGGGGCAAACACTGTAGAAGAAGCGGCACACCTCAAAGAGAAGCTCAGCCTTGTACTTGAACAACGAGGATTTTCCCATAGAAAATGGAGATCAAACATTAGTGAGCTATGCGATCCGCTTACTGAAAGGGAAGAATCTTTGGTACCTATCGATGAAGCGATTCCGACAGCACAAATACTAGGCCTGCAGTGGAACTCTAAAGATGACCAATTATCATTTAAAGTAAACATGCCTCCAGAGGAAAGGCCCACGAAGCGTACTAATCTCCAACGCATCTAAGGTATTCGACCCGCTTGGATTGGTGTCGCCAACTATAATAATTGCAAAAATCATGTACCAAAAATTATGGTTAAAGAAGCTGGAATGGGATGACGAGTTACCCGACGACATAGCAGTAGTTTGGAATCAGTTGAAAGCAGAACTCCCACAGTTATCTCAGCTAAAAGTAAACCGATGCATAAACAAAAAGGAACTGCAGATACATGGATTTAGCGACGCGAGTGAAAGAGCCTACTCCGCTGTAGTATATGGTCGATTCATAAATGAGGAGGGATGTATTCAGACGGAACTTATTACCTCAAAAACCAAAATTGCACCAATTAGGCAGGTATCATTGCCTAGGTTGGAATTATGCGGTGCCCATCTTCTCGCAAAATTGATGGCAGAAGTGCTGAGAACATTGGATGGAGATGTAGCTATACACGCGTGGACTGACTCAACTATTGTGTTGGCATGGTTATCTGATCATCCTGTGCAGTGGAAAACGTTCGTAGCCAATCGAGTGTCGGAGATACAACGACTATTACCGCGAAACCATTGGAGACACTTGAATTCGGAGGATAATCCGGCCGACTACGCTTCCCGAGGTGTGTTACCAATCAAGCTCCTAACACTGCCCCAGTGGTGGCATACGTCGAGTTAGGCGATTATTTCTTATTAACTTTAAATTCTGAGTTGTGAATCTTTTAGAAAAGGAAAAGTAGCTAAATAGACTTAAGCGACTATTCCTTATTTGAAATAATTTTAGGCATTTCCTCATAGTGACTTAAGCGATTATATCAAATTCTAAATGCATATTTTAAACATTCTATGACACTTAGGTTGTTTTGCTTCAATTATTTGTTTATTATTTTAAATCTTAAGTGAAAATAAGTTATTATTCAATAGGCAATTGTTATTTTAATCGACAACATATTGTGTAATTTAATTTCTAGAAAATAATATTTGTAGAAGTGTTTTAGGTGAACTGATAGTGTAATAAGTGTTTTCTATGTGTTACACAATATTCAAATTAAGTGGAAGTAATTTTCAACATCTATTCATGTTTGATTATGTGTAAGTATATGGTTGAATAATAAATACTTTGCTTTTTGGGCCTTAGTGGTATAGTCAAACCATTAATCGAGGATAATGAAATCCAAACTTCATTCGATATTCAAGAAAATACGTCGCTGAAGCCGACTGTATGCCATAAAACAAGTTTAGCTTTAAGTCCAGAAACGGATTCAGATAAAAATAATTTTAGGAACACGCTTGAGTTGCGTTTGAGGGACATGAAACTGATGCTACTAATATTGACGATAATGAAATTGATAACGCTAAATCAGATGCTTATGAAAAGGATAATTGTGATGCTGACTCAAATTATGTACATATATGGATACGCCCATCCGACTCGAACACTTCAGATATTGAAGTAGCACTGGAAGTTGAAAATAATTTGAAAAATAAAAATTAACCGCCCCTAAAAAGCGATGTTAATTTTTTTTTACAAAATCAGAGTAATCGAGGGGAAACCGTACAAATCAAAAATTAATTCCGGAGGGAACTTGCAAACCTCTTCAAAAATGCCGATAGCCGATGTTTGACTACGACTGCTCCAAGAAACCGTTCTCACTCAATTTATTATGATTTCAACTTCAACAGCGGTGTCAAGCAATATTTGCTATGACTAGTACAAATTTGGGTGACCGCTTGGGAACATGATGATGGAACGAAATCTCGCTCCTCCTACCGCCCAACCACCGATATGAAAAATAGTGAAGACACATACAAAATTAAAAAAATACTAACAAATTTACTAACTATCGACTACTTAGGTGTCTGAAACCGGGTCGAGTCTTTAATGCTAACATACCTTTCCTTTCCTTGGGTCTTCTTGTGTGTAAAGGGTGTTCGGAGGGCTCGATGTGATCGGTGAGTCTTGTTTAGGCTTGGTCGTACATTCTGATCAATTAAAGATTCTTTAAAAATTTATTATTATTTGTTCTAGGAAGTTGAAAAGTAATTATTTGTGAAACTTGTAATAAATTATATTATGCTAAATAATAATTTTTTTTTAATTTTATATGTATCAGTTTGAATAAGTTAATCAATAAGGTTCCTGAAGAGTAAACCGAACTTTTTAGTACGAAACCAAACTGCCAACATAGAGAACTCAAGGATGTTTCTCATTTTCTTGTTTAGGGTTAATACACTAACACTTTGTGAAGTCTAATTAAGTTTGCCACACTCGTAGGTTAAGTGTTTCGTCTCCTTTTAAGAATGTTCCATCCACTGGAACAGTATCATAGCAATTAAAAATAAATAATAAAATTATTTTTCATGACCTTGAACCTGAAAAATGTTCAAGGTCATTAAAAATAGTTGTTACCAAACAATATAGGTTTGTGTAAAAAGAAGGAAAACCTTGATGAAACATCAAGGCAGAGTTAAAAAAAACTCTTTCTATCTATACTCTTACTCTAAATCTCTATTCTCTAACTTCAATCTTTTATGAACTGATTACAGTTTCAGTGTATCAGCCTTATGATGATTTTACTTTCAAGAGTGACTTGGTGATAGGGGTCACTGCTAAAGGTTAGTACTGTAGTTAGATTAAACGCCTTCGAAAAATCGGGTGCTGCCAGTTATGGGCTCATCACTCCCTTGTCATTCGGGATTGCGGTTATGAGGCATACTTATACGTGACTGACTATTTGCAATGATGTGATTTAATAAAAGATTACGTGATTTTTTTTAGTTTTAATAAATTAGTGCCCTTAAAATGCCAACCATTTAGTGGGAACTGATTGATTCCGGTTCGTGCTCTACGTAAATTAATTATTTATTTTGATATGTAGCGTAACGAATGATATTTTCATATTTCTCATGATCAAATTTTGATATTATTTTCGTTTGGCCTCTTTTCTGCTGTAGGACAATAAAACTGTCGGAAGCTAAAAAAAAAATTAGTTAAATAAGCTTAAGCAAGAAGTTCTGCTCAGAAATCTTTTCTCCTTTAAACTAAACCGTGCAAGTCAGGTAACCCTAATAGAATTTTAGGGAATCTTTTCTGTTTAGAGGCCAATCGTTTAAAGTATTAACTCACACTAGGAGCAGGACTAAAGTTGTTTTTACCATTAATACTAAACAGTTTTATCAAATCTTCGGGGGCGGCACTTCATCCAGTAACGCCGCTGATAAAAAAACACATTTCAATTATAACATCTCATCGTAAATGGCGAATAGCAATTTTTTGTTGATTCCGGTGATATTTTTTTTTTATATGGAGCAAAATATATCCACCCTTATATGAGGGCACCCCTAAATTTTGCTTAAAATAAATAACAAACAGAACAAATCAAATCTTATTGCTCTCGTTATTGGAGTGGACATTTGAATAGAAATGGTCAAATTATGCCGAGTAACTTATTTTTGTTTCTTCATATTTCTCGTAATCAAATTTTTTATTTTTTTTTGTGGTTTGTGGCTACTGGAGTGGTTTGCTATTGTTTGTTCGTATATTTGACCATATCGTTTTTGTTGCATATATAAAATCGTATACATGTATCAGAGTGTGTGGTGGCATTTTCATTTTATATCGTTATGTTTTTTTCTTTTTTGGTACAGAGATTTAGAATTTTCCTAATGTCCGTTATTATTAGGATGAGGGTGGTGTTGGACGATATAATATTTGAGATATATAGTTTTGAATTTTTTTGTAGTAAGTAAATATTATTTATACATTTTTTATCTGTGATTTTGAAAATGGATATAGAGAAAAGAACAGGTTTTTTGTTGTTGCTGCTGTTTGGTATGGAATGAAAAGATGATATGTGAAAAAATATGACAGTAAAAATGAAATAAAGTTTTTTTTTGTTGTGGTTTTTAGTTTGTGGTCCACATATGTAGATTGTGATTGGGTTATTTATTTATATGAAGTAATTTTTTTTATTAGTTTGATTTTTTTACTATCATTTTGGTTATTTAAATTATGTAAATATTTTACAGGCCACTGTAGTCCAGGAGCTCTATACAAAATTTGCTTTACATGTGACACAAATTACTGTAGTACCACAATTGGCTTTTAAGCTGCAAATAATTTTTTTTATAATTAAATAGGGTGACTAAGCGTGTTGCATATTATGCAAAATACTCATGTAGTTATGTAGGTATATACTAAAACAAACTAATAAATATTTTCATACTCACCTTTTTCACCTTTGTAAATTCAATATTCATGTCCAAAAATGTATAATAAATTTTCCTAATTTTCTTTTTATTTTTTCCAGTTGTTGTTGTTATATGGAAAAGTATAAATTTTTTTGCAAACAATACATGACAGATTTATGAATTTTTCTAAATAAATTGTCCGCACAACAAAAAAAAAACCTGAATAAAACCGTAATGGTCAGAACCGAATATAAATAAATAAATAAAAAATATTTGTGTATGTTGGTACAAAAAAATATTCAAATTTATTAAATTTTCTTATTGTTGTTGTTTTATTATTATCTTATATATGGATATTTTAGTAGATAAAACTTAAGAAATTTTCCGTTTATTCTACAATTTATATTTTTGGGATGCTGTGATTTGCATTATTATTGTTCTGAATATCGGCAAAAAAAAAAGAAAATCCTATAATAAGACAAACGAATTTTTTTTTTATAATTTGTGTAATAAGAAAATCTATGGAAAATTTGTGTATGATTTGATTTTAAATTTTTTGTTATTTGTGCATATTTTTTTTTTTATTTAAGAATATTATATTTTTTATTGGATGCTGGTTAGATTAAATATTTTATATGTAACTATATATCGTCCCTCTAGTAATGAAACAGCGTATAAGAAAAATAGCACTTTTAAAATAATTCGCATTTAAATGTTTTTCGAAAAAAAATTTTAAAATAAAATTGTTTATATCATAGAAAATTAAATTTTCTATAAAATAAAAGATTTTAGTTCAAAAAAATTTTTCAATAAACATTTAAATGCGAATTATTTTAAAAGTGCTATTTTTCTTATACGTTGTTTCATTACTAGAGGGACGATATGTACATTTTTTAGAAAACAGGGTAAATAAGTGGTTGTAGCAGCTTAAATCTCTAAAATCTGGGGATTCATTTGATTCCAGATATCGGTGTTCCCATAGACCAACCGAGTTAAATGAGGAGGATACACAAACAACCTTGGCAGAAAAACTAAAGGCATTTAGCTTTTTAGAATGGTATGGTTTATGAAATATACTTGACTTCCAATCTAGTTGTTTATTTTAATTTTATTTAGTGCTTTTGCTTTGATCATTAGTCTACAAGTGATGATTTACAAAATATTATCATCACCCACACCGCGCGCTCCTATAACCCAACAGTAATATCTTAACATTTATTTATTTACAGTATTTCCATTATACATATAGTATAACATCAATAAACTAATGGTTTGCAGTTATCTATTAATATAATACAGACCCGATGTCTGTCTGTCTGTTTGTCTGTGTGGTACAGACGAGTTGTGAAAAATATGCAACCTTCCGGTTGCTTAGATTGTCAATTTCCAACCCGCAGCTACGTTATTTTTTAAATGTTAAATGAAATAAAAACTATTATAACGTTCGTCAGTGAAATCCGTTAAATATATTTTCAAATACTTCTACAAGGGTCATAACTGTGCTAACCTAGCAATTGAGGACAAAGCTAGGAATGAGGCACAAAAGTTTGTAAACTTGAGATATGTGAGTGCCCCGGGAGCTATTTGGTGAATTGTTAGCATGCGAATGCTCTAACAAATCCACACAATTTATTTGCAGAAGAACGCTCTGCCTCGAGGGAAACAAAGCTTACTGCATAGTTTAAACTGAATGAACAAGATGTGAAGTAATTATTGCAACAGGTGAGTCTCAAGGATCCTGAAAGATATTATATATATGCCACAGAAGGCGACATTGTTGTTTTTTCAAATTTTAAGGAAGCTGCCAAAGACAAAGGATTGTTGCTGGATGATTTATTGTGGCAGGATACACTCGATGACGAGCGAGATTTTGCAATGCCATATCAAATGAGGCAAATATTTGCATTCATTTGTGCATTTGAATAAGGGCCCTCGAATGCAAGATTATTATGAGAGAATAACAAATGGGCCTTAATTAACGATTACTGTTACACGGTATAGAAGAAGAGTGCGGGTACCATGAATACGAGCAGCACGCTTTAAGTAAGAGACACGTTTGTGTTATTATCACTGGACTGGAAGGACTTCAACATGCCTGAAGTAAAAACAACTTGCCCAACATTAATACAATGGAACCGAATCCCCAGGAACACCATCAGTGGGCTCAAAAAATGCTTTTAACGTTGAATACTCAACAAAGGCGTGCTTTTGTAAAATTATTACGGATGTAGAAAGCACTGTAGCACTTGCCAAATGATTTTTCTTAGACGGACCTGGAGGGAGTGGCAATACTTACCACTGCACTACAATTATCCATTACTTTCTTGGGAAACGAGCGTCTTGCCGGCAGCATCGACCGGAATTGCAGCCAATCTGTTATTGGGAGGAAGAACTTACCATTTTTTGTGCAAGCTTCTTATTCCAATTTTGGAGAACAGTGTGTCGAATATGAAGACAAATTCAAATGAGGCAGACTATATAAGAAGAGCCAAGCTATTCATCGTTAACGAATGCACAATGGCCTCATGTTATGCTATCAACCCGGTGGATAGATTGTTTAAGAAAATAATGCAAAACGATTCACCTTTTAGTGGAAAGGCAATTCTGTTTCAAGGGGATTTTAGATAATGTCTAACTATTGTTCCTCATGCAACGCGTACTGTAATCGTAGAAAAATGTATTCAGAAGTGCAAGTCTTGGATTCATTTTGAAAAACTTTGCTTAAAAAACAACATTCGAAATGAGAACACATAGATTACAATAAGTGGCTGCTAAAGTTAGGAGATGGGCAGCTTCCGAGGACAGAGGGTTTATCGGAGGACATCGTCAAAATTCTGTCACAACTTATTTGTACCGGTTCTTTGATAGAATAAATATTTGGAACAAATATACGTTCAGAAACGATTGGGTCAACTTCGAAACGAGCTATAATTTGCCCTAAAAACAACAAATTAAATGATTGGACAAATTAAATGATGAAATCATTAGTATGCTCGATGGGGAGAGCCAAGTCAACTTGAGCGGTGACTCGATTGTGGGCAATGATAAGGATATGCGAAACAATTATACAGTGGAATTTTTAAACAGCATTAATTTGCATGGAATGCCTGCGCCCTGACTCATTTTTAAAAAAGGAACAATCGTCATGCTTTTGAGGGATCTCAACGTAAAACGTGGGCTTTGGAACGGAACCTGGCTGATTATTAGAGACATGAAGAGTTATATATTGAAAGCTGATGTCCTAACCGAATCAGGAATTGGTCAAACGGTGGTGATCCCAAGAATCGATCTAATAAGCAAAACTGATATGCCGTTTGAATTTAAAGGAAGATATTTTCCCATTGAACCCAGCATTTGGCATGACTATTAATAAGGCACAGGGCCAAACTTTGTACAAAGTCGGCATTTATTTATAAGAGCCGGTCCTTGCACATCGCCAACTATATGTCGGATCTGAAGACGTGTTTATAAGCAATGTGGTTGTGGTGTATACCGAAGTTTTGAAATGGAACAACACCGAAAATAAAGCAGATGAAGTTGAAGCGGTGGGTATTTGATGACGAAGTCGATGAAGATTTGCGAGAAATATTGGACGAGTAGGAGCGTAATGCGACCACAAACTTTGCTGCTATTTGACTTACCTAAACGATTTGTTCGGAATTTTAAATTTATCTTTTTTCTTCGCGGCTAAATCTAGAAAAAGCTCTAGGTCTGAATGAAAAAATAATGTCAGCTGGAGCCTGCTAATTCACTATATGAGGCATGTTTCTGTGCTGAAAAATTTATCAATTTGCTTCTTCATGTGTAACCCGCGATTTTCAATCACATGCTTTTTCATACATCTTTTGATCGTTTGCACAACCGTCTTTCGGTTAATCCATTCGATTGTGTGTGGTAAGGCGGCGATTTAATTATTTCAATATTGTGTTTTTTATAAAACTATGTTACGGCTGCTAAATAATGCAGTATTGGAATACACGAATAATTTGACTACGCACAATAATTATAACATAAAGTACATCCCAATATTAACGTTCAATTATATATAGGTCAGTAATCTCTTATATACCAAAAGTTTGGTGCATTTGATCTGGTTATTTATTTTTATGTGTTGATGGTTTTATGTTTCTCTATTAGTCATTGGTATAATGTATACAATTTGGCTTTATATAACTCAAATTTAGTATTGGTTATATACTTTTAAATACATAATATAGCCACCATACGATCGTTCGATTTATTTTTTTTAAAGATGCTGTCTATGTGTAACTTGAAAGACAATAGGAATGCCCAATAAATCTGTATATTAACAGGGGAAGGCATATAAAGTGCATATTTCTGAATAATTGAACTAGTATTGTATTTAGATTTTTTTCGTTATGTAAAAATATTTTTATAATTTCATTATACGTGAGGCAACCGTGGAATAAGTTACAAAAAATTTAAGAGTGCAAATTATTTTAGTAAATGGTAGGTTTATCTGATTAGTGTAGTGTTGTGAGTTTTTTTTTGACAGTGCTTTCATCCCATTTATTTAGAGAGATAACCATTGTATGTTCCAGAAATCGCTGTGTAAATGGGCAACTTAATTTAAACAACAATAACAGCGAAACAAATCATTTTTCTGGTGAGTTATAAGCTCGAATGAAATTTAAAAGTTCATGGCTAAAACAAGTGTTTTATTTAATAGCGGGGCCTCACCGTTTTATTTAATTTTATTCAATTATTTGAAAAAAAAAAAATAATAATAAAATAAAACGCCAAAGATTGCGGGATATAAACTCCTATAACGGTACCGCGACGAAGCGGTAGGTTATATATTGTTGCTGTATTTATAGTAAAGCTGCTTAATTTCCGCTAGAGGAAAAATCAACAATACAGACATCAGATCAGCCGATAGTTTTATCCGATAGTGTTATGAAATTATATGTATAATCGAAATAATTCATTTAGCTCTTGTTGTCTTGAAAAATTGTTTCTTATACATAATTTAAATTCATAAGAAAATTTGAGAGCTAAATAAAAAAAAAAATGGTGGAGGTTCATAATTTAGTTTAAATTCATAATTAAAGTTAAGATAAAAAAATAATTTTGCTTTAAGTTCTAAACAGTGGAAAAAAAAAAATATCAAGTGAAAGTAATTGACTTGGGCATAGTGAATTAACAAAATTTTGTTTCAGCATACCGCACACAAATAAACCGAGAGTACTCTACGGCCGATTGTGGGTGAGTTTTCATTAATTTATTTTTTTTGGCCCAAAACATTTATTTGATTTTTTTTTGGTAGCTTATCGTTTTGTAATCAAATTTTTTTTTTATGATAATACATAACCAACTTATTTATTACTCTTTATGTGTACCTTAACATTTACAAGAAATTTGATTTTAACTTAATTGTCAATAAATATTTAATATGAATTAATTGGAGACTTTTTAATGGTTGATGGTGATGTGGTGGTCAGTGAGTTCCGTAGTATTTTCTTTCAGGTATTTTTTTTAGTTTCTTTGTTTTTTTTTGGTAACACTCAATCAACATGATGGTTTGTGGTGTCTCATCAAAAATATGGCGACAAGTACCCTCCTAATATCCACTGAGATCTATCCGACTTGAGCATGTTGGTAGCTAATATTTAGGCACGTAACAACTAACTAAATGGTGGCCCGTTATCAGATACAATTTCTTGCGGTAATCCCAAAATACTAAAACATCCATATAATTTGTCACATTTGTAGTAGTTGTTCTATTCATGATTTTTATTTCTATGTACCTACTGAAGTGATCAATGATTAAGAAAAATGTATACTTTCCAAAAAAGAAAAAATCTAGTTGTATATACGTTGAAAAGGGGTTTCTGTTTTTGACCAGGTCGATGTGACAATTTCTTTTTTAACAATTTTTATTTGTTCGTAAATTTCACATTCCCTTACTATTTTTTTAATGTCGCTATCTAATTTAATCCACCAGAAATATGACGTTGCTATTGTCTTACAATAATATTAGCACTCTATGCTTGGAATCACTATTCTTTCACCATAATATAAACATTTTCCCTCCGTACTTAAAACTTATCCTTTTTTTTATAATATTGCCGAAATTCCTCTTTAACGACTTGAGGCCACCCACCTTTAACACACTCATAAACCTTACTAAATATTTTGCCTAATTTTAAATTTTCTCCTATCTCTTCCGCACAGTTATTAGAAATTTACGTAATGCAAAAATAATTGCAAGGGCTTCTCGGTGAAGTTGCGAATAGTTCTTTTCAGCACTTCATATAAACTACTGGAATCGAACATTACTGGCTTTTCTTCACCCTTTACTAAATACGTAAGTACTGCTCCCACTCCGTAAGGACTAGCATCCGTCGCTATTATAATAGGTTTTCTTGGATCGTACAATTCAAGAACATTATTTTGTAATATTAAGGTTTTACTTCTTTTAAATACCACGGAAATTTTTTAACTATAATATTATCAATGCCGACAAAATCCTTGGATCATTTGTTATTAACAAGATACGCTGTAGTTTCTATCAGCTCAGAGAATGAATCTCGTGAAACGTTTACGAAATATTTACAGAATTTATCATAAATCGATTTTGGAGCCGTGAGAATTCTTTATCGGCTGGATAAATTTGTTGAATCTGATTATAAGCCCGATTACGTCCTAAAACTTCATCAATTATTTTCCATGTGTCCTTTGAATTTTTACTCGCCCATTCAAATTTTCTTTTGTAATAGTTATTTTTGACCATTTTTATATCCGTTTTAACATTTCCCGAAAGTTTGGTTATACAGATTTTGCTAATTTAATATTATTTGGATGGCATCTTAATTTTCGAGAATTTTTTTTTCAATTTGGTTGAGAAGCAGTAATGAATTTTGATATCATTTCTTTTTGTGATGATTTGGAAAGGTTGCTGAGTGAGTTCTCTTAATAACAAAAATATTGTTATCTTAAACTTTTAAACACTAGTGAATCTCCATCTACCAAACAATGCTTGCATCCTATGGATTTGTCAGTCTTGTGAATGAGCCAACAAGGTTGATGTTTGGACCACGTGTCATTCTAATTTTTAGATTAAAAATCGTTTGATTAATTTGCAAATCTACCCAAACCTACCAAATTTAAAGAAAATTAAATTAATCTGAACAATTTATCATAAACGTTAGCAATTAAGGCAAAAGCAGGTACTAGGTTTGAGGAATAAAACCCTTTACTATTCAACACAACAAACTTGCATGTCAACATCACTTTTTAACTATAAACCTAACTTCCGTGGAATCGGAAGTGTTTTTTCGGCCGTGTGGCAGTTTTGCATAAAACTGCATTAACTATTGATAAGTTTTGTTTGCGGTCATATGGTCATTATATGAACAATTTAAATAAAATGTTTATTTCTATTTCTGGCGTATGAAAATCTTAATAAAATAATGAGATCTGGCAATTTTCTAAAAATTAAGAACCAAAGTTTGTGCATCGTATTACTAATATAAATAATGGAAAAATTCTGACAATTTTTTAGTAAATTACGGGTATTACAATTAAAAAATTACCAAAAACCGGTAATTCAAAAGTTCGGTAATTTTCGAAAAAAATGAACTACTATCATCTACTGAGAAGAAACTCGTCATAAATAAAATTTCAAATTTTGGATATAAAATTGCTAACAATTTTATTGACCCAGCTGCACGGGTCATCTCAGATCATTGAACAAGAATGCCCAAAATGCTTAGCTGTAAATTCATTATTTTTTTTTTTTTTTTTTTTCGCTGGCGCTACATCCCATGGAGGGATTTGGCCGCTTCATTTGAAGTTTCATAATCATTATTTGTAACGGATAATGAGTGATTAATTCATTGATCCAACATTAACCAGCCGTGATTTTTTCATCACCCGCCGGGAATCGAACCCGGAACCTCCGGAGCTTAAAGCAAGCATGCTAACCACTGTGCCACCGGGGCGGCGAATTCTTCTCAACACGATGAGGTTTAGCTCTCGAAATGTGTTTCATATAATAAGAAGATAACCGTTTATTGCCAAATTAGTATTAGAAGATTTCAAAAATCGGAGAATATTGTGATGCATTTCCGCATTGCATTACAAAATAAGGCTTATTTTAAAGTTATAGGTGAACAGAGATTATTAGCTCTTTTTTCTAATTGGTGTGGCTTCATTTTTCACGTCAGTTTTGTTAAAAAATACTATGGGAGATGCCCTTGTCCGATTGCAATCAAAATAGGATAATAATAATATAATATCTAAATTACAAGTTTTATAAGAAGTGTTATGTTTCTGAGTTCGAGAACACACACATCTCGAGTTGTACAATTTTCATGATTTCTTTACTTTATACTTTATGCAATAACATCTATAATTGTTCCTTTTCAAAATGGCTACTGAACTGATTTTTTTCAATTTTATCCAAACAAATTTTGTGTTCCAGATTTTCACATTTCTCGAGGAATTAGATTACAAGGACTCCAAACCATCGTTTAAAAAAAATATCATGCGCGTCCGTCCTTCAAGTTATACATTTTTGTTATTTTTGTTTTGCCGCAATTGTCACAAATATTGATAGTTTTAGTCGAAATTTTGTATGAAGATGGACGTTAGTAATAAGCATTCTCCCGTTCATTCGAGTCTAGAATAATAGGGGTTGTAGTGGAAGAGAAAACTGCCAACAGATTTTCTCCAAAACGGAACCGATAATATTTTTTATGTTGATAAATCTGATAATCCATCATCTACCTATTTACAAAATTTGAGTCAATTAAAGCATTGTACGGGGGATTATTTTAACAGAAAACACAAAAAAAAAATTGTTGACTTGTAATAACAACCTTTCGAAGACATATTTTTGTACGGTTAATAAACTTTGTTCCATATAGGTGTAACGAATGATGTCAGCCAATTCTGACGTTGCTCACAGAAAATACATTTTGAATAATGTGGCTAATCTCTGAACGGAGTAATTTCGTTTTTACTGGATTTTCAACAGTATATACTACAGTTGTATAACTGAAACTAATTCTTGAAGCTCGAAGATGATAAATGGCAAATATGATTTTTATGACTGTTTAATACCTTTTAGTTCTAAAAAAAACCTTACATTAACCATGTCTGTGATTTGGTGGTTTGGAGATAGCGAATTTATATTGTCATGCCCAATTCTCATATTGAGAGAGGGGTGTCAAATTTAAAGATAAAACGTGACATCTTGTAAGGATTGCACCTTCTTAAAGTAATGGACAATTTTTGTAAAATGTGTATGGTTGTGAATAAACCAAAATCTCGAAATTTTTTTGATTATTTTGTTTAAAATTCATTCTAGCTTAATTCAACGAATGACGTATGGAATAAATACTAATATTTTGTAATCGAAAAAATTCGCGCAGAAAACGGGACGGTAAATGTGCGTGTGCCTGTGACTCGTGCTGTATTGTATTTCATAGCATCCTTCTCGCTAGCCAACGCTTGTGTCCAATACAATGCTAAAATTCTCAGAACTGATTTTCTAGCTGGTTAATACTTTGAAGAACTTGCCATTATAAAATGTTTTATTATTAAAGCCAAATGTTAGAAGTAAGGACCGGAAAGCAGTAGCTACCGATACAAATTGTATTCAACGATTAAAGTTGCGGATATTGAGTTAAACCAAAAATTACTCAAAAGCGACATACAACAAAATCACTCTGCAACTTAATTATTTAGCTTGAAGCACCGAGAACCAATTTCTGCATCCAGTAATCTAAAGTTCCTGAGCTCATTTTTCAATACATACTATGCAACAAACGTCAAAAATAAGACATGGTTCAGGAGCATTTAATGGTCGGTTTACCCCCGGTTAGGATTGATCAGACCAGATTATTCCCTGAAGTTGGGAGCGATTGAAGTTTACACGACAATAATCAAAGATTACATAAGCACGGATACATTTTTGGGTGCTTTTACGAGATATACCTCTCGCCGAAGGGTTGCATGCAACTATACAAATTTTTTAAAACCAATAGCTGCATTATATTTAACCATCTCTAAGAGCATAGTAAATTGGCACTTTCACCCATCTAGCGCCCCACTTTTCGGAGGTTCTAAGTAGCAAGAATAATAAAAAAATGGACACTCATTGAAGTGAACTCAGACAAAATTATTGTTAAAAGCTTAAGCGAAGAAAAGTTTACGAAATTAAAAATTAAAGCCAAATTTGTGTTTTATTTTCCTTTTTGATTCTGTGTTCTGTTTTGATCGGTAATAAGAAATATATTAACTCTGGAAGATAAGTGGCACAAATTGTTTCTACAAAGGTGACCGTCAGTGAAAGGAGTAGCGATACTAAAAAAGCTTGTAGATTAATTCAAAATGAAAGCTTTAAACCAGTATCATATTACAAAAAATAAGAATTTTTGTTTATTCCTCTCAGAATTGGGGGTGACGTAGTATAACAAACAATTCAACATCTTAAGTAATTTTCAACAAATTAATTCTTTAATTCTTTCACCACAACATATCTCATTACTTCGAGCAAGCTGATTTCAAGTTTACACTCTATAATTTTATTATTAATCTCAACGATTGGGAAATTTATTTTAGTACAATGTATACTATACATGTGTTTTTGTTTATCCTCGTGCATATATTTCCAAACACCTTAAATATTAATTTTAATTTTGAATTATAGAGTGCCTATTCCCTAAGACAGCAAACTAACAATAGAGACAGACGTTTTATATTTTACCACCTGTAGATAGAAAAAAAAATGAAAGGAGTTAGCTCAGCCGCCATTATAATCAATTTGATTAAAAGGCTTTTCTAAATTAATAACAGCTTTTGTTATACATATAAAACAATAAACTTAATAACATAAATTCTAAATTAATTTTCAATTGAATATACATAACGAATATTAAGTAAACGCCCAACATACAGCATCCATCATATATGTATAACTATATACTTCATCTGATTTTAACAAGGAATTGTGCAAAATTCAATTTTTGAGTTTATTAAATTCAATCCACCTATTTTTATTCTTGTATAGTTAGTTGTAAGTATGTAGGTATGCTTGTTGTCTGCGATATCAAAAAAATTGAAGTTAATCCTAGAGGCATATTAGGTATGTATAAAAAAATAACACTGCGCGTACACAATTAGTTATATGATAAGATCTTTGAAATGGGATATAAGTTACAGTTTGTGAAGAAAAAATTGTTATCATTTGTGTGTATATGTATAGGTATTTTATATAGGGGCTGTAGTATTTTCTATATATTTTGTAACTTATATTGACCAAACGATACCATTTCGAAACAAACAACAAAATAAAAAACACTAATCTGTAACATCAGCCATTTATAAATCAAATAATCATAATTCATATCACAACTTCATAAATTTTATATTGCGGTGTCCACCCATTACGCACGACCACACAATTTCAATAATAAAAATAAAAATGACCAATTTAAGCAAAAAATTGCAGATTCATCTGTATAATGTAGTTGTATCTGTTCATGTCGTTTCAGGCCTTCGAAATGGCCTATTTGATGAACAACTTAAACATTTATGTTTTTTTTTTTTGGAAAATGGACAAGATTTATTATACTTGATATTAAACTGTTATAGATCAATTTAGGGTTTTACACTTCTAATAAAGCATTTTTTTATATAGGACCTCATCTTCTATAGAATTTGATTTATATGGAACATTTTGATAAAAGATTTTTAAAATGTATAAAAAAAGCTTAGTTTACTTTCAACATTATTCTCAAATATGGGAAACTGCAAAATCCGCTTTTCAGCAAAATATATGAAATTCCAATATGCTTAAAAGAAGATAGTCTTTGTAAATGAGGATGAAGGTTACATGCAACACCCACGCTGATTCTGTTAATTACTTGAATCTGCTTATTGAAAACAATTGAAAAATATTCTAGGCTTACAAAATAAGATCAGTTATTAATTTTCCATTTCTTCCAATGTTTTTCCAATAAACTTTTCAAACCGCCGTTAAATTGCCATATAAGGCAATAGTAAGGCCTCCTGTTGATAGTAAAATCCATCCACAAATTATTTTTTTAAGAAATAGCCAAGCTAAATTATAAATTACCAAGTCGAGTCGCAGTACTACAATACTAAAATAAAATCATTTTAGAATACGGTTTTCTTTGAAAATATGGAATTCGCCTTATAGTCAGTTAAGAAATAGCCAAGTTCCATGACGTACAGGAACATTCACATTTTATTTAAGTTCTATTGTAATAACGCTGCTCAAGCTGGGTTATTTAGAGTAATAATCGCTATCCATTTTATATGAAAATTTATATGAAAATAGTGTTTAGCAAAATCAATTTTTCTTTCAAAGACCTTACATAAAATTTGATTTCTTTAATCATGTAACCTTCAATGAAAGCAAATTTAAATCATGAGAAATAATGTTAAAACCCAACTATATAAATATATTCCATTAAACAGAGCAATTTCTTGTCAATACATCTTTTTGAATCTACATCTGCCTAATGGGAATATGTACGTAGTTTGGTCAATAACGGACGGACAATTCTAACGGTTAGAAACTTAAAAGCACAAATGTGAAAAACTATAATTTTCAAATATCTGCAATACTAAAAATATCAATATCCTGTGAAAACAAAACCAAACAAATTGTTTTAACAATTATTGGCTCTCGCATTTTGGGAAAAAATCTGTTAGAAACGGAAACGTCTATCGCATAAATTGAAATAAAATAAATGAAATGGGAATGGCTACAAATTGCCATATAAAGGGAGGTTGGCTTTGCATGGTATTTCTCAAATAAACCCAATAGAGGCCAATTGGATTGTGCATTAACCTTCTAAAGAGGTCGAAACTTTACGAATTCAAATACAAAATAGACTATTTGGACCTTGTGTTGTATCACAAAACCGCACTAAAGTTCTAGAAAGCGCAAATGATGAAAATCATAAAGGAATTTGTTAAAACCTGTATTGCTTGTTTCAAATAGTATTTAGACAAATCACTGCACACTTCCTCGCCTACACCGAACACGTCCAACGTAGCTCCCTCTGCTTCGACACATTCTAACATGGGTACTTTATTCAACGAATCGACATGGGCCTTCTGTTGCCCATTTCTATGTCTAACTTCGAGATCGAACTCCGTCGCAGCCACCATCGTGCAACGCGAGGAACTAAATATTTCTGAGTTGCGGATGTCCGTAAGGACTCACAGTATGTTACAACAACACATATACTCAGAATCGTGCTATTGATTCCACAACAGCTAGTGTTTCCAGCTCTTAACTATGGTAATTTTGTTCTATTGCGTTTCTCTTATGACTAAAAGCAAAAAGCTCAATTTTTGCTTGTAAACACTTACATTTCGATGGTTTCGAACCGTGAACTCTTTAAGTAGCACATCATCAAGATACGTCACTATTTTATTATGAAGCTCAAGAGCCATGGATTCATCATGCGCTGAAGCGTTGATGGTGCATTTCAAGCCCAAATGGCATACAGTTGAATTAATATTTTCCATCAGGAGTAACAAAAGCAGTTAAAATGCACGATTCTTCCGTAACCGAAATTTGATAGTACCCAGCCGCTATAGGTCGACGACCGAAAAATAGTTCATACCAGCTGGTCGCTGTAGTTGATCATCCTTTTTTAGCAATGGAAAATGTTCTTTAACGGTTTTATCGTTTAACTTACGATAATATATTATACAGATACGATCTTCACCATCTTTTTAACAATTACAATCGGTTATGCACACGGTGACATTGATGGGCTAATGATATTATTTCTCAACATTTCATCTACATGTTCTTTAACGGTTTCTCGCTGAACAAGAGCAAGTCGATATGGTTAGTAGCACACTGGTTTGTCGTCCTTTAGTTTTATCTCAATTTTCGCTTTGCTAGTCAATCCTAGCTCAAACATATTAATTACGAAACATTCCCTATATTCATTAAATAAATTCATGAGATTAGTTTTAATGGTTTAATTAACGTCTTCTCCTATAGATTCCCTCATAATAATGTTAAATTCATTCTTCTGCACTGTCAATACAGCTACATCCGGTATTACCACGTGACGACGGTTATCTTGTAAATATTTTCCAACCTCTGTCACTTTATTTATGTATATTGGAATTTCCATTAATTTAAAGCAATTATAACCTCTAATGGCTATTATATTTCTCGCGGCTTTAAAATCGCCTGGAACGATCAATACGTCTCAATCAGTTTAAACAATGTCATCAATTGTCAACTTTGCCAATTGTGTTGCATTATCTCCGTTCCCAAAGCCACGTAAATCCGACAATTGTTATTGTCGTTAATCATTTTGTTTGTATTAAATTAAAAAAGTTACTGAGTGTTGTGTATGTCTCACGAAGTAAAATGCTCATACTATATACTGTAGAGCATTGAAACTTGGAAATTTCGCAAAACCGTACGTTAATAATATAGGTCTTCAACATCAAATTGAATCTTGTACACTTGAAATTGAACCTATGTAATGCTCTTCAAATTCAACATTTTACAAGTCAAATTTAACGTTTTATAATTCAAATAAATTTTATTTCTTAATCAACCCATTTAATTCCAGAATTAAAATTTTTCCAAATACATATTACATAAATCATTGAAATGTTAGTTGGGAGCAATAATTACTTTGTTTGAAATAAACAATATTAGGAAATTTTGTTAAAAACAGTTTCCACCATTTCGAAAAAGTGTAGGAAATTTCTCGACCAAATAAAATGTTTAACAAAATCGTTCTAGCTGATTGTCAGTTTATACATGTCTTCCATGGCAGTTTGCTTTGAAAAGTCAACAACTGTGCAGATATTGCAGTCATTTTTACAGCCAGTACAGATATACCATTATGTCACTGCAAGCGCTATGAAAAGACTGCAATATTTGCATTATAGCTAATACATCTGAGAAGTTAGCTGCAGTTTTGATAGATCACGTAATCTCAACTTCAGATCGTAGATAAACGTCAAACGGTTTGCAATTTCCTCATCACCAGAGTTCAAATAAATTTCTGAATTCACGGGTTGGTATCGTTATCCAAAATAAACTACTCCCAAAAAACAAAAAATCCCCAGAAATCAAGTTTTTTAAATATAACAAATTTTTGGGCTATTATATTGATTCGTTCTATACCCTAGAGTTTGGGGACTACCTAGAATAAATTCAATTATTTATATACCAATATATGTCAGCTGATTCTCGCAATTTTTCGTTGATATTCTTTAGAGTTATTACTGGATTTTCCTCTACAATTTGCTATATTTTATTTAAAATATCCTCTGTAATTTTATAGAATCTGCCACCACATTTTGTAACAATTATTTCCTCAGAATCTTTCAAATATTTTTAGCTATTTGAAGTAGCGGTATTCTTATTTATATTTGAGAGTTCTGCTGATTCAACAATTGATTTTCCCTCATTGTAAAATTTTATTAATAATTTTTTGGACTCTAAACTTTTTCTTTTTTAACTTTGGCGCTGCCTTTGTCTCGATTGATGAGCTACAGGAGCCCCGTGTGGCTCTGAAACTTACAAATCACTGCTGAAATTTTCATTTTCTGATGAATTTTCCATTTTTAAAAACACTAAGAGTATATGCATTTAAAAAACGAAACACTATATAACACCCACTGATAAATCGATATAACATTTACCTAAAGGATGATCAGATGTAAAATGAATTCTATTTAAATTCGTTTAATTACCAACCGCAATGATAAAATATAACAACGGTTGCATTCGAAACGGAGAAATTATCTAATTACCAGTACAATAACGAGAATTAAATTTGATTTGCAAAAAGTTAATTTTGAATAGTAAAAATCAACAAACTTGAAATATTAAAACTTGAATTAGTTTTTAAAATAATTGAATTTATTCTATACATTTAATTGAAGTAATTTTGAAAAAACATGAATGTACTTTGGAAAATATTGGCGAAGAGTTGGAGAAAATTGTGCGTGAACTACAAAAAATTGAATATCATTTGAGAAATAGTGAATTTGACCTGCAAAACCTATATCAACATAGGAATTCAAAAAATTATGACCAATAAGTTTAAAAGAAAGAAGAGAAACTTCAAACTGTATCAACTGCAAAATCTAGCATGTCATGATCCTAATAAACGGAAAAATCGAATTGTTTAAACCTAGCAGTATTAGCAGTATAATTTGTATCGAAAATATCTATAAGGGTAAAACTCAAAGAACTTCTTCTTATCAATTTCTTGCAAACCTGGTAATTATCAATTAAATTAATATTCAAGTCTCAACCACAGAGTAAAACCATCTTATAGTGCACACTACATTTCATAAGAACTTTGTTTAGTTCTTCCAATTTGCTTCATTTCAGCGGTTTATAAACTTTAATTAGTAACAATATATAGCCATTTAGAATGATTAATCTCATAAACCATAATCTCCCAGGATTTCATCCCAGTAGATAAAAAAAAAAATCAAACAAGCAACCCTGGAAAATTTAAAGCCATATTTAATTTTATGTGAAGTTAGCCCAGCCCACACGATAAAAACAAATTCTAGTAATTTTACTAGAGTTGAGCATACTTGACAATCTAGTTGAATCTAGTAAAAAACTTTTACTAGATTTCTGATAATAACAAATTCAAGTAAAGTTTACTAGAAATACGAATAAATTACGCGAAGTTCAAGTACATAATCCTGTTGTAATTCATAACAAGAATTCTGGTTAACATATCGGCTAAACCGTATTTTTATAAGATTTCTAGCAAAATTGAATGACGTTGTTTACTGAATTTTCCAGTACAACTATGGGGTTTCTGATAAATGTACTGTTTGAACTAGTATAACAAAATAAAAAACGGAATTCAGGTAATTAGTACTACTACTAGATATTTCAGTGAAAGCGCTAAATTCAGTTGGGTCTTTTACAAAAACAAAAGTGGATTTTATTTTAATTTGCTGTATATTTCTTATGTAATAATATAAAATTCATTTCTCTGGTTAATAATACTTATAAGCCTTTAGGTACACGGACATTCTGACTTTTTATTTTGTAAAAATAAACCTCCATAATTATCGCGTATTTTAGTCTAAATCTAAACCTCTGTGAAGTTTTTGTCTCCACTCATAAATAATTGTTCATTAATTATTAGGTGCACAGTTCCCTGATGATGCAGTGGTTTTTTTGAATAACAAATCAAATATGGTTGAGTTTGCTGATTTTTTCAATTACTTCTTTTGTTGTTTTTTCAATCTGACAAATAAATATGACATTATAATTATATAGTGAAAAAACTATAACCACAATTGATTTACTAATTACCTCATACAAATAGAAATGACATAGTCATGCAGGTCTCAGCAAACTCTCTATATAGATCTTCCTCGATGTATCCGACGATATTTTACAATTATGGCTGCCTCCGGTTTTAAATGTTGGTGTTGTCAAACCCCTCAAAAAATCTTAGAATAGAATAAATTTATCTTAAATGGCTAATTTTATTATAGGATAGCGAAAAGCTTTCACATTCGTAAAAATGTTTGATATATTCAAGTATTCGATCGGAAAAATTCATAAGCGGACACAAAGTAAAATTATACATGTTGTGATTATTCAATACACTTTAGTTTTGTTTTGTTATATCCTATTTAACTAGCCTATCAGAATATTCGAAAGCACTGATTGTATAAAATGCAAAATTACCAGAAGCGAATTTTATTGGTAATTTACAAAAAAATTAAAGGAACACCAATTGTAAAAACATTGTAAAAAAACAAACGGAGATTTAGCTATTTATTTTTTTAAATTATCCAATGTAATCGCTGTTTTAATATTTTTATTTTTTTTTTTAATTACCAAGAAAATACGCCATATTTTAACGAAAAATGAACGCTGTGTATCGCCATTTTATTTTAGCGCGTCATATAAAAGGATTTGGTTACCGAAAAAAAAACAAATTAATTTTCCAATAATCTCTTCTGACACCTCATGCTCCATTAACATTAATTTAAATTAATTAATTTTTGAATAAGTTTTAAAAAACAAAAGACACAACTATTTTTTAATTTTTTTCACAAATTCACCTTTTTTCATTTCTCCACGTTCAACCGGTCTAAAATTCTACAATAAACTGCGTACATCACGCCAGAAATCCCATTTTAGAAAACCCACGTTTTCTATATATAATTCGCACCATTGGGATTGTGCAATTTTGTGCCTGTGATTAGAAAATTTGTGCATAGCCTACTTTAGGAAACAGGGTGGGATTTCTCACGTGATTATCACACCAGAAATCCCATATATACCGTTTACGTAATAAAACATATTTTTCAGTTAACAATGATTGTGCAAAATTGTGCGTTACTAAACTTACCTTAAAAAAAGTTTATATTGGCCAGAATCGGCCATAGAACATCCACAATTTATCAAAATTGTGGTTTTTCAAAGAGGTTGTATGGATGATTTCCAGAAATCCCACCTTTTATTAACATTTGAATTAAAACTTAGTGTAGTTAATATTCTGGCCAAGATTCACGTTTGTGCATATTATACTTTAGCCAGAATCGGCCTTAGAACATCCACAATTATTGACTATACTATGTTTTAATTCAAATGTTAACAAAAGGTGGGATTTCTGGAAATCACCCATACAACCTCTTTGAAAAACCGCAATTTTGATAAATTGTGGATGTTCTATGGTCGATTCTGGCTAAAGTATAATATGCACAAACGTGGATCTTGGCCAGAATATTGACTATACTATGTTTTAATTCAAATGCTAATAAAAGGTGGGATTTCTGGAAATCACCCATACAACCTCTTTGAAAAACCACAATTTTGATAAATTGTGGATGTTCTATGGCCGATTCTGGCCAATATAAACTTTTTTTAAGGTAAGTTTAGTAACGCACAATTTTGCACAATCATTGTTAACTGAAAATTATGTTTTATTACGTAAACGGTATATATGGGATTTCTGGTGTGATAATCACGTGAGAAATCCAACCCTGTTTCCTAAAGTAGGCTATGTACAAATTTTCTAATCACAGGCACAAAATTGCACAATCCCAATGGTGCGAATTATATATAGAAAACGTGGGTTTCCTAAAATGGGATTTCTGGCGTGATGTACGCCAATAAACTGATTCATCGACGAAGATGTTTGAGATAAAACGATGTAAAAATGTGGTTAACGGTTAAAATTACAAGAATTCTAGGTTTAAGAAAACCTGGGTTTACTGGAATTCAAGTAAAAATTATATTTATACAAAATTTACTAGAATTCACGTGAAATATTCTGACTTCTAGAAATCTGGTAATTATTTTGACCTGATTTCAGATAAATTAACTAGTGACCCGTTTTTTTCATAAAAAGAAATCGATCTAGTATTTTTCTAGTTATTTTATTACTATTTTATTACTGGACATCCAGTATTATTTACAATTAAACTAAAATATTAATAGAAATTAGTAAAAATCTGGTTTTTATTCTAGTTTGACTTGAAATCCATTACACTCATTTTATAATTTAACTAGAAAGTTGATTTTTCCCTATTTCTTACTAGAATTTTACTGAATCTTAGTTAAAATTTGTAAAACCAGACAATCTAGTTGACATTTACTAGAATTTGTAATTCCGTGAGGATTTTACTATATTAAAATTATATTAAATACCGAAATTAAATAATTCCAATAAAATAAAATACAAAAGACATACAAAATTAATAAAATTTAAATCATCACTGATATTTTTTATTTAATTGAAAAATTTTACTGAGCTCCTAAAATTGTATGGACGTTATAACTAGCTATTGGTATATTTTACCGCAAATAAAAATATCTCACCCTCCGACGGTTTTAACCCCAGAGGAAGAAGAGACTATTGAGGAATGGATAATCGCTTCTCAGAAGGAGGGATTCCCTATAAAAGGAAAGAGGACGTGTTTCATTCGGTTAAGGAATTTTTGGATCTTGACAAAAGGGATCACCCGTTTGGATGTAGCAATATGCCCGGAAAGGGGTGGTTCCACGCGTTTTTAAAACGACACCCTAATATATGTTTGCGAAACCCGAGTTTCTTCAGCGAGTTCAACAGTAGGTACATCTGATATAAAATCTTGGTTTACGTCAATGGAAAAATATTTGGCGGAAAATAATTTATTAGAAATTTTAAGTGACCCAACCAGAGTATTTAACGGTGACGAAACCAACTTCCTACTTTGTCTCAAAACAAACCAGTATGGCTAAAGGTGCCAGAAATATTTATGAAGTTGTTCGTGGTTTGGCCAAAGCGAACCTTACGGTCATGTTTTCATTTGCTGCATCAAGAACATTGGTTCCGCCAATGGTAATTTACTCGTATAAACGGATACTTGACCAAATTAGAAAATTCTTACCGAATGGCTGGTGTTTAGGTATTAGCAAGAACGGATGGATGACAAAAGAGGTATTTTACGAATACATCTCGAAAATATTTCATCCTTTTCTTGTCAGCATTAGAACTTTGGAACAACATTTCCAGTAATACTTTTTGAAGATGGCCACGCTACCCACCAAACATTGCCACTAAGCAAATTGTGCTTTCAGTTGGGAATAGTTTTGATAGCATTTCATCTAAACGCCACTCGTATTTTGCAGCCAGCTGATATTAGCGTGTTTAAACCCCTCAAAAACGGATGGAACAAAAAAGTTGTTGAGTAGCGGTGGAAATACTCTGGAGGTAAACAACAACTTCCTTACGAAAGAAGATACAGAATTGAGAAATTTAAAAACTCTTTCAACTCAAGCAACAGATCTATGACACTGCCGTGACCTAACGTTTAAGCCTTCAATCTCGAAAGAAAATAACCGGGATACCACTCTTTCTACTGAAAACACCCTTCTGATTGGAACAACACCTTTTGACAATATGATTGACTCTTACATTGTTGTCTCGATGGTAAATTCCATCAACGATTTTTTGTATGTAGCTGAGGAGATTGTAGAAGAAATCTCCAAGATCCATGAAACCTAAAAAACCTTTCGTAATAACCGATCCTCTGTGGATCAGAGAAGAACAAAACAAAAAGCAATTGATTGTGCATTGTTGAAGCAATGAGATTTAATTCATTGTGGTATCTTTATTGCCAAATTCAGTTTCCGGTAAAGTCTTCGCCGCAAGTGCATGCCGATGTAAAATGCCATGTGTAATTGCTACGTGGGGTAAGCCTGAATTTTTGACTAACATAGCCGAAGCCCCGTCAGTACATATTGAACCTATTTTATTATTTGGCACCTCATTTTCTGATAAAAAATGATTAACGTGAATTAAAACATCCACTCCTTTCATAGTTAACTTTAATTGTCAACATACAAACATTCTTCTACGATTTCTTTCTTCTTTACGTAACGCAAAACACCATGCGTTGACTGCAGTTCTCTACATCAGTAGATTCATTCAACTATGTATATGCG
This sequence comes from Tipula helvola, assembly GCA_963556165.1. NCBI lineage: Eukaryota > Metazoa > Arthropoda > Insecta > Diptera > Tipulidae > Tipula > Tipula helvola. Next base: position 77,998,782 of record OY744482.1, on the reverse strand, counting down.
TATTTAAAGGGGCTCGCTTTGATGTTTTCAATTACCTTATGTAAAATATCTGCACTCATATCCTAAGTTCAATTGTGAATTGGGTCGTTTGAAAGCGGAATTTGGTTTAGTTGTTTAGTTGCTTTTGGTGCTTGAAAATTTTTGAAAGCAAATTATTTAATGTAACCAAAATGTGAATGTGAAGTGCAATAGTTCCAAAATGAATCCAAAAAGCCGTCCAACGGTACTCGCACCCCTAACTAAGCTATACCGCTCCCCCGGTTAAGAACCAGCACTTTAGATGAATTAATTTTAGATAAATTGTTTTTAGATAAATTGCTTTAGTCAAATTGGTTTAGATAAATTGTTTTAGATCAAAAGACCGCGAATCCTATAGTGCACTATAACACCGCTACAGGAGGGTGAAATTTTCATTTATGACTCAATATCTGTTTTGGATTTTAATGATAGATTTCTTATTTTCAAAAAAATTTAAGTTTATGACGATGCAGGATGAAAATCCTCCTTGTCATTTTATGATATATTCATAAATTCCAAGGTTGCTAAAGACCATTGCTTGGCGCTGTTTAGATCAATTTATATTTCTCGCGCACCATTTTCTATTTTTTTAAAGCAATTACCAGCCAAAACGAGCTGTTGCAAACCGAATTGGCTCAACAGTATCAAGTTAATTGACTAGAAATGTCATTGACGGAAAAAATTAAACTTTTTTGGGCATAGCACTAAAATCACTGTAACTATTGGTTGGAACGATCTGCAGGAAATCTTTTGGTTTTTTTTAGGTTTAAAGTATGAAAAGAATAATATTCTCGCTATACGAATTATTTTAATCGTACTCAACAAAATGATATAAAAAAGAAAAAGAATCAATTAAGTGACCTTACCGTAAGCAAATTATGCTATATTGTTCAATTGTTATAGAGTGAAGTGCGAAGCTGCTTTATATCGATATTTTCATGAGCTCACGATATGTTGAAGCCAGAGTGATCTAAATAAATAGTCCACCGTCAGTTTTTTTTTAATATCAAAATATAAATTCGTGTAAGCAGATGTACAGTAAAATGTTCCCCCATCCAGATAATCGAGGTGATTACCATCCATAATTGAGCAATGAGAAATTAGTAATGAAACACTTGTACACCTTGCCCAAAATGTCCAAACTTAATTATCACATAATTGACCGCACATACTTCACATACATAGTTGCAGCATTGTTAAAACGATTCACACAAAAATGTCTACACATCTTTTTTTTTTATTTTAAACAAATTGTGTAGATATAGGCACACACTTCTAACAAAGTCATCAAATTATTATAAAAATCCAACCAACTTATCTATCATTTTATCAACAAAACTATTAACTGACATAATTTATTATTTGCATAATAAATTAATCGTTTAAATTTCAATTTCCTGCATTCACAAGAGTAAAGTGATGCTTAAAAATATTGTCATCTGTCTACTTAAAATACCATTTGGCTGTTAAATTTTTGTTTTTTAATTCTGAAATTTTTCAATTTTTTATCGTCATTTATCACATTAACAGATTTCATTATGGACAACAAAATAAAATGCAAATTCACTAGTACGGAGAAGACTAAAAGACAATGTGGCCTTTTTACGAAAACGTGCGCGACACAATCAAATTAATTAAAATTTATTTTCCTATGGGTTTGATGATTATCACGCCATTTTGACTGCTACTTCAATAAAATAATGACCATAATTTAGAATATAGTCCGCAGACAATTTTGTTGGTTTCTTTTCTATATAATATATAAACTAATAACGGATTGTAAATCTATATACACTGTATACATAATGGCGGGCGATGAATATCGCGATTTTGAATTTTTGTTTGTTTGTTTTTTGTACGTTTTGTATCATATTTGGTTTTATACCTTTATAACTATTAAATATGGTGTCTCTATATAATAAAAAGGTGTGACAACTTCGAATTGATAACACACAAATACACATTGCGGGTTGGTTGAATTAGAAATTTAGAAATGAAACTCGATTCTATTTAAGGCACCGCGCATACTTTAAAATAGTTTAATCCGTTTTTTTTACCAAATTAATACTCATGTGAATTGTAAATATGCATACTCGATCGAGGCTAGTTAATACCTAATTTATAACATTCTCACGCTGCTGTAAAATATTAAATTTTAAAATAAATAACAACCGCTTTAAAATCGATCACTTTTAATATATACCGCAATCCAAACGCGCATATACTTAAAATTAATCGCTTATGTATAGTTGTTGTGCGGTTGAATAAATTATTATGTACTAAATGGGTTCATGATTCACCGAAAGTAAATTAATAAGCGTTAATTTACAAAATTAATTATTATTTGGAATATCGTATATTATATACCTATATACCTTTCAAAATACAACAAAAAAACTTCTTACCTACTACTGTTATGGAATTCATTTTGGAAAAAGAATTTAATTAATTTAACCAGATTATTATCGTATTTTAACCAAACCAACTAAGTATAATAATATTCAATTAATTATTTTTTTTTTATCCGCGCATGATTAAATATTTTCCAAAACCGAAATTAATTATTTTATTTGGGTGTTTAATAAATAAGTACAAGCTTTTTTGGTATTCAGGTTAGAATTTATATTTTTAGTTTAAAATCGTAATTAAGATTATAGATCAATTCTGTATACATACTATATAGCAACTCGTGTAATAAAAACCATGAACATATTTAATAATAAGACCACCGGTCATCGTTATACGTGTATATGTATGTGTTAAAGAAATGAGATTTGTTTTGTAAGCTTTAGAGAAATCGTCTAACATGCATCCATTTAAAGATGGCACCTCAAGTTATAGTTTTAATTTAATCCCTCTGTATTGCAGCCGCATTTAACACGTATAATAAGGCGCTCGATAAACGAATTTATTTAAATTGTTTTGATTATAAAATTGTGTCTGTTATAAGATTTAGCCATCTTTTTAACTTTTATAGGATCACAATAATTAACGATGATTTTTTTTAATTCCTCAATTTAGGACACAAGAAAAAACAAATCTTCACTACACACGGTTTTTTGATTCTTCTTTACCCAAATGAACAATCACTCTATCAAGAAAATATTTACATAAGGCTGGAAATCTTCCAGATCTTCGACACAATATCGACCATTTTCTAATACAGCTGAAACCTCTACACTTGGAGTTGTATCTAGATTTTGTATCACCACTATACCTTTACAACTTCAAATTGGGGCTAAACAATTTCAATATTTGTTGCCTTTGGTCGTGGGCAATTACTCATCAACTATAAGCATTACCTTTAATTTAAATGTATGGTTTCTTAGGTTGGTCCTTATAGGCTTCATGCGTCATGCATAATATTATCGCAATGTCGTCATCAGGCGGCGAGGCAAGCCGCGCCGTGAACCTCTGATTTCGCTCGATTTATGTATATGTAGAATCTTGGCCATTTCTTATCCGATTTTGATGAAATTCAGCATGTACGATGGAATCGGGATTCTAAAATGATTTTTAGATGAAAGTTATGGAAAATGGCAATTTATAGGAAGGAAGTTAGTGATTTCATAACCGATTGTGATGAAATTCGGGATGCATGATGGAAATGGGATTCTATACAGTGAGTTTTAGATGAAGTTCTGCAATATGGTCAACTAGGAAGGATATAATGAATAATTGCTGTATGTGTGATGCGCTAGTGTCGGAGAAATTTTTTGTTTGTGCTAATGTGTGTAAATGCATAATACACAGTAAATGTGCCAGTGTTGTTTCTGATGAAGGATATTTGACGTTATCGTAAATATTACAAATTTTTCATGATCATGCAATGTTAATATGTTAATCGATTGGACGTTAATGACGCTAAATGTGCATCAATTGTTGCTGATCTATAAAAATTAAAAAAAGTTGGCGTAGGAGTCATCTCATCATGATTCTAACATGGATAACCGTAATAATATAACCGTCATACCCACCCCATTAAAACTACAATATCCAGTATTATTGTCGCAAAAGCTTGTTCAATCCGGCCTCCTACTCGCATTATACCTCTTTGATCCAGAAATGGGTTTAGTGACTTCAAACTACATTTGCTGGAAACTGCCTGATTTATTGATAATGTTGCTACTTCCTCCAAATAATATTTATTTTGACAGTGTTTAATTACTTCTGCTTCGGCCCCTTTGAGTTCATCAACTGTGATGGCTTTATATGTTTCTCTATTTTTTTTACAAAATGAAAGAAAGCTTCTAACAATCGTAAATACTCGGATAATCTGTTTCATATTTGCTGATCAGATCATTTATTAAGCAATTATGTAACATTGGATGCGTTGTGACCATAACTTGAAGACTGCTTCGTTCTTCGAGATTGGTTTGGGAATTCGAGGTTTGATGTTTTGGCCATTTTGTTTCTTCATACTTAAGGACATCTGCAGGGGCAGGGGAAAGAGTGCTGATAGCCTGTCTAAAACAATGGTGAAATCTGTCCAAACAGGAGAAGCGCTTCGTTCAGTTCTAGCCGAGGCAACGATACATTTTTAATCGGATCCACCTTGGTTTTAGCGGTTATTATTTTCGTGGTGGTCACTCCACTTGCATGGCTTCGTAAATATACAACGGCGGCATAAGCAACTTCACTGGCGTCCCAAAAGCCGTGCAATTGAAAATCGCTTTCGGTGCTATTAAGCCATCTTGGAATAGTTATTTGTATAACGTCATTTAATTTCTCGTCTGATATTTAACCATTTTTCCATGGGTTCTTTTGGTAAAGGTTCATCCCAGGTTAATTGGAGAAGCCATAATCCTTGAAACATACATTTGATTTTAATAACGAATGGTGATATTAATCCAAGTGGATCAAAGATTCTACTGGCTTCCGACAGGATTGCTCGTTTTGTTAGAGGCGGGTTTGGGTTCAGTCTAACTTGGTATCTTCATTGGGTATCCATTGAAGGCCCAAACTCTTTATGGAATCAGAATGTTCGTCGAGTGGTTTTGTTGCAATTTCCTCTGCATTTCCATCAATTTGTTGTTGTTGAAAATGGCGTAAGAATTCTAATGCATTGGATGCCCACTTTCGAAGTACCAGTCCTGATTCCTTCATAATATTTGTTATTTCTTTCCCTAATTGAATAGCTTCTTCTAAAGTATACGCTCCCGTCAACAAATCATCCATATACATGTCGCGTTCAATAATGCTGGTCGCTCTCGGAAATTGTTGTCTGTAATCCATGGCAATCTGCTGATGACATTCCGTAGGTTAGCGTTGTAATTTGAAAATTTTGACTGGTTCGGCTGGGTTAGTTCGCCAAAGAATTCTTTGGAACTTACTATCGTCTGTGTTAACCAATATTTGGCGATACATTTTCTCTGCATCTGCGGTAAAGACGGTCTAAAATTGGCGAAATCGGATTAAAATATCAGCTAATGAATTTTGTATGGTCGGCCCGACAGTTAAATGATCATTCAAGGAAAATCCGGAAGCTGGATGCGTCGAAAACCACTTGCAATTTTGTAGTTGTGCTAGACTCCTTCAAAACACCATGATGCGGTAAATATGTAAAGCCTTGCAAATCGATGGGTGTTTCAATTTCCTTCATGTGATTAAGCTGTAGGTACTCATTCATAAATAAGTGATACATTGAGCACAGCTTTTTATCCTTGTTGAATTTTTGTTCTAAACCATATAATCTTTTTAAACATATATTTCGCGAATCACCAAGGTTTACAGGCTTTGGTTTTAATGGTAATCTCACTTCATACCTCCCATCTTTAATTCGTCTAGTGGTACTGGTAGTGGTAAACAATTCTTCACAATATTCATGTTCTGGAATCGGCTTTATATGATCATGGTAGATCTCTTCGGTTTTCCAAAATCTCTTTAGTGCTAAGTCAATATTGTTGTTTGACTCATGTTTGTAATGGTATTAAATGAACTAATGCTTTCTAAATTAGTGTTGCCTGTAAGAACCCATCCTAAGTAAGTGTTTTGATCATCATATATGTAATTTTTCTTCTTTTAATAATTCAAAAAATTTGTCAGCTTCGATTAATAAATCGATCTTTGTAGCGGATATTATACTGGGATCAGCCAATGTTCTATTCTTCAAGCCATTACATGAAGCTGCCGTGGAATCAAGAATCGACCTGGTTGAGGTAATGAAAGGAACGACATAGGCAATAATCGGCAGTTCAAAGGTGGAATTGAAGTAAGGTTTGATGGTAAACGATGTTATTCCTTTGGTGGTTATGGCTCCCCTTGGTTTGCAAGTCCCTGGATAGATATTCTACCGTTTCATTTTTGAAGCCCTAATTTTTGCGCGCATGTTTCAGAAATGATCGAAGTCTGAGAGCCTGAATCTAATAAGGCTCGATAATTGTAGTATTGGCCACTAATATCTGCTATTTTTACCAATGCTGTCGGTAGTAAGGCTAAATGGAATTGATTATTGAATGCCCACAGATAGAATTAGGAGGTCCATCATTGGATGTGCATTGAATACTAGCTGATGGTGTTACTTCTTGTTGACCGTTAACGAGTAGTGAAATATTAGTGCCTGCCTTTATGTCTTCTACATCGGTAATATGCACAAGGGAATGATGACGTTTTCCACAATGATGACATTTAGTCTTTGATGTACATTTATACACCGTACACTGAGAAAAATGTGTATTGGGGTTAAGCAAATAAAATATAGAAAACTAAGATTTAGGAGTTTTTCCTGAACTTAAAGTAATTTTCCCAAGTTATAAGAAATAATTTCTAGCCAAATTGTTAAAATTGATATAGTGTACAGAAAATTTTCCAATATATATTGGATGTTCTAGATAACATTTTGTTTTGGATTGGTATTACATTATTTAGATCAAAGCCCTATATGATATTGGTTGTCACCCAATAAACATAGCAAGTTCAGAATATTTAATAAGCATGACTAAATGGACAGAAATTTTACCTATACATATAGTTCTGCCAACTCTCTGTTAAAGTATTTTATAATTATTGAAATAATAAGTTATTTAGTGTTTAATTTTGGTTATGTTATTGAGTGATGCTTGTGTTAAATTAACCAGTGCAAGTTAAGAAAATCATAAAAGATCTAAATGAATCTCATCAAGTTATGAATGCATTATATGCGCTTAGGAAGTTATATTCTACAGGTACGAGTAAGTATAAATAGCAATAAATAAAATTATAGTTTATATATTTCTAAATTAATCAAGTGCTCTATTTTCAAGATAATTAATAAAAATATAAGACGCCATTGAGTCATCATCTATTATGGGTATATTAACAATTTACATTAGATTAACTCCATATTTATTTATTTATTTATTTATTTTATTTTCAATTTAACTGATAGACAGAAGATTTTATATCTCCCAATTACCTATCAGTAAGCATATGTACAATGATTACACCAAAATTAAATTATATGTGTTACAAATTTTTAGCCCAATTTTTTTTTTTTTTTTTTTTTTTTTTTTTTTTTTTTTTATAAATAATAATAATATAAACATGATATGTTAATAATGATATTAAATCATAGAATATAATACAATATACAATACTTAAACAACTATATAATTAATCATGATAACAATATTTAATAATAAAAAAAAACAACAGATTACCAAAATGTTAACTATTCAGTATAATATATTAGACACCGAGTTTGAAATATTGCGTAGAAAATTGGCTAAGGGACGATCAAATAAGTTTAGATCATTAAAATATAAATTATGATGCAACTGTAACCGAATCAGTGGCGAATTATTTCTATAGTTTGTTCTATATGTGATTACCTTAAATGTGAGAGGGCGTCTTGTAGTGTAAGGATTTCTATTAAAATTAAACGTATCACCCAGTGTCAACTCACCATCTATTATACAATTCAATATTTTATATAAAGTAATTTCATCAGCCAGAATTCTCCTAGCTTTTAGCGATACTAAACTATATCTAGTCAGTCTGGTTTCATAAGGCTCCCTTTCATGTTTAAATTTAAAATTTAAATATCTAGTGAATTTACGTTGCACACGCTCTAATGCGTCACTATGTACTGAATAGTTCGGATTCCAAATAGGAGTTAAGTATTCAAGAATACTTCTTACCAAGGCAACATAAATAACAAGGTGGGAACGATACCCAGTAAAATTTCTCATAATTCTAGACGAGAAACCAAGCATTTTATATGCTTTTCCCACTACATTATGTATATGCAGTTTAAAGTCCATCTTATCATCAATAGTTATACCCAAGTCTACAACGTTCGATTTAATATTGACATATGCATTGTTGATAGTATACTTGAAATCCTGATTAACATTTCTCGGTTTTATTTTAATGACGCTGCACTTGTCCACATTAAGGTCCATATCATTTTGGCTGCACCAAATAAATAATTTATCAAGATCATTTTGCAGTTCAAAACAATTTTGTAACGATTTGATACAGCTAAAAATTTTAAGATCATCGGCAAATAACAAGGACTCATGCTGGAATATGTCAGAAATATCATTTATGAATAAAATAAACAATAACGGGCCAAGCGTTGAACCCTGAGGAACTCCTGAGGTAGGTGAAATTTCATTAGAACGCATACCGTTTATTTCAACGTATTGAACTCGAGCAGTTAAATACGATTTAAACCACAAATAATTACTACCTCTAACACCGTACCGAGACAACTTTTCCAATAGGAGTGAGTGATTAACTTTATCAAAAGCTTTAGAGAAGTCAGTGTAAATAACGTCAACTCCAAAGCCTGAATTTAAGGACTTAGTTACATATTCTGTAAAGCATAATAAATTTGTTAACGTAGAACGTCCTTGGAAGAAACCATGTTGACTTTTGGATACAATTCCCTTAGTGTGAGCAAATAATTTTGTATGAACAATTTTCTCGAAAATTTTAGAGACACAGTTAAGTATTGAAATTGGTCTATAATTTGAAATGTCTGCATTATCACCCTTTTTCAATACTGGAACTATTCTCGCAACTTTCCAGAGTACAGGGAATCTACCTTCGCAAAGTGATTTATTAAATAATATCGTCAGTGGTACACAGATGGTTCCAGCTACATTGCTTAGAAAATAAGGAGATAAATGATCAGCTCCAGGCCCTTTATTTGTCTCAATTCTGGTTAGCTCCAATAATGTTTCAGCTTCAGCAATACATAAATTAGGTAAAATGCTACAATGATTGTATAATGTCCCATCGTTATTTCTGGAATCGTGCAATCCCAAATTGTAAACTGATTTAAAAAAATCCCCAAATAAATTACAGATATCTAAAACATTACAGCTGTAGTTATTGTTATAATGCATTTTTGAAGGGAAAGAATTTGATTCCTTTTTCTTTTTGCAGTAAGACCAAAACAGTTTAGGATTAACACACAGAGAGTTTTCTGTCATTTTAATGAAATTGCGATAACACCGACTCTGTTCCTTTTTCGCTTTAGATCTTACTTTGGAAAACATAGCATAGTACTCACAATCAGAACTTTTTCTATATTTAACCCTAAAATATTCTTTGGCATTTAACAAATTTATTAACTTGACTGAATACCAATCAGGATAGGATTTGTTAATACAACGCATAAGCGGCACGTGCCGTTCAATTATTTGATTAATAGATTGATAAAAAAAATATACAGATTGGTCAGAGCTCATATGAGACATACTGTTAATCCAATTAATTGACTTGATTTTGTGATTGATTATGTTATAATCACAGTTCCGAAAGTTAGGACGCCGCTGATAGATTTCTTTAATTACGACTTCTTTTTTGTGTTTAATAATAATATCCAATGGTGGATGGTGTCTATCAATCACATTAAGCACATCAATGGATGCTACAACAGTTATATTACTAGGCTCAATATTGCTTAGGATTAAATCCAAAAGTCGATTATTATGATTATATATTTTATTATACTGATAAAGCCCAGCGAGATGCATCAATTCATACAAACTTTCATTAACTCTATCAGAGGAAATGTCAGGTAAAAGAGCATTACTATAACCGTTATAGGCATTCCACGAAATATTTGGCAGATTGAAGTCACCAGCTATTAGAAAACAATCAGAAGGCTTTTCAATGTTTACGATTCTATCCAAGTTAGTAAAATAAGTAACATAATCATTTTGAGTTGCTTCTGGATAGATATAAGGCACATTAATAAACAATTTTTTATTGCTGGCTTCTATACAGACCCAGATTTCCTCAGCATAGGTTTCCCAGTTCGATAGTCGGTACGACTTCAATTGTTTCTTAACAGCTACTAAACATCCTCCACCATCAGTTTTGTGCGGAAACAGGTTAAGATCTCTGTCACATCGATAAACCGTAAATGCTGATGAAAATAATTCGTAATCATAAATGTTGCAGTTAAGCCTTGTCTCGGTTAAGCAGATTACATCATAACTGCATAATAAAACATTATTTATAAACTTGTCTAGCCTAGTTCTTAAGCCATTAACATTTTGGTAATATATTGAAAGATCCAACATCTAAAAAATTAAAAGAAAAGAAAAAAAAAGAAAAAGAAGATTAATAAATAATAATAAGGAAATAATTATATAATAACAAAAACAATAACAATAACAATCATTCAATAGTTATGACTCAGCTCGCAGTTTATTTATTGCATCAGTAGACGAAATTTTTATGGCTTTTGAATTAGTCGTTTTTTTAACAAGAACATTATTATTTTGCACCCAAACATATTCCACCAGTTTGTCTTGTTTTAATCGTTTGGCTAGTGAGAGTAGATTTTGCTTCAGACTAGAGAGATGATCCGTAATGAAGAAATTAAGCCTACCAGTATGTTTGCTGAAACCTATATTTACAGAGTTAACGTCAAAAATAATAATAATGTTATAATAATAATTAAAGCAATTTTTCAATAGTTATTGGTATTTTTCCTATAACGTAGGCAAATATTGTAAAGTTTTTTTGTTTAATTGGAAAATAATGCTTGTTGCATCAGTTCTAGTTGTGATTTTCGATCGAACAGGTGAACTATAGTCTTTTTTGGTTGATTTTTTCAAATTAGTGGTGTGCCTTAAATATTAAGATTTAAAATTTAATAAACAAATATTTAAATTAATTAAAATCAAAACTTCGCGAAAAGTCAAGATAATCACTTGAACATGTAATCTAACTTAATTTAGTCATATTTTTCAATTTGATATACGAAGAATATGGTTCCGATTTAGCTCGGCTTATATATTTTGTTAGCTTGCCTAATTTTATAACAAATTTTTCCTCACTCCTTTCCTTACTGTTTTTGTTTGTTTGCTTTACTATTTATTTACAGATAAAGAAGCAGATGCTGCCTCATTTGTTATATTGTACTAAAAAACTGTTTATTATGGCATTATTGTCAATAAAGCGGATCCCAGAGCAAAGTTGTTGAAGTTTTTTTAGCAAAATTTAGGAGGAAAGTCCTATTGGTAAGAGCGGTTGGCGCACTGATTTTGTTTGCATAAAAACCAAATGCATAAATACAATTTCTTAATCTTACTTTTTAATTTTTTTGGTTTATCTAACATATATTGTAGTAACATCATTGGAATTGGAAGTCAGCAGTTCTGATGTAGTTATCACTAGTCTCTACACCAGCTCAACTTTTGTGCAACTTAAGTGAAGCGATAGTTCTTGAAGTCATTTGTACGCTTGTATAAAAGCCGGTTATTAATTAGATACGAGGAGAATATTGAAATAAATCTTAGCATACAATTAACATACAAACAGTTAAATGATTTAAATTTGGGATACAATATTTGATTCATATGGGTTTCATAACTAATTTAGTTTGTGTGAAGTGTTTTTTGTATTTTGTTCAAGTGAGTTTAATAAAACAATAATAATAAAATGAATGTATTTAGTTTTTATTTCAACGCATATGTGCCTATCCCTATAGGTAAATGGGCCCTACGCTTACTAATTTAAAGGTAATCATTCAAAAGTATTAGCATACTACCTATACTATTTCTAAGATTATAGTAATACCACCACCTTATCGAGGCTGAATGCCAATATTATCTGGATCATTCCGTAGTATTATAGCGATTTTCCCAAATTGGATTGTAAATATGCAATATTAATGTGCAATTTTCCTTTTTTGATAAACCAGTGGTCAATCTCTAAAGGCTTGGTGACAGTATAATGGGATTTTTATCAATAATTATTGTAGCTTTATTGCCCAAATGTTTGATTAATTGCCATACATATGGGAATTTCATTTATATTATTGGTAATTTTCCTCTATGTAAACTGCTTTTCTTTCGAATGTTTAAGTAGAATCGCCAATACTGTTTAGTTAAAATTCCATAAAATGCGGTCCATTACATTTTTTGAACTAGTTTAATTTCCTATACAAATAAGAATTTCGCCGATTCGATTGTTTGAAAAAATATAGGTCATATAACTAGAATTTCTTGTTGTCCCAAAAACGCCTATAACTATTGTTAGAAAGTACGTAAAAAATAGGGAATTTTAACAATAATTTTTTTCAGTGTATGAGTTCGACTGAAACAACTAAAACAGCGGTTATTATTTTTGACCCATTCGCGACGATTACTAATATTCATTTCCTTGAATTTGTTACACTGGTAAAGTAAATGACTATTTCCTTCACATAATGGACAAGAACCAGGTGTAATAAGCAAAGTTCTAATATTCGGTTTCACTAAATTTGGCATTCGCTTGGTGTAACTACGTACTGAATCAAAGGCATCAGGCCATTAGGAATGTCTGTATCAACGCTTCCATAAGCCTATTTTTCCTTAGTTTCGTCATCCAACTTTTGCAATAAAATATATATGAACCATGGGTTGCGGCCTTCTGCTTCAATATCAATAGCTTTCAGACCTCGAATCACTTCATCGGCTGTGTCCATTATCCGTTTTATATTTTGGGCGGTTGGGTTTTGAATTGCGGGTATTTCCATAAATGTCTTTATAAAAGTCTAGATGATATGTTTTTTACGATCGTAGCGCTTTTTCAATTTCGACATGGCTTCAATATGGCATTCAGAAACGGTTAAATGTTTAAGAAGTGCCGCTGCTTCTCCGCGTAAAAGACCTTTCAAATATTGAAACTTTTGCGCAGGATTAAAACTTAGATTTTCGTGGATGGTTGAAGAAAATAAGTCATAAAATGACTGCCACTCGGTGTATAGTCGGATTTTTGGATTTTTGGAAGCTTGACGTCCACATTGCCTAACTTGACGGTATTTACACCGGTTCCTTCTAAGTCAACTGAAATATTATGTCCAGCTATTAAACCAGTTTTTCGTAGCCATTTATTAAGGGTTGCGATCGTACTATAATATTTGTTTTCGAAATCATCTATAGCTGACTGACTTCCTCGCATTTTACTCGAAATATTGCGTCTTCGACTTCGCCAAATTCAATCAGTAAGTTTTCTGCACGTGCCGTAATCTCCCTTTTATTTGCTCATAATCACCTTCAGTTGCAGTTAGGGCATTTGCATAATTGTGTAACTAAATAAGTGATCCCTTTATATTACTACGTTTCTTTATTAAAGCGTCAACTAGTACTATTTTGATTTTGTATAATAGGTTAATATATAAGCACTATTACACTGCACTATTTCAATTCCTAAACTTAACTTAAACTTTCCAACCGGTATGCGATTCATAGAAACAAAAAAAGCAAGGATAGAAGTTTAATTAAAGACAAACAGTCAGACTGTTGCCACAAATGGAACTAGGCCATCGGCAAATACTCGGTCAAAAAACATAGTAACTAATAATATCATTACCGTTGACGCAAATAATATTTCGCCTAAGTTTGCAGCTGATATTTCTACGCAGTCAAAACACAACAAAAACAATAATAATAATAGCCGCATTTCTCGACGGATTAGTGATCCGGATCAGATCAAAGTTTACATTGAAAACAACAACAAAAATTTAATTTTTCAATGTAAACTTTGATCTGATCCGGATCACTAATGCGTCAAGAAATGCGGCTAATGTTGTTGGAAGGAATCTTATTATGTAAATTTGATATTCACGATTTTCGTTGCATCAAACTAAAGCTTCGCTTTGAAATGGAGTAAGCTTCATTTAAAGTGACTACTTCAGTAAACATTGTGGACAGATTGCTGAACGAAAATATATGGCCATTGGGTGTATACTGATTAAGAGTTTGTGAATCTGGATCTTTATCGGCAATTTTTTCAACGGAGCCGTCGCATACAGTCACCAGTTTAGTCAATTACGTTCAAATTATTAATTATAATGTCTATAATAATAAAAATAATAATAACAATGATAATGTTTATAATGTTGATGATAAAAATGGTGTTGAAGATGAGGGAAATTATACGACTAAAGACAAATATTGGTTTAATATATATTACCACAACACGGGCGGAATGCGCACAAAAGTGGATACATTTTTTACGTCGGTTATGGAAGAAGATTATAACGTCATAGTCATAATTGAGGCATCTCTGTTTCCTGCTATAAAGAATGAGGAATTCTTTCCTTCATACTACATAGTTTTTCGCAGAGATCGGCACCCATGGTAGTCTAATAATAGCTGTAATCAATCAGTATGAATGTCAACAATAATAATTAGAAAACATTATGTTTTCTTTGTGCTAAACTTATTTCACTTTTTACAAAACTTATTTTAAAAATAACAATTAATTAAACAATTATTTTTTAAAAAATTTTATTACGAAATTTAAATTTGTAAAACGTCCTTATAGTGAAATTTAAAATACTAAAAAAATCTTTTTTAATATTTTAAATTTCACTATAAGGACGTTTTACAAATTTAAATTTCGTAATAAAATTTTTTAAAAAATAATTGTTTAATTAATTGTTATTTTTAAAATAAGTTTTTTGATATCAACAAATTAATATTGTGTTCGGCGATATTGAAATCCTTTTAGTAAAGGTAAATATGACTAAAGGAAATCTTTTCGTTTGTGCTACGTATGTTCCCGGGAAAATTCCTGAAGTGCACAATCATAATGGCTCACTTCTGAAGAGAAGGGTTTTACGAAATTTTGTATATGCTGTTATAGATTTATCGACTGTTATAGTCTATTCATCTATTTTTCTTAAACTAAGCTATTCACTGGCGTAGGCGATTGGCAAATCGTTTCCATCATGGTTTTGGCTAAGAATGCCATCTACTTCATAGTCACTTGCATCAGTCGTTAATATGAATACGCGGTCGAAATCAGGATATTGGAGAATTGGAGAAGAAGTGATTTTACTTTTAAGATAATCGAACGCGGTTTGACTTTTCTCAGTCCATTCTAATTTAGTTTTCTTCTTAGTTAGCTGGTGCAGAGGCTCTGCAATAGTCGAAAAAGCTGGAACAAACTTTCTATAATAGCTGGCAAGACCTAAGAAACTTTTGGTCTCACGCATATTTCTTGGGATCGGAAAGTTTACAATAGCTTCAACTGTTTTCGGACTAGGCTTGATGCCTTGAGTCGTAATTATATGCCCTAGATATTGAATTTCCTTACTCAAAAATTAGCATTTTTCTGTCTGGATTTTTAAATTGCTTTTCCTTAGCGCTGAAAAAATGTCTTTCAACTTACTGTTATGGTCCCTCAAATTTCTTCCATAGACAATTACATCATCTAAGTACACGAAACACTTAAGGCCCTGTTGTCCTAACAACACACTCTTGATCATCCTCTAGAATGTGCTCTGCGAATTTTTCAATTCTGCCTCAAAGGCATCCTGAGGAACTCAAAGTGACCGAAATCCGTGCTAAATGCTGTTTTGTGCCTATCACGGGGATCCATCTCTATCTGATGGTACCCGCTGGTCATGTCTAAAGTGGAGAAATATTGTGAGTGACCCAGTTGGTCGAAAATGTCATTAATCAACGGGAGAGGAAACGAATCTCCTATCGTGGCTTCATTAACTCTTCGAAAGTCAACGACCACTCTCCATTTTGGTTTACCATCCTTGTCTGGTTTCTTTGGTACCACCAGTAAAGGACTGTTAAACGGACTAGTGCTATGAGTTATGATTCTATCCTCGAGCACTTTTGTACTTGAGTATTAATTTCCTTTTTGAGTGCTTGTGGGACGCGATACTGTCTAGTGTTAATTGGTGATGTATCATTGTGAAGATTAACTTGGTGCATAACACCGCGGGTACACTTGAAAGCTTGTCACCTTCAATGTAGAAGATATCTGAATACTCTCTAATCAATTCCAGAAGTGAGGTGGACTCTTCAATATTCAGATCTTTATCCAGATGCGTAACAACTTGGTTAATGACTAAGTCGTCTCTACTCTCGTAGTGTTGCTCGCTTACGGTTTCATAATCATGTTCTAACTGCATGATGTCATATTGATTCAGATCAGTGAGTTTAGGAACAAAGCCTTCAATGATCACTTCATTAGGATTAGTATTGACAATGCTGATCTGTGCCTTCAGCATGTTGGGTTGGATTAAGCAGTTACCGACAAACACACCTTGCATTATTTCTTCTGAATTACATAAGTATGGGTTATTCGTAGGAGTTTTGATTTGTACAATTACTTCTTCCCGTGGAGGGAGGCGTATGCTTGTTGGGTTGTTAAGAAACTTGATTCTGTTCCCTAAAATTTTTAATTCTGAAGAACTATACAGAATATATACTTTATTTTCATTGAGGAAATCTCTTCCGAGAATTCCATCCTGATCAATTGGAAAATCATCTTCTACTACTTGACATTTTTGTGCAATTTTTAGGTGTGGTGTGATATTTACTTGCGTAAATATACATCCAAGAGTGGTGTTAGCTTCTTCGCTAATTCCTTTTAGTAAGGCTTTACCACTTTGATCTATCGTTCGAATGTTTTGGATCATTTTCTGTTTGATTAATGATACTGAGGCACCAGAATCTATTAAAAGGATAGATTCTTTACCTGATGCCGCTAATTTTAAGCTTACTACATCGTGCGTAAACTTGTGCTTTGATACCAAGTTGATCTGATGTGTATTTACAACTTCAGGAGGCTTATGAACTTGAGCAATAGAAGTGAATGGCTCCATTGGTGGCCAAACTTCACAAGACTTGCCGACACTGGTTGAAATATTTCTTGCTTCATGAGTGAGTTGTCGTATTTGAGTGGATTGTTCTGATGTAACCCTAACTTGGCTATTTGATTTCGTATTTAAATAATCTTTTGAGACTGTGCTCAATGGCTCGATTATCTCGCTACCCATAATGACATTTCGTAACACAAAACTATTGTTTGGTATCAAATTCGGGAAGGAATTTATGGGTGGGATGGAGTTTGACTTACTTATTCTAATGTCTGAGACGGTACTCAGAGGATTTGTTTTAATATCTAGGGAGGTTCCCAGTGAGTTTTTTATTTTTTTGGTATCTGGGGAGGTTCCCTGTGAATTTATTATTTTTATTTCTGGGGAGGTTCCCAGCGGATTTATTTTCTTTATTTCTGGGGAGGTTCCCAGCGGATTAATTTTTTTAATTTCTGGGGAGGTTCCCAGCGGGTTAATTTTTTTTATTTCTGGGGAGATTCCCAGCGGGTTAATTTTTTTTATTTCTGGGGAGATTCCCAGCGGGTTAATTTTTTTTATTTCTGGAGAGGTTCCCAGCGGATTTATTTTTTTTATTTCTGGGGAGGTTTCCAGCGGGTTAATTCTTTTTATTTCTGGGGATGGTCGAGAGCTTTTCGTCGATGAAAGCTTATAAAACGTTTAAAAGAAAGGAAACTTAAATAAAATATTTGTTTTATTGAGATATATGGAAATTCAAGATAATTGGTTGAAACTAAATTTTTCACATTAGATTAATCGCCTGTTCGATTAATCGAAGAAAATTAATCGATTAATCCAAAATTCATTTTCTCGAAAAAAGTGTGAACCTTTAGGATAGGATAGGATTCTAAAATTTGGATGCAGTTCTGGAATATGACCAAGTAGGATGAAACTTCACTATTCCTTAACCGATTGTGATGCAATTCGATATGTGAGATGGAAATGGAATTCTAAAATGATTTTAAGATGAAGTTTTTTAATATTTTAGTGAAATTTGACATGTGCGATGGAAATGGGAATATAGCTTTTTGGGATCGAACTAGTAGGCTATACCTTAACTGGTTATGATGAAATTCTAGAGATTCTAAAATGATTTTTCTTATTACGGAACCCTACACTAGCATTTAAATTTTCGCACAAGTAACTTGAGCGTGCTGTCACCCACTTGTTATTTTCCTTTGATTGTGATTCAATTTCCCTGCGAATTGGAATCGCTTCTGGCCACCGTGTGAAACGATCTATTATCGTTAAACAGTAGCGATTTTCTTCGGATGGTGGGAACGATCCCACTAGATCTGTTTTAATGGGAGCAAATCACTCGGTCGGAGCATCGAATCTCTCCGGTTCCAAATGCGTGTGACGTTCAACTTTTGCGCATTGCAATTTCAAGTAGCTTCGAACATATTTCGCAACTTCTAATTGAATGCCTGGTCAAACAAATCGTTTTGTCATCAATTTAGCCGTGGCTCTTATACCTGGATGCAAGTTGTCGTGAATTGCCTGAATGAACTGACTTCGAAATTTTTGCGACACGAATGGACGAATATCACAAGTGGAGTAACCACAATCTACTCGTTTCGCACTGCCCGGAACGGTAAAAAGTTTTAATTTAATCGACATGTTATTCTTATTTTTATTCCGCTTTAATTGATTTCCGCACTCGAGTGGACACTTTCTTTGCGTGACAAGAGGCCCGCCGTTACATTTTCAGCGCCCTTCACGTGCCGAATTTCGGTGGTCATTTGCCCAATGTAATCGAGTTTCCTCGCTTGACGATCGCTCACTTTTTCGGGTTTCTGTGCGAAGGCAAATGTAAGCGGCCAATGATCGGTGTAGATGTGACAACTTCTTCCTTGCAGCATGACTTTAAAATGTTTATCGCCCTCCGTTTTTGATTGATCAGCGAGTAAAGCGACATTGGACAAATCGAGTTTGCACTTCTCAAATGTGTTCCTTGCTTCGTCCGTCCACGTTAACAGCGTTCGCTCATTATTTTTATTTCCGGGTATCATTTCCAATAATTTGACTTGAGTTGCCATGGCGTTTGGTAAAAACTTGCGATAACAATTGAGTGTCGCCAAAATACTTTATAGTTGGTTTCCCGGTTCGGAAGTGAAATTGGTTTGATAGCTTCGATTTTGTCGGGCAGCGTCAAAGTCCTTCGAATGACACACGATGTTCAAGGAAATAAATCTCCTGTCATGTCGGCCAAATTTGCATTTGGCAACATTTATTGTTAAATTTTATTGTTTCAAGCACCCTGTTGCGTAGACCAACCCACGTAAATTTAAACTCAGAGTCCGAATGGAAACTTGAATTCCTTTCGTGCTTTTTCGAGTTTCTCGAGCTCCAATTGTCGAGGTTGGGCATATACACCATGTCCTGTCGTTATATAACAAACAATTCTGATTATATTAATGGACAGTCCAATCCACCTCTTCTGTAAAGATGCTAAAGGGACTAAAAATAAACCTAGTATATAAGCAAGGTTACAATGGACCTTCTACTTCTAATCTGATGACTTCCTAATTATTTTATAAAGAGGTTTTATTTTTCAACCTAAATAATTTAAAATTTCAGCATATCTAGTTAGGCAGTATTTTCTTTTATAGCCTAGCCCAAAATGTTCTCAAAGGAAATGAATTGTACCTACGTGTAACATAACTTTAGGAAGAATAAATGGGATTCAGAAATACAAACGAAGAATGTTTGCCAATTATATGTTCGCAATTTTATTTCGACTTCTTGGATGAAGAACTACAGTTATGGAGAAATATTGTCCCACTCCTATAATCATCCTCATTTATTGCCACGAATTCACAAAAGTGTTCACATTCATATTAGGGTGCTAATCACTCTCTCATGTAAAGAGAATAAAATAAACCCTTATGTGGAAAGTAGCTGTAACATTTTGGTGTAATTACTACCCACCCAGCGATAAAGAACCTGGACCTTTAGTGCATTATTTTAGATATTATTTAAATTGTTCTGGATACCTCCCTACATTTTATGGGTCAACGAGCCCGAGCTCTTACGTTTCGAAACACTGAACGTTCCCTGAAAGTAAATAATAAAATGTTTGTTTTGCACTGAAAATATTTCTTTTACTTTCATGGAATAAAGCTGTGTTCAAATACTAATTTAGTTGGTATTCTCGCTTTCAGTATGTAGGCATCGCCTCACATCAAATAAACTAAATTCTTCACCGGATTAAAAACTCGTCTCAATTCTACATAAATAAATCTGTAATTTTTCAATTTTCATTTAATAAACTCTAAAACAAATGAACACAAGAATTTAAAATATAATTATTTATAAGACGTTTTGTGAAAGATCTCATCTCGACGCGCAACAGTATACACAATAACAAATTTTAAATCCATAACAAAGGCGACAGCAGCGCAGCAACAGCAGCAGCTACACAAAAAAACAGAACAAAATATTTCCATGACTGATTAGCTTATTCAATTAAGATATGACGAAGCCAACACAAAGAACAACACCTTTATGTATACAAAAAACAGTAACAATCTTATATAAATAAAAAGTAATAAATAAATTAAATAAAAAAATAAAAATCAATTTAATTTAATTTATAATTGCTGTTGTAATTTTATTTTTTTTTTTTTTTTGTATTTATAATTTAATCACCCCCCATTGTTGTTTGTTTTTATTTTTATTCAATCCGTGACACAGAAAGATTTGTCAAATTATATAAAATAAAATTGAACGATTTCCAAGTGTGGTCAGTAGCTAGTTGATTTAAATTATTCAACGATTATTCTTATCCTTGTATAAAGTGTGGGTGGTGTGTGCTTTTAGCGCATTTTTCATTAATTTTTTTTTATATTTTTGGTTTGAAGCCTGTCCAATTAATTAGCAGAGTTCAAAATATTTTGAATATCATTCCAAAAATATACCGCTATGTACATATTATGTATTTGAAAGACAAAAACCCGAGTACAATAATGAAATGCCCTTAAGAATTCTTACAGTACTTATTTTGAAATTTATATAGACTTACATTCATTACAAAAAAAAAAAAAAAATTTTTATATTTTCAACTTTACAGAAATTTTACCATTTCTCGTTATTTTCCTCAAAGTGTTTCCCACTAACTATACGAACGATGTATTTACTATGTAGGTATGTATATATAAGAACTGTTATAAGATAACACAATATACAAAGAACAAAAAAAAATTCTAGAGGGTTGGTAATTTCGTGTTCATATTTAAATGCAATAAATTTTATTTTAATCGAGAGAAAATGATATTATTTTTCCGCTAACACAAGAAAGAAAAAAAAAAGAAAATACAACGAAATGGTATTATAAAAACGATGCCGCACAACAACAACAACCAGAAGAAGACGAAGGAGTGAAATTTATAAAAAATTATTAAAAGAAAAAAACATATAAATTCGCAAGTGTGGCGCATGGACGAACACCATACCGTATAAAAATATACACATGTGATCACAAATTTAAGGCGAAGAAAACTTACATATTGTGTGTTAACCTTCGCTCAAGAGTTGTTGATAACTCGTGAAAATTACTTTTGTACACATGTAATACACGTACATGTATACAGAATGTACTTTTTTGGAATACTCCATCATTCTGCAATTGTTATTTTGTAGTACATATTATAAGAACGGACACTATAGGATTTATTTTATTGCTTTGCTGCAAGTAAAACCTATTTAGGTGCGGATTTACTTGTTTATGACCGGTGTTTGTACATGAAAAATGAGATTGCTGAAATATCAATGAATTTTGTGGAAAAGTTTTAATAAAAGAAATACATGAGCTTTTAAATCTAAAGATATAACATATAACTAATAATCCCATTATTGTATTAATTAAATATTAGTCAACTCATTCCCTAATTACTAATTAAGGTTCGAATTCCATTAATTGAATTGTGAATAAAACAACCAATTAAATTTGTTTCCCCAAACTAATTCTGTGGCCAAAAGTTATAGTAGCTTAAGCCAAATTTGATCATTTTTCTAGAGAGCTAGAAAAAATTTAATATTAAATTCTTTTTCACTTACGCTTAACTATATCTACTACAGCTTGCGACTATAGCCTTTGGCCACAAGGTATTACCACTTCACGTCAAATTTAGTGAAGTTAGGGGAGAGATAGAAAATGTCGAAAATTGAAAATAATTTTTATCTTAAGTCGACTTAAGCTACTATGACTTGTGGCCACAGAATTTATTTAAACAATAAAAATTCTTCAAAGAACATTATCGCGGTTATTCCACAATTAACACGCACTTATTCCATAATAATTCACTTAAACCATTTTTACATTAATCACTCTTATTAACTAGGGGGTATAACCAGTCCTAGGACGGATAAAATATAAATATAATGGTGATGCCAAGCGGCCTTGGCCACAATCACCATTTGACCCTTCGATATGATTAGCCGTTATTTTTTAGCCCAGTAGGAATAGCTCGGGATTGAAGGCTTTTAAGGGTTATTGTACCTTAAATAGCCCTTAAACCAAAGAGTAAGTGCTTTTAAAGATGATAATACATGTGTTGGGGCATCACGCAAAAAACCTTACAGACCGACAAACAGCTGTCTACACGGCCGTAGATGTTTTGTATGATAACGTTTATAAGATGTTGAGATATATTAGTTTAATTTAATATAAATTATCTGCCACAGTTTCTTTACGCACAAATATATGATTAATTTTCTCTCTACAGTGTTCTCAACTATTTTAAATCGCTATTTTGCAGATTTTAATTTAATTAAAATTTATGTGGAGATTACTTTTGACTTTTTGCTAAATTTTGACACTCAACACTTATTTGAAGATTTCGATACTGAGTATATTGAAAAAGAATCAGAGATAGTGGAAATTGATATAGAGCAATCAATATCAGCCCAAAACACAAAATACAAAAATAACACAAAACTCTCTATTAGTTAACACAAAAAAAAACACAAAACTCTTAATTAATTTAAAAAACACCAACGTTTTACAAAAAATATTTTTTTAACTAGCGCCATTAAAAAAAATCACAAATTTGAGAAATGTTAAAATTTATCTCTGCACGTTTTATTTAGCTCGTTTTTTATCTATTTCTTTTTGCGACCGCGGTAAAATTCAGCTTAGCTGGAGCTGCGTACTGACCTTAACATTTTACGAGAATCGTCAAACTAAATTTTCACGTCAGATTTATCTTCCTATTTTTGGAGACCAGTGAAAATTTCATTTCACTTGAATAGCGTACCAGGCTTTAAGGTCGCTGCTGAAGTGAAATGAAATTTTTCATATAAAATTGACACAAGCGAAAACGAAAATAAAAATTTCACCGCTGAATTTCACTTTGCAGTACGCAGTTTAGTTAGCAAAATGGGAGATTTCGTATTAGAATACAGATGTCTCTATTTTATCTCTACACATTTTTAACTTTATTTTTATCTTCCCAGACGATAAATGTGAAGATAAATTTTGATAATTTCATTTGTTTTTGCGAGTTGAGGACAATCAAGTGAGTTTTATTGTATAAAATATGTTATCAGAGAAAACTTGAAGTTATACGCACTAAACGCGATTTTACGCGTTAAATGTTTAGCATTTAGCATTTTAATTGACCGGCTCAAACCGATTTACGGCATCCTAATGTCCACTAATGCAAAATCAGGTCATCGGGAGGGGAATTCACTTGCGGCGGAGTCCTGTAGCGGTTCTTTCATCCATTCATATAAATTTATTCTTCAGGAATTATGGGGCATTTTGATCGCGCGATTAAAATGCCTCATAATTCCTGAAGAATAATTTGTCAAAAAGTGATTAGTCTAAAATTTGAACAAAATTTCCGCTTGCCGCGCCTGAATTAATAAAAATATTTTGCTTCAAAATGAAAATTTAAATACTGGAAAATGAAGTTTTAATCTTCTATTTCCAGAACTTCATTTTGAAATATTCTAGAAAATGGAGATTTCCATTCTATAATTTTACTAGTAAATCTCTATTTTCCAGATAATTCTAAATCTCCGTTTTCAAGCAAAAATATTTTATTAATTCCAGCGGGCGTACACCTGCCAAATTTCATCACAATCAGTTGAGAAATAGCCAAGTTACAGGCTAATTGGCCATATTCCGAAAGTTGATCCAAAAATCATTTAACAATCCCATTTCCACCGTACGTGTCAAAATGTATCATAATCCCGAAAGAAATGGCCAAGTTACAGACTCATTTACATTTATTATACAGAATCCTATTTCCATAATACCTGTCAAATTTAATCACAATTGATTATGATACAGCTAGATTAAAGGCTAGTTATATTCCAAAAATGTATCCAAAATCATTTATAAACTCCATTTACATCGTACCTGTCAAATTTATAATAGATTTTTTGATCAAACATACATTTGCCATTCAATTTGTTTTGTCATATGATATTTGCCAAATATGCAAATTTACCAAAGATATTGTGATGAAACGTAACTATGTAATGCCGTTTGCCCTTTGTTTTAGAACTTTGCGGATAATACCTTTACAATTTCAGGAAATATTGAACAAAGCGTTTTGTTTTATTAAATTGATTAAAGTGATAAGTAATTTTGCACCATTATCCAGTCTTGGCGCATCGATATTACGCATCAACAAAATCGGCACACCCACTTTTAAATGAAATATGAAACGCTAGATATTCCTAATGAATTGAGAAACTCAACTGGATATCATTACCGCATTTCAGCCACCGTTTCATTTTTTGCTGCCAATTTTACTCTTCCACATATAACCATTAATCAAGTTGCAGAGTGCATGTTTCCTTCAAAATTTTCAAAAACTTTTGCAATGGGTTCCCCTTCTTAATTAACAACATTGCAAAAGTCGTTCGTCAAATTGGTTTTACTCTCAGCGTGTGCGAGTATCCACTCGATTCCATGTTGGTGGTTAAGTGAAGTTTCAGTACACTGTACCTGAGTCGAGATGCTTTCGGCCAAGCGTTTATTTCATCCGCCTGAGTTGCCTTAGGAATGACCGGTAATTTTTACCGGAAGTAACCCAACAGGCCCGCCATATCACCCATTAGGCTTGAGTTGCTGCGTATGTCCTGCAGACTTCGATCCAGGGCCTCAAATGCACGTTTGTGCGACAATGTGTGTTGGTGTTCATCCTACACTAACAATGTTCACTGTCGTAACATTATCCTTCGACTACTTCGTCTGCTGATATTAAAAACTGATGGTTCATGATTGTACAAATAAATGCATATATTGGTTTTCATCAAATAATACGCCCGATTCTGCCTTCCAAAATTTTATGTTATGTTATGTTATTTTTGTTTTTAATATAAATTCATATTGGAAGCAGGAAAATAATAGTTATTTATGTCACAAGGGCGGTAAATGAGTTATTACAGTACGAGTTCGACGTTTATACGAATTTTGAACGAGTACTGTAACGATCATTTAACGTACGTGTAACGTACAACGTTTTATTTCATACTATATGTGACATTAATTCGATTTTTTCATTTAAAATTGAATTTTAAAGTAAAAACATGAATTTGAATTTTAAAGAAAATCAATCCAAATGATTTTCAAATTATCAAGTTACCCTAGTTATTTTTTTTTTTTTTGTTTGATTTTATATTTTTCTGTACTGTAATAGCTCGTTTTCCGGACACTTTTGTTCTGTACCGTCATAATTCATTTCCCGGACAGAAATCAATCACGTAATCATTGATTTTCGATATAGTATGAAATAAAATAACATACCGAGATTCAAATGCAAATGACCGTTAAATTTATTTCATCAATATGGAAACAATTAACACCGCATACCCAATGCAAATTTTTTTTCTTACGACTTATGAACTTAGGGCCATATTTATAGACCAAACTACAACTATAGCAGTAGTCACTGTTTTCGAAAAACAACTGTTTTTGAATTGATTTTTTTTGGTATTTATAGTCGTCACTAAATTAACTGTTTTAACCTGGATTTTATTTTGGTATATATAGACGTTGTTAAAACAACTGTTTTCGAACTAGTGCTACCAACATTAAAATAATAAAAACAGCGGCAATTTAATTTGTTAATTTATGAAAATTGTAACTTACAGTTATGATATTTATTTGTTATTGCTTTATAATGTAAATAAATAGTTCTAGTGGAAATGAACCGACAGGATTCACCATAGGATTACCCTTATTGGTATCATAAAAAAATATAAAATAGTTTTAGAAAATAAAATGATTGATTCGGTGACAAATACAGAAAAAAAAGGTTGGAAGAGTGCCGCTTTAGAATATAATAGCCAAATAATCGGTCCGCCCAAAACTACCAAACATAAAGGAAGTTTACGCAAACTGGAAAGGCAAATTGCGAAACGAGTTGGCTAACAAAAAAAAAGATGTTCTACGTACTGGTGGTGGTCCTTCTACAGTAAAACTCTCTCAGGCTGATGGTGAGTTACATGAATTAATTCTGCCAAAATGCATATATGCAATGAACCAAAGGAGAAATGTTACTTCGCACAAGAAAAGGCATACGAGACACAGCCGTGTAATAACGCAGAGCAATCATGATTGTTTGCTTTACCGTCAAAGGTAAACCTCTATTATCAATATGCTTCAGATCATTTTCCACTAACGTTTCCAAATAACTTAAGGCTATTTTTGAAAATAGGAATCTTTTTTTAAATTCCTCATCTGTATTCTGTGATTCATTCTTTGTAGCATTTTTCTTTTCGGATATAGTTATTTTTTATTAATTAATCAGAACTATCTGACGCGGATGATGATATTGAAGAAAATGAAGAATCCATTTAAGAGTAAAATATTTTATTTATTTGTTGTATATAAACAATAAAATAAATATATTTACACTGATTTTATGACAATTATATTTATAAAGATTTGTTTTTGACATTAATTTCGAAATTCGAACACAATTTACAACAAAAAAAATGTATTTTCGAAAATTTGTAACAACTGTTTTAGTCGCCGATATCCACGACTATAGTTGTAGCAACTGTTTGAAACAGTTGTTATAGTGAGGTTTATAAATACCAAAAGAGTTGCTTTAGTAACAACAGTGGTTGTAGTGCGGACTATAAATATGGCCCTTAGACTTTTTACTTATGAAGAGCATACCCAATGAATAAGAAAAAATTAAAGCAAAACTAACTTCATTGTACAAAATAATTATTTGTTTATTTGTCAAAATGTGAAACGTCAAAATTAAATGTTTGTGTTATTTTTTAAATTATTAATATTTAATAAAAAATAACTTTTATTTTTACATATTTTTATTTTATCTGAATACGTTGTTTAAGCTGTCAAGTGATTCTTAATCGATCAGTGTTTCATAAATTAAATTGATTCTAAAAGTGTGAACAATGAGTTCAAGTGACCGAAAATTTGATTTGGCGCATATTTCAATATTGACAGTGGCATATATCAAGCTGAGAAAGCCTAAAAGGCGATATTTAGTTCATCCACTATGGCAACAGAGGCCTCAATTTGGATCTTATCAAACTCTACTCAAAGAGCTGTATAAGTACAAATAGAACAATAGAAGAATATAAGGAGCTGTTATCATCATATCAACAAACAATAGAAGAATATAAGGAGCTGTTATCATTAGTGTCGCCTCTTCTAAAAAAAAAACAGCATACGAAAAAGCATTTCACCAGGTCTCAGATTATAATGTTGACTTTGAGGTACAATAATAAATAAGTTTAATATTTCTTGCATTGTAGCTAATGTATTGTAAAATTTTATTGCAGATACCTCGCATCTGGAAACTCTATGATAAGCATATCATACGAGTATCGAGTAGGAACCATTACAGTGTCAAAAATTATATTTGAGGTTTGCGGAGCTATTTGGACGGCCAATAAAAATAAATATCTAAAGCCACCAACTGAGTCGGAGTGACATACAGTTGCACAAGATTTTTATAATTTATGGAACTTTCCAAATTGTTTGGGGTGTATTGATGGTAAACTTGTTATCATTAAATGCCCTAATAAGTCAGGAACACTGTTCTATTGGCGATTTTCATCAAATGTAGTTAGCGTTGGTTTCTATGTAAGTAAAGGGGACGAGTATTGTCAAATTCAACTGTTTGACAGTTCTGATCACCCTTGTTCTATGGTTAAATTTTGTTCATATTGTTTTCACCAGATGTCAGCTACTTTGTTGGAAATCGCGAATAATTATAAAAAGACGTTTAGTGTGGTTTTAATAGCAGTCTGTGACGCAAACCTGAAATTCCTATTTGTTTACATTGGAATATATGGATCAAACCACGACGGTGGAAAATTTAAGCAATCCGCTTTTGGGGAAAGATTTTTTAAAATAAATTAAATTTTCCTGCACGGAAAAAATAAACTGGTCCTCAGCTAAGAACGGACTTTTAATTCAAGAAAATGTACTTTTTCTTGATTTAAAAGCTAATTTTCTTATTTCTTTACATGAAGAAATCTTCTTACTTATTTCTTTACATCTACAATTCTTACATGAAGAAAAACTCGATAGAAATAAGAAAATTAGCTTTTAAATCAAGAAAAAGTACATTTTCTTGAATTAAAAGTCCGTTTTCTTAGCTGAGGACCAGCTTATTTTTTTCCGTGTGCTGATCAACCATTTCCAAAAAGTAAGGATGACAAGAAATTTCCGTTTTTTTGTATTGGGGATGCTGCATTTCCGTTGCATAGAAATATGCTAAACCCGTATGGCGGAACAGAACTATCAACATCGAAAAAGATATTCAACTACCGATTAGCAAGAGCCAGGAACTGTACAGAACGAGCTTTCGGAGTGTTGGTAGCCCGGTTCAACATATTATTTTCTCGAATACGAGCATCACCAAAATCTATCGACAACATAATTAAAGCTGTCGTAGTCCTATATAATTTCATTATAATCAAGCGACCGGGGAAATCATTTACTAAACGAGGAGACCGTAAATGTTCAATTGTACTAGATAAGTGCAGTGGACTGAGTAACAAGAATACGGCAAATTTACGATTTGGAACACGAAATTCAACAAGAGAGAATTTAGCAATGCGTGAAGAAATTACAAAATATTTTGTAAACGATGATACTCTGAGTTTGCAATTGAATAGTTTGAATGTTGGAAGAGTGTAATTATTTTAGTTTTAAATAAAATTTGATTTCATAAAAATTCATGTATAATTCTATATTTTAAATATTTTATAAAAGGTCATCACAAATAATTACACAGCGTTCAGTCTTAAAGTAAAATATTAAATAATAAAAATACTTCATTTAAATGCTACTTTATAAAATAAAATAAAAAATATGAAACGTATTGTTTTTCAATCGGACTCCTCTTCCTCGTATAAGTTTTAAAATTGTATTTAGTCTCCGTTAAGTGCTCAACTTCAGGGTACAACGCACGTTCAGTGTTCCGTTCTTTGATAAGGTCTATTGCATCTGACAATTGTTCCTCCAAATTAGGCTTTTTACCAAATTTTTGCTTTAAATTTGGCCGTTGCTTAAAACCTCCATCGTACTGATAATCCGTTTCCTTCTTGGAATTTTCTTCCTCCAAATATTCTTCAACCATCTTTGGGCTTTCACATGGCTGAATATTCCCAACAGTACTAAAATGAACGAGAATTAATTTTTTAGATTTTTGGGTATAACATATAAAACTTACTTTCTCTTTTCGATATAGGGTCGTAAAAACCCCATTTTCTCGATATACGCAAATTCTTTTTTTTATTGGCACTACCATATCCACTTGGTAAATTTTTATTTTCTTGAATGGCCTTTGAATAAATATTTCGTAATTTAGTCCATAACTTTATACATTCTTCTGGAGGCAATTCAATAATTTTACTAATATCCTGCCAGGCATTTTCTGTTGCTAATTTGTTACGATATAATTTACATTTCTTGTCGTATAAATATACGTAGCCCCTTACCACGTCGATGAGCTTGTCTTGCAGTTTTAAAAATAGTATTAAATAAATTTAATTTAAAATTTTATAATGTAGCACCAACCCAATACATAAATCACTACACAGCTAAAACAAATTCACATTGATCATTTTTTGTTTTGATAACTGCAAAAAATACAACAACAACAACTATTTTACAAACGCGGTTTACTTCATTGCATTTCTCATAAGCAAAAAGTTAAAAGTTTGATAACTTTTTTCATAAGTTTTTCACCAACATAACGAGCTAATTTTTTTTTTCTCAAAATTTTTTTCATACTGTTCTGTAAGTCATAAGTCATAAGTTTTCTATTGGATATGCGGTGTAACTGACTGCTTTGTATTGATCAAAGCCTTACATCTGACGTACACTAGTAAAACTAACGATAAATTTAGCAAGTATGATTTTAATTCGTCAAAGCCGACTTTGATGTTTTTTTCAAAATAAAAGTTCAAAAAATATATTTTACAAGTAATTTAATTTTTACATTTCTGCAATTAAGTCTTCTTTTATATTGTTGTTAAAGATAAATGTAGAAAACTTTTATATAAACATTTTATAATATTTTTGCTTTTTACTTTGAAAAGCTTGAAGCTAAAAAAACACAATTATTACTATGGGTTCCTATGGAAATTAGTAAAAAGTTTTACCACAAGGCTCTATACTCTAGAAGGCTCTGCTTGTGTACATGAATATATTTGCTCACTAGCTCGTGCCTATATAAAAGGTTAAGCAGAATTGGCTTTATGGTGATCCATAATTTTGTTGAACTAAATAAAATAGGGTACCTGATCACCCTATTCCTTGCGTAAATGTCTTAAGAAAAATTAAAATTAGTCATCGAGATTTAATAATTATTATCATTGAGACTGGACTCATTTAATGATCCATATTTATTTGAACAAACTCATTACCTATGGTATATAATAAAGAAAATTTTGATTTTCGACAAAAGATTGATTATCTTTAATTAAGGCATTTGATTCGGTGATATTAAAATATTAATCAGTATTTTACTAAAACGTAATTAGTGCTTTGCACCTTAAGCTTAATGAAACGACAAACATTGTGTTTTTTTTTTTAAATCCAACTCAATTAACTTTTAATATATTCCCAGTCGTAGTAACACTTTCTACACAAACGGTATAATTAAAAGTCTATTAAGTTATTTTTGGTTAGAGGTTAAACACTAAATTATTAAATTTCACCAATTAAAATGTAAAAAACTTCACCTTTCAACGAGATTACGGGTACCGCCGCTGTGGTGTGCAAACCAATTAAAATTTTATATTGATCAATCTAAAGAAAAAAAAAAAAAGCTTACTGTTGTTGATCGTAACGTAATATAATGATTATCATCGATACCGCGCATTTCAAGATGACGAGAGATGATTGCGTTTTTTCTACATAATGTTTGACTTCTTAAAATATTAAAATGTTTCATTACATTTTTTTTTGTAGAATTTTAATTTTAGAGTCATGCGATCGTATATAGGTTTGTATGTGTGTAGTTGGATATATGATTATTTCGTTTGATCATTTTAATGACTTATTTTTAATGTACACTCTCGATTGAGGATGGTAAATGTGTATACGCATATTTTATTTGGTGGTTTTTCATAAAGAAAATAGTGAATTAAATTATGAGAAAAATTATGGTTTAATGATGTCGTCTTCTTCAATTAACAGATGTTAATTTAATATTTATATACAATAGAATGACTTCAATGAGGTGGTTAATGACACTTTTTTTGTGTTGTTTAAATTTATAAATATAGTCATGTCGAACGAAACCTTTGTACCACATTCCTATATAATTTTGTTCCCAAATCATATTTGTCATCAAAGCCTCTGTATATTGTGTGAACGAATCATTATCGTGTGTATATAGACCTATAATTTACGATAATATCTTAACTTTAACCGAAAGTTAATTTTTTTATAATGTAATACATAAATTAAAAATCTTTGGAATTGACATAAGTCCTTTTTTTTGTTATTTTGCTTTTAGGTATACGGTTTGTGTGTTCGAGAAAAATCAAAAAAACAGATACAGATCTATTATCCACCCTCATTCTCACATTTAACAAAAAAAAAAAAAAAATATTTGAAGAAATACTCGTTTTATACATAACAAAAATATTTTCCAAGTCCCATCTTATCAAGATTTAATTTTCTTTTTGAAATTTTGCCGGTTATTACGAATATTGTTGTTATTAAACATTTTATAGATGTTATTCTTCTTGTTATCAAAACCGTTTTTATTTTTCAGGAATGAGAAAATTGAGAATATTGGAATTCGATTTTTTTTTATAGTTTTTTGTTGTTGTTATTTCTTTTATTGTTGTGGAGATCAAATTGATCTTGGTCGGAATAAATTATATTTGTTTGATAAATTTGAGGTTTATTAAGATGTTTAATTTGATTTCTGTTTCGGTTATCGTCCGTTTAAGTTTAATGAAATTAGCAAACTAAATTATTTTGTAGAACTTTTACCGCAATCACCGCACATATTTCGATAGCTTTCAATTGAATCTCATAAGTTAAAGCTTAATTTGTCTGGGCTATCATTTATTTCCAAACTAAGCCAAACTTATTACGTTGAATATAATATACTTATTTAAATATACCGGGTATTTATATAGAGTGTATATAGATTTTTTGAGGACGAAGAGGAGGAAGAGACAGTACTTTATCTTCTTTGCACCCCTATTCAACGACCTGACGGAACTCAGCAGGATGGACGTCGGGAGTATCCAGCGCTTCGTAGCAAGCTCAAAGTGGGTTCAATGAGTGAGCGAAAAATTTTTAAGTTGTGGTACGGCTACGGACTTTTTTGTGTATATGCCTAGTCCCAGTGGACCGCCACCTAAACCTAAACCTAAACCATATATAGATTTTGCATGACTTTCATTATTTATGGGTGATATTTTCAGACAAGAAAAAGTAAAAACGAGGACATTCAAATGCAGCAAATAAAATTAGACAGCACTTCTTCCGACCGATAATGATACATCCGATACATTTGACCGCAAAAAATTAAAAGACATCAAAAACACAACCACTGATGTGTTGATTTTTTTCACTTGACATGACATATCTTAGTATTTTGGCTGACAATTCTATTTTACAAATAGAGGTGAACGCATTAATAATCACCCAAGATACCCTATTAATATACAGAGTAGACGATTAATTGAGAATATGGAACTGGCTGATCCCGATAGACTTTCTAATCGGAGCAGATCAATTCTTTTCAGTGCTAGAGGAAAGTAAGAGACAATTAAACTCAATAATTATGTTACATAAAACTGTGTTTGGTTGGATAGAGTTTGGTCAACCTTCAAATGAGATCCATACATGTTATATGTCGCTAAACATTCAAACCGATATCACCAATAACACTTCCCCAGAAGATGACGAATGCGAAGACATTTACAACCACACTAATCAAAGGCAGAAAGACGGCAGATATATGGTTAAACTTTCATTTTAAAGGGGGTCGCCAATAGGGTTTGCAAAATCCCGGAAATTTTAAAACCCGTGTTTTCGGGTTTGGAAAATGCTTATACCCGGGTACCCGGGTTAAACCCGGGTTTTGTATAACTTCATTAAAATGACAAAAATATTTAAAATAAGAAGTCACAAATCCAATTTTACTCATGAAGTACCAACAGTAACAATTCAATCGTAAAGTAAATTAGAAAAATATGTTAAATTTGTTTAAATTAAATAAGTCCTTGATGCAAAATTTTAATCGTAAAAAATGTTTTAAAAATACTAAAGCGTGTAGTTATCACCAAAGTGCGTTCTGGTTTTAGCACAAATATTTACCTGTAATTATAAGAATACAAGTTCTGCCTCAGTCGAAGTTGGCGATTTTGAGAGTAAATCTCTATATATAGGGCATCTAAGTTGTTGGTCCTTTCACCTAAAAACTCGCAAATAGCGCACTCTTTTTAAATAAATTAGAACTTTGAAGGGTTTGTTTTAATTGCTGCAAAGAAGCCTAATTCAATTCCTTGGCCATTGATGGTTTGACAGAGACATCGCAACATACATTTGGTAAAGCATTGGCGGGTGCTGATGTTTTACATTAAATAATCTTTTTAAAAATTATCCTCCGTACTCCAATACATCTGATTTTGTTCTTTACGGAACTGCGTGTTTGTTCCAAACTTCCAACTAGACAGATAATTTATCAACACGTTAAACTGACATTTTTACGTTCCATAATTATTAGTTTGAGCGCATCTAGTAGTTTTAGTCTAAATTTAAATTTTCTTAAAGGAAAAGTGGGATCATCCCCTCCTAATACTTCAATCGTTAATTTAATTAGGATAGTAAATTTCGAAAATCGTTCAATAGACCTAAGTTAATTTGTAAGAGGTCTTTAAGATGATTAAGATCTTTATAATGTATTTTGAACAGAATTTATTTTGAAAAATGAATCCGGGTTTTAAGTAAAAAACCCGGGTTTTCGGGTTCATCACATTTGATAAAAACCCGGGTTTTTCAGACCGGGTAAACCCGGTTTGCAAACCCTAGTCGCCAACACTAGGGAATTAATTAATTGTGGCGACACAGCGTTTCCTCTCGCTGGAACGCAAGTTATCCAATAATTCAACATTAAAGGAGTACATAGTACGTCCCAAGGAAAATTATTACTTACACGTAAAATTATTGTATTTTTGTTTTGAAATGTCAAAATAGTATAACAGTTTTATAATGTATAAAACTTTCACATTTTAGTTACTGAATTCCAATTCAGCTCACTTCATGGTATATTTATTAATTGTTATAATTTAGTATGGACACTGTCAAATTATGCTTATTAGAATTATGTCAAATAGAAAATTGTTCTTCTCTCACCAACTCTTGACGTGTCCAGTTCATAAGTGTTAAATGTAAAAAATAAAAAATTAAATAAAAAATAAAAATTGTTACCAATAAAACAAAAAACCATAGTCTACGAGTTTCTTATTATTCATCCATCATAAGATTGGACGTTGATTTAACAACGTTTTGGTAACAAGAAAACATTGGTCCTTCGTACATTACCGCGTGGGATATTAACATAACCTCAACTTTAATTACGTTCCAGTGAACTGTTGTGACGCTACCTAAGCCAACTCGTCTACCACCAAGAACTTCTTAATCGTAAATTAAGAAAAAAGAAAAGTAATCGAAGTCGTGGCGAGTCAATTCGAAGACAATCGAAAAAATTATAATCGCGTAGCAAGCCGCATGGTCCAATCGGACATTGGAAATATATCTGTGTAGTGCATACACGTAGTTAAAGTGATAAATCTCAGTATTAGTCAAAATAACATAATTAACAATTTCAAGTTCTGTCGTGAATCATTGAAAAAATGGAAGCTTTGAAAAGGCAACGGGGTGTGGTCAAGGGATCCATGACGAAATTACTCGCATATACATGCAAATTGCAATCTCGAGAAAAGCAACGTCGATGAAATTTATGGGAAACTTAATCGAGCGCAACAACTAATGAATGACTTTATATGGAAATTGAGAAGCATAAGTTCACCGAAGATACGACAGTAGAATCCGATCTATCAGACTTTGAGGATACCTACTAAGCGGTGTTGGCAACGCTAAACGCTAACATTCGAAAGCAAAGTTTATCTACACCATTGATGTCTACCCAATTGAATAATACAACCATGAATAGTTCGCAGTCACATGGAACTGAAATTCGACTACCAAAGACCACAATCCCCGCGTTTGACGGAAACTACATGGAGTCGCAATCGTTTTATGATATCTACATATCAACTATCCACAATAAAGAAAGCTTAACATAACGGCACAGAAATTTCAATATTTGAAAAGTTTAATAAAAGGTGAGCCTGCTGCTTTGATCCGCCATTTTCCCGTGACCGACGTAAATTACAATGAAGCGTTTAAAAAATTAATTCAGCGATACGATCGAAAGCACTATACGATCATCACATTTATCAAAATATCAAAAAAATAACGGATGCATTCGATGAAGTCATCAGGGGATTCAAGGCACTAGGTGAAATTGCAGAGAAATGAGATCATTGGTTAATTTACATCGCACCTAAGCAAAATCGATAGTGAAACGAGAGGGCTATGGGCGCAAGAAACCGTCGGAGCAAATTTACCAACATTTGATGAATTATTGGAATTCTCAACAAGCGAACGGACACGTTAGAAACAGAAAAGGGCTTCAGTCAGAAGATGCAACCACAAGTACCGAAACTGTGAGCATTAGCAACAACGACATTTCCTAAGTGTTCTGTATGCAGCCAAGGCGAACACTTACATCATCAGTGCGAAAAATTCAAAAGTATGTCCGCTGATCAACGATCAACGCTTATAAAATCAATGTTCCGCTGTTTCAACTGCCTAAGTAAAAATCATAGACTGTACGAATGTAAGTCGAAAGCGCGGTGTCAAAAGTGTCATCGAAAACATCACTCTATGCTACATGAGTCAGTGTTAGAGCAGTCAAGTCTAAGGTGTCACCAAGCAAGCGACTCCAGATATTGAGAAAGTGCAAGGTACAACCGACTCGACAACGTGTGGCAACACATCAGTAAGTAATACCAAAACTCTATTACCAGCAGCCATGGTAAACATCAGAGATCGCCACGGAGAATTTCTGTCATTCAAAGCACAGCATCACAATCGTCGTTCATTTCTGAATCATGCGTCCAACAACTAGCATTACATCGGCATCAAGGGCGAGTATTGATAAAGGGAATAGGCGAATCGACTGTTGGTCAAACCCGAGGAAAAACTGAATTATGGATAGCTCCTACTAGAAGCAACTAACCCGTATGGAAAACCGAAGCATTCATTGTATCAAAAATTGCCGCCAAATTAAATCGAAATAGCAGTGTTTACGCGACATGGAACTAGCCGACCCTACATTCAATGAAGCGAGCACCGTAGACTTACTACTTGGAGGATATTTTTGCAAAAGCCATGCAAGGTCAGACGCGTCAACTAAACAATGGCCTCATTGCAATGAAAACAGTATTTGAATGGGTAATAGCCGGAACTAGTAGTAATATTGATCAGCCAGAAACGAAGAACTTCAACATATTAATTGACATTGATCGCAGTCTGAGACAATGTTGGGAAATTGAGGAATTACGAACCGCCTACAAGCAATCAACCGAAGAAGAAGAAGCATGCGAGGAACTTCACAAGACTACTACAACCAAAGGTGCAGATAATAAATTCACCCATGATGAACTCTTGAGAATAATGAACGATATCGTAGAAATATTGAGCAGCCATGGTTTCAATCTAAGAAAATTACTATCGAACAGTTGCTCAATAAAATCGTACATCCAAAATAATGAGACTAATACTGAGAAATCAATCATTACTTATGCAACGTCAAGTAAAGTACTGGGGCTATCATGGGAACCAACGCAATTTATGAAAGAATATATCCAACTAGGGCATATGACTAAAATCAAGGGACCTGTTTCAAAGGGAAATATCGATACAATCAAAGTTCCACGGTGGCTAGGCACGAGAAAACAAGTATCACTACACGGCTTTAGTGACGCTAGCGAGAAAGCGTACGCGGCAGTGGTTTATGCGGTTAATAATTTTAATAGCTGCGAAAACAAAAGTAGCTCCGTTGAAGCATCAGAGTTTACCGCGCCTAGAATTGATGGGTGCGCTGCTACTATCAAAATTGATTAAAATCATAGAAGCATCGGTAGAGTTAAACGTAAACCGCACAATTTTATGGACCGATTCCAGAATCGTGCTAGATTGGCTATCAGCCCAACCAAGACGATGGTCAACGTTCATCGCAAATAGGACAAGCGAAATAATCTATGCTCATCCCAATAGTGCATGGAAACATGTCCCAAGCAAAGACAATCCAGCGGATATGGCATCCAGAGGAGTATCATTAGTCGAGTTAGTGCAAAATGATTTATGGCGGAATGGACTACATTGGCTGACTGAAGAAACCGCTTGGCCGAAACAGTATCTAAAAAAGAATAAAAAGCAGTTAACTACCGAAGAATTGAGACCAGCTGTAAAGGCGATGCATACTACGCTAGAGAAAACGTGGTTCGATCAATTCATTGACAGATAATACTCCAGCTATCACAAATCAATCAAGATTCTTGCGAGGATTCAACAGTATTTATCCAATCTAAGAACGAGACCAAGAAAACAAGAATTTCCAGACGACATCAAACAAACATCTAAGGGCAAGCCACTTCCAGTTAAACATTCGACAATTTTATCTAACCAGGGAAACTTACCAAAGATAATAGCACGAGATTTCCACCAGAAATATCATCACGCAGGTATTGGGTTTTTAGTTAACACCATTCGTCGAAGATTTTCGATACTGCGAATGAGACAACTGGCTAAATTAATAGTACACAAGTGCATCTCGAGTTTTAAGCAAAACCCGAAAGCAGAGTCACAAATCATGGGCAGCCTTCCTGAGCCTTTATTCCCATCCATTTGACAAAGTTGGCGTCGATTACTGCGGGCCATTCCAGGTTCATGCAAGCCGCAGAAGAGGACAAGTTCCATCAAAAGCATACGTGTGCATATTCATTTGCCTTAGTACGAGGGCAGTGCATATTCTATGGCGCGTTAAAAAGATTCATTTCAAGAAGGGACTCTGTAGCACAATATATAGCGACAACGGCACGAACTTCACACCTACTAACGAAGCTCATGTTCACGGTAAAAGAAACACTACCGCTGTTTATTTCTGCTGATCATGGCTCATGAGAAATATCTCCACAAAAACTGGTCAACTTGGAATAATGGTGGCATCGACCAAGTTGGCTTGAGAAACCTGAAAGCTTTTGGCCAGCTACAGAGTGGGCCATCTGTTAGTCCTTTTTCTATTTGTAAATAAAACACATATTTTGTGATAAAAATTCAAATTTTTGTATTGATAATGAAAGGTGGTTCTATGCCATTTATGTATGAGAAACAATATCGTTCATATGCCCATCACGGCTTCGTCCGAACTGCATCCGAACATCAAAATTTTCGATGACATTTTCAGCTCGAATCTTGTTTTTAAGTTGTTGAATTGTATATTGACGTACCCATTAAGCTGAAAATGAGCTTCATAGCTAAAGATAATTTTTGATGAACAACCTTCATTTCGTGCAAGCATCCGCAATTACAAAACGACGATGATTAAATGGTCTGGTGGCCCCAATTTTTGAGTTAGTTGTTTCTATGGATGCAAATGAAGATCAACATGCAAAATCCATATGAAATGTGGTTGGTGAAATGTTTTCGAACACTTTCACTAACAACTACCACCGCATCAGGAGTACTAACTGGATGAACATGTTGATACGGTCTACGACCTTCCACTGAACCAGTTTCTTCAAAGCGATCAATAACATAGGCACACAAAAAAAAGTCGTGACCCAGAGGGTAGACCCCACTATCCTATGTTTCCGAGGTGCTGGAACCGAATATGACCATAATAAATGATACCTACTGCCCATTTTCCCGTTACCAGCCCCTTGGGGGCCGAAATTTCAAATTTCATGCAAAATAGGAATGGATGGGCAATAAGTGGCGCACATTTGGATTTTTTTTATTATCAAAAATATCGTGAGAGACATGGGGCTAGATACTCGATACTCAAGCAAGCAGATAAGCAGTCATTTTTTGCGAATTTGCTAGAAATGATAATAATTGCGGATACATTGGATCATCCGCAAAATTGTGATCCTCTGCTTGCTTGCTGGCCAAGACACAAATATCCAGTATAGGTACCATTTTTGCATTTCAGCAATAAACCCCTGGTAACGAAAAGTACCGAGCATACCGTTTCTCACAATTAATTATTTGCTTATCTGCTTACTAAAGCATCGAGTGGCCCATTATACGTACGCGAACAAGTTATTCAGTGAAATAAATTAAAACAGATTGTAATTTTTTATAAAATGTATACTGGCATTTTTTATTGGCTTAGGAGATACGATAATGTGACCCTGCTAACCTTAGGACACGACATATTTGGCCCCACATAATTTGAATCCCGCTTGGCTCACGCAATCGGAACCGGCAACTTAATACATTTAAAGTGAACTGAGGCATTAAAGCTTATCCTACGATTTGCACTAAACATACACGGAGAAACGAGTTAGTGCATATAATATATTTTCAACCAAGCTCTTTGGCAGATTTTACACAAGGGAGTATCGCCCAAGTTGGAATCCTTTTGTAAGGGATCCTACAAGGTGATAAAAAGGTTAAATGAAACATATATATATGTGAGCGTGTTGAACGACAAATAAGCTTAAACTCATAATATTTTCAAACCAGCTCATTTAAATTGGCATTTACTCTATGAATGCATATCATTAGAGAGTGAGAAGTACACAAACAATTTTTCCTTTTTTGTTAAATTACTGTATACGTTAACGCTAAGTTTGTAATAAATTGGCTTGAAAAGTTGCAACTATACTTTTGTACAACATAAATACAACAAAAACATAAAATTATGTAAAGATCTCTCTTTCTAAGATAAAAGGTATTAACTTCAAAAATATTTCATGAAAATTATTGATCAAAATTGAAGGGTTAGAATTAAATTCTAATTAATTATCACACAAACCAATTTTCAAATTCAACCACTTTGATTTTTTATTTTTATTTTTTTTTTGCTTTCAATTCTTATTTATTTCGTAAAACATTTTTTTTATACATATCTTCGATAATTCTTGTATTTTTGTTTTATTATTATTTAAAACAGATTTTTCTCATTGTGGAAAAAGTATAAGCGCGATTTTTCTTTGTCGGCAATCAATGACCACGCCTTCTTCAATCTTCGCGCGTACTAATTTCACTTTGCCGCCACACTATATAATCTTATATTAAATATAACACAACAAAACTATAAGATGACCAAGAAGAAAACATATACCGAAAAGAGCATAATAATCACAACAAACCAACAACATATATATTGTATATGTACGAGTACATACAAGAAAAATGTTACAGCACTAAAAACTTACGTAAATTTTGTTTTTGTACTTATAAAAAAAGTAAAAGAAAAAAAAAAGTTCAGTAACAACAAGATATGTAACAAACCGAGACTTTTTTGGATCGCGAGCATACAGCCTTACCTGGCAATTTTTACCTTCTTTACAGCATACCTACATATGTATACGTATTTTGCATTTACGGGTATTACCAATAACATAATAAATGCGCGAAGAAATAACCAAATATAATGCGAAATTGATCAAAGAGGGAGGATAAAGCTTATAAGTAAAAAATAAACTAAATGAATAATTTGATGAGATAAATAATTGAGAAAAGAATAAAAAAAATTATTATTAAAGCAAAATAATAAGAAAATTAATATGAAAACGAGAGGAGTAGAAATTTATAAAATAAAATTGATACCACCTTTTTTCGTCTTAGGTTCATGATATTCTTCGCCGCTGCAGCATACATAATATGTACCTTTACACTAAATGCACATAATCTTTGTTATTCGAGAGGACAATAAAATATTATAATTTAAATAAGCGAGTGATGCGAATGATGACCGCCTGGTTGTAGCTTCTTTTTGGTAGAAAAGTTCAGTTTACAATTTGGTGTTACATACTCAAAGAGCGTTTTCTTATTAATAAATTTATAAAAATTGTTCTTCAAATGGTAATTCAACATATCTTCACTTCTAACCCCAAAATGAATGAACAGAGTGGGTTTATCTCCGTGCCGTCGCAATATAAAAATGGGCTAAAATTCTCCATAATCCTCTTTTGAGGAGAGACTAAATATATATTTTATAAATTTTAACTTGAATTTGACTATTCATTACATTAGAATAAGTTCTTCGATATTTTGTCACCTTTAGGTTAACTAATTTTAGTTTTCAATTTGGTTAACTAGATTATTATAATTTTTGCATTGTCCATAAATCAGTTGGTATAACAACGAATTATTTTTCGAAAACGTCCGTTTAACATTGCTTAAATAGAGGGTCAACGATCAATTAAATATTATTGCCTTTCTTTCTTCTTTTATGAAAATGCGATTTGTTTCATAATACGAATTACGCGAGTTAATTTTATTTTATTACTACATAAACAAATTTCGTCTTCGATTAAATATTTATTGGAAAGGAATTGGGCACTCAAATACATAGAGCGAAAATCAAATCAATCCGATGAAATTTTCTCACAAAATCCATTGTACGTCACCAAATAAACTATTTACATTTTATAAAGGTGTTCCGTTATTTTGAGCAAAGTTGTCTCAAACACTGCTAAACAGTATATGGGTCCAGGTACACTATGAGGTCTTTTAGCGATAATTTTTGTTTTAATATAAAAAATACGGTCAAATTGGGAATTCTGTCCACCTATTTGTTGGCCAACAGATGCCCTACTGATATGATCTAGTTTCTCGAGTTGCAGTCATTCGCACAGTTGTTTTGTTGAGCGCCGTTGGACAACGTTATAGTCATCTTTAGCGAAAAAAAACATCTGTCCTAGAACTTTGAAGTAACGCGAAAATTGCTAAACTTTAAATAGAATGTTTCATTGGGCAATAAACTGCAAATACGGTGAATTTGCCTGTCTATTTTTCTAGACAAATGTCGGATAAGTTCAGTTTCAGTTTTCCTCACTAAACATTTTGAAGTTCGTGTATTCTGTTTCTGGCTACTTCAAAAATTAACTCACAAAAAAGAATAAACAATATATTTGAATATATTTAGTTTTATGATATGGTGTAGCATGATATAGTTCTACATGCCAGCACATAATGGTATTTATAACACATTCCTGGAGTATCCCCCAACCCATTATAAAATAAGATATCTGAGAGCATCTTACTCCAGAATTATGCGGACCCAGGCATTATATATATATGGGCTTATCGATTACTTTTTTTAAAAAAACCGGTCGCATGCTATTTACCGCATTCATTGATTCAGCTATAACTTTTTTCAGGAAAAGTAGTCGATGAAAAATGGAGTTTCCCAAAATTTTACCCCTCCCTGGCCCCCGCTTCTCGAGTTATGATTTAAGAAATTTAGTGATTTTAAGCTATTTTCGATAGGTAACCATTCTACCTAGGTTGCTTTGTTTTTAATGTTAGATCTTAAACACCTCATTCTCTTTGCTTTTGACTATAGAATGCTGTTGTTATGAAACTTTTTTAAATTTTGGTTTAAATAAAATTATTACAAGAAAATGAAAGCGATTTACTTAAACGACATTTAAATATGTTGAAATTCAAATATTTATGAAAATATTTCAGAAATACTAATTAAGAATTTGTAACGTTTTCATTTACAAATTTGTCTTAGGAAAAAAAGTGATTTCCCATATATTATGTGTTTTATTATGGAAATTTTGGTTTTTTCCTCGTTTCTATTCCTTTATAAAAGCTTCGTTTTTTACATTATGCCTATATAATCAAACTTGCTGTGGTATTATGCATTCCAATCAAATTGTGAAATTATAGGGTTTCTGTGTCTAATAATGAGGATTTACTCAAAATATATTTTCCCATTGCGAATAAAGTTCAATTTGACCTTGACATATCAAATATTAAATATATTCACAGAACATTCTCGATAAAACAACCTCAGCCAATTGTAGCATCGAAATTTATCAGCACTAATATACAGGGTGTTCGGCACATGGACCGACACAATTTTTTTGGGAATTGGTTGGGTCATTAGCTAGTTTTCACCCATACGACCTACGTCCTAAGTGACACGGTAACTGAGATATGAATTTTTTTCGTTTTTTATTTAAATTACCTGAAATTTCGCTTTAAATCGTCATATTTTTTTTGTTTGTGATTGTAATAGCACGAAATAACTTTTATTGTATTCTGCAATGTATTTTTAGTCTAAATAAATCACTATTTGGTACAAATGGCTTCAAGAAAATAAATTATATGAGCTTCGAAAGTCTTGAAAATGTGTAAATGTATGAAAAATTTCTACTTCTAAATTCAATATAAAAAAAAAAACATTATTTTGAACATAGGTTTGTTTTAAAAAGTTGTCTAGTTTATACTCTTTCCAACGGTATGCTACATGTTGGAGAAATTATTTATAGTATGGTCAAAATAAGAGATAGAAGTTGTCAGGGTCAAGAAAATTCTTTTTATCTTATTATGTTTTTATTAAATATGAGTTATAATATTTGTTCGAATTGTTCTCCTCTACTCCGTATGCCTGCACGACACATTTTTCTTATTTCAAATGTTATTGTGCGAAGTCGCATTTCTCTTTTCATTATTTCAAATGCAGCTATAATTCGCTCCATTAAAATTTCTCGTGAGGGCACCTCTGTTGCATAAACCAATTCCTTTGCACGTCCCCAGACGTAAAAATCGAGCGGTGTCAGGGACGTAGGGTCGTATGGGTGAAAACTAGCTAATGACCCAACCAATTCCCCAAAAAATTGTGTCGGTCCATGTGCCGAACATCCTGTATTATTGTATTACTGAAATTGTAAACAGATTGTATGTAAGTATAAAGTTGGTAAATAAATAAATGAATCCTAATTCCCAGAAAATTCCCAAAAATGCCTAAAAATTCCCAAAAAATTCCCAGAAAATGCCAAGAATTT